>CM068375.1:13145918-14345918 GCA_034769895.1 Magicicada septendecula
TTCAAAAAATTTATTAATTAAAACTTTCATTTAAATTGCGAGCTAAAAACTCATTATTATTTGCATGTGTATGTGTACTCGTAGTACACCTCCTTGTTAATAAATACAAGTAATCTCATATTACATAGAAATAATCTTAAAACATATAATCTCATATTATCATAAAATAATCGTATAACTATAACTAACATTGCTTATTATGTAATATTGCTCTCGACTTGCTCAATTTATTATGATTAAATTATTATTAAATTTTCTAATCTTTCTTTTTTCAAATTCTTGTTGTTTTTGCATATGCATTTCTTATTTATGACTTATTAATTACTTTAGAAAAATTACTATTCTTTCAAAATTAATTTAAATATTTCCAATAAATTATCATTTCAAAAATATACTTTCATAATTAAAATATTACTATAATTACTATACTAGAACAGTTATATTTACAAATTATTAATTACACTTTTTGAAATTATATTGTCTTTCTTTTTTAATGTTTAATTGTCTTTGATTAAGTCTTTCGGTTGGATGAATACATGGCTTTCTTTCACCTTAATCGTGGCGGTTCCTCAGCGTATCCTCTTCTGGTCCTGAGTCCTTGATCCTGGTTGATTCTGCGTAGTCGTGTAGTCCTGGAGTCCGTTCCTCGTCCTCCGGATCCTCTCAGAAGTCCGATGACTCGTACTCTACGTCTGGAATCTATGCCATGTAGTGTGCTGCTCTCTCGTCTTCCATAATAGCCTCTGTCTGCAGTGGTGATCTCACGAAAGTGATGATGTTGTCGGAAATAGCCTCCGGCTGCCGCTGTGGTTGATCGAGAAAGAGAACAAGGTTGGTGTGTCTCGCGTATTTATAGTCTAGGGCGCAAAAATCATGTTTCGACAATTCTCTGCAGGAATCAGTCTGTCGTAGCGTCCTTTTACAAACAAGATTATTTACACAAATTATCTTAACTAATTGTGCAATGCACAGTACCATATACATTCGTACTGTTGCAATAAATATGTATAGGATATTATTTGTTTATGTAAAATTTTCATATTTCATAGATAGAGACATTCATCACAGTTAGATAGGACAGTGAAATGCAACGTTAAATCAATGTGCAAGCTTGACATTCTGTAATTGAAAGACGTTTGAAACACTTCACATAGTCGCAGCACGCCGAGGAGCAGGTAAGGGGAGTTAAGGTTGAAGGGGATCATCTGTTGCATAGTCGAGGAGGCAGTGGTTACCAGAACGAACACAGACTAATTCTTGCTAGTGGATGTATGGCAGATCTTTAGCGACCAATTCGGAGCTCACAAGTAAAATGTCTATCGTTACGAAAGACTAGAATACGTAGGAAGCTTGTTTCAAAAGGATTCAACATATCATAGTAATAAGTAAATATGAAATCAATCATCATCATCCTCAAGGTTTAAACTAAGAATGGTTTGTTTCTGTCTCAAATAGGCAAATATTACAGCTGGTCACTCCAGCGCTTCCACACCTCTCCGTCTCTTCGGCTCATAGTTCCATAGTTGTTTGGAAATGCGGCAGTCATCCATTCGGGAAAGATGTTTCCACCAATTCAGCCGATACTGGACGATCCTGTCGAGTATACTCATAATATTCAGTTCCTAACGTATGTCTGTGTTTCTTCTATGGTCATGGAGAGTACGCCCTGCCACGTGCCTGAGAAATATCATTTCAGCCGCTTGAATGCGACTGTCCTGGCCTTCCGTTAAAGTACAATTCTCAGACCCATAAAGAAGTGTGGGAAGAGTCATCACCTTGTAGAATTTTAGGCGTGTTCATTTACTTGCTGACTTAAGGGTTCGCCGAATGGTCCCGCACATAAGGTCGAAATTATGCAACTTATTCACCACGTCGTTGTTTGCATTATAAGACAAGCACTGAAGCCCAGGTATTCAAAACTGATAACTTGTTCCAGGACAGTACCATATATAACAATTTTTCCCCGTACGGGATCAGTTCCACAAAAAAATGAAATAAATCTGTACCCTAATAAAGCCTCAACGCACACATTTTGTAAGACAAATTTGGAAGGATAATTTCCATTCGGAGTGATGATGGAACAGGCGAAAAGAGGACGGTTATATTCGCCTAGAATCAATTTTTGTTTACACTCCCTGTACAAGGGCGGTAAGTTCGTCAAGTGAATCGAGAAAAACTGTAGCTAACATCAATCGTGTCATTTATATTGGTACACAGCCTATATTAATTCCTCGTCTTATTGCTTCATTGTTTACCCTATCCAGCAATGTAAAGTGGAATGTAACTGTTTCGTCACTTGTTTCCCTTGTCCTGTACGATTTTTTAACATGATAATGTTTTTAGGCTGGGGGGTCATTGCACAAAATGCGTGATGCGTCATCCAAAAATGTAACGCTTCCACACTTTCGATTCCCCACAGTCTAGAAATCTTTTGTTTACAAAACATTATCATGCTTCGATGTTTCGGTTTAGTCGAAATTCTACGTGTGCGCGCGCGCGCGCGCGCGCGTGTGTGTGTGTGTAGAGAGAGAGAGAGAGAGAGAGAGAGAGAGAATTTTTACTACAAAGTGCAACATTATTATTGTGCCTTAAACCATTAAATAAACACAATGTAACGACATAGCTGTCGTTAAGTAATTCGATAAGCTATTAATATATTATTAATAAACTCAGTATAATGAAGACATTATTATTTAGTGTATCTCAGTATCTTCTGTCGCATAATAAGAAGTAACCTCAAAGACAGTGTGCTGTACGATATTTTGGATGGACCACGAACAAGGAAAATGACATCAGGGTTTGCCCAGGGGTCGATCTTAGAACCAGATCTATGATTGGTATTCTTCGCAACTGTCAGAGAACACTTTGCGGACAATATCGCTGCAGTAATTGTTACGCGAGACCTAGAGGGAAGACAAAGAAGATTGATCAGCGATGCGACGTCGCGTCTGCTGGTTGGAAGACCATGGATTGACTGTTGCGACGGAGAAAACAGGTGTAGTCCTGCTGAGAAGGTAGAGGATCTCGATTATAGTACATAAATAAATAAATAAAAAGATTATTTGTTTTGTTTTTACTTCAGTTACGCTCGTGCTGTCTTTTGTAACCGTGACACTAAGGTTTTGTAACCGTGACACCAAGGTTTTGTAGCCGTGGCACTAAGGTTTTGTAACCGTGACACCAAGGTTTTGTAACCGTGACACCAAAGTTTTGTAACCGTGACACCAAGGTTTTATAACCGTGTCACTAAGGTTTTGTAACCGTGACACCAAGGTTTTGTAACCGTGACACCAAGGTTTTGTAACCGTGACACCAAAGTTTTGTAACCGTGACACCAAGGTTTTGTAACCGTGACACCAAGGTTTTCCTATGACTATACTCCCTCCACAACTCTCCGTTCTAACAATATACCTCTGCATGCATTTCCGAACCATTTTAGTCGTATTTGTATTTATTGTTAATCCCCGTTTCTAGTATTCTTCATCTAACTTTCTAAACATGTAACAGATGTCGTCTCCATCCTCAGCTATAATTATTGATCGTCCGCGAAATGAAAGTAAAGTGTCGTCATTTCTTCATTGATACTGTCCCTTTCTTTTCTAAAACGTCAACAATTTCTTGTTTCCTTGTCTGTCTAACTCTTCCTATTATTATTTTGCCCTTTGAGACTCTTGCTTCCCAAATTCTTTACACAGGTCTTCATTCTTCTCAACGTGCAAGTGGCCAACCCATTCAATTGCCTTTTCTATATAAAATTCATGGTAGGGTCTATCTTTAATCATCTTCTTATGCTAGTGCTTCTCATTCTGTCCTTCTTTTCCGCTTCTAATATTCTTCTCGTTCACTTCATTTCCACGCCCTGTGTCCTGCTTCACTTTCTCACTCATTACTCATATCTAACATATAACCGTCAAAATAGGTTTATATATGGTACGAAATATCTTCAATTTCGTATCTCTTGAAATTTCCCTCTTGTTTATGATATTGTTATTCACGGCAAAGTACATTTCCATTGTTTTTCTAACCTTCCTTTGACTCCTATATATTGAAATCATCGTTAATTTATCGCACCGTCTAAGTACCCGAATACTCTCACTTGTTCGATTATAGTTCCCTCAGTGTGTAATTTTATTTCTTCTCTTGTATCTCTAATCACCATCACCTTGGTTTCATTCTCATTAATTTTCATATCGTTCTCTTCCTGTACCTAGTTTCATAATTGAAGTTCTCTTGCAGTTTTCTTTCGCTTCCGGCTATCAGAAGCACATAATGGCAAGGCCTTTTCCGCAATATCGACCCTGTTAACATTTCGATGGCCAACTTTGACTATTTCTTGCTGAGCAAGATTCTTAGATCTTATCCATGATTATTACGAATAAATAATCCTTCTGTATAAATAAATAACTATTCACAAATGCTAGGGAAGATGAAGAAACAAATCAGGATCAAATGGAAGCTTAAAATTGTTAAACACAGGGCAATGAAAAGACTTGATGTTAGATTCAGATATGGACCTCCAACTATCAGTGTATTGAGTTTGCAATTAGGCCACCTCTTTTTATACATTTAACACGGTTCTAGGATCTAATGTATGTCAGGATACATTAATTTATACATTGTGCCAGAACTTGAAATTTTCCCGGCATGATTTAAATTTGAAATGCCGCCACTGTGCCGTGGGAGACGGGGCCGGCTAAATCAAGGTTGCCGCGCTACGGAGACGCGATAAAGGAAGCTAGTTAAACTCAGCTGGTCGCTGGACTCAGCTGTTCGACAATTTGCAACAAGTATTTTCTGCAGCATCGTGGGTTCGCAAAACCCCTGGTTCTTTCTCATTTGATCTCCATCCTTTTGACTGTACGTTTCGAGGTCTGACGGCGGGGCAGATAATTTCTTCTACTACTAAGAGTTCGTAAATTCATAAAGTGCCTCAGGTGAGGATCATTACTTTATTCACTGTTAATTTAATAAGGGGTTATGTGTTTAATTTAATAATGAGAATGCATTATTAATGTGTTAATTGTGTATGTTTGTGTCTCACATGTTACTTCCGGTATATATACGAGCACGTGGCGATTTTTGCACTTGACTACTTGATAGATTTAAATGAAAAAGAAATAAAAGATAAAAGAAAAAGCAAAAGTGAAAGTAATTGCAACGGTAATTTGATGTAAATATTTGGAATGTTGTATGAAAATGTGAATGTAAATTTTCAAGCTCGCTTATTGCACAGAACCGTATTGCTAGTAACAGAATATTAGTGTGTATAAAATTGAGACAGTGTGTGTGTGGTCTCGGTGTTAACGAGGCGAGAGATAATTGGGGTAGTTATATTTCCTAACGGCCTACTGTACATAAAAAACGTTACAGGGTTCTCGACCAGCCGAGAGAAAGGTATTGCAGAGATGATGACAATAACATCCGTCACCATCGGCAGAGCTGTATTCTACAACGCTCCCCCCATCGCCGTCAGGCCTAGCGATGCTCTATAACACCTAAAAGACACCTCCCTAGAACGAGAAAAGCAGCAGTTCGGAATTCGCCAGCACATCACCACACTCTTCCTCACAGGCTCTAACGGGTATTACCATTCTTCAAAGGCACAGGTGGGACCATTCCATTTATTAAACTTCTACAACAACACTCCACCGGTTTTCAAAGCATACAAAGAGAAATACACATATAAACAATATTTCATATTTGAGATGATTAAAAATTTGTTAGAACAAGTTCTGTGGACATACATCTGTGATCTATATTCTTAACTGTGTTAAAATGCTTGATTGATTTTCATAGTGGATAATATTAGTAGTTATGATTGATACAGATTGAATATATATATATATATATATATATATATATATATATTGGTTGATGTAAAAAGCATACATATAAATAGTATGTTCATATTTATAATGATTAAAATTTTGTTAGAACATGTCCTATGTATGTATATTTCTGAATTGTATTATGAACTGTGTTAAAGCCATCCAACCGTTATACTGTTTGATTAACTTTCATAGTAATTATTATTAATGCAAATTGAATATATATATATATATATATATATTCAATCACTTTCTGCTACAGTCCGTTTCTTGATGTATATAATACATTTAATATTTATAACTAAATTTACCTCAAGATGTTATTTATCCTTATTTGGAACATGTTTCGAGAGTTCACGTGCTCTCATCTTCAGCCTTCGCGATCTTGTATCTGGTGAAGTATTTGTGTGTTGGCTGCTGGATGCTATTAAGGTAGGCTGAAGGCTGAAGATGAGAGCACGGGAACTCTCGAAACATGTTCCAAATAAGGAAAAATAACATCTTGAGGTAAATTTAGTTATAAATATTAAATGTTTTATATATATATATATATATACACACATATGGTCGATAAAATGAAAATTAAGAACTGCTATCAAAATACAAGAACTTAATCGTTTGAGCACTGTAGTAAAACATGTTATGATTGTGAAGCACTAATAAAAAGATTGTTGCCGTTTAAATGAGTGTTTTATTGCAAGTCCTGTCACTCTGGGCTCCAGCACATTTTCGCTTCATCTAGGCCAAGCGTCTAGTTTTCAATTTTTACGTAACGGCCTAAATGGCCGTTACAACATAAGTGGAGCAAAATTGCTGGATTTGTTACATCTCCCTTTAACGTCACAAGCCGACGGAGCCAGGTATCTTGGCCGGGTTCCCAACTGAACTTAGTAAAAACGACTCATTCAGTAAAGGATCCACTCAATGCGTTGAACGCTTCACCACCGAAGCGGTATAACATATTTAAGTATATGCTATTGTTTCAGATAATCCAATAAACATAGATAGCGCACTACAAACCTTAACCTTATAGCGTAAACCTTAAACTATTGAACCGGATTGGTTCGTTAGTTTATTAGTTCATTTCACGCTTCGTGTTTGCCAGTTTCTAAACCAATCAAATGTCAAAACTGCACAGATGATTCCATTGTTCTTCGCCCCGTAATAACAGCCGCGTTATGATCCAATGGAAATTCAGCGTTAACGCAGTCCGACCACGTTCTAATCCGATTGAGACGGGAGAGAGCGTCTGCCCTTATTGGTATTCCGGCTCGGATTGTACAGTACCTACAGTGAAAATATTTAAACAACAAATTTACTTCTAAAGTTGACTTACTTTTACAGCACCAAAAACATTTTTTACCAGAAGGATCGAATAATAAAAATACCCGTGAAACGCGTGAAATTCAGACGATGAACGCTCCTCAGTACGTAGGCGTATTATTGGGAGTTCTCATTTGACTGTTTCCATGGACAACAATCAACAGGCAAGACAGTAAAATACAGGTCTCGGAAATGGCATTTTTAAGAGGAGTTAAAAGGTGTTCTAAACTTGACCGTCAAGAAATGAGGCCATAAGAGAAGCGGCACAAGTTCTTAACTTTAATGAAAAGTTTTAGTGGATGGTTAGTGATGATCGGTCAATAATACAAATTTTAGCTATTTTGCGTCGACGTTTCGACAATATTTATTGTCATCTTCAGGACCTGTGTATGAAATACAATAGAAATATCAAACATAAGGAAACAATTAAATATTTGGGTGAACGTGTTGGTGTATGTGAGTGTGTGCGTGCGTATGTATGTATCATTTTATATGTGAAGACTTATGATAGTTTGTTTACATCTTCAAATTATCTTTAAGAAAACGAGCAAATTATAGTATGCGAGAACTTAATTTATACAGTATTACAATTTAAATTACTAAATGTAACGTTATTTTAATTAATTAAACAAACAGTAATCAACAATTGGATATTAGATTGGTACATAAATTGTTTATACAGCAGTCAACATATAGCAAAGTAATATATTACCTATAACTAAAAACAGATTAGGGGATGTTCACTACGTAATTATTAAAAGTTATTTTTACCATGTTTCACTCCCTACTGGTGTTAACAAACAATCATAATTTGTTTTCATTAAATAATACAAACAATCATTAAATAAGGATTTAATGAAAAGTTCAAAAATTACAAACAACGGTGGAAAAAACACTTAGAAAGAATGTCAGACTCCAGACTGGCCAAACAGGTTTTGAAAAACAAACCTATAGGACACATATAGTCTGTGGAGGATTTTTGAAGGCGGAACAGGCAGCTCCTACCACATGCCGTGTTGTGAAGATAACGATGATGTCATTTGACTCTGATGATAAGGAAAAAAACAAACAGACCCAGTGAGGCTGGAGGATTTTGAAGGCAGAACAGGCAGCTCCTAGCCTATGCCGAGTTGTGAAGATAATGATGATGACATTTGACTCTGATTATGAGGATAAATACAGTGTATAGCCTTTATGACGCTTATATAGTAAGATTCGTCAATACATATCGCCACTTATAACTATTTAAAGCTGAAGAATTTAAGTTTAAAGCTATTCGTTTTTAAAATAAATTTCACAAAATTATTAATAGTTGGGGTCTGTAGTAAGGAATAAACCTGACAGCCAAGAAGACATAAATCATGACTAAGATTACTTGTTAGAGACCAATCAACATCCGAGAAAATTAAAAAACTCATCTGTAAGAGAGAAATGGAGGCGATAGTATTTAAGAATCACACGAGTAGAATGTATGCATACAGGGAAACGTTAAGAGCAGTTGTAATGACTACTGAAGACTAGATGCACTTTACCGAATCTAGACACGGATAGAAATGATGAAGAAAGAAGTTGAACTGTGGTGGGTGTAGATATTTACAGTAACCGTTTTAAGAAAACAATTAAAAGGTTTGACAATCTAAAAATAACGAAAAAATAAGATAGCCCATGAAAAATATGAACATGGATATCTTCATCAAGAAGAAAGCGGGTAGGCCCGAAGTTTTCTAGAGCGAAACAGAGAAATTTCAGTGAATAGCGAAGGCACTCAAAACAGGACAGAAGACGATGATTGTTGGCTGTAGTAATACAGATATAGCAGCAGTAGCAGCTGCACAAGTAGTAGTAGTAGTAGTAGTAGTAGTAGTAGTAGTAGTAGTAGTAGTAGTAGTAGTAGTAGTAGTAGTAGTAACGTAGAATATCAATTGGACGAGCGAGAGAGTACCAGTTTCAACTCGACTGTTTTGGGTATGTCACGATAACTTCATCAACCGATTTTTCCGTAAAACTTGGCATCCGTGTCCCCCCAAAAATAGAGTGGGCAAAGCAAAACATTTTTCGAGGAGGCAAAAATGTGAGATTTCAAACTTGTGAAAAAGTGGAAACCCCCACGCGGAGTATCAAATTATATTAATCACAGTCTGAATATAGTGTTAATATCTGAAAATTAAAAAACTTTTGGACGCCGATAACCAATAAGTAGGAGGAAATTTTGATAAGAATCGCAAAACTTCATGTGGGGATATCAAGTCAAAATTAACTAATAACAGAATTTTAACTAAGATATGAATGCAGTGGTTAAGTTTTGGGAATTTCAAAACTCAACCACAAAACAATGCAGTGGAAGTTTCAACATTTTGAGACTCTGTGGTCCAAAAAAGAGACAGAAGCTTGAAAAAAATTGTGAAAATCCAGCAGGTTGTCCGACAAAAATTAATTGTAACCGAAGCGGGAATTTTTTCAAATGTTTAGTGTTTATTGTATGATTCTGTGCTCTACAGTTATTATAGGTTATTATTACTAAAGAAATAGTAGATGAATCGCCATTTTTGTAATTTTCCCCATATTCAAATTATATCTAAAATCAAAATTTATTTAATAATAAATGTATTTTGTTCATTAAAGTGAGCCAGTAGTGCAGCTCAGGGAGGTGACTAGTACTAGCACAAGTAGGAACAGTAATACGAGTGATACCAATAACTGGATTATTTTTCTAACTGTAGTAAAATTTTGTATTGTTTTGTGCAAATATTGTGCATTTGGTGCAAATTATTGGCGGAGTTTTATATCATCGGTACAAGAATGTGCTTCGCTTCGTGTTGTGTTAACTTATCAGTACTCCCCTCTGCCAGGGTTGTCAAGTCCGGGATTCAGGCTTCAAACATGCGAGTACCGTGCGCAGCGGCCGGAGCCTGCGCATTGCGTGCTCCGTACACCACGACTGAGTAAATACAATACCGACCGTCCGCTCGCTCATACGATTTTACGTCGCCCGCCGTTTGTAGACGTAATTTTCTTTGTTTGTTTGTTCACTCACGGCGCAGCGGTTGCCGCCAAACTCAAAATTGTCCTCGTCTGCGCAATGTTAAACAAAGTTCATGGCACGTCTGTTAGTTAATTCGACTTGGCGGATCGTATTTTCCAACGTTCATTCTAGATAGTACTATTTACGCATTATTCGCGCGCAACCCTGTTTATGCGAAGACATTTGGAAAATATGTATTTCGTAGTTTCCTTTATTAAAAAAAATAATTTCAAAATTTTCATATTATATTTTACCTACTAGATTTTCATTTCCACAGCACCAACTATATGGACAGAATAATGTATGGATTCATAAAGAAACAAATTGTAAAGCTGGCAGTTCTTTGGTCCAAAACAACTCGATTACGTTTGACATTCAAATGGATTTATATCCTTATAAAATTAAACTTATTTAATTACAAAAATTTAATACACATTTTGTATTTAGCATGTATAATTTTAATATGTGAAACAGAGTTTTTACGCATTTTGTAACATTCCATAGTTTTGAAATATTCTGACAAACGTTTGTCTCCACTATCTATATATAAAACTATAAGTCTGCGGATTTTTTCTTTGTATTAAATACAAATCCACACCGTTACATCGATTGCCACGAAATTTTGGACAAGTAACCTTTGACACAAGGCGAAAAACGCTGTCTAACTTGGAATTTGATATTCTGCTCCGTTCGCACGATTTAGGTCCTTTTAATTATGTCCTTTTGTTGACGTGTATAAAGATGTCAACAACATCATGGAGACCATAATTAATTACCATCATAACAAGTAAATAAACAAATACTATTTAGCGACATCAGAACTGTATCTTTATCCGTTCCGGTAGTACATTTTCGATGTTTTTAATATGCGACTGTATCGATATATTACGATGTGTACTAATTGTAAAATTGTCCTATTTCTTAATGCAAAGCGAAAATACGTGTTGTTTTCATTTGTAGGTTAGGTGACGACAGTTTTGGTATTCAGTTTACTGCTGAAATAAATAAAAGCCATGGTTGAGTAAAACATAACGTTTAATGTGAATATACAATGCTTATAACACAGTAACACTTAAAATAAAGACCTAACGTTTTTAGGTTAAGGGGTACTTTTAAATGTTATTTATTACTTGCATAGTTATGTATAAATTTATATAGGATATTATACAAAAAGGTAACCCCTTTTTGACTTAACCTGGGTATTTAAACAATCTTTCTTACGTTTTATTGTAGCTGTCCGTTGAATTGCTGCCGCTCCAAAAACTTGAACGCAAATTCTCTTCCTCCAAATTAGAAGTCTTCTGCGCATCCTGTTTATCAACTCTTCTTCTTATTTTTTTGCTTTTTACCTACTTTATATCAGCTTAGAATGTTTCCTGTGGTCCGATATCTAATCGTCATTCATCTCTGTCATTCCATAATTCCTCTTCCAATTCACGTCATCTCGTCTCATTAAATATGCCACTCAGCCAGCTCCTTCTAGGGCGTCCCTGCTGTCTGTTTTTTCGCGGCTTTCACTGCAGTTTTTTTCGGAAGTCTTTTTTCTGGCAATCTGGGAACATATTAATTGTTTATCTTTGATATCATCTACTACTGTGCGTGTTACCCCCCTTGTTATATCATTGTTTATTTTTTCCATTCTTCATCTGTTTGCCGTCCTGTTTCCAAAAGTTCATTACCTTTGCTTTAAATATTTTGCGCTTTAATTTTAATTGAACATACTTCCGAGATATACGGACACGAGTTTGATAATACAGTACGTTTTACTTCCATGTTCCGTAAGGAAATGGAAGTATATGGTGATAGCGAAAAGAAAATCGTGATCGAGATAAGGGCAGATTCTGATTGTACTACCCTCAAAACATCAAGAAAATTTATTTTCCGAAAAGCGTGTGTTTGTGTGTAGAATTTTTTCTATGGGGAACGGTAACTGCAAATTTAAACAGAATCAAATAATTGGTTACATATGTGACCGAGTTGTAGAGGACTCAAGGCCTATTGATCTTGGTGAAGGTCGGTTAAGGGGAAAGGGGCAGTTTGCCAGCAACGTTTTACGTTTTAACAAGATTAAATTACTTAATTTTGATAAGTAAAGAATCCTGAAAAGAAGATCATAATAATTCACTGTATAGATAGGTAGATGACATATCTATAAATGAAAAGGGTAGTTGAAGTGGAGGGGTAGTTTTCTGTAAATGAAAATGATAGTTGACGGGGGAGGGTGTAATTTTTTACTTCCACGTTCCGTAAGGAAATAGAAGTATGGTGATTATATGTGTACTGCGTTATCGGCAACAAAGAAGTAGTTTATATGGAAATAATTCATTTCAATTTGTGAAACATAAAACTTGGTTTCAAGTAACTTGAACGGAATTCAATTAAATGATTTTAAATATACATTTTAGATCATGGAATTTATCTATCGTTCTCTATACCGATATTTATTCTCTTTTCTAACGCTTTTGCCCTCATAATACATTATTTATCACTGGAATAGCTTTCCGTCCCCGATATTGCGTTCTCTCGAATTGCTTCGTCCAGTATCCTCTTTGGTGTGATTTCAATCCTAAATACGTATTGTCTATGCTAGTTTGACATCGAATAATAAATGCTGTTTGTGTCCTCACTACACATATGTTCTGTTTTATTCAAATTCACCACTACCCCCATTTTGCGTATTCATCTATAACCTTGTCCGTCATGTAGTTGAAATCTTTGTAACCCTGTGCTAGGGGTACCTGATCGTCTGCGAAACACGATTAACCTCATTCATAGGTAAGCCCATACTTCGACATTTCTTTTCCCATTGCCTTAATGCACATTAAAATTATATTTAAAATAAGGTTGGTGAGACTCAGCTACTTGTTTCAGTCCTCTTTTTACTAATTGTGTGATGGTATTTTCTGTTACAAGTTTTTGCTTGTGAAATTAAAACTTCACAAATAAACTAGGACACTTTTGTCTCCCTTCTCTAATTAGCTGGTGAAGGATGACCAGAAGATAAGAAGAGCAGCAGTTTTGCGGCCAAGATTACTACATATGTACACTGCAAAGTTGTTGACGAATGGATTTCAATTACTCTGTCGACTCTTGATGATACATGATTCTTCCTATTTTTCTTTTTGCTATTATTAGGTCAACGTTTTCTTAGACCAAGTGTTTAGTATCCAATTCTAAATACTTGTCGGCTTCTTCTTTCTGAATTTTCTCTCTGTCTTAAAACAATACATCTATCTGCTAAGGAATATCCAATGACTACTCTCAGAAATCTAATTTGAGTTTTCCATTCTTTATTCCCATTATTTTCAGTTTTCAGTTTGTTTGTTACACATCATACCATAAAATTTTAACTGCATGACCAGACTTTTGTTTTTAAAATATCTTCTTATAGTGCTGTACAAATACTGAGAGACCTTTGCAGCTTACTTGCAACATCATTGAAATAAGTGGTTTCATGTCCAAGTACATAAATTTTTTAACCTATGCAATTCCTATATTAAGAAATATAAATTTTACATGAACTGTGTCAAATCCTTAAACTCTGTAACATTTATTTCTGAAACATATGTACTGAAGTTGTAACATTCAGCAATGTTTGTAAGCTTAAATGTCCCGGCTGTAAGTTATTCCCTGATTCATTTTCATAAATTAATACAACTTTCTTTTCAGATTAATAGTGTCTGTATTTCCAGTTTAATCCCAAGTAAACTTAGTACAATCTGGTGTATTTAAATTACCATGGTGTATTCATATTCACTATTAGTTTATCACTAATAGTGTTATCACTTCTTGCGTTCGTAATGTGCAGTTCTGTTCGACTAGTTTTCAATTGTACCGCGAAATAAGCGTTTCATTCTGTCTTGGCCAATCCTTTTATTCTAAGACCAATCCATATACAGGTTTAGTCATTGTGGAATAAGATAGATTCAACATCCTTTGTCACGTTAAACCACTTTATTCAATAACTCAATAAAAAGAAATTAATTTTTCGTGCTTTTTATCGATTCTTTTACCAAAATAGATCATATTTTTTCACGACCATTGAACATTCATTTGGTGTATTAAAAATAAATATAATGTTTAATTTAATTAAAACGTGAACATTAAGAAACAACTTACTCGCTATCTTCATTACCATAAATTCAGTCTCTAAGAAAATAAGACGCAGTATTCCACAGCCACTTGAATCTGACTATATTCACTCCTGCGACATTTTGATTCTTAAGGCTTTAAGTTTTAAGCTAGCTCTAATTGTCAACTTGGTTAGTAACTTTTTTTAGCGGGGGTCCTACAGTCTATGTCGCATCACGCATTTCGATCGCCATTTCTCTCTAGCCTTCCAGTCATCATCTTCAATAGCTCAATCTCTCATGCTTTTCCTAATGCCTGTTCTCCATAGCCATCGGTTCTCCTACATCCTCATTACGTTGCCATACCATACTAACTGTCTGGATTCTATTCTTTCTGCTGTTGTAAATACGCGCCCTGATTTCTACTTATATCTTCGTTTCTAACATGTTTCATTCTAGAAATATTACACGCTCTTCTTAAGAAGTCAATTTCCAGAGTTTCTATCATCTTTTTCTCATTATCCGAAAGTTGCCAGCATTCGCAGCCATAAGTTAAAATGGGCTCCACAATAGTGGTGTAGTTTGGAGTTTGGAGTTTGTTTGGAGTTTCATTTTGTTCGACCAAAGTAACGAGTTTGGCAACCGAATAGCCTCTTTTGCCTGTTGTATCCTACTTTTGATGTCATTTTTTGTTGTTCCATCTTCTGTAACAATGCTTCCCAAATATTGGTTTATAACTTTCAGTGGTAGATTAAAGTATTGTAAACGGCAGTGGAAAGAATATTTAGAATGAATGTTAGGTTTAAGTCAGTCCAAACAAATATGTAAGTGTAGGTAGGTCCAAACACAAGCCTGTGAACAGACCCTTGTAGAGATTGACAACCTTTAAGGCGGAACAGACAGCTTCCCCACATGCCATAACGTGAAAAAGGCGATATTTTTCACATTGGAGACATTCGTGGTTTTCTCGTCGCAAACCGCAAGCGCATACGCGTGTGTTTAATACACGAGTTATGACGATTACGTGGGGGTCACGAAATCACAAGACCATCAAGCAGTAATGCCGCCTGCAAACACGTGTCCATTGTGGTGGACACAGAAAACGCTGTTTATTCGTCGAGAGAGGTACACACGGAATTCGGAATGAAATGTTGGGACTGCAGTTCGCGTGACAACAATCGATTAGGTCCGTGTCTATTTCGAGACAGACGAGAAGCTGCAGCGGTTGTCCGTGCCGCGGTATTGCAACCCCCTCCCACAGTTAACGTCTGTCTGCACGGTTGACACACTATTCGCTTTACGCTAACAGAAGAATCACTTTGAACGTTAACAATATCTTTAACGTACACTCTTTGCATGAGAAAACGGGAGTCTACGTTAGATTTGTAAAAATGTATTATAATTTTTGGTTAATTCAATTTGTGCACATAAAAAAAAAGTTCTTTTACAATTGTGCTTCTGTTAATGACTTAACGTTGCAATGTGAAGGGATGCTCTCTTAAACCCCGTGGTGCAGTAAATTGGAGTAAGTTAAGTATAACTGGAGAAATCACAATGCATTAGACGATAAAAGAACAATAATTGAATTGTGCATGCAAGAGACATCAACCTTTTAGCGTTCCTTGAACTATCAACTTCATCTTCTTCCTCCTCCTCCTCCTCCTCCTCCTTCTCCTCCCCTTCTGTTTAACCTTCTTCACCTATTTCTGCTCCTCCTCCTCGTCCTTCTCTTCTAGCTTCTTCTTTTTCACTGTAAAGTCTCTCTTCAGGTCTATGTCGATTTCTGTTATTGCCATCGTTTCCACCGTACAAAAGTACGGCCACAAAATTTGTAGTAGTATTGCATGATTACTTCCAATCTATGTTTTCCAAGTTTGGAACAGAATGTTAATACTGTGCTATTTTGAAAGAGTGTTTCTTTTTCAGAACTTAAGGTGGAATCTTATTTTTATGGAACGACTGTTACTGTTGGGCCCAATACACGATACAATTGACACGAGACCAAAGAGTTGTGGCTGGCTGAATCTTCATTCAGCGGAAACTATAACTTCTGATGAACCAAAGAAAATGAAGTAAGTGAATTAGATTGCTATAACTGGAGAAATCGGAATATACTATACGAAGCCGGAGGGAGGATCACGTCAAACAAGTCATCATACAGATGACGAAAGAGAATAAGAATTGAGTTGTGCATGCAGCGTTAGTAGATCAGTGGGTACTAAATAGACGACAAAACGTACAGTGAGCAGAGACGAGATATCAACCACGTCCGATCTACTAGATCGGAAATGAAGATATCAGGCGTTACTAGGCACCCTTGTAGGATAGAGGGTTAAAAATTTCGACGAGAATGGCTTCAACATGGGCACTGATCAAAGTGTAACAGAATACCAGATACGGCCCTACGATACAAATCCAAAGAAAAAGGCACAAAAAGGCATCCAACAAACGGGTGGATCGTAAACTAGGAACATGCCTTAATCTCCAACGACGATCACGATGAATACATATCTGTCGTAACCGTAGGGAAAGTCTCCCTGAAAATAGTTTATTGAAGTGAAAACTTCTATAGGCACGTTGGGCGATTTTTGGATGGGTAAAATCTTATGAGTTCGCGTCACCGACATGCTAATGCCAACATGATAATGTCGGCATGCTAATGTTAACAGTATATCTGTAGCTATAAGTATGACGTGTCGCGCGTGGCCAGCAGTGAAAGTATAGATTATACTTGTGTGTAATACTATTATTTATACTTTATACTATTTAACACACTTTTGTCGTTTACGTACTTTATTTTGGAGTTTCTTACACTGCCGAATTTGCTATCGCGTGTTCGATCCCTAGCGCGATTTTGGCTTTCCGTATTAACAATTAACGCAATACTTATGATCTATTTTACATTATTTTTATTCTTATTAATTACTTATACTACATTATATGATATTTACATAATTGTTATTTGTCCGTCTGGCTATTAATTTAGGGTTTTTCGTCATGTCTAATGTCGAAGTATGTATTTTTAATAGTTTTTTTATTATTGTAAGATTGTAACATTAGTGCTGTGTATATGTATATAAGTAAAGTTAAATTGACTACGTGGAAAGTTTAATGTGTGTATACTGTGCATTGTTTAAATTGTGTTTTAGTTTGATCATTATTTTAAATGTTGAAATGTAGGATCACTGTGCAGTACAAAAGTGAGTACTAAATATGTTAATATTTTTATATAGAAAAATAAATAACATAAACAAAGCATGTATTTTCAAATATTTCCAATATTCGTATCAATATTTCCGTTTAAAAATTTGATATTATTTATTTTTTATTTTTGATATTTGACCTCTGCCATACATCATGCAATGAGTATTTCATAGTGGCTTAGGAGTTATCTTACTAGCGCGGTAAAACAAATTTCTAGTTGTTCGATAGTATTTTTGCCGCGGATTAGTAATTAATAAGTAAACCATATAAAAATGTATATAATTGTTGCTCGGAGTGCCGATAGATGTGAAAACCAGACTGATGTTAAAGATTTTAATTTACAAAAAATTTTAATTTTTGATACTACAATTAATTTGAATATCCAAAAAAACACTGTTATTTCATAGTTTTAAGTTTTCACTTCTATCGGCAGTCCTCAATGACTGCCTATTTTTAAATTTTTTTATTTCTGCACTCTTACGACGGTGTGTCACACGCAGAAGTCGGCAGACACAATAAACAGAGTTATGTTAACTGCCGTATATATCCGTGTAGTAACACAGTGCAAGGGCATAAACACGTTCCTCTGGTTTACTTTCGCAGTACTTCCTTAATTCCGTTAGTTTTACTGTCGTTCCTGTTACGGTTGCGTCCCGACGCTTATTACCCCTTTTACTGTCCCCACAGTTTATTGCTATTTTTTTTCTTTAAATATTTCATTACCATTCCTGACTTTGCGTCTATGCATGTATATGTTCCCATCTCATTGAGGATGCGAATGTGTTTATGAGCTTATATTATGTGTCGAATTTGGCAACTTCAGAATTTTATTTTTCTGAATATTTTTCTCTTTTCTACTATTTTCGTATAAAAGTACTCAAGTACTTGTTTTCTTAGTAACTGAGTTGTTTGCGTGTAATATTCTTTAACCTAATTGCAAATCTACATACCTAAAACTCAAAGTCTGACGATTTATTTGTACTGAATACAAATCGACACCGTTACACCGATTGGCACCAAATTTTGCACAGGTAACCTTTGTCACAAGGCAAAAAACACTGTCTAACTTGGAATTTAATATTTTGCCCCGTTCGCACGACTTAGGCCCTTTTAATTATACGCTTTTTTTTTGACGCGTATAAAGATGTCAACAACACCATGGAGACCAGAATTAATTACCGTAGTAACAAGTAAATAAACAAATGCTATTTAGTGACATTTTCGATGTTTTTAATATACGATTGTGTCGATATATTACGATGTGGAAAAGAAGTGTACTAATTGTAAATCGTCCTATTTCTTAATGCAAAGCGAAAATTCCGTGCTGTTTTCATTTGTAAATTAGGTGACAACGGTTTTCGGTTTTCACTTTACTGCTGAAATAAATGAAAGCCGAGGTTGAGGTAAACATAACGTTTATTATGTACATACAATGCTTATAACACAGTAACATTTAAAATAAAGAATCTAATATAACGTTTCTGAACTAACGGGTACTTGTTAGATAATATTCTTCAGTCTCAAGTATCGCTGTGCTGTACAGTGGAAACAGAATAACCGACACCAAAGAATTCATTAATTACAAACTTTAATTAGACACAGACAACTGTTCGAACACAACAAATGCACATTCATACAATAACTCGAGTTAAATCTGTCCAACGCACATCAATACATCTTACCTTATTACAGTTTTGCACTAATTAACGCAATATAGTAATGATCAATTACTAACGCAATGATTAATGCAGTAACCGTTTTCGACTAATCCGAAGGTCACAATAGCAAACACTCCGAACTTCCATCTGATATCGCCGATCTACAACTGAAATGGGCCGCTTCGAAATCCAATATATATACCTCGCCGCCTTGCATTGTAGAGACAGCTAGCCTTGATATCGGTAGAGTAGTCGAAAGGGGCGTCTCAACAGCGTTCCGTACTTCTGCAGCGCAAATAAAAGCGCAAGACGTCACGTAACCACTTGACGATGTAGTATTATTTATTTCCTCAGCGTAGCAATATGTTCCTCTCCTTCTCCGTTAATCTTCTTCCTTATCAACTACCATCGCCACTGAAGTAACAAGAAGAAATCTCCATCACCACTGTCGGCTCTACATTATAGAATATTATAATTTTTTGTGATACCTTTTTTTACAGTCTTTTACAATAAAAGTGTTCACGTTTAGACCATGATTTAAATGAACGTTAATTTATTTAATTTTATGCGTTTTTTTTATGATGTCAAAATGTCGACTTCCCATACGTGACCGTGTCTTCCCCCTCATACGCTTTTCTATGATTCACGAACCGCTTCATCTTTTTTCCTCCATCATTCGCAACACATACATGACATTGAAGATGTGTGTGGGGTGTGTGTGACGGATGATCACAATAGTTTCTTTATTGGTCGCCAAGAGAACACGACCACGATTGGATCACGCTCAACATCACACTCAAACATTATGCCAATGGTCTGTACAGCTCGCACCACACACACACACACACCAATCAACAATGAATTAATATGAGGCGATTCCATGAGTGCGATTTGTCGCGTGAGTCTTCCAGTGAGGTTTAATAATCTTATAGAAAAATCGAGTGAAGCTGTGTCTATGCTTAATTGCTTTATAAATAAAATATTGTGTTCTATAGGTGTTTCCACAAACTGAAAACGATCAGAGTGCATTTTTAACGTTCACAAAACCTAATAGAACAGAATTAATTTTTGTAAAAAGATGACGATGAAAGGATATCCAATTAAATCGATGGCTAACTTGGGAAAACATATCTGAATGAAACATGTGTGGCTGAACGGGAAACGTAGCAGTTCGAATTGATTCTGATCGGCGTCTCGTCTGTGAAGGGCAGACCGTATTTTCACCGTTTCATTAACTTTGTTCTTGTGTGTTTATTAGTAGTCCAAACTTTTGAGCCTTAAGTCATGATACTTCTAACAATGGTTTTAAATATTTAGGTTTTAGTTTCTGCTGTAATTCGCTTATCCCACAGAATTCCATTTAATGTAGATACTGTATAGCAATCTTTCCCAAATTAATTCTGGATTGCATTTCTTTGTCTTGGGTTTCAGCTATTTCATTAGTTTTATTTAAGCCTATTTTAATTCACCCGCGCTGGTTGGTTGGACACCTGTTTTGCTGGTTTCATTGATTTACTCATTGTTAAGCCTACTGTTATCAGATGTATTCAGTATTCATTTGAAAAAAAAAATACACGACCGGGCTCAGTATTACGTAAAAAAAAAGTAAGATAAAACTTTCATCAAGCAGATTTTTCACAGATTTTTCTCTAAGTTTGCTGAATTTCTTTATCTAATTAAAAAAACGTCGAGAGATGCCTACGCGATCAGAGTAACACAATTATTTATTCTTTGTGTTGGGGGGAGGACGGAGGATACTTTTGTAGAAACTTTTCCAAACGACCTTCGTTCCGCTCATCAAATCTCACTGGATGTTACAACTGCGTACTGTTGTTTTGTCTGTAAATTTAAATAGTAGGTCTAGTAAGTTAGTTAGGCGAGTCTGGAGATTTCAGAGATAGTTTAATGTGGTAACAGCGTGTTTTATAACTGCTTTCTACCCTCCAAGGATGCACTGTGGTTAAAATATTTAATATTGTATAGTACATTTAAATAAGATCACGGTAGACGGTGCGGAGAATAATCCTCTGGGGTTAACAATAAATAATATAAATTACAAAATATAGTCACACTAATGGCGGAATATAATGTGTTGTGTAAAACGAATTCGTTAAATAACAAAATAATTAAGAAAAATTAAGATTAAATTTAAAAAATTAAATTTTAAAGGTTCAATATATTTTGTTTAAACGTAGTCGACGCGGCTAACCTTTAATTTGTGTTTAATACGACAGTGCATTATAAAATCAATAGTTTATAAAATTGTAAGCTATACGACACAATATACACTATCATTAGAGAAATCATCGGTTAATGTAAACATGTGTAATACTTTCTGGTCTTCATTTACGTTACAGGTGACTTAGCTATGATCTTTGGCGGCAGACAGAAAGGCAGTTAGTTAGCGAATGGTTTTATAGCGATCAGTGTACATCGTATTTAACGAGTGATATAAATGTGTTCTTCTTCTTCTTCTTCTTCTTCTTCTTCTGCTCCTCCTCCTCGTCGTCGTCCTCCTCCTCCTCCTCCTCCTTCTCCTTCTTCTTCTTCTTCTTCTTCTTCTTCTTCTTCTTTTCCTTTTTCTTTTTCTTTTTCTTTTTCTTCAGTTCAAGGATTAGGTTACGTAAATCTATTCCGGCACACATCTCAACCTCGGGCGACCCACGTCTCTTCTACCACTCCCATTACAGTTCAGTGCCGCTTTCGGCAATCGATCCTCTGCCTCCTTTGGAAATGATTCCACCATTGTCTTCTATAAGCTGAAGTTATTCCATTTACGTCCTCCACTTCGAGTTCTGCTATGATGTCCTTATTCCTTATTCTATCTTGCAATGTATAGTTTAAAGTACTTCGAGGAAACTGCATTTCAGCACTCTGAATCTTGCCGCATTCCGTTTTTGTTATGACCCACGCCTCAGTCGCATATGTCAATGTGGGTATTGCAATCGTCTTATAAAATTTAATCCTTATGCTGTGTCTTGTTTCATTTCTATGAATCATTCCACGAATTGTTCCATGAATTGTTCCATGAATTGTTACTTTTTTGCGATATTATATTTTATTGATCTGGTGACGGTTGTATTTTACTATTCTTATGGAATGTGAATTTTTTATAAATTTTGCATAAAAACTCGTTGTAGTTTCTTAGACGAATTACTTTATGAAGAGTGATTTTAAGAACTTATCAAGTGATAATTATACACGTGGATTTTTTTTCTCTCGTGTATAATAGGCGTGTACTATAGCTTCTTAGCTACACTAGTCTCTGTAGCGTACACACGCTACGCTGTATTTTCGGTGAATTTGTTCAACGTATTGTGAAAACTAAAGTAATATTTCTAAATAGGGGTCTTTCCTTTTCTTAGAACGTATGATTTTCCATTTGGTTCCAATAGAGTTTAAGAAAAATGTTGTCTTCATTACACTTAAATTGGAGTTCATTCTTAACAAAATGAAAATAAAGATGAAATGGGAAAGCAAGATATACTCCAGACTTTTTATTTGACTGAGAAACGGAAAATAAAACCGGAGATAAAAGGAAAAAATTTAGCAACTGAGACCATATTTTCCAACAGTATTAAAAAGCATACTAGTACGTATCTCTCAAAAGCTGCAGGATAACATAAAGCGATTATAACAAGGCCCAAGTCATACCAATAAATCCTTGAGTAAACTTTTGGGAATATTCTGCCTAAACTAAACTTAAAACAAGGTAGACCAATACACACGTGGAGGAGAAATATACCAAGGGGAATCCAAAAAGCTGATCTAGTTTGTACAAAAATTAGATTAAGGGTTCAAGAAAATATTATTAAGGCACACAGTAGTAACCTTATGACTCAGAAGATTTCTGGGCATGAAGCGAGTGGAAAGAACTGGAATAAGAATACAAAGAGGAAAATTAGAAGTGGAATCGGTAAAAGAATTTTAAAACACAATAATGCGGTTTATACATCTAGTAAGAAAAATTAAAAACGTGGTGGAGGTCAGACCAATTTGAGGACAGAAGAGGTATTAGAACAAGACAAGACAAAAGTGAAACAGCTTAGTGAAAATTATTTTATTCATGAAAGGAAAACTGGAGAACGAACAAGGAAATGGCATAACGTCTTAAGTAATGGCAACGTTATGTTTATGGAACAAGACACCTCAGTAATCTATTAGATTTTGATCTCCGTATTTGTTGATGCTACAGCTTAAATACATTTTTATAAAGGAAATGGGCAAGATGAGGTTATTTCAACCCGATTATTGCAGAAAGCTAGAAATACCATATATAAATGGACCAAAAAATGGAAAATTAAACTTAACGAAGCCAATTTATGTGTATCGGTAGACATTAATTTCACTAAAAAAAGATTGTATAATCTTCCATCATTGGTCATAAATGGAACGGTAGCTCCTTATGAAAACAAAGCCAAACACCTCGGTATGACACTGGATACTAAACTGAGATGGAAAGAGCATGTAAAAAAGAAAAAAGAGGAACTTAACATAAAATTCCGACAATATAAATGGCTCACAGGAAAACATTCCAACCTGCCTTTATACAGTAAAAACTCTGATCTATAATCAGATAATTAAACCCACCCGGTTGTATGGAATTCAACTCTGGGAGTGCGCGAAAGATAGTAACTCAGGATAATACAAACATTCCAAAACAAAGTTTAGCGGACTTTGGTGAATGCACCATGGTATGTTACAAACGCCGATATCCATAGAGATCTAGGTATTCCAACAACTAACGAAGAAATTAAAAGGTTTGCGATGAAGCATGAAGAAAGGGCTTCACCTCCACGAAAATGCAGAAATTCTTCGGCTCCTGGACAATCAACACGTGTTCCGAAGACTGAATAGAACAAAACCATTTGAACTTGTGCAGTGTTTTGTGTTATAAAAGCAGAGCATTGTGCGTGGGTGAGAGTGTTTAGTTAAAACACCAGACTAACTAAAGGATGTCGTTGGACTTAATTTGGCTGATATGTATTTAATATTAAGAGGTATTACAGACAAGTTGATGGTTGGTCTTACAGACCAGGTTTAACATGTTAATTTCAAAAAAATAAAAAATAAATAAAGGAATCAAAATGTGGAAAACAAAACATACAAGGGATAAAACGAACGAATTTCATGTGATAAACAGATTGTTTATAATTTCGACGAGACACAGGTCATGAACACCTGAGCTACGAAACAAGTTAAGTAGTTTAGTAGCGTGGAGTTTGCAACAATTTAACTAGTTGATAGAATACCGGGACACAGGGTAAATGCACTCAAGTCTGTTGTCCCAATGAACTGTCGCCCTTGGACCGTATCACCGTTGTTATCACGCTGTTGCACCTTTAAACAGTGTTTGTATTAGCGGTGGTGCTGCTGCAATATAACTTTCAATATTTACTTTTTCGCGTATCTGACATGTTTTCACTAATGGTCTGGAAACTATCGCTGTTAATTAACTCGTCACCGTGCATTAGACTGGCAAGCGTTGTTTGACCTCCTTAAAGCAATAAAACTAAAGTTATGTTTATGTACTGTAGCTGTGGCTGAAATTAAGTGAAGAGGGACAAAACTATTACAAATAACTGCAGTCCTATGCCAATATAAATTAAATTAGCAAGTTCACTATGGATAAAAATAATTTTTAAATAACAGCTTTTTATTCGATATTTATATTTTTTACAAATACTCAGAAGCACTTCTTACATACTGCTTAGGTCCTCTCTTCTTCAAAAGTATTAAACGATCTTATGCTGCCATTCGACTCTTACTAGTAGTAAGCCTTAATATTCCTTTAAATACATTAATTTATATCGGTCTTAATATATTCGTTGTACTCGGTTTTAACAGGCCGTATACATCTCACATTTTAAAAAGAGTATATTTCTCTCTCTCTCTCTCTCTCTCTCTCTCTCTCTCTCTCTCTCTCTCTCTCTCTCTCTCTCTCTCTCTCTCTCTCTCTCTCTCTCTCTCTCTCTCTCTCTCTCTGTTTCTATTCCTGACTTTTTTCTGAGACAGGAACGCAAGCCTACTACTCTTAATCATCTTCGAAATTCCTTATAATTTCCATACATTCCGATCATAACAGGCCTATTTACATTAAGTAAAATAGAGGCCACGGAAATGGCGTTCTTAAGAGGAGTTGCAAGGTGTTCTAAACTTGATCGTATAAAGATTACAAACAACGGTGGAAAGAACATTTAGAAAGAATGCCAAATTTAAGACTGGCCAACAAGTTTGGTAACACAAACCTATAGGACACAGGTAGGTGGGTAGAGTACCTTTGCATACGCCGTGATGTGAAGATGAAAGCGATGTATCCTCCGTAATAAAAATCGCATCGTACGAATCACAAAAGACTTATTTATCTAATCTTGTTTCGCGTGTGCGTGTGTATAGGTGTGTTTTCGAATATACATATCTCAGTATACCTCTACTTAACTATCTACCGACTGCCAGTAGACATTTTTTTATTTTCCTCATTTCTTTACTAGCTTCTTGGAAATGTCTAGCCTTTTATACTTTAAACTATTTCTTTATTTCACCACTGTTTACAAACTCAACATTTCCTGCTTCCACTGTTCGTTTCACAAGTTTTAAAATACACTGTTCTTACGATGAACAGTTTAATACGTTTTCTCTTTAAGATTCTCTGCAAAGTTTCTTCCACACTTAACCATTTTAAAGTACGGCCACTTCTTACTTTACTAGCCCATTATACTTTCCAAAAAACGTAATGATTCGTTATATATAGCCGCCTGTGTCCACCTGCCATCGTTATCTACCACAGTAGACGATATAACAAGGATGTTGCAATCCACACTTATTCCTGTTTGAAAATATCAAATTCCAAAAAGTGTTGACTGTCTGTAGGAGAGACACAAAATACCATTCAGAACACCGTCTTCCTTATGGTCCTGTGACGAGTTACAAATAGGGCATTGACGAAAAACAGGTCACTGGAAAACAAGCAGGTAATTGTGACATCAGAAGTGATCTGCTTCTTGGAGCTGTTTTCTCTTGTGCAGCTATAATCTGAGCCTGATCGTATAGACAGTCCAGCTTATTTTTGTAATGTATTTTATTCACTGTCATCTCCTTTTTTTGTCGCTCCGAACCCCATCTTCCCTCGGAATCCATATCTTCTTGTGGCGAAGTTACATGGAGGCAATTGAGGCAATGTCTACCCTGAAAATTCTGTAGAATAAAAATTATAAATACGTATGAACTACGTAACGTAAAGATTATACATTGTTACTGTGACTGTCAAATTTATTAAGCCGAAATTTGCTGTACCAAGCGACCGCTAGATGGTGACAGGTGAGATTCGCCATAAAGCGAATGAGGCAACGTGAACTTCCCTCAGCGTTTTTTGTATACATCGTATGTAAGCAATGTCTGGCGTGATGGGAAGTGCGGGGGAGGGGGATTGTCCCGTGCTGTACACATAGAGCGTTGAGGCATGTCTCACTTCTATGGTGCAAACAGTTAAGTTAAAGCGCGCTGTGTTGTTTATAAGTGTGCTTATTTTATGCGGTTATTAAAAGTGTGCCGGTTATTCCGCTGAACTAACAGATGATCAAGATTGTTTTTTGAATTGTTTGTAACATTAAACATATAATATATAGACACTAATCAAGTTTAAAAATTTGAAGTTCAATCAGATTGTGTATGACTTATACAAGGATTGTTCAATAGAAACACGTTTAGAGCTGTAAAGCAATTTTTATTCAACGATTTTAAAAGAAGTCTCCATTAACATTAAGACATGTGTCCCACTCTTGCACTAATCTGTAGATTCCCTGCTAGTAAAATTCTTCCGGCTTTTTGCGGAACCATTCACTAACAGCAAACTCTACCTCAGCGTTCGATTTGAACCACCGTCCTTTTAGTGATTCCATAAAAAAAAAATTTAAGGTAAGATTTTGCCTACCCATTCATTAACTATTAGCTTCGCCACTGATCTTCTTCCCATGTCTTTAGGTTATTGCATACTCTTCAGACGATCATGCGACATGATACGTTTTGATTTAATTTTCCAATTCAGATCTTTGATTCAAATCCATGAATTTAGGAATCGTCAATGTTACAGATTTTAATGTATCTTATTTTAATGTATCTCTTCTCTTGTATCTAGTAAATTGTTGGCTGATAGTGTCATGTGTGTTATTAAATTTTGTGGTTTTTTTTATTACAGCCTTCCTTTAAACGAAGATTACACACGTGTTTAAAAAAATATTTTATAAAAACTGTTACAAAATAATTGTTCTCACAGTACCACCTTTAGTCTTAACTTGAGATCAGCTGACACCACATGTGTGCTAAATCGCGCAGCAAATGCACAGTCGTGAGGCAGAACAGCGTGCAAGGTATTTCCATCGCGTGCAAAACGCGTATGACCTTCACCCAAGAGGCACAAGATTATCTCGCTCGGAAATCACGTAGGCCTGTGTCAAGAGCAGCGAAAAAATTAACCACAAAAATAGTCCATCTCAGGGTCATTTGTCAACTAAAATTCTCGCGAAAACGCTTCGAACTAATAAATATATAATTACACGTATTGTTTTTATAGTTACACGCGAGAGAGAGTGAGAGGGAGAAAGAGAGAGACAGAGACAGAGAGGCAGACAGACAGAGCGCGCTACAAATTATTATAGAACATAAAGTGTATGTTAAATGTAAAAAAAATATCCTTAAATATCGTAGTGACCGTCAATCAATTTTAACGACGAAGGGTTTGCGAGGATCGGTCAATAACACACATTTTAAATTATTTGTGTCGAGGTTTCGACAATATTCATTGCCATCATCAGGACAATTGTTGCTGAGTTGTTACGACGTCGAACACACAACAGTGACCTTTGTGTGTTTGTCGTCGTAACAACTCAGCAAAGCAAAATTTCACCTGATGATGACAATAAATATTGTCGAAACGTCGACACAAATAATTTAAAATGTGTGTTATACTTATTGACCGACCGATCCTCGCAAACACTTGGTTGTAAAAAAAAACTGACAACAAATAAGGACGGCAATTAAAATTAATGATGACTACAGCACAATATGATCAGTGAAAAGAAGGAAGTCTGCAAAAATGTTATATTAGTTCTACAAAACACGAATGAAGAGATACCGCATAACAGGTATAGAGAAGAAAGAGTGAATTTACTTAGAAGTATTAACTATCTTGTTTAGATGATCTTATTTTACATTAAAAAAGATGAGAAGACGTGTCATTAGAGGAGAAGCTGAGCTTCACTTATGTGACGCTGCTAAATCAAACGCCAAGAGTCAGGAAAAGTTTATATATACATCAGTTCGCGAAGTGGAATGAGTTGGTTAAGTACTTTGATAGAACAGACCGTAAGAATAGTGCAGTCTGAAGAACAGTGGTCAGTTTTTATACAACACTAGCTCTTACCCACGGCTTCGCACGCGAATATTTAACTTGTAATAAATATTTTAATAGAATTTTTATTGTTTATGTCTATGTCTATATGGCGTTCTGTCAGCTCGTATAACAATTTTGTACTCATTACTCAGATTCTCTCCAAAGCTGTTTTGAACACTTGTACTAAATTATTAAATTGGTGCAACATGCTTTGGAGATTTAAAAGTTCCCGATTATAAAACCTTTGAAGATATTTATAAAGTGCCCGTTAACTCAAAAACGTTAGGTTCTTTATTTTAAGTGTTACTGTGTTATAAGTATGTATATCACATTAAACGTTATGTTTTCCTCAACCATGGCTTTTGTTTATTTCAGCCAAAAACCAAAAACCGTTGTCACCTAACCTCACAAATGAAAACAATACGTATTTTTGCTTTGCATTAAGAAATAGGACAATTTACAATTAGTACACTTCTTCTTTTCCACATCGTAATATATCGATACAATCGCATATTGTATAAAACAGAGGTCTCCAAACTACGGCCCGCGAAGGGTCATTGTCCGGCCCGCGGCAACCCAGCCGATGCTGCGTTCAGTTTTTGAACAGATCGTCAAAATACTTCAAATATTATAACATTTTACTAAATAATTAAACAAGAAATAAGTATAAAATCGAAGTACAGGGCTAACTTGTCAGACGAATTCTAGTGATGGGAGCATCAAAATTGACCCAAAATGGGCAGACATTATCTCTCAGAAGCAACTGCACACATCCCATACGTACATAAGAAAGCCAAAAAATAATACATAAAAAATATCTTTGAATGTTATTTCTTCCTTACTTTAATTTACGTTATTTTGAATAAATTAATGTGTTTTCTTTGGATAAATCGGCTTAATTTTTATTTAAATACCTATTTTATTGACTTGATTATTTCGTAAACTTAAAAAAAATAAGTTTACTGTGTGTGTGTGTGTGTGTGTGTGTGTGTGTGTGTGTGTGTGTGTGTGTGTGTGTGTGTGTGTGTGTGTGTGTGTGTGTGTGTGTGTGTGTG
This sequence comes from Magicicada septendecula, assembly GCA_034769895.1. Taxonomy (NCBI): domain Eukaryota; kingdom Metazoa; phylum Arthropoda; class Insecta; order Hemiptera; family Cicadidae; genus Magicicada; species Magicicada septendecula. The sequence continues at coordinate 13,175,467 of CM068375.1, forward strand.
TGTGTGTGTGTGTGTGTGTGTGTGTGTGTGTGTGTGTGTGTGTGTGTGTGTGTGTGTGTGTGTGTGTGTGTGTGTGTGTGTGTGTGTGTGTGTGTGTGTGTGTGTGCACGTTGATGGCCCACCTGGCTTCTAAGATTTTTCAATTCGGCCCTCAAGTGAAAAAGTTTGGAGACCCCTGATACAAAACATCGAAAATTTACTGCAGGAACGGATAAAGGTACAGTTCCGATGCTGGCAAATAGTAGCTTTTGTATATTTACTTGTTACTATGGTAATTAATTCTGGTCTCCATGGTGTTGTTGACATCTTCATACGCGTCAACAAAAGGGTATAGTTAAAAGGGCCTAAATCGTGTGAACGGGGAAGAATATCAAATTCCAAGTTAGACAGTGTTGTTCGCCGTGTATCAAAGGTCATCTGAGCAAAATTTGGTGGCAAGCGGTGTATCGGTGTAGATTTTTATTCAGTACAAAGAAATCCTCAGACTTTGAGTTTTATATATATATATATATATATATATATATATATATATATATATATATATATATATAGAGATGATTGTACACTACCAACTTACATGGCAAAAATGCAGAGAGGTTGTCCTGTATTTTCGACACTGCCGTATTTTGTATTTAGCTGAATACATTTCGTCGTTTGAAACGTCTTCGATTGCTCTGAGGTATGTCAATAAAAGGTGATGAGACTTCAGGGACGAAATACACTGCCAATAAATAAGACAATTAACAAGAGCGAAATAACTTGTAGATTAGTCAACACGCATCCATTCGTGTACAACAGATCTTATAACTGGGGAGAATAACGGAACACGATGAAACTTGACTGCGCTTATATCTGTGTTTATAGGATCTTTAAGTGAATCCTATGTATTTTTTGTTGCACCGCACATTATATTCTGTCGAGTTAGCACGCTGACAGATATATTGAACACACCAAACATTCGCAACATTCAAATCCGAACTCAACAGTAGTAGACCATTGAATAAAGGCAGATTTTGTGAAAATCTGGACAAAAATCCTCCAGACACGAAATTTGGTAGAAAGTTAGGTTTTGGGGTCACTTAAATGGGGGAAAATCGGACACTCCAGCTGACCGCTGGGCCCCCCTGGGGAGGTTAAAAGGTGGGGCAAAACGGTTTGTTGTAAATATCTCAAAAACTAAGCAAGATATCAAAAGAAGTTAAATACAACAGTTGTAGCTGACAAAATTTCCCATCAAAATGGTCCTTAGTAATGTTTTCGTTAGACGCACTGGGACAATGATATGAGCGCTCAAAGTTGAGACCTTTTTTTGCAATTTTTCGTATAAGGCATTTTTACGAAAAAAAAACTTGTATTTTTTTGAGTTTAGGCCGATTGTTGTATAGTAAAAAGCGCTAAATATGGGTATGTAAGTGTTTGTACATGTAGTACCAAGTATTTAGATGTAAATTTGTGCATGTATATATTTATGCACACATATACACACACACTACAACTACAAAAACGTGCATTTTTGAACGTAAGCGTTACATGCATATACTGACTAATCCATGCGTATAGATGTGCATTTTTGGATTTAGACAAGTATAATATATATGCATGAAAATATTTCTACACATATTTGCACATATATGTGTGTGTATATACATTTATACAACTGAAAACGCTTTCGTTCAAAAATGCACGTTTTTGTAGTTGTAGTGTGTGTATATGTGTACATAAATATATACATGCAAACATTTACATCCAAATACTTGGTATTACATGTACAAACACTTACATACCCATATTTAGCGCTTTTTACTATACAACAATCGGTCTAAACTCAAAAAAATACAAGTTTTTTTTTCGTAAAAATGCCTTCTACGAAAAATTGCAAAAAAAGGTCTCAACTTTGAGCGCTCATATCTCTGTCCCAGTGCGTCTGACGAAAAAATTACTAGGGCCATTTTGATGGGAACTTTGTCAGCTACAACTGTTGTATTTAACTTCTTTTGATATCTTGCTTAGTTTTTGAGATATTTACAACAAACCGTTTTGCCCCACCTTTTAACCCCCTAGGGGGGGCCAGCGGTGAGCTGGAGTGTCCGATTTTTTCCCCCATTGAAGTGACCCCAAAACCTAACTTTCTAACAAATTTCGTGTCTGGAGGATTTTTGTCCAGTAAAAATCTGTATTCTATGGTCTATAGCCAAACACATAAAACAACAGTCTTGTGAATATGGTCCACAACAACATTTAACCGTATTGAAAACATGCAGTGATGAAATAAGATCTAATATATATGAACAATACCGAATATACAAACATGTAAAAGAAGAAGAGGGCCACGAAAATCTATTGAACATCATGACGGACTTCAAAAGTCGTATCACATTTGAAATATTGCGGCAAAATGAAAATCAACATACAGTAATCAGCTGATATAATGTACAGAACTGACTGTAAACATAAACAGTCTGTAACAAAATCAGTTCTCGAGAAACCTTTGACACATTCTACGTACATATCACGTTCATTAATCAATGTCTACGAATTCGTTTTTGTAAATAGTGGCTGTTTTACGATATTGTTACCGCAAGTGCCCTGTATATTACCTGACGATGGTCTGTGACCGAAATCGATCGTGTTTAAGAATGTGAGTAATTAAAACTTTATTGCAAACTCATATGTATGGTACCTTTAAGCTATGAACAATAAATATACTACAATAGAAAAAAATAAAAAAATTGTTATATCGTAGATATTAAAAAAAATTACCCTCGTTAAAACATAAAATGTTGCTGGTAAACTACCCCCTTTCCCTTAACCGATCTTCACCAAAAACAATAGGTCTTGAGTACTCTAAAATTCAGAGCTGTATGCAAAAAAATGATTTGATTCTATTTGAATTTGCGGCTCTTATCGTTTTCCAAAAAAAAATCTTCACACAGACAGACAGGCAGACACACACACAGGCACTTTTCGAAAAATGACTTTTTTCATGTTGTGAGGGTAGTACAATCAGAATCTGCAATTATCTCGAACACGATTTTTTTTGCCATCACCATACTTCCATTTCCTAAAGAAACATGGAAGTAAAAATTAAGACTGGTAAATAGTTTTCTCATTAAATTGAAGGTGATGGGACATTAAATGTTGTATTTTTTCATGCCATCACTTAACACAAATAAGGAAAGCAACATCCGTTTTTTTTTTAATAAGCGTACTTTCATTTAAGTTAAAATAATATAGTATAAACGTATCTGGGATTTCATGACCAGTTAATGATTTCAAACTGCCAGTTAATGGCCCACCCAGTATATGCAAAATTAATACCCTGTATGTTAATTAGAACACACACACACACATACACTTAAGCAAAATTAAAGTGTAAAAAGTGTGATGGAAGGCAAAAAACCAAAATCTGTGGTCTAAAGAAATGGACGAATACATTTAAGTTAAAAGGCAAGACTAAATACCTTTATAACGTTTTCTAAGACTTATACAGCGAGCGTGTGTTTTAGTGAGAGATAGAGATAGAGATGTTGCAGACAAAGAGATGGAAATAGATAGATGGACAGACAGAACAGGTAGACAGACGGACATACAGATATAGAGACAGAAAAAAGAGAGAGAGAGAGAGAGAGAGAGAGAGAGAGAGAGAGAGGAGAGAGAGAGAGAGAGAGAGAGAGAGAGAGAGAGATACAGTGTTACGTGATTCTCTGTCAAAGTGACAAAGGGAGCCCTAAGGTACGGGTTGGACGATACGAAGGGCAGCCTGCGAAATAAATTGAATAAGCCGTTGCGGACAAGCCACCGAGAGGGATTTCTATGACAGAGGGTACACGGCTTTTGGCCGGAAATTTATTTCATCGAGAATTCTTCCCTACGACCTTCACGTCGCAGAAAATTTTGGTGAGCAACATTATCTTTTCAGTTGAGACTGCAGGTACGTAAACGTTGCCACGGTAACGGCGGATTAAAAGGACACGTCTACGGAGAGTTCTGATGAAGTCAGTTACTGAGAATAGCAGACGATATGTCGTCGACGGTAATTTCTATCCGGATTAATTTAAACACTAATTTTAACAAAGAAAATCAAAGTGGATAGTAACAGACAATCCTCTACAACAGGAGTATGTCAGTACCGTCCCGATGAGCCTCTGTTGGCACGTCACTTGATAATCCCCATAATTCATGAGTTTCATTAAGAGACAACACCTTAAACAGAAATTTAAGACAGGCATTTAAACACATACATACCAACAAATATATTGCTGAAAATCTAACCGTCGTCGGTTACAATTTTAAGTATAACAAAATAAGTATAACACCAGAGAAATCACTAGGCACAAATCCAAAGTAAGACTTAACTCAGGCCCGTAATTCTACGAGCTATTCGTAACAATTCGTGCAATTCGTGAAGCACTAAGTGAAAAGGTTTGCCCACTATATCGCATTTATAACAATAAGAAAGGTCTCACGCCACTGACACGAATTAACGCAGGGTTTCTCGAAGGGTGGGTCGCAGAAATTTTAGCAAAACTAAAAAAGTCCTTAACAGCCCTTAACAGTGTTCTATTTTCAAACCTTTGCAAAGATGTGAATTCCGATTACCAAACCTTAATGCTGCATGCAGAAGTACGGTGGATGAAGTTCAAACCTTAATGCTGGATGCAGAAGTACGGTGGACGAAGTTTATACAGATTATTACAGTTGAAACATGAAGTTGTGATTATTAAAAGTATGTACCGGGCTGTTTGGCCGTGGTCCATGGTTTCCAAACAAACCAAACGTTTCGACAGCACCACTGGCTGCCATCATCAGTAGAATTCGAGGAAATCATACACCTTCTTTATATTGATTGGCTCATGGTGCAGTCCTTACCTGTACGTGGGACTTGGTGAATTTATAAGTAGGGCCTACAGGTAGCATCGCGGGACATCTTCAGACTTTACCACAGTACTGTGGGCCTGACGTTAACAACCCGCGTTCAGGTAGACTCGAATTCCTCGAATTCCACTGATGATGGCACCCAGTGGTGCTGCCGAAACGTTAGATTTGTTTGAAAACCCTGGACCACGGCCAAACAGCCCGGTACATACTTCTAATACTAGTGACACCGGCCGAGAAAGCCTTAAAACTATATTATGAAGTTGTTATAATATATACTGAACTATACTATACTATAACTATAGCTATAACTATACTATACTATACTATAACTATATATACTATAACTATACTGAACAGAAATCCGATTTGTTGATTTTTTTTTCACAATGAATTATGACTTTCAGAACTCAATTATTTTGAAAAATTGAATGATTTAAACATGACACTTCATGGAAATAATTTTAACATATTTACGTTAAAATATACAATTGGAAATTTTGTTAAAAAAGTGAACGTATGAAAAAATAGAGTGTAAAATGGATCTTTAGAAATGTTTACAATAATTATAGATGCTTTGATAATTGAAAATAATCTTTCCAAAGATTTAATTGTAAAAGTTGTAAGTAATCATTTGAAGTGTCTGGAGACAGAATTTCAAAACTACTGTGCTTAAAATTTTGATACTGAAAAAAAAATATTGGGTCCATAACCATATTCAATTGAAATGCTTAATGTCAGTAATTTACCATTAAACGCTGAGGAAGAATTTGCCGCTCTACGTCGTGCATTATCAAATATTCATCCAAGATTTAAGTCCTTAAAAGTAAACAAGCACACACAGCTCATTAGTATGAATATCTGGTTTTGTCTTTAATACATGTTAAAAGTATATTCCTAAGTACATCAAAGCTCTGAATTAACGCACCCTAATCGCTTGTAAAAAAATAATTAAAGAAATTTCGACAAAACCGAAACATGGAAGCATGATAATGTTTTTAGGCTTTTGAAACGTATAATGTGCATATAACAAATATTTACTATATAACAAATATATTTACTATATAACAAACTTTATCATGTTAAAACGACAGAGACCGAAGATTTCTAGACTGTGGGGAATCGAAAGTGTGGAAGCGTTACATTTTTCGATGACGTTACTTTTTTGTGGAATGACCCCCAGCCTAAAAACATAATCATGTTAATAACTCACAATTTAACTGTTGATATGTTGCGTTCGTTGCGGTGAAAGACAATAACGTAATGCTCGGAGAATGTCGTTCTACAAGTTTCTCGACAGACTTGCGCGTGCTGCGTTTGTGTCATGGTCGTGCACTGAAGTGGCCCCCGGACTGTTCCAGCACTTGCAACTACCCAAATTATGTCCGCACGCCGCCAGGAGAATGGAAAATTATTTTGAAACATCTGCGGGGTATATATTAGCGTTTACCGTCGGCTTAGAATTTAGTTACACCTGGCGATATTGAAGAGTGCAGATCAGGTGATTGTTGCGGATCATTGTATAAATTGATGTGATGTAAAGTAGTTACTATGTTAATCAGTATAAAACTGCAATAAGGTCACCTAATTGTTGGACAAAATTAACTTGAATTACTGTACAAGAGTGTCTTGTTGATTTTTCGCTAGTGTTTGTGACTCATAAAAGTTTGTAATTATACAGTAGTCCATTCAACTAAAGAAGATCGCTGACTTTCAAAGCCTGCTATTTCCACAAAAGTAGAGCCAAAAATTAAAGAAACACATAGTTATAATCGCCAATCGCTTTTCTTTAAGTGGTTTATATTTCATAATTTTACAGCTAAGTTTTTTTTCACGGTAAAGCAATATTTAGAAAAAGTCACGGTTTTTTCATTGTTTTACCGTAACTGCCAATTTTATGAATTTATTTCTTAGTAAGTAATGCCTTGAAAAAATTTTCTTGTTCAAGAATTGTTGACCCACTCATTCTACACAACATGCAAACATTTCAAGTTCATATTTTTCTTTTTTTACTAGTTATTAATTTTTTTCTAAGATCATGTTTTCTCGTAATCTAGAAACGTTTAACAATCAAGTGTTATATCGTTTTGAAGCTTACAATCCCAACAGGTTGGTTAAATTATTGAAATTAGTTTAAGATGCTTTGCTGAATTTTAACTGTGAGATAAGTTTAGAGCGAAAGGTCAAGCGACGCGTACAGTAACAGGCGTGGCGTAGTAGACCACAGCGCAGCAGGTCAACCTCATAGCGCCAGTTAGGTGTGCTGAATGCAGGGGCCTTCCGTAAGTAGGGAATGCGTTTGTAATCTGTTTGCGGTAAGCCTATATTAACCTAACAAACGAGGCTTTTCAGCCTCCCTGTCGGAGATATGAATAAACTGCCGACATTTTTTTTATGAGCGCTTTAAATATTTTTCCAACTTTAATTACCCGTAAAGTGCATTATGAATTATTAAAGAAATTCTTGGATTTCGTTGTCAATGACGTGTCCGTTACTTAATTAAATATCACTATTGCATTAACGACTCGGAACACTAGGTTTTTTATAAGGAAAGCATAAAGTTTTACCTTACAGCCTAAACCGGTTTTCTCCTTTATAAGGCTTCTTACTACCTACAACAAGACGGACAGCGCTACCAACGGCAGCCTCTGAAGAAGCCTTATAAAGGAGAAAACCGGTTTAGGCTGTAAGGTAAAACTTTATGCTTTTACTTATAAAAAACCTAGTGTTCCGAGTCGTTAATGCAATAGTGATATTCTATTAAAGAAAGTAGTGATTAACCAGATGTCTGTTCGTCATCTTATTTATTTATTTATTTTTTTATTAAATTTTATTTAATTTATTTATTTTAAGACCTACGACTACATAAACATTTATATTTTTGTTAATGGCCTCAATAATATTTTAAATTATTGTTACGACTTTTTAACATTTTATATTTTATAACAATTAAAATTTTAACGTATTTTATGCGTTATAAAACAATTCAGGCAAAATAAAATTTTTTAAACATTAGAAAAATTTTACTACAATATTAATTACATAATTATATAGGCTACATACCACAACACAATGAAGGGTACTTAAGGTGATAGTGGCAAAGGTGCGATCCCCTCCAGAATTGAGTCATCGCCAATGTCCATGTCATCCTCTTCTGACTCTGAGGAAGTATTTCCCGTTATGTTTATGACGAACCGCTCTACTACTTCGTCAAGGATTCCCTCTGCTTCCCAGGCTTCCTTGGTCAGCTTCTCCGCGTGTCGGACGACGTCTGCCCACTCCTTTTCGCCGATTAGCCCAAACCCTTCATTTATCAAACGCTCCACTTCCGTCAAAGTAAACTTTTTGTTGTTCCTTGCCACGTGTCCTTTTAACTGTGCCCATATCATTTCAATACAATTGAAATGGCAATGATAAGGAGGCAGTCGAATTATTTCGTGGCCATGACTTTTTGCCAGCTCGTCAATTTTGTAAATTGGAAATCTTGGCTTATGAGCCAAAACCATGTTTAATAATTTGCCTTTTTTGAGTTCTGGCCCTGCTTGCACTCCGTGTCTCTCCAATCACTCAATCATCGCAGATTTTTTTGACGACATTGTAGGCGCTTTGTCTATTTGCACTGTGTGGTATGGAGCATTGTCCATAACTATTACTGAGTTTGGGTGAATGTTCGGCAATAGTTGCTCTTCAAACCACTTATAAAATCTGTTATGGTGCATTTCTTCATGGTAGTCTCCTGTCTTCTTAGACCGGAACATAAGTAAAGCATTGGGAACAAAACCTTTTGATGTGCCGGCATGCAGGACAATGAGCCTGCCTCCTTTGCCGATTGGAACGGTCATTGTTCCTTCGAGAGTGTTGTCAGTCCATCCCTTACTTTCGCTATGACTATCATTCACCCATGTTTCATCAAGCCATATAATTTGTGTAAAATCCGTTTGTTTAACATTGCTCAGATAACGGCAACGCCAAGCAACGATGTCTTCCCTTTCCATCAAAACTTTCCTGCCGTTTACTTCGGAATAATGGAATCCCAGATCGCGAAGAACTGTCCAGAGAGAAGTTTTTGCACCGCTAAACAATCCTGTATTTGTCGCTGATACCAGCATTTTATCCAGTGTGGGGTGTTCACGACGTTTGTAATACCCGTAGACGTGCCGTCTAAGCGGATCCTCTTGAAACGGGTCTAGTTCGGTAACTTTGGCCGCATGTTTTCTCTCTTTCCCAGGCGTCGAGACGGAGCTTTGGCCAGCTTTAACTGCTGCTGATTTTTCACGACACACTCGTGTCACTGTTGCAGTTCCAATTTGTAAAGCTCGTGCGGTCCTCTCCGCTATTTTTGAAAAAGGTATTACAGGTTCACCAGTTTTTTTCAAGGTATCATTTTCTTTTTTAAAAGCTCCATGACACTCACGATCACTCTTCCCTGACTCTTTATCCTACTTCCTTTCCGAAAAACAGTCTCCCCGGCACTTGTTGATGGTAAACTTTCTTCGTCACTCGCCATCTCTAAGATTAAAAAATATAATTGAACAAAACACTTCAGCTATCTCAGACGACAACACTTTACAAAACAGAACACTCCACCAAACTAAAGTATGTTGGTATTTTGTGTATGTGGTGGGGTGTGTGATAGCGGTGACCTTATCAGGTTAAAGACGGTTGACTCATCAGGTTGTGGCGCGCGGTAGGCAATTCGGCCTACATAATCAGAGGGCAAGCATAAATGTGCTTTCAATCTTTAACAACATTTTTTAATTAATATATTACAAAGTGTAGCTATATACAACCGTAATTAACATTCACTTAACGCCTATAACAATTACTTGGTGACATTTAGTTCTAAGAAGTAACGGCCGCCGCCTCACAGACAGCGGCCATTGTACTAGAAATGAAACTACTGCAATTTTGACATAATTAAGATATTTGTGTTGAAATGCGATAACCAACACTTGACAATAATCAAATCATCTTATTAATGTAACATTGTGGCACAATTGAATTGAATTAGGGATCTCGGTAATGCCCAACGACGAGTAAAGGTTAGCATAATTCAAAAGAAATGTCTTAATTTCTTTTAAAATTTTGGCTGTTTCATTAATGGAAAACGTTTCATTATTATAATACCGTACAGCACAAAAACAAATATATACAAAGCACTAATACATCTCCGTAAAGACAAATAAATAAAAACAATATTTATTTCGATTTGTTAGATTTCGACACACAAGTTATTACAGTATTAACATTATGGTTCGTGTTGTCGTCGGCGCGCGGATAAAATGGACCCAGTACAGAACTGAGTGTACTCCACGCTTTGTTCGTCGCTTTACATTTTAGCGAAAGAGCGCTTCAAATATAAGTTGATGTAAAATATAGTAGCTGTTTAAGCTTGCTTTCACTCAACTTGAACTTTCGTTAGCGTTGTCTTCTCAGTGTTGGCACAAATGTCAACTCTAACAGTGCTCCCGTTTACGAGTTGTTCGAGGTCAACAAAAAAATTAATAACGCCTATAAAAATAATCGCAGAGAGTTCAAATGGGAATATGTGATGTAGGATGAATGTAAAAATAATCGTTGAACAGGAAAAATTTGTTGACGCTGTACTTTTTTTGTAATGAATTATCAAAGTTGACAATCGTTGTAGAAGGGCTAAAAAACAGTGACTTTTTTAATATATCTCTTAACGTTATGAAAACGAAGAATCAAAAAAATATGAAATGTACACGAGTAACGCAGAAAGGAATGCCGATTCCAACAATATGCCCATTTATTTTTTGTCTTTGAAAATTTGGAAACGGCAGGCTTTGAAAGTCAGCGATCTTCTTTACTTGAACGGACTATAGCGACTTCATTGGTGTCTGTTATTTTGTTTCCACTGTAAAATACGACGATCAGTGTGACCGTCGTAACAAAATTATCTCTCTACTGTGAGACGCACAACAACCCGTCTTTGAAATCGCCGTCTAATAAACAATGATATGGCATTCATACTGACATTATTCATATGACGCCCTGATTAGTATTCATATTACAAACGTAATTTGGATGGGAAATGTCGCACTGTAAATTCTATTTCTTTCATAAACTACATTCTGGAACGTACTTGTAGCTCAGAAAAGAAACCTCGTTTTGCAAGACGTAATCGTCATTCTGTGTCGTCGAACCAGCGCAAGGTCGAGTCAATCCAATCGTCTCTATCTAGTGTCGAGACAAACAGCAGCTTGTCTGACATAAACGGACAACAGTCAGTAACATTCGCGATACCTACACGCACACAAGCTGGTCTGCTATGTTAATGAAGCTGAAGTTTTTTGAAGCGAATACTCACTGGATGTGAAACGTGGATCCATCACTTTCAGCCTTAAAACAAACGCCAGACCTTGGGATGCACCGAACATCTCCTGTCAAAAAGAAATTCAAGAGACAATCCTCTGCAGGAAAGGTAATGCTCACGGTATTCTGGGACTCACAAGGGCCAATATTTCAACAGTACTTGGAGGAGGGCTCTACAGTAAATAGTGCAAGTTACAGTAAGGTATGCTGTCCAACGAACTGAACCCTGCAATTCGATCCAAACTCTGAGGGCTATTGTTGAAAAGAGTGCTTTGTTGCATGACAACGCGCGCCCACATACTGCCACCCACACTGTCCAAACCCTTGAGAAATTGCGTTTCGAGGTGTTGGAGCATCATGCGTACAGCCCCTATCTCGCTCCGTCGGATTACCATCTCTTTGGTCAACTTAAACCTGCCTTAAGGGGACCGTCAGTTCTCCGGAGACCAATAATTGAAGGAAGCGGTGTATATACGTGGCTTCCTGCTCAGTCAAAAAACTTTTTTTTTCTGATGGCATCAGGAAGCTTGTGCAAACCATGGGCCAAGTGTATTGAAAAAAACCAACGGGACTATGTTAAAAAATGAGCTACTGTTGTTATATTCAATTATAAAAATCGTTTGCGGATACTTATTGACTTACCCTCGCAATTCATATGTTGACTGTTTCGTCCTATTCAGAACAGGAAACTAAAGTCGATCAGAAGAGTCATTCCCAATAACACTTTCGTAAACACACTTCAACGTCTATCCCGTTCCCTGGCAGGCTCAAATTTTTGTTCTGACCACTGTCAGCGATTATTATGTTAGAAACGGCAATGATGAAAGTAAAATGATTTAAATAAAGACAGCTTTCTTGATCGCACGATTTAAGCAGTCTCTAAGATGCAATCAGCTAGAATAGAATGAAAGGTGCCAAATATTAAAGTTGTCATTTGAGGTCAAAACATTTCAAAAAGGTCAAACTCGCTACACTTAACTAGTCCGGGGCCTGGCCGAAAAAGAAGAGTCATATAATCCAGCGAGATATTATTCTTGTACAGAATGAAGCCAGACTTGACGATTATGAAAATACAGCTGCACGCACAGGCTGTATTTAAGCCGGGTGAAGTGTAAAAACTGACGTCAAAAGGTCAATTTGATACAAGACGACTGTATAACTAATAATGTAGTGCCAAATTTAAATGCCATCACCATACTTCCATTCCTTAAGGAATATGGAAGTAATAATATTACCAAAATTTTCTGTCGGTGCTTTCCGATAGCCATATCAACAACAAAAAACTTATAAGTGTTATATTCATAAAGATCCTGAAGATTTTGGAATATCTGCAATTAAACTGTGCAAACGGTTTACGAACAGTAGGTGCATGTTCACATATAGCAGCCCTAATATACCACATCGTATGGAAGGTACTTATCAAGGGTTTTCCGACTGCTGAAATATTAACAAATATATCTGATATAGATAATGTGTGCCCTGTTATTGATGAAGATAGTGATGAGGACAAGAATTTTATTTTGCTAGTGAAAGTTGTAGTTTAGTATAAATAAAGTTTTATTATATGCCTAAATAAGTTTTCATATATATGAGTTTTCATGTTTATTTAATATAATAATAACTAGAATTTGTAAAAATTAATATCAATATCAAATGAAATTAAATACTATGTTTTACAAAATTCATATCTCGGCGAATATACAGGCTAAGGAGATGAACTAAAAACCGAAATATGAGCCTTTACAAAAGCTTCAATTGATGTCGAATGATATTTTATGTTATAAAATATTGCATTTTAAATTGCAAAATAATTGATTTATTTATAGATTTAAATGGAGAAAATACATATAAAAATCCTAATAATTTTTAAATGTTCATAACTCGGCGAAAATAAGGACTAGGGAGTCAAAATACGCGTTTTTTTAAAAGCTACAAAAGGTCTTATAATATCTTAAGCTAAATATGGTTATGCTCAAGGAAATAGCGAAAAATTACGAAAAATCGCAAAAAACGAGAAAATTGAATTTTTAGATATGACGCACCATTTCAAAACATCTGAAAAAATGTATAATAAAACAAATGAAATAGTTGAATAAAATGTTTACACCCTCAAATCTTATATAGTAAAATCGAAATTTAATTTTTTGGAATTTTTTAGAGGTCTTAGTGACCTTGGATGACCTTGAAAAATCACCAAAACTACTCGCAAATACCCCTATACTCATGATTTTTTTATAGAGTTCAAAAATATTTCCTTATACAAAAAACAAATTAAAATAGCACTTTTTGGCCTCTTGGAGAGGGAGGGTAATTTTGCGGAACGGGCCATAGATACCTTATTTTTTAAGCTAAAGTAAAGATATTATCGGGTTTATTTCGAAATAAAAATAAGATACCCTTTATCTTAACACATGACAGCAACAATAACTCGCGTCCTAGTGGTTGGACTGGATCTCTAATGACAGACATAACAAAGCAAAAATAATGACATCATTAACATGGATAACACTGCGTCAATATATATTATACGAACAAATACATGAACGCCACCTTCATACTTGAACAGCGTCGAATGACACATTTTATGTACCGAAAGCTTATTGTGTACACTACAAACATAAAGTAAATAATTGCTCGAGGGGTAATAAATTGCTGAACTTTCTTTCACACGACAAACAACTACAGAGCTGCGTTTTGGGGTTACTTAACGGATAATCTCAAAATCAATATTACTCCATTAAGGTAATGGCTTTTGTATCCCGCTGTATTAAATTTTAATACGAAAACTACCACCAAACTCTTCTTCACAAAAAAAAAATTAGAAAAGCAATAATAAATCTAAACATAGAAGAAGAACCAAACTCGAAACACTGAAATTTCGTTTTAAGTATACACACCTCATATTTTTATAAAATTATCCTGAATATTCCGATATCTATACAGTTTGGACATTTCTATTAATTATTTTTCATCGTGTTTCCCATTAACTCCAGAGAAATTTAAAGAATCTCGGTCTATATTCCTTCTTTTCCACCTTCATCTTATTTTGTTCTTCTTCTTTAACCAATCTTCTTTATTAACAATTTTCCTTTAATCATTCATTTCAAACGCTATAGTCAGCCTAGAAAAAAACTGTAGTTTTCTTCTAATGGCAGATTACAGTTGTCTATCTGTATTTGTCGTTTATTGTATAATAGGTGGCCAGAAAAACGTTTTATGTTATTAGATTTTGCGCATTTTGAGAAAAACACATAAATCCCATACGATAGGTATTGTTGAACATTTTACCGCACTCCGTGTGACATATAACATTTTTCCATACATAAAACGAGAGTTTAACTCAACAGAAGAGTTCACATAACATAACTTTTCATCGAAAAAGTAATTTTGCCCGAATTGCAACATACAAAATTTTTCCAGCCATCCATTCCTATGTTTCTTTTCTAGTGCTGGCTTTCCTCCTCCTATTCTTCTTCTTTTTCTATTTCACAACTCGCTTTGCCTACCTGTGTTCCGACTTACGTGACACAGTAGAAACAGCTGTACGATCTATTTTTTTAAAGTCTGTGGAACATTTTATTTTAATGTACATTCATATTTTCTTACTCATTCGATAACATTTAAGCTCCAGACATCAAATTCATAAGAATTTATTTCTACTGTATTAATTTTGTCTCTAATTCTTGAGTAAGGTGGCCAGATTTTGGTCACGTATACTCACTACCACAATATTAAACAATTGCTTTTTGCTACTTTCGCTATAGCTACTCAGCCTTCGATACCATGTTACGTGTATACCCTCCGAGTATAATGATACAATATATTTGAAATCTGTATAAGTTTAAAAAATTTTTAACTTACTGAGATACAAAATGGATTTAGCAATCAGCTCCTTTCCTTTTCGTTTGTGTCACCAGTTTAAAAAATAACCCACAAACACATGATTTAACTCGATATTTTTAACACCGAAAAATGAGAAAAATATGTCAGATTCAAGTCTGGAAATGTAAACCTAGAGGACATATGTATGTGGCCAAACACAGGGGGTCTGGCTGGTGGTCCTTGAAAGTGGATCATCATGCCTATAATGTAATGTGATGATCATCATCATAACCATCCTCAAGGTTTAAACCAAGAATAGTTTGTTCCGGTCTCAAATAGGCAAATATTACAGCTGGTCACTCCAGCGCTTCCTCGGACATCTCACACCTCTCCGTCCCCTCAGCTTATAGTTCCATAGTTGTTTGGGGATGCGGCAGTCATCCATTCGGCAAACATCTTCCCAGCAATTCAGCGGATACTGGGCGATCCTGTCGAGTATACTCATAATATTCAGTTCCTGCCGTATATCTGTGTTTTTTCTATGATCATGGAGAGTATACTCTGCCACGTGCCTTAGAAATCTCATTTCAGCCGCTTGGATTTTGTTGCTCTAAATTGAACTCAATGAGTGAAGTGAAGAAGGAAAATTTTAGCCCAAAGCAATCGTAGGTCCTGCTTGCCACTGTTTAAGTCTTGAATGTTTTTGATGTTATTGCAAGTAAGGAAGACGATTATTATAAATAAAAGCTTTATGTAGCTTTAGCATAAGATAAATTTTGTTGTTGTTGATTTGTTAACATATTTTATTGCTGTTAAACATCTCGCTATCTATGCCTCCACAAACTGCACACAAATTTTCAAGTTGCCAACTTGTAGAATTTTAGGCGTGTTTTTTTACTTGGGGACTTAAGGGTTCGCCTGATGGTCCCGCACATAAGGTTGAGCTTATGCAACTTATCCACCACGTCGTTGCTTGCATTATAAGACACACTGTAGCCTAGGTATTCAAAACAGCTAACTTGTTCCAGGACAGTACCATCTATAACAGTTTTTGCACGTACGGGATCAGTTCCACAAAAAGCCATCACCTTGGTTTTAATTGTGGATACTGCAATCCAGAGTTTTTGCAGATTCCATTCAACAAACGTATACCCATCTGCAATCTGTTTTCAGAGTCCGTAATGTGAAGATGATGATTATTAAAGACACCAGTTTGTTTCTGGATTACACCAGTTTGCAACTTCAGAAAACCTTGATGGCTTATATAAAGTTCACAATTCTGACTTCCAGTAATTGCCTGATGTTAAAAAATTTCAGAGTAAATTGTATATTCGGATTTAGGTTAAAATTTTCTACAGTGTGACACAATTATTTACATTTCTTGAAATATTTATAACATTTTTGGACTCTGCCGTCCTAAAATTTTGAAATTTTCGAAAATGTATACTACATTTAGATTTTCGTTAAAATTCTTTTTAATTTATTTTATACCACCTATGGATTTTTTTAATGCTTTCAAGATTTTGCCCCTTCACTTTTTTTGCCTTGCACCCTTATTTCTTAGAGAATCAAAATCAATACCAATAGAGGTCAGTTATAGGACACATGTGTGTGGGTAAACCCAGGAAGAGATGGCTGGAGGATTTTTGAAGGCGGAATAGACAGAACCTTGCATATACCGTATTGTGAAAATGATGATGATGAATGGGGGCTGTGGTGGGGGGGGGGCAAAAGTCGGAAAGATGTGCACGAGTTTTACGAAAGTCGGTTGACACACTCATAAGTTATCGTGAAACATACCACAGACAAGCAGACTGACTTCATAACTCGTTCAGTGACTACAGCTTTTACAATTGATGTACAGTATTTACTCTACACTGTAGAGTCTACAGCCAAACGAGACGAGAACATTAGACACCGCCGTGATTCACACACAAAACGCGTACACCGCCGAAGCGCTATGTTGCCTACGCTGCGGTCGCTGTGCGTTTACTACACACAGTATCGGTACAGTTGTTGTATAATTAAATTACATAATTTATTGCATACAGTGTAACATGTGCAATGATCCCAACTCGGCGTGAAATTCCATTAGTTTTCCACCGCTCGCAGACTAAAATGCATAACGACCTACCCTCATAGCTGAACTGCGAACGACGACTGAAACATTATGGTGTTTATACTACTGTTCACACGCTGACTTTCTCACACGCACGCACGTACACGTCAACATGTGGCGTTCTCGACTACGACCTTGCATGAAACGCAGCTGTAAACGTGAGTTCTGCGGTTGGGGGTTTCTCTGGCTAATTTATTCAAATCAACTATATAGACTAGTACTGCATCTCATCCGGCATTAATCGATGAGAAGATTATTAAATATATACGCGCTGGATCCGGCATTTTGAAGTTATCCTACCTGCATAATGAGCTAATGCCTTACCCCTTCCCCGCCACCACAGTTGTGCAATCATGAAAGTCGTAATATTTAGTTGAACCACTGATATTGGAAAAAAGATTTGGAAGGCGTAGTCAAGGTCCGCGCCGTAGATTTTCCGTGAAAACATCACAGTCTACCGTAGCACCCGCCATCGACGCACGCGCATTGATGCCCGACGTTGACAACACGACGATATTTGGTGATCGCAATACATACTCGTCTGTCGCTGTCACGTTGCCATTGATCTCTATATTATCACTGTTTTCTGTATTGCCTTCCAACGACGTCTGCACATGATCTGTGGACGTTTGGACTGTCGGTGGCCGCTGTACGCCCGATGGGCCACCTACGTTATTGCTTTGCGCCGTTTTTTCATTTTCTTTTCGATGCTGCCGTAGCTCTCGCATTTGCTCGGCACTGGACTTTTTAGGTTTTTTAAATTCCTTTTGATGCGAGCTTTCCTCTGATTTGCGTTTTCTATAATTCCGCGCATACTTACGACTCATATGAGATATCTTTAATTTTTTTGCAATTTTCAATCCGATTTTTACATATATTTCGGCGAATATTTTTATTGTTTCACTTTGAGTCCTAGTAGTGCTTCTCAAGCTCTTTACAGTGACACCCGAATCAACGTCCTAGCTAAACGCGTTCTCCCGCTACACTAATTTATAATTTTACACAACGCTAATTCACAACAATCACGCGCAGGCGCCTACACTAGCCCGATGACGTCACAGGCAAAACAAACACTGCACAACAAACACGTACAGACATGCTCTATCCATTGTGACCACAACCGTTGTTATCGCATTATTAGTCTCGTAGTTATTAGCGATTGAAATCTGACGGTATTTTGTAAGAAAGTTTGACCGGCTATCACTGTGCTTAACGAGCGAATAGACGTTTTCACGTCAATATGTTTTAAGATTAATTAACAATGTCAACAGACAATTGTACGTTTTAGTATGATTATTTCAAAATGCTGCCATTATACCTTTTTTTCTACTGCTTTCGATTCTTTTTCTTGCAATTGCTATAATAATGGTCTCTATGACCGTATTACTGTTTGTACTAATTGTTGTAAATACTATTTGTTTTCCTGTGACTGTTGGCGTACACCAAAAGTGGTGTACACCCCTGTCTTCACAGATCTTGGTTCTGGTTATGGACACCGTTAGTAAGGGCGTCCAATGGATACTACGTTGACGATATAATTCTTGCTGCAGACACAAGGGAAGATCGCCGGTGTCAAGTTCAAGTACGACATTACCATCTTCGTCAATTCGGTTTACGTCTGAAAATTCTTAAGTCTAAGTACCTGCAAACCGTCTTATGCCGTACCAACATTCAAATTAATGGAATCACTCCTGCCAAGGTGTGACGATTTTAAAATAGAAAACGTAATATGTAGTAAAATTTATTTTTAAATCGCACATTAAAATTAATATTACGTCCCTTGATTAACTCAAAATAATATTTAATAAAAAGTTTAAATGACAAAAGGATTGCGAGTGTAAAGATAGGGAAACTAGTCAATAATTTACCATGCACTGACATGCATTAACTGGAATTAACCTAGATTCTTTTACTAAACAAATAATACTGGTAAAACTTGAAATTATTCAAATAAATAAACAATGATACAGTAGTATACTATTTAATTCTGAAGTAAAGCATAGCTTTGGATAATAAAAAGGTCAAACTTTAAATACCGTAAATAGCGAATAAAGGTGGAACTATTTTGTTGTGATGCGTGAACTCCGCGCAGTTAACTTACCTGTCCTGACATAATAATAAGGCAGTCGAGATGGAGCGCTCTCGTAGTAAAACTACACCCTTGAACCATGCCCCGAAGTACTAAGATATTTTAATTTAAAAGTGCAGATATAACAACGTGTAAAGGAAAGTATCAGTAAAGTAGTCTTTTATAAAGAAAAATGTAATCTATTAAATTAAATGGAATAAATAAGTGAGAGGGATGACATCTCTATTGACTATGTGTAAGATCTCCAATGTTTGTTTAAATTAAAAAAAAAGGTACAATGTACCAAAAGTGAGAACATTTTATAAATAACCATGTGACGTGCACTTCTGTGGGAAACAAGAACTTTCACTCGAGTTGTACTACTAAAGATGCTTAGCTACCAGACTTCATAGAACAGCATAACAGCTTCATAATTACCAGGATCTCTTCAGGAACGTCACCCGGAAAGTGGACTACCATAACCTTCAACCATTTGTGAACACCCCAAGGACCAAGGACCAGGACACGGAGTAAACTTCACAGTATCACAGGTGACACGGAGACTTGTCTTCCGTGGTTAAATATCATTAAAACAAATGTTTGTAAAAGACAGTTTGATAAACTATATAAAAGACTTTAATTATTGTCACTTTGTAAATTGTATTATGTCATATGACTAAAATTATTTGTAATAGTAATTAGTGCTTGTAGTATAAAGCTTTTCAGATACTAGAGGTTAAATTAAGTCCATTCTTCAAATGCCCCCCCCCAAATAGCTAGTTCATAACAGTACTTTTGTTGTGGCCACCTTTTCAGAAAATATTTTGTAAACTTTTATTTAGAAAACCAAATGGTAAAAAGATAGCACCTAATAAAGAGATGTCATTACTTAACACCAACGTACTGAGTGAATAAATCATCAAACACCCCAACAAACGTTCCTTTCATTCTAACTACTACTGCTTGTTAAAATATTCATAAGAAGTTGTTTAAAACTATGGCAGCCCGTGCAATTGATCTGTGGCAATTACGCACTGGTTCCCAACGTTATAACGTAGATAAGACGTTATAAAGGTAAATAACTTTCGTTACCTAGGATCCGTTTGCAGAATTATGACTGCTCAAATGAAGACGTACGAGAAGAATTAATGGGGTACGGATATGATGTAGGGAGGTTAGTAGAGGTTAGTCGTACTTTCTCCCGTTGGCCCTCGTTGTCGCAGGTTGATGCCGTCGGCTTTGTGATTCAATCGGCCGTCAAGTTTCTACGTTTTGTTATCATCTACTAACAGGTACCGTGTTGCTTTTTATACTGTTTTAAGGGGTGTTTATTCTTTTATACACCACGAAATTTTTTTAATTTTTTACTTAAGATTCGATGGTTTAAGACAGAATTGACTATGCTGTTTACATTTCTGAGAGTTCGTTAACATGCTGTAGCGTGTTATTAAATTTATCTCATAATATTTAAGAACATAATGTAATATTTATTCATAATTATAAAGTTTGTTTTCAAGCAGAAGAAATATTTAGTAAGAGCAGTGACAGTGAAGATGATTTAATGGGTGATTCTAAAAAATTCCTAATTTAGAAACTGTAAACTTGATATTTATAAAGTATAAATAGTAGTACAAAAACTTAAAAAAATATTATTTTAAAATTATATTTAGATTATTGGTAAAATAATACACTATATGAGTTTATGCTTATCGCTATTGTAAACACTTTTTTCCGTATAAAGAAATAAATTTTATGTTGTTTGTTGCAAAATCTATTTAACAAAATTGTTTTTATATATTTACAGAAGAAAAATATATAAAAATTAAAAAATAACTTTGATATTTGTATTACTCATTTGTGTTTTAAGGCAGTTCAAAATTTCACGCTTTTATCCTTAATCGCAGCCTGCCCAGCATCTTTCTATTAAACCTCTCCCGTCTACTCTTCAGCTTTACGATTATTACAGAGGGTTTCTTCATAGTTTAATTCCTCTTATTGCTCTCTATCGTATCCTCTTGTTCATCTCCTGCTTTCCGGAACGTGTTTGCGTTCACATACCACAGACAATCTTAATGTCCTAATCTGTTTATTATTGACAGTGTAAGCCCAACTCCCATCCACCTCCATTTTCTTGTGCATGTGTTCTATCGTCACAAGTAACATGTAAGGAATTATTTCATTTATTGCACACTTTTATTTAACTCATTCTCCCTGTCCACGCTAAACACGGTAACAAATTTTCATTTACTTCCCAATTCCCAATTTTTTAGTTGTCATCCAGCCCAGATGACAACACAATTTAGGGACGATTCTTATCTCCACATTCAGTGGAAGCTGAAAAAATAAAACTGGATACAACATTGGCCAGTTTGGACAAAAATTGTTACTCGATGGTGTTCGAGATCGCTTGTGATTACGAGTCCGAAAGCTGAACATTTGAAAAAAGAAAATAGTAGCAGCAGTATAACGTAAAACTTGTACAATTTTTTTAATCCCCTGCTTCACACTTGTTTCTAATTTGATAGCTTACTTATTGGCCGTAAGTCCAATTTTTTACTTACTCCCTTAGATCACGATCTTTTTCAACCGATTTTATTGATTTACAGACGTAATTTGCGGTTTTAGGAACTTAAGAATCCCATAATATTGACATGTTCGGAGAAAAATATTTTTTAATTTTACCACAAACATTCAGAAAGAAACGACTACATACACATAATTTTGGTAAGCTCATATATAAATCTGAACCGGACTCAGTTTCTTTTTGTGTTTCCTACGTTTAGTCTAAATATTACCTCAGTTCGATAATTTGGTAGTTTATAGAATGGCTTCTACCTACACACGTAATGTGTAAAAAGATAATGTTTTAGAAAATATAATGTAGAGGTAGCGGTTAAAAAATCGAAAACCGTGTTTGATATAATAAAAACTAAGAATTTTGAAGAAGACGACATATTGAAGAAAAGTGGAGTATATACGCTCAGTTGTGGTGGGGAATGTGAAAAAGTGTATCTGGGCGAAACGGGTCGTCAATTTTGCCAGAGATTTAAAGAACATAGGAGGGGTGAAGACGAATTCATTATACGCTAGGCATTTTGTAGAAGAAGGACATCAATTCATAGACCCAGTCGTAAATTATAAGATAATAAAAGTGATGAGTAAAGAAAGAGAAAGGAAATTAAAGGAAAAAGTGGAAATATTAAAAATAAGAAATAAAGATGAAAAACGACTAATGAATATAAAAACCACATATGAAAATGAAGAAATATTTAGCAGCTTATTAGACAACAAAAAAGAGTAGAAAGTTAGTTAACGTAAATTGTAACGGCTACAAAATTGGTAATATAAGACAACCCACTATGGGTGGAACTAAGTAAGACGTTACTCCGTCAGGGGGCGGGGATAGATAGGTCCGGTAAAACGGTATATAAGAAGTGAACGGTTTCATATTTCTCTGTTGGTAAATGACCTGAAGATGGCTTGACTGCCGAAAGCGCTCGTCAATACCAAAGACAACATAGTGGTTTGTATAAAATTACTCGCAGTAAAATTACTAGTAGAAATGTGTAAACAATTGGTATTACGGCGTCCTTGGACAAGTTCAGCCTAAAAATACGCTACTGACGCACGCTTGTGTGTGTGTGTGTGTGTGTGTGTGTGTGTGTGTGTGTGTGTGTGTGTGCGCGCGCGTGTGTGTGTAATACAGCACCAAGAGTTGCTACGACACGCGTAAAACGAGTGCTCAATCTCCATTTGTATGTCAACGCGCGAGCAGTTCTGGTAAGAACATATATACTCTCAACGCCAGACTGGAGTACATCAATCATCATCAGCTGTCGACATGTACACTAGCTTACACTGAGAGGGATATACTTACAGTCACGCGTATTATCTGCAGACCTCTGGTAAGACGTGAAGTGAGAGTTACTCCATAGACCTAAGTATGCTCTGTATATGTGAGAGGGGGGAGAGTCAAGTAGACAGTCGGACAGAATTTTAACAACGATAGGCTTAATTTATTATTTTAAACACTAGTTACGTCTGTTAATTCATAGGTTTGTGGTAAAGTAGTGTTTATCCTTAGGATGTATTTAAAATATCGCCGCAACCATCAACGTTGAAATAAACAGACCGTCACGCGTGTTGTAGATGTCTCATCAGATAACGATCTGTTGTATAATGCGTAGTGTGCTGCAGTTTATTCCCGATCTCTTACGCTTCTCGTGTCAATGTTTTAAGGGACGTTGGGGGGACGTATACAAACGTAATCGGTCCCGATGATAAGTGGAATTCAATCTACGTTCTTTCTAAAGTTTCGGTAAATAGCATATAATGCGTTCTGATAACTGTTCTGTAGTAACCTTAGTGGATTGTGACTGTTAATATTTATTGTATTACGTAATGATATTTGTGCTTGATCATCATAATCATTATCATCATCATTTTCACAACACGGTATAGCAAGGTACTACCTGTTCTGCGTTCAATGGTCCTCCAGGCATCTCTTCCTGGGTTTACCTCCAGCCATGGGTACCTCCACTCACACACTTGTGTCTTATATGTTTGTATTTTCAAACTTGTTTGGCCAGTATGGAATCAGATATTCTTACTAAGTATTCTTTCCATCGTTGATTGTAGCTTTTAATTTTTCATTCAAGTTAGAAATGTGTAACTCTACGCCATGTATATACCACGTATATAACACTATGTATATACGCCATGTACATTATCAAATCATGTTTTCATTATTGACCATGGTTTCAAGCGTGGTTTCACAAAAGACACGACGCTGTTCATAATCACCTACACTAAGTTGCAGAATCCTTCGCACTGTTGACTCGTTAATCCCTAAACTCGCAGCACGCTTGCGAACCGACCGTTTAGGGCTCTGTATCGCAGACGTCCTAACTCGCTCGATGTTTTCGGGCGTACGGGCTGTGTTGACAGGGCCAGGTGGTTTTCTCTTCATTACGGAACCAGTTGTGTTGAAGTTTTCAAACCATCTCAAAATGGTGTTGCGGTCTGGAACAGGTCGGCGGACCGGAATATTAAAATGGGTGCGAAAGTCACGTTGTGTGTGCGCCACTGACTTATTGTTTACGAAAAACCGCCAGAGAGCGAACGTACGATGCTCCACGTTCCACGACATGGCGGCAACTAAACTTCCCACTCTAGCGAACAAATCAAGGCCAACCCACACTCACTGATGCCAACCGCTCGGCCGTACTACCCAATACAAAAACATGCGGTTCCCGGGCCAGACCCTGTATATAACCCTATATACGCCACGCTATGGGCTCATACTTTATACAGTCAAATTTAGAACACTTTTAACCACTCTTAAGAACGTCATTTCCGAGGCGTATATTTACTGTCTTGTTTGTTGATTGTCGCCCATAATTCACACCCATAGGACAGTACAGGAACTGAGCCATGACTTTAGTTTTGTATCTCGATATACCATCTTTATAAAAATACGGTCGATTGTCCCACAAATTGTCCGGAACTTACCTAACTTAACGTCAATGTCATAATTCCTATCATAGCCAATATCACTTCTCAAATAATTAAAATGGCCCACGTATTCTAAAATGCCGCCACAATTAATCATTATTTTTGGTCTTATTAGTTGTTAATGGAATAAATCCATTTTCACAACACAGAAAATGTAAAATCTAAATTCGCTAAACATCTTATTGATGAAAATCACAACTATACTAATTTTCATACCAACTTGATACCCCTTCACTTTTGTAATAAAGGACGTTACATGAACGCCTTTGAAGAATTTGAAATATACAGAGCGTATAATAATCCTGTTACCACGCCACATGTTTTAAATGATCAGCTGAACTTTAAATCTAATGTCCTGTATGATACTGCGTTACGATATTGTCGCGACACGAGTCAAATATGAACCAGTGCGCTGTCGGTTACCGTGCGGTGTACACCGAAAATTGTTGTGTGCGTACTTTGTGTAGTGTAATTATGTTTTGTGTTATGTGGATTTTAATATTTTTAATATATTGACGACTGTGCCATCGTATGATGGTATGAAGAGACTTTTTTTAATATTCCGAGGATGGGGCAAGTGTCCTGAAACTTGTCAATTGTATAAAGACATTTACTTAAGCCACAGACGGTGCGTTTGAAATATATCGTTTAGTTGATTCTTATTAGTTGCTTGGTTCGAAATGCCATTAACGTTATTTTTATAGTGGAGCTTTTCATATTGCATTGACACGATACGATACTTTGATACGATGTACTGAGACAAAGCTTTCATATTTATGTTAATACGACAGATAATTGTTGTGCTTAACGGCAGGGTAGCTCACTAGTACGGCAGTGGCGAAGTTACATGGAGGCAATTGAGGCAAACAAAATACCCTAAAAAAATCTGTAGAATAGAAATTATAAATACGTATGAACTACGTAACGTAAAGATTATACATTGTTACTGTGACTGTCGAATTTATTAAGCCGAAAGGTGCTTTACTGAGCGACCGCTAGATGGTGACAGGTGAGATTCGGCATAGCTCATTTAAAGCGAATGAGGCAACGTGAACTTGCCTCAGCGTTTTTTGTGTACATCGTATGTATAGTAAGCAATGTGCTGGCAGGATAGGGAAGTGCGGGGGAGGGGGATTGTGCCGCGCTGTACACACAGAGCGTTGAGGCATATCTCACTTCTGTGATGCAAAAAGTCAAGTTAAAGCGTGCTGTATTGTTTATAAGTGTGTTTATTTTATGCGGTTATTAAAAGTGTTCCTGTTATACCACTGAACTAACAGACGATCAAGATTGTTATTTGAATTATTTGTAACATTAAACATATATATATAGAAACTAATCAAGTTTAAAACTTTGAAGTTCAATCAGTTGTATTATTGTGTATGACTTATACAAGGATTGTTCAATAAAAACACGTTTACGGCTGTAAAGCATTTTTTATTCAACGGTTTTAAAAGAAGTCTCCACTAACATTAAGATATGAGTCCCACTGTTGCATTAATCTGTAGATTCCCTCCTAGTAAAATTCTTACGGCTGTTTGCGGAACCATTCGCTAACAGCAAACTCTACCTCAGCGTCCGATTTGAACTACCGTCCTTTTAGTGATTGCTTAAAAACAATTTAAGGTAAGATTTTCGCCTACCCATTCATTAACTACTAGCTTCGCCACTGTATGGCGTTAGCTTTGCGTGTCGATCATTCACCATGCTCTCCTGTCGGTCCGGCTCAAACTTGAACCAAACTCCAACTACTCCGACCATCATAGCAATACGGCAGTCTATTAAAGCTAGCCGAGACCACGTGGACACAAACAATAACATCAACCCCCCCCCCAACTCCTCACTGGACGTGGTTAAATTCCTTCTGGTTTCCCTCTGGTGCGCTGCACACGGCTACATGGCGCAACAAGACATGTGTGGGAAGATGATTAGCCTACTGGTTTTGTTTCTTATGATTCATCTAAAATTGTTAAATGTAAGCTCTAATATTTTGCTATATCTCCTTTGAATTTTATTTCACCACGCTAAACAACGCTACAACTTATCAGTTTAATACTGTTAATTATCTTATCACAGCCACATTATACTGAATGAGGGAATTACGAAAACTATAATTCAAGGTTACACTGAACGGAATCAGTACGGGAAATGCCAAAGTTCCAGTATTTAATTGAATAACAAATGACGTAGACTGTAATCCCTACGATGAAATGATAAATTAGCCACAAAACGACAGAGGCATTTTTAGGGGGGGGGGGGACTGATTCCTCTCCCTCAGACGATCTAAAAAGTTAACGAACTTTGTTAATCTTTTAATTTTTACGCCGTTCTATTATTTTTTCAGCTGTGTTCGCTAATTTAGTAGAAAAATGTTTTGAACATAGAAACACGTTTATTACACAACATTACATTAACGTATATGTTTGACATATGAAATATAGGAAAATCAATTCAGTCAATAAATATCTTCTAAACAATGTTTCAATAACGCAAATTTTTATTATGTTTTCACCGTTTATTTTAATGGGACTGATTTCAGCAACTCTAAAGATAGTAATATTGATTAGTCTTAACTTGTTTCGTCTTTTGTATGAAGCCGACCCGACCCCGAACCCCCACCATGGCAAAATTCTAGATACGCCACTGAAAAACAATCTATTTGGAGGATAGCTGCCAGACAAGTCTTCGGATTGAGAACTAAAGAAGACATAATCTTACTATCCGTTATACGGTGCGGAGACTTCGTGAAGATGAAATGAAAGAAAACTGTAAAACTGAGAATACACAGGCAAAACGAAGGAGAGGAGTAAACTTGAGACAATAGGACATATTCTGAGACTGATAAGCGGTTCAGTCGACCGTCCTCTGTTCACAGCTCCATTCTATCCCTATATCCCTATTCTACAATTCCTTGACTCTAAAACGTCCTTCCTGGTCTTCCTCTAGCATTTCTCGTACCATCTGTCCTCCGCAAATATAGTCTCCATCTAGTATAATGCCTAATTGTTCAGCTCCCTAGCCTCATGATGCCCATAACACTTCTTCTACTTCTACTCTTAAGCGTTGAATCGTTGATTATTCTATATTTCTACAGCACTGCCTTCCTGCACTACGACTCAGAAACCTTTCATCGTTCCTTATGTTCCCGGTGATATATTATTCGGGGTCATATGAAACTTCCATCTACATAAATGTATTCATGAAATTAATATTCCTTCAATTATTTGGGAAAATTGAGATCTCCTCTTGTTAATTAAATAATTTTTCTATTCTATCTTATACATTAGTTTCTTCGGAAAACATTTTTGTGGTCTTTACTCGGTCCGGCGTCATACTTCCCATTTGCACGTAGCTGTAAAGTTATTCTACATAAAGTATATTATCGTTTTCTTGTAATACGATTTTGATTTGTAGGACAATTTTATTATATAATATGTACTTTATTTTGAACCTTACTGTTCAACATCGTCAGAGTAATTTATTTATTATCAAAATACCCTTATACCATATTGGTGTCGGGTTACATCAATATATGATAAGGACATCAACTACACTCTATATACAAATTTTTTTCATCTTAATCTATCCATTGACAATGTCTTCGCTTCCCTCCAGCCCAAGCCTCTGTCTCTCAAAATGTTTCCCATCATTCCATTCCTAGTTAGTCGTGGTCTTCCTCTCTTCTTTCTCACCCCTGATTTTGTCTCCCAAACCTGTTTTACCATTCTATCACTATCCATTCTCTGCATGTGTCCCCACCAGCATAGTTGTCTCTGTTCAATAAAATCCAGAATCGATATCACTTCTAGATCCTCTCTTATTTGTGTATTCCTAACTCTATTCTTCCTTGTTACTCCTACTACTCTCCTAAGATATTTCATTTCTGCCGCCTGGATTTTACTTTTTTGGCTTTTGGATAGTACCCACGTCTCACAGCCGTATGTTAAAACCGGTCAATGTACTGTTTTATACACAATCATTTTCGTTTTACTTGATATCTCCTTCTTATTTATAAATCTATTGTTTAATGCATAGTATACTTTTAATACCTTTTCAATTCTTTCATTTAATGCGGCTTCTTGTTTCCCATTACTGTCTACTATAACCCCTAGATATTTGAATTGTTTGAATTGTTCTATCTTCACTCCTCCAATCTCTATATTTATTATTTTCTCCCCCATTACCATTACCTTTGTTTTGGTCTTATTTATTTTCATCCCTTTTTCCTGGAGAACTTCATTCCATATATTCAAATTACCCTGTAACGCCCTTTCACTTGTAGCCATTAACACTACATCATCCGCAAAAGCCCCTTCTGCTACTTCTATACTTCGGAAGTTCCTGTATCCAACATGCATTTTCTTAACCTTCAGTGAACACTTCTTAATAATATCGTCCATATACAAGTTGAATAATGTCGGACTCAGTCCACCTCCTTGTCTTAATCCATAGTTTGTTGTAAATCCTAGCGACCTCATAGTTTTATCAATTACATAATTAACATTGTTTGTGTATAACCTCTGTACTACCTTAATTATTTTATTCCTTATTCCTCTATTTTTTAAACTTTCCCATATTTTTGCTCTAGGCACACGATCGACAGCCTTCTCAAGATCAATAAAAGCCAAACATACCAATTTATCTTGTTGTATCGACTTCTCAGCTATCTGTTGCAGAGTAAAAATGTGATCCTGCACACTTCTCCCTGATCTAAAGCCACTCTGCGATTCCTCCAAACTATTTTCTAAAATTGGGACCAATGAATTTATGAAATTAATATTCCTTCAATTATTTGGGAAAATTGAGACTTCCTCTTGTTAATTAAATAATTTTTCTACTCTATCTTATACATTAGTTTCTTCGGAAAACATTTTTGTGGTCTTTACT
The DNA here is from genome assembly GCA_034769895.1 of Magicicada septendecula. Classification (NCBI taxonomy): domain Eukaryota; kingdom Metazoa; phylum Arthropoda; class Insecta; order Hemiptera; family Cicadidae; genus Magicicada; species Magicicada septendecula. Next base: position 13,205,088 of record CM068375.1, read on the forward strand.
CGGCCCGGCGTCATACTTCCCATTTGCAAGTAGCTGTAAAGTTATTCTACACAAAGTATATTATCGTTTTCTTGTAATACCATTTTGATTTGTAGGACAATTTTATTATATGATGTATACTTTGTTTTGAACCTTACTGTTCAACATCGTCAGAGTAATTACGTTAATAATTACTGAAATTTCAATAGACTTCAATAGACATGAATGTAATTATGCCAGTGCAGTTAAAACATTCGAAGCGCTGGAATGTGATCCTTTAACTTGTACGCTGTAAGACAGACGAAGAAATAAAGATATAAAGGAAAGGTTTGGAGTTGAAGGAATTAAAACAGATATTTCAAATTTTAGAAGAAAACGGTACCAGCACTTTCAAGGAATGGCAGAAGATTGATTACCAAACGCAGTACAGATACAGAACAACCCAGTACAGATCTGGGGAAAGGAGAAATGCGGTGAATGAGTGTCTGAGGTTTCCGACAATGAGCTGGGCACCGGAACGGCTTTAGCGACGAATTGCTGCTTTATATGAGAAAAAGAAGAAGAAGACATTGTGTAATACGGGTTTTGATCTCGAATGACTCCCCCTAATCTTACTTACATTATCTTCGACCATTCAGAATCACTTTTCTTTGTATATGTCTATTCTTAACTCTCGATAAATGCAATATACTCGTAGTCTCAGATCATTATTCAATACAATATGCCGTGACCGCGAACGGGTGTAGCGACCAATTGCTTGCTTTATATGAGAAAAAGAAGAAGAAGACGAATATGAAGAAGAATAACAAGAAGGAGAACAAGAAGAAAAACAAGAAGAACAAGAACAAGAACTTAGCTTTGCGCGCGCGCGAGCGCGTATACACACACTTTTTTTATACGCTACTACAAAAATATGTAGTTAAATAAAACGTAAATCTTGCATACAAACACGGGTCATGTAATTGCTTGTCCGTTCGCCGAATGTGTTACGTTTCTGCGCGCTGTAGAAGAGAGACACTTGTAAACACTTTGTGATAAGCAGATTACAGTGCAAGACATGAAGCAAAAAGATAATGTTCAACGTCTGAGTTTTATGTCGCGTCTGTAGACGTAACGGATTCACCACCTGCCGTAATCGATAGTCGTCCGCCGGCAGACAGTCGATTATTTAATAGACTCGACTTATTGCCGTCGGCTTCAGACGTCTTCCTTCCCCCTTTATTTGAAAAGCAATATTTTATTAGAAATATCTAAACGACATTTCTTTTCCTTATTACTGAGACAGCTAAATACTTTTAGGACGTGGATACTTACAATACCACAAGTGTAACAATTACCGCGAGACATTTTACCGTTTGATTCAACTAAATGTTTAAATCCGATTATAAAACCTTATAACCTAGTATCTGACTTAAATGTTCAGTAATTATTTAATATATGGTTTAATTGGAGTTGTATTTAAAATAGGTAATAATTGTTTGGTATTATAGTTCTTTAACTAAATCGAAGCGATTATTAACATCTATCTACTAATACATCTAGTAATTGTTTTAATTTGACATTAAAGTAATCGATACTTCTTTAATATAAATTTCATAAACTACTATTATAATAAGATAAATAAATTTAGGAATATTTGTGGTACGATTCATATAAATCTTAGAAATAAAACAAGACACAGCACAAGGATTAAATTTTGTAAGACAATTGCAATACCCAAAAAAAGGGAAGCGGCAAGATTCAGAATGCTGAAATGCAGTTTCTTTGAAAAACTTTAAATTATACATTGCAAGACAGAATAAGAATTGAAGATATCAGATCAGAACTCGAAGTAAAGGACATAATTAAACTATTTCAATTTACAGAAGATAATGTCGGGATCATCTGCAAAGGATGACAGAAGATCAGTTGCCGAAAGAAGCACTGAACTATCGATTGCCATTGATAGAAGAGACGTGAGTCGTCCGAGGATGAGATGGGTGCCGGAACATGTTTATATGACTTAATCCTTGAAGAGGAGAAGAAGAAGAAGAAAACTAATAATAGGTATAATAATATTCTACAAATAATTAAATCAATTATGTACCAATTAATAACATCACATATCCTGCATGATACGCATCGTGTGCGTTTTCTGCCCAAGGTCAGGTCTTGCAAGGCATGCTCCCTCCATGCTTCCATATCCTGCTCTAGTCGTATTTCTTGATATGACATCTTCTGTAGATCAAGCATCAATTAACGTCTCCTCCGTACTCTGTTTCACTTTCAGTTTGGCATGCCCTCCAGAGTTCCTACCATCACACTACCTTGTGTTTGCCGCATACATTGTCCCAACCAATTTTTCTATCCGACCGTGAGGATATCCAACACTCTTTTTCTCTCTTACTCTTCCAGGTATCTCTATCGTTCGAGAAAATCCTTTCCATCAGGATTGAAGTACCTCCTCATTTGTCACTCCATACTTCCATAAAATCCCTTCTATCCTTCTCCATGTCCACATATCGAACACCGATAACCTCCTCTCCTCTTCTTTCTTCGATGTCTAAGTTTATGCTCCTATTTAGGAGCACGCTCCAAACAAAACGGTTCACCATCCGCTTTCACAGCTTTACGTCTAGTGGTCCACATAATATTATTTTCTTTCTATTAATAGCTTCCTTAGTTAAAGCAATTCTGCATTTTACCTCTTGACTACAACGAATGTCCTCTCTAAGCAAGCACCCCAGATATTTAAAAACTGTCCCTTTTTTAATTTTCTCATTCGCTGTTTTAATGTCTGCAGTCCTACTCCTTTTACTTATGACACGCTCGTTTACATAAGTTTTTACAGATAAATTATACTCTTATAAGAATTAATTTATATTATAAGCTAAAATATACACTTTGTTAATACACACAACGGATAAATGTAATGTATCCACAATAAAACTCTTCAAAATGTTATACGAAATTAGTATCGTTAGGTTATATATATTTTTGGGGTTGATTTTACGGAACAACTATAGTTTTATGAAAGTTAAAGTCTGGATACACTTGGTGAGGTTAGCTATGCGGAATTTCAAGTGTTTATTAACAAAAAAATAATAAATAAAGTGTAGGTTGGGGATTACAATGTGCATAAAAACTCGAAGAAGACTAAAAAAATTTTGAATACAAACACTTCTTGCTACAGTTTTTTTCTTGAAATGTACATTATTTAACATTTACTACTAGCCTTCAATCAAGACATATTGTTTTTCTTACTTGGAACATGTCTCGGGCATCACATATTTCGCCCATCCTTAGCCATCTTAGTTTTTAATCCTGTGGAATTTGTTTGTGTCCAGGAATACATCAGGGAGCCGTAGACACAACCAGCCTGGACTCTGATGATCAAAGTAAGGAAAACGATATATTTAATTATTAAAGTTGCGTTAGCGGTTATAACCACAAACAGATGTTACATTGTCGCACACCACTACAGAAAAAATTTCCCGATTAGCGCTTTTCATATTTCCGATCTGATAATGAGCTGCGAAGCTTGAAAGCTCTAATCGGGAATATTTTTTCTATAGCGGTTTGTAAAACTGTAATTTATGTTTTGAAAACAATATACTTTGATTCAAAAGTAGTAGTAAATATTAAATAAAAATCTTGAAATATAAAAGATTATTTTTTTGAAAGGCTTAAAAAATATATTTGTGATTGTAGTTTTAAAAATGTGCAGATATAAGCTACAAATTTTTAGCAATCGCATTTTCTTCAGACTTAATATCGCAAGCACAAATAGAAATAAATTCGCGACAGGACAGTCCAAATAGTATCATCTAGTTATTACCTGTAATATTCTAGTAAGACGGTTAAAGATACGAGGCCAATAGTACAGCTGTGTCTCGACTATAACGTTGCATTGCACTATGACTTAGTATTTGACTTTGGTGCAGAACAGACGTACGTGTTTGCTTCCAGCCAGTCAGTCGTCTGCGACCGCAGGCATCGAGTTCAGACTGTTAAATAATCGACTGTCGACCGAGGAAACGACTATCGAATTCGGTACGCCGTGACTTTGCTCCTAGTCAACAATGACTTCAGATTGTTGCCGTAAACGTAAACGACGCTACTCTCTTTGTCGCACCTGAAACAACTATAGTACACGTTAAGCTATAGTCGAACTGCTTCACGAAATTAATACAGGTAGTCCTAGCGTTATACGGTGCAGACGTACGAGAGATTAATGCAATAAATATGCCATTAATTTTTGGACCTGGTAGGTTAAAATCCAAAGATGTAGAGAGACGGATCAATGAAGATGTACATTTATTGACAAGATTGGATCAGGAAAGTCTCATTCAAGAACGAATTGAATGGGAGTTCACATACATATCGAAAACAATGAAACGAAAAGGTTAAGACGTTCGTTGACACCTTTAGAGGTTGTCAATTGAAAGATGGCATAACAAAATAATAGAAAAGAGGAAAGAGGAGGAAATTCAAAAATCTCCAAATGGGACGAAAAGAGACAGACAGAGAACCGCATACATAAACGATATGGGAGAAACGAGGCGGGATAGAGGACGTGGGACAGTTCAACAGGATAAAGCCCGCTGTAACAATAATAATCCTAAATTTGTTATTTCGTTTTATTTCTAGGTCTCTAAACGATGTCTGTTATGAGCGAGGACCACTAACGTTCTGTCTGCCCCACATAATGTTTTACTTCGGTGTCCAAAAGTCAATCGTTTGTGTCACGTGGTAGTACGCAAACAAACTGACACGGACAATCTCACAGACCTTGAGTTTGACACGAAGGAATTCGAACCGTGAAGAAAAAGGAAGGCTTCAAGAAGAAGGTAGTTCTAAATCGCTACGACTAAAGAGGGCTCTCTTGCTGGTGTTTATATAGTGACATAGACACGTCGGATGGTCACCAGAGGCTTCCCGTCAGCTTAGTTATGTACTATTGACAGCTTCTAACACGCACGATGGCCAGCCTTTAGTTTATACAGTTTAATTTCATAGATGTGCCATTCTCAGCACGATGAAAACCTGAGAGAGACGAAATTCGTTATCATTAAATTTTCATTAACAAATACTCAAATAAACACCCGAACAAGCAGGGACCTAGCTGGAATTAAATCAGATTTTAAAGAAACTGCTGCATGCCCACAAATAGAAAACAGTCGTATAGAACATTGCAATGTGTGCTCAAAAACAATTTGAAAGGAGCTTATTTATTGGGAAAAAGCTGTTTTGATTTAGTTTTAAAAACAAGCTGAAGTGAAAGCGTTAAATGAAAAACGCGGATGGTAATGGGATATTTGCACGTTGAGTAAAGATACAGCGTTGATAACGGTAAAGGAACAAATTTAAAAACTATAAGAAGGCGTTTTTTTTTAATTTTTGAAGTGTAACTACAAGATTTTATGCAAATGTTGCCTGGACAGAAAATAATAAGCAAACATTATCAGTAAGGGGGTTGGTTACGTTACGAGCATGTGGGAGTTAAAACTCCTGGAGCCTCGTGGGTCCAACAGTGGTTAGTAAATATTGAGAGGCAGAATAATTATGTAAGCGGAACTGTAGTGATCAAAATTAATCATGAATCATAAATTCTCCGATAACTAAGTGTGTGAAATAGCAATCCTACCTGTAGGTTCCGTTTTAACACGTTTATCGGACAGGAGCCTTGACGCTACGTCCAGACAGGATCCGTTCCGCTGCGTGCAACACGTCATGATGCGTTCTATACGACAGCATCTTATCAGTTTTATACGGCGTGGCCATACAGGATCAGTCATACGTTTTGTCAGTCTTCACCACGGCATTGAGAAGGATAGGCCGGAGGTTACTGCTTTGTGAAAATGTCGAAGTGAAATTAAGTTTGTGTGAAAGAGAAGTTGGTGTCATGAGATAACAAATGACAGGAGAAGGTATGGTGAATACCATACGTTGTTTCCGAAACTTTTGATGTACGATGAAAAATTTTCTGAGTACTTCAGGATGTCGAAATACTGCTTTGATATTATTCATGAAAGTATTCGAGACAGACTGTCAAAAGTGAAATTAAATTACCGCGATCCAATTTCTACAGATGAAAGGCTAGTAGTTACATTAAGGTAAGATTTTTTTTTACTGTTTTAATGGTTTATTTTTCATTAAAAACAAAAATTTAAGTACAGATAGATACAAAATAATGGCAAATCACGGTGAGTTATTAATGAACGAGAACTGTGTCTGGTAGTCACCCATGCCAGTGTCAGTCAGTTCACTCCATGTTGATGCTCTTGTAGTACTTGGTGAAGTGGAGTAGTGTTGTTGACTTAATCCGTCAGCCACTGAGGCACCGGTAATTTCATTGTACAGCATCTCTTGAAATTTAATCTTTAGTAGCAGTCTTCTCCCTCTTGGAAGAGATTTGAATTCTTTCAACATGCTTTTAAAGAATAACAAATCGTCATCTTCATCCTCAGTTAAGCCCCTCTCGAGAAACTTGAGTTTTTTAGCCTCAAGCTCCAACATGGACTGTCGGTACAGATCGGCCCCTTTTTCTTCAGGGCTTTGGGTTTTGTGTGATGTCTTGACTGGGTCCTGCTCTTGGACTGAATTCCGTAATGGAGTCGTTACCAGCATTTTCAGTAGTTTGTTGGGCTGGCTCAACTGCATCTTCACTCCTTGTTGACTCAAGATTTGTTGTCCTGGGCCGAGTAGACACTAAATCATTTAAAAATGATAACAGAGGCAAAAAGGGGCCAGTTGGAGGTTGAATGGCTATCTGCTCCGTCACCTGATCGGGGTTTCTCCAGCTTCTTGAGCTCCTTTCTGTAATAGTCCCGTATTCCACGCCATTTCATCTTGAGGTTTTCTGAAAACAAAATAATTGCCAGGCAGCTCTTTTCGGGCCCTGCCAGCATTTTCATTTCGCATGGGGAAAAGTACTGTCGCAGAAATAGTAAAGGAAACGTGTGATGTACTATGGCAGTGTTCCGCAACCGGTGTGCCGCGGCACAATAGTGTGCCGTCACAAGGTGAAAGGTGTGACGCGAACTTTTACCTATTATTGTAATAAATTAATTGTCGATTTTAAGTAAGAAGGTGCTTGTTTATTCTTTAATACATGCTGATAATTGTTATATTTTCATAGAAATTAAATGTAATTTATTTACTCAATATTGTTGTTATAGTTTGCTTATCTTAAGTTATTTGTATTCTCGCCTGAAATATTGGGCCGGTTTGATGGGTTACAGGCGGCAAGCTTTGTGTTCACCGCAAAGAAAGCCGCGTAACACTTTCAGCAAGCCTTTTAGCGGCTCGCACCAATCATACAATAGAGTTTACGTTCAAAACTCTAAACGTTCTAAACTCTATTCAAGAGAGTTCTTTGTAACACCGCATCTTTTGTGTACGGCTGGCTGTACGTGCTTTTAACTAAAATTGCGGGGATTAGCAAAAATTTGCCTCTCTTTTATTATTTTATTGCCTTGTTTTGATATTTGTGCCTGTTTGTCGGCGCTTCTTAAACTGTATTGCTCTTTTCCTTCGCCGAAGGACCCACACATTGTCAGACAACAATTACAGTATTTCAGTTCAGTTCTAACACAGCTGTGCTCTGCAGTAGTGCGAATATTGTGATTGCTACACCAGTCTTACTATTTTCTATTACAGTGTTATTAAACTATTTTTTTTCGATATGGATAAGTTCCTTGTACGGTGTGGTCCGTCCTCGAGTGCAAGTAGTGAAACCATCGAGCCCGAAAAAAAGAAACAGAAAGTAGTTCACCAGCAATATAGTGATAATTATTTATCTTACGGGTTTTTTTGGTGTGGTGACAAAACATGCCCAATCCCCGAGTGTGTTGTGTGTGGTGAAAAACTCAATCATGCTGCTATGGTTCCCAGTAAATTGAAACGACATTTGTCAACAAAACATTCCTCTCTGTTAAGTAAAGATGTGAATTATTTTCGTCGGTTGTTGGAACAAAATAAAAAACAAGTGACGCTCATGACTACGTCGGTACGTGTTTCGCAAAAAGTACAGGAAGCTAGCTATAAGGTAGCCGAACTTATCGTAAAGGCCAAAAAACCACACACAATAGCAGAAACGTTGTTAATGCCCGCTTGTAAAGAAATGGTAAAAATAGTCCTGGGTTTAGAAGCTGGTACTGAAATTTCAAAAATTCCTCTCTCTGCTGACACAATCCGCCGCCGAGTTAGTGACATGTCCAGTGACATCGAAGACATTATGAAGGAGAAAATAAAGAGCAGTCGAAAGTTCTCACTTCAGATCGACGAGTCCACCGATATTGGCGGTCACGCACAACTTCTTTCCTACATAAGGTATGTTGATGGGGATGTAATTGCAACTAATTTCTTCTTTTGCAAAGAACTACCCGAGCGAGCAACCGGTGAAGAAATATTTCGTACGACTAATGAATATGTGGTCCGTAATGAATTAACATGGGAGGATTGAGTTAGTGTTTGTACAGACGGAGCCGCTTCTATGACAGCCCGAGTGAAAAGATTCGTGGGTAAAGTAAATCCTAACTTGTCTCATTCATCGCGAAGCCATTGTTGCTAAGTCTTTGCCGTCTCCTCTGAAAATTGTGATGGACGAAGTAGTAAAAGTCGTGAACTTCATCAAATCGCGGCCCCTAAATATGCGGTTTTTTAACGTTTTGTGTCAAAAAATGGGATCAGAGCACACTACACTTCTGCTACATACAGAAGAACGATGGTTATCTCGAGGTAAAGTGTTAACGCGAATGTTTGAACTTAAAGAGGAGGTACTTGCATTTTTTACTATTGAGGGGCATGAGTATGCGGATTTATTTGCAGATGATGAATGGGTATCTAAGTTGGCATATCTTTCCGATATTTTCGTTCACTTGAATGAACTAAACAGAAAAATGCAAGGTAGAAACGAAAATATTCTGACTAGTATGGATAAGATTCAAGGATTTATTAATAAGTTAAATTTGTGGATACAGACAATTGAAAATGGATCGTGTGAGATGTTGCCAACTGTATGCCCCTTGCTGACGATAATAAGGTGTTGATGGACTTAATTAAAGAACATTTAGTACTCTTGCAGCAGAATTTCAAAAAATATTTTGGAGAAAGTGTTGAAGATTTTGACTGGGTTCGTGATCCATTCATTATGGATTCGAAACATCTTCCTAATAATTTAGGCTTACAAGAGGAACTGGCAGATTTGAAAGCAGACAGAACATTGAAATTAAAATTTTTCGAAGTGCCTTTGGAAACATTTTGGTTGTCAATAAGCAGTGAATACCCGGCTATCTCCGAGATGGCAGTTAATGTGTTATTACCATTTTCAACTACACATTTGTGTGAAATGGGCTTCTCGACGTTGACTGAAATTAAAACATCAAAGATAGAGAGACTCAAATCCATCGATGAAGAAATGAGGCTTGCTTTGTCAACGATTCCGCCACGAATCAGCCGTCTGCGTGCAGCTAAGCAGGCTCAAGTACGGTATCACATTGAAGATATGAGTAGAGTTATTTACTTTAAAATTCGTATTTTCTACAGTGAATTAAAGTTAATAAATTGTTAATAAATGCATGAGTCTATTCCTGTTTTATAATAATAATAATAACAATAATGATGATAATAATAAAATAATAATAATAATAGATTACATAACGACGTAATATTTCGTAATTATATTAAGATTCATATGATTTTGAGGGGACAGACATTTTGGTGTGCCGTGTTGAGTCTAGGCCCGTCTGGGGTGTGCCGTGAGTAAAAAAAGGTTGCGGAACACTGTACTATGGGATCTGTTAAGTGGTACGTATATTGCACCACCGACAGCTGATACTTGGCTTTTCATAGCAAAGCAATACTGGGAAAAGTGGAATTTTCCTAACTGCCTAGGCAGCCTGGATGGCAAGCACATAGCTATCAAGTGCTCTCGATTTGGGTCCAAATATTGTAACTACAAGCAGTTCTATTCCATCAACATATTAGCAGTCAGTGACGCGGACTATAAATTTACTGTGTTGGATATTGGTGCCTACGGTAGTGAAAGCGACGGTAGAGTGTTCAGACGATCTGTTTTGTATGATCAGCTACAAAGTAGTTGCCTGAATATACCTGAAGATGAGTATTTACCGGGGACAACATATAAAACACCGTACATTTTTGTAGCCGCTGAAGCTTATCCATTAATGGAACACGTCATGAGGCCATATCCGAGAAAATCACTAGGGGATTCAGAAACAATTTTCAATTACAGACTGTCACGAGCCCGCCGAATGGTCGATTGCCGTTTCGGAATTCTTACAGCCAAATGGCGAGCGCTTAATAAGGCTATAGAAACAAGTGTAGGAACATCTGTGTCAATAGTTAAAGCAACCTGTTTACTTGATAACATTGTGATGACTCATGACGGTGTAACATCAACAGATAATTTGCCTGATTGTGAGACAACATCTGTGGGCCATAGTCCAGTAACACGAGTTCACAACCGTTACACCACTTCAGCGAAATTGATAAGGGACAGAGATTCAGACAGTACTTTTGTAGTCAGTCCCGAGGGAGAAGTTCCATGACAGTACCGTTTGTTGCAGAAATAGAACAATGTACACCTTCAGCTATTACCATGTGCTTGCATTTTGTAAATAAATACATTCTGCTTCTGCTATAATGAATTATTAATATTTGTCAATGTTATTTATTATTAATTTAATACTGTCAAATCATCTCCTAAAGGCAATGCCTTGTCGCTGTAGCCACGTCACTCTATCCCTTGCGATATTCTTCATTTCTCCATAGGACCCACTATTCACGACACTCATTGTGCTGCGGAAGTATGCAGTTCTTGGTCTTCCTTTGGGCTTCTTCCCCACTACTTTGCCCTCAAAGATGTTAGTTAAAAAAGCACTATGTCTGATCACATTCCCTATCAACTTAATCTTCCTCACCTCTATACTCCTAAGCAGTGTTCTATTCTCATTTATTTCCTCTAAGATCTGTTCATTCGTCTTCCTATCTGTCCAACTAGTTTTTGTCATTCTCCGCCAAATCCACATCTCCATTGCCTGAAGTCTGTCACTCTCCACCTTCCCTAAGGTCCACGATTCACACCCGTAAGTTAAACACTCCATACAAATACCTTAACAAATTTTCCTTGTTTCAATACTAATATGGTTGTTTGTTAATAAGTTCCTTTTGCTCTGGAATGCTTGTTTTGCCAGAGCTACTCTCCTCTTAATCTCTGCCAGACACTTATTCCCACTTGTAACTATGCTACCCAGGTAACAAAATTCAGTAACGTGCTCCAATATTGTGTTGTTCAACATAATGGGTGATTTAATGTCTTCTCTTTTTTTACTTACAACCATTATTTTAGTTTTCTTAACATTTATCCTCAATCTCCAAGCGTGAAGAATTTTGTTAAACGTACCTAACATTCGGGTCATATCCTTTTCTGAGTCAGCCAGCAGTACAATATCATCTGCGAAGCGAATACTGTGTATCCGTTCCCCATTTATTTTAATTCCCATAGAACCCCTTTTCATCTGAGTTACATCTTCTATAAACAAATTAAACAAGTACGGTGACAGTGGGCAACCTTGTCTTACCCCTCTTCTTATTATTGCTTCCTTTTTACATCCATTTATGTCTATTTCAGTAATAGACTGTATCTTATATATTAATCTAATACTATATCTTATAGTATATTAATATACTGTATCAATATTAAATTAAATGCATTTATTAATAACACTATTTACATACCTTCGTCTGCTCCTAATTCCGTCGCTAAATCTCGCCAGATACGTTGGATTACATTACGGTCTTTGTGGGACGAATCCCACAGAGCCGGATACTTGAACACCCCTGAAATAATGTCTTCTTTGGACAATACTCATTTTGTCCGTTCTACTGCGTGCGTCTTGTCCGTTCTGCGACTAGAAACAAACTGTTTTGAAATAAGACGGATGACGGTCTCGACGGAGAAGACTGATAAGGCGCGCACGCATTCTGTGCGGCCACTGCCAATTAGCATAGGTAGGTTTGTTCAAGACGCACATATTGCGCAGTTGTCTGAAAAGACGGATTGCCGGACAAGACGGATCCTGTCTGGACGTAGGCTGAGCGTAGTGACCTGCAGAAGGGTCATGTTTAGTCGGGAAACTGTTATCGACCTCATTAAGTAACCTTGCTCCATTGTGTCCCTCTGTACCTTCGTCATAACTGACACGTCGCAGACAAATCGACAGCGTTCAAACGATAGATCAATATTACATCATTTGGGTGACTGGCGAACGCTACGCTGAATTTCACCAAGCTAGCCTACATGTAGCAGTTTCATGAGCGACCTTTTTGTACGGTGTGGCTGTGTGTGAATGCGTAATCCAAACCAACTGAGTGGCGGACATATTTACATGAGATTTAGTAGGACACATAATCATCTATGCAAGTAATTATGAAGCAATTATGATAGCTTAACTAATCGCAAAGTAAAGTTTAAATGAAAGTAATAATATAATGATAACCAAATCTTGTTGAAGCAGTATTACTCATTTGCAAAAATCGGTTAATCATTTGTACTTTATTACTGCTACTTTGTGGAAACTACTTTGTGCAGGGATTATTTTTCTGAGTTGACCAAGCCGGTGTTTTTCTTTTCTCAGTATTTCTCCACCCTTCTGAATATTTTTCACATGATACTGTGAAGTGGGCACAGACTGAAGTGTGTGTGCAGAACTGTAAAATCCTTCTTTGTGATGGCCAGAATTGTCAGTCATTAATTTGTTGAGCCCGCCCAATTTCCCACTTAAATAGGCAAGAGCAGTAATGTCTGATTAAGCTTAGCAGTGTAGTGATTTGGGGGGGGATTTGTAGGGTATTATAAGTCTAGGGGGATCATACATGCAGCAAAGGTTTGAAACGAATAAAATTGTATTCGAAGAAACTTGGAAATATATTTATTCAACTGTAAGCCTAATAACAATTTATGGTTCCGCTAGGAAGATTGTAGTCCAGGTGAAACTCCAGGGTTACATCAAAATGCTTTTAAATGGCTTACTCCGATGTTGCTTTTAAATGTGTGATAACAGTAATCCTGGGGCAACAGAGTCGGAGGTATCTCTTTGCTAAAATACGGTAAATGTTGTTTTTTAACGTGTCATTGAAGAACTGAACCAATGGGATTACGCCATTGGCCTTTAAAGGAATGGGTGCCACTGATAAAGCCAGTATGTGAATCTGGAGTAATGTGCGGTGCTAAACAATGAAGAGGAGCTAATAGTGGTGATAGTGGTGGTGGTGATTATGATAATGATGATGATGATGATGATGATGATGATGATGATGACGACGATGACGATGACGACGACGACGACGACGACGACGATAACGACGATAATGACGATGGTGGTGGTGGTGGTGGTGGTGGTGGTGGTGGTGGTGCTGCTGCTGCTGCTGCTGCTGCTGGTGGTGGTGGTGCTGGTGCTGATGGTGATGATTATGATGATGACGACGACGATGATGACGATGGTGGTGGTGGTGGTGGTGACGGCGACTACCATTATCATCATTATAGCATACGTGTGTATTGTGTGTATACCGATGTTTTGCCGTTTATTGTGTCGAGTACGTTGCATTTGTCATATGGCGACGCATAACAATGAAGAATACTTTCAGTTGATAGTTCTGTAGCAAGGATTCAGCTAGCGCGCGCGCGCCAACACACACACAAAGCTATAAAGGTAAAATGAAACAGACAGAAAATAGATCACTCGTTGACCAATGTTCGCTACCGAAATCAGCGACTTACATTTGAGATAAGAGAACTGAACAATACCTCACGTTATGATTAGTTTCCATTTTGTAACTCTGTTGATTCTGTACACTGTAACTGAACATCGGTCGGTGCTTAGGAATCGGTACTTATTATTGCGATTAGTAGCAATATTCTAATCATGACACTCTAATATCATAATAATAATCATTAACTATAATAACTATAACTACAATACATTAACTATAATAATCAAAATGAATAACCATAAAAAAACGAATTATTATTAACTGGTATGATTGTTGATTGAGTCAGGACATTCGGCCAATTTTAATTTTCGAGAAAGATGGGTTCAGGAGTATCGAAGGACAGTCGTTAAAGCGTAAAGGGACCTGAAAAACTCCGGTTTCATTTTATGAGAAGCAAGAAAGAAGCAAATCTCAAAACCTGTAGGACTGCTGGTTTATTAATTGTGTGTATCACGGTTACTGCTTCAGTAATCCCACGCATTGACTACGTTGGCAGCTGCCAACATAAATTGAGCAAATTAAAATGGATTCAGATTGCTCATGTTGTAGGGAACGAACACGTGAACAGATGGTCGGTGACTGTCTCACGTTTTCCGGGAGGTGATAGAAATGATAATTTTAAACTAACTGACTGGTTACTGATGCAAGTACCGACAAATCAGTATTTATTTCCACAACGTGTGTAACTGCTTCCTCTACTAGTACCCGTTTATATTGCAATGTGACAGGCGGTCACACCATATGTGAATGTGTAAAACATAATTATGACCAGCTGTAATGAGTGTCCGGGACAATTGGGGTGTGATTGAAAGTAAAAATATTGCTAAAAATTAAGAATAATAGTATAAATTAGTTATAAGACGATATAAAGACTATGAAGCTGTAGTTTAGTGTTTGAGGGAAGTGTTGTGTTGTGTGCGCGTATCAAAAGGAGGTGTGAACAATGGTAATTAGCAAATGGTAAACACGCAACAAGTGTGCATATTCACTTGCATATGAGTTACGATTTATTGTAATTACGATATATTAAAAGGTTAATTTAATTTATTCATATGTAGTGAAAACGTTGTTCTAGAAAAATCGAGAAAACGGAAGTACAATTGGCAGCACGTGGTGTGTCCAGAATGTTCCTACGTATAACATGGAGCGTATAGGAAATACGTCTGTGCGCAGGTAAACTGTGACGTCACCCTATATCGCTGCAGTTTCAGTGTACGAGAAAATAACAGCAGTCTTCTTGTAGCACTCATCGAGAGCGGTTGCAGTGTATTCTTCGTTTAGTCCAACATCCATTCCAGGCAGTCCTTGGGGCCCGTAGAGTCGAGGAAGCAGCGAGTTTCGGCTGGGAGCAACCACGGTGTACGGGATCTTCTACTACCGTTCCTGAACTCCGTTTGCTGATCGTGGCGGCTGAGACGGACACCGTGACGCGGGGCAATTCCTGGAGGCGGTGGCTGGAACGTGGAACACGGACGACGAATCGCTGGAGACCGGGAACGAGATCTTCGGCCGGGACAACAACGAAGACGAGAATTCAGGAAAGCGAAATTTAAGAACTAAATTTGATTTTTAAATAATATAAAACTGTCAAAAGAAAATTGTTGAACTTTGAAAATAGTATCATTTTTTTTTAAAGAAAAACTTGAACATTTAAATTAATATCATTAATAAATTATATAGACTGGTAATTACCTTAATCTAATTCCTTCCTTGCAACTTTTGATTGTTTGCGTAACGACGCGTTTCGGGAACACAGTCAGGTTATAAAATGATTTCATCATCAGGTTATAAAAATGAAATCATGAATTAATGACCCGTCGTTAAGTTTAAAATAAACCACTGCACAAAATTCGAATTCACGCGAACACATAGCTATGTGCATTCACACACGTGCGCGTCGTCGTAAAGTTAAAAGTCGACTGATTTTGTTATCGCAAACTTACACAGGCAGTCGTCTGCTTTCTCCTTGTTGTGTGCGTATTACTGTGTCGTAGAAGACGTTGGATTTAAATGACAACATATCATTCAATAGCTCGTCATGCTGGAATTTACTATATATACCAGTGTATATAATTTATTAAAATACGCAACTTGGAGACCAAACCAAAAATAAACTTAATATCATTGTTCAAATAACAAGAAAACATTTTAATTCAAGTATCGTGTAAGAAAAGAAATCAATAAATGTATGTAATCACTAATGGAGCATTCTTTTCTGCAAGTCTAGTCGGCTAACTACCTGTTACCTTGCAATATCTATTGTCGGCTAACTACCTGTTACCTTGCATTCAGTTACCTTGTTTATATGTTCAGCATATCATGGGGAATCAGTGCCACGGAGAGCGACACAGTTAACAGTAATTACAGTACAGAATCAACGCACACCGTTCTGAACGCGGTAACACGTGGCATTTACAGACACAGCAAATCTTACTGATCCGGATACACTGCTCTGCAAATATTAACACGCAGCTCCTTGATTTTTGACTAGTTTAACATAAAAGTACATTGAAGTACGAAATGTTGGGTTGTCTCTCCCATATATACGTATAAATATTGTGTGTGTGTTTTTAAATACCTTTATTTTATCAGCATGCTTCATTACAAATAAAGTAATACTACATGCTATATATAAACTTATTACAAGCTAATTCTCAATACATATAAAGACAACTCCATCATTACAACACCAAAACAACAATTACAAAGATTCAAAATAAACAAGGAAAATAAAAATCAATTACAATGATAAAATGAATTAGTACTAAATTATTAACATGTTAAAACTGTATGTATGTACTGTATGTATGCATGATGAAGCTATTCAACCAATATGTAAGTTTATTCATAATAATAAACGCATACAGTGATTCAAAATAGACACAAGCACAATAACAATAAACACTACAAAGAATCAAAATCAATGTTATTAACATATTTAATAAACTGTCTAAAATATTTTGAAGTCAATTCACTTCTATTTGGAGGCCATCGTCCACCACTCCTTAGTACACTATTTTTGAAACCCCATCCTTTCTTCATTCAACATATTGCTCTCATATAACAAATGTTCCACTGTTTAGTCACCGTCGTTACAGACACATATTGGATCATCTTTTATTTTGAAACGATAGTAGTAGGCTCTAAGCCTGCCGTGACCAGTCACCATTGTGGTAAAATTAGGAAACAGTGCAAACCTTGAGGACAGTCTGTGCTTCACACTAGGGAAAAACAACTTAGTCAGCATTCCATTTGATGTTTGTTCCCACTCACTTTGCCACTCCATTAGGCTCACCTCACGGAATTTGTTAATCATTGCACTTTTTGGTATTCGATCATAGCACACCATACTGCTTGTGTGTGTGTGTGTGTGTGTGTGTGTGTGTGTGTGTGTGTGTGTGTGTGTGTGTGTGTGTGTGTGTGTGTGTGTGTGTGTGTGTGTGTGTGTGTGTGTGTGTGTGTGTGTGTGTGTGTGTGTGTGTGTGTGTGTGTGTGTGTGTGTGTGTGTGTGTGTGTGTGTGTGTGTGTGTGTGTGTGAGAGAGAGAGAGAGAGAGAGAGAGAGAGATAGAGAGAGAGAGAGAGAGAGAGAGAGAGAGAGAGAGAGAGAGAGAGAGAGAGAGAGAGTTCCAATTATTTGCATTACCTAACTGTATTACTCATTCTGCTTTGCTTTTCAGATGGCAGTCGACACACAACAGGAAGAGGATCTGTGTTTCGTGGAAGAAAACTTGCAGAACTAAGAAAACGGCTAGCACAGTACGGACATCAACGATAAGAAGATGAATACGGAATGAAAAAGAGTGGAAACCCTTGTACAGAAGGAGAAAAGGAATACCTGAATCGTCTTGGAGAAACGAAGTAAATAAGGCGGTGGAATGAATGACAGTTGGAAGCTGGGAGACAGGAAAATATGCACTACAGGGGCAGGTAGTGGGGAGGCAGCTGATAGTCATTCTGCGGTCATTTTTCTCTCGACAATCTTAACTAATCCGCTCAACTCACTACACAATCAGTTTATATCAAAATCTTACAAAGGTTAACTATTTGGTCTCTTTGCTATGAGGTGTAGTGAACTTGACGAGTGTTCCTCTACAGAGAAGTCGCTTGAGATCAAGCAATCGGTTAGGCATCCCATCTGAAAAATTGGACTACTTGCCACATTGTCTCCAGATGGTATAACGTATATAACAACTGTACATGTATAAATTGGACTACTTGCCACATTGTCTCCAGATGGTATAACGTATATAACAACTGTACATGTATAAATTGGACTACTTGCCACATTGTCTCCAGATGGTATAACGTATATAACAACTGTACATGTATAAATTGGACTACTTGCCACATTGTCTCCAGATGGTATAACGTATATAACAACTGTACATGTATAAAATATTATTCATTACAAAATATATACAAAAAATAAATGGACTTACAAATACATATATAAATATATTTATTTATATACATTTAAATAGGAATAGAATAAAAATATGTATTACATACAAAAATATAAGAAAAAAAAATATAGGCGTATATAAACTTATAAAATTTTATGTTCGTTTTATTTACATGCAAGTAGCCAAAGCAAAGCCATGTGAAACTACTGTACTCAGATTTACGTAAACGATAAAGACCTAAATCTCAAATAAAATTCAATGATTACTGTATCAACAACATTCTACTGACATGAGCTACATTAGTTAAATGGTGTCCATTCGTAAAGTACATATTTCAAGATATAGCTTTGTTTATTAAAGTTGTTTCTTCTGTCACAAATAAATTTGCTCCCTTTCTTTTTCTGAACTACTTTTTTAAGGGTATTAAAATTCAGGTACATTATCAAACGCTAACAACTAAAAATCAGCAAACTTATACGTTTTTTTTAAACTTCAAATAGAAGAAGGTAAATTCACACATAATCGTAAATAATACATGGTAAAATTAGTCTAAGAAAATATACATAAAATACGAAAACTTTATACCACACAAAAACTTCGTAATTTTTAGCTTGTTTTTTGAAATTATTTCTTCCATTCTGAGCAGATTTTTCAAGATTCGTTAATGCAGTGTTTCTACATAAACGGCCAGAAGAATGGATCATAGTGTTACGACATTACAGAACAATCTACGTGCTTGTCGAATGGTCCAGAGGAATCTGGCTGCAACGTTGTGTGCGTACGTGATTTCAACATGCGTTCGCGAGACATTTGTAGACGTCAACAGCCGCGCGCACTGTGTCAAGGCCGCAATCAATTACGTCCTAGTGTGGGCTAATGAGTAGTATGTGGAGTGTTCTGGTGTCTGAGCGGGGTATAAATATTTCAGCGGCGCTTAGTTCAGTTAATGTCGGGCGATTACTCAGTGAGTTTGAGTTGCGATTTATTGGAGTGCGGTTCGTAGTATTGTGGCAAAGTGTTATGTGTTTTATAATTGTGCGGGACAATTGCAATACAATTGTGTTTTATATTAGTCGACATTTTTATTGCGAGTGAACAATTTTTATTTGATTTGTTGTAAGAGACTGTCTTCTTGATTACAATCTGGTTAATTGTGATAATTAAAGCTGGTGATTAGTGACGTAATTGGTGTCTTGTATTTTGTTTTCCACTGTACCATACGACGATCAGTCGATCGTCGTAACAACAGGACACGCATTACGGTAAGTATCCATATACAAACCAAAATTAGACTGCAGATTTTCTTGTACAGTTTTATTGCCAAGAGAATTATTCGAATTGAACAAAAAACATCAGAACTAAAAAGTGCTCTTATCAGCCCTGAGGATACTGACGAGTTTTATAAAATGGGTTTGACGACTTTAAAGCTTATCCTGTAGGCAATAGGACGGTATCCGACGCGGCCCTCAGAAGCGAACTGATTATCCAACCCTCCGGGTAACTGATTCCCTTCGTAAAAAAAAATTTGAAGCACAAACTTATGACTTCAAAGTTCATTTAAATTTGAATTTCATTGTTTTCACCTCAACAACTGAGACACGTGCGATAGAGATGCACATAATGCAACGGTTATTTTTACAAACTCACAGACAACTGAAGAAGAGATAGAGATGGCTGTAAAATCACATCAAAGTTTTCCAAGATTATGTTTGTGTTAGGTTAAATCTATATATGTTAATTTGTCTGTAAAGTAGCCAAAAATTATTTGTATTTAATTGTAATATTTGCAAACATTTGGTTACTCACCGTCTTGTGACTTCTTTAAAACTTTAAAATAACTACACGTTTCAAGGATAAATCATCATCAGGTTATAAAAAAACACCAATCTTTCTGGAGGAGTCGTCAAATCAAATATTTTTACCAAAAATCACAGTATGTAGCCTATGTCATTTAAAAACACATTATTGTAGCACTTCATGCAACGTCACGACCTGGTGCGTACCACTTCACGCGATCGACTCCTCCAGACGCGATTTTTTGACGACTTCTCCAGAAGGATTGGTGTTTTTTTATATAACCTAACGATGAGGATTTATCCTAGAAAAGCGTAGTTATTGAAAGTTTTAAAGAAATCACAAGACGGTGAGTAACCGAGTGTTTACAAATATTACAATTAAATACTTATACACGTGACTTGGAGGCTATAATATAATGAAAAATTATTTGTTTAGCAGAACTCAAGAGGACCCAAAAACTTCGAATTAGCCAAAAGTTCGAGTTATACAAGTTCGAATTAACCACGTGTCACTATAGTTTACATTATTAGAAATACGTAACGTTGTTTTGATTGTCTGGGCGCCATTTTTTCCTAACAATCCCTGTCTGAAGTTCTCACTAGTTCGCGCTAGGATCTGATAAGTTTGGATACTAACATCAGTTCATATATTACACGGAGAAACACATTTTTTCAAAATGCATAAACTGAAATTGAAAAGTAGAATCACAAAAGTTGTTAAACAAAGTGATGAGAAGGAATAGTTGAAAAGCGACGGAAAATGTCAACGTGTAGAGCTGGTAAAAAATTCAAAAACAAAAATAGAATCGTGTTATATGAAACGCACCGGAGATTGTTCTGATGACTGTTTCATTAAACGTGTGTGTGAAAGCAAAACTACCTGTACGTTCCGTTTTAACACGTTTATCGGGCACGAACCTTGCGCGCGGTGACCTGCAGAAAGGTCATGCTTAGCCGGGAAAATGTTATTGACCTCATTATGTGACCTTGTTCCATTGTGTCGCTCTGTAAACCTCCGTCATAACTGGACACGTAGTGAACAAATCGACAGCTTTCAGACGATTGATCAATATTACATCATTCATACGTATTTGGGTGACTGGCGAACACTACGCTGAATTTCAGCAAGCTAGTCTACATACAGCAGTCTCATGGGCGACTATCTGACCCAAATCTACCTGGTGTCGGACATGTTCACATGAAGTATGATGGGAAAACTTCACGTAATCATCTATGCAAGTAATCATAAACGTTTCGTAGCTTAACTAATAGCAAAATAAACACTTATCTAAAAATGAAACTTTTTCTTGTGAACTTACTGTTTATTCTCTTCTCGTCGAACGCGTTTCGGCGTACGTATTCGCCTTCTTCAGCTTAGAGACAGACTAAGCTGAAGAAGGCGAATACATACGCCGAAACGCGTTCGCCGAGAAGAGAATAAACAGTAAGTTCACAAGAAAAAGTTTCATTTTTAGATAAGTGTTAGTGCTGTGAGAGAAGAGATGAATAATCAAGACAGCAAAATAAAGTTTAAATGAAATTAATGAAATAGTGATAACAGTATTGTTCTAAGGCTTTCACGGCCGGTGTCAGTTGTATTAAAAGTATGCACCGGGCTGTTTGGCCGTGGTCCATGGTTTACTGAAAACCCAAACGTTTCGGTAGCACCAATGGCCGCCATCGTCAGTGGAATTCGAGTCTACCTGAACGCGGGTTATTAAACGTCAGGCCCACAGTACTGTGGTAAAGGCTGAAAAGACAGTACCACAGTACATATGTGAGAGTGCAACTTATTGAGAATCCAGTGGGCCTCACGCAGTGCACTGTGTCGGACACTAGTATAGGTTTTACAATTGTATATATGTGTGTTTTTTGTGTTTTTGTGAATTTTAATATTTGATGATCTCCTTGAGAGTGATAACTATCTGATGAAGGGTCATTTGACTCGAAACGCGTCATAAATATACAACTTGAAGTCACTGGACGGTTTCAATAAGGTAAATCATTAAGTCA
Organism: Magicicada septendecula; assembly: GCA_034769895.1. Taxonomy (NCBI): domain Eukaryota; kingdom Metazoa; phylum Arthropoda; class Insecta; order Hemiptera; family Cicadidae; genus Magicicada; species Magicicada septendecula. The sequence continues at coordinate 13,227,059 of CM068375.1, forward strand.
GTTGTATTCATGGTAATCAGGTCCTTAAATTTCTCAGCCATGATATTCTCGGTCGCCCAACTCCTCCCTTTCCGAGTACTTTTCCCTGTAGTATGGACTGCAATAAGTAAAATCTCTGTTCATTTCTTATCAGATGTCCCAGATACTGAAACTTTCTTATCTTCTGTGTGTTAATAACTTCCCTTTGTTTCTTCATCTTTCTAAGAACTTCAACATTAGTTATACGGGGTGTCCATGAAATGCTCAGTATTCTACGGTAAAGCCACATTTCGAAAGATTCCAATTTTTTAGTTGTGGCTTCAGGCAAAGTCCAAGATTCTACACGGTAGAAGAGGACCGAGAATACGTAGCAGCGTAAAAGTCTCATCTTTGTGTTTATTGTTAAGTCGCGACTTTTGAATAAGCTACTCATTCTAGTGTACACTGCTCTTACCTTTTCAATTCTGCTCTTTATTTCATGAGAGTGGTCCCATTCGTCATTGACTATAGTACCAAGATATATAAATTTGCTAACACGTTCAACTGGCCTTTGGTTTATACTAAGGGTGCAGTTTGTGAATTTGTTCGTAGATACAATCATTAGCTTCGCTTTATTAACACAGATGTCTAGACCACATCTACGTCTGCTTTCTCTGCTTTCTGTCACTCTATTTATTAGTTGTTGCAGCCCCTCTAAGCTATCTGAAAATATGACGGTATCATCCGCATAATGTAAGTTATTTGTTCTTTCACCGTTCAGATTCCCACATCACATTCATATAAAAGTTCTCTTCCAAGTAAATGTTGAATAAAAGCGGAGATAGTATACATCCTTGTCTTACTCCACGAAGAATCTGTATCTCTTCAGTTTCCTCTTTATCTACTCTAACTACTGCAGATTGGTTCCAATACAGTGTAACTATTATGTAGTAATTGTTTTTTTGTATATTATAAATACCTTATATAGTTACCTTATATAAATAACTGTTTAATTTTTATCAAACGTTTAATAACGGTTCAGCATATATAAGGCAAAGCCAGAGGATTTGTTCACAGAAAGATAGAATAAAGTACTTCGTCAGCAAGACAATCAACTTATATGCGTACATTTTGTTTCAGAAAACGTACCCAAGTTTTATCGAACGGTAGGCTTACAATAAATTCGGAGAAATACAAAAAGTATTCTAACGCGGTGTGCCGTACAGAGGGCTGAACGCTCTGGAAATAGTAGTATTTATGGATATCTCCTTTTTATATACGAACACTACTCTTTTCTTACAGACAAAAACTCCGTTTATAGCTTTCTTACGGACAACACAATCGGAGAAGAGATTTAGGAGGAGGGAAGATTTTGAACGTGAATCGTTTGCTAGTGGCGAGACCAGAATTTACAAGAACAAAACGGTATTATAAATTTTTAGAACGTTGACTGCAATATAAATTTTCTGCCTCCTTCGCTTTACAGTAACAGCAACGATGGATTGATAAATATCATCATATTGCGATATCCAGTCGTATAGTAATTTTCCATATGATTTTAAAACGAAACATAATTTTATATCGATAGCGACTTTAAAGTGAAAACGTAATTCAACGCCAGAGACTGTAGAGTAAATTTAAATTAAAAACGTTTATACACACAGGCTTAAGAGCACATTGAGAATGTATAGAATAGACTGAAGTAAAACAGACTGATAAAATACTTGTACCTGATGCAGAGAACATGCGTAAAAATAGAATAATTGAGTACTTAAAAATCGGCGCGGGGAGTAAGACAGATATGTTGTTTGTTACCTGCTCTATTTGAGCTGAATTTGAAGGAAACAGGAGTGTTTTGCTGGAAGGAAATCGGCGAGGGGACAGAGGAGTGTATTAGGTCTGCTGATGATGTGGTTGTTTTAGGAGGCAGAAAGGGTGAATTGGTTCAGACGTTCTAAGATCTTGACGGTAAACGTGAAGAATATTTGAATGAGATTAAACAAGGAAAACTAAGTGTGTGATAATAGGCGGAAACGGATGCTAATGTGATTCTAGCTAAATAGTGCACTGAGCGGAGAGTGAGGTAATAAAAATGATGTAGTTCAAGTATCTGAGGAACAGCGAAAGCGAAGCTATCCGTTGTCCAACACAAATTAAGACTAGATTATGTTTGGCAATAGAGAGACGGATGCTGCTCTGCGAACTAATAAATAAAGAGTTAAGCAAGAGGCCATAACAATGTTCCGTATGACGTTTCGAGGGCTGTCATATGAGGGCCTGTCAGGGAAAGGCAGAAACAACGAATTGATTCAAATTATACTAAATTCCTCGACTCTTTAGCACCTCGAATACAACAAGACATTATCCACAACATTATTCACTAAAGTTATGAATTTCGTTAACCCACATATAAAAACAACTAGCTAAGAGGCTTACGTTTTACTGTTTATAACATACAATCCTTCCACTGACATAAAGAAAAGTAGAATCCGATGGGCAGGTCATGTCCACAGAATAACAGAGACATCCATATTTTTACGGGGAGGCCTGGTGGAAGAAGAAGGAGGGGTCGGCCCAGAAAACGATGGCTGGATGATCTCGAGGACAAGGTGGAGATTAAGAGCAGAAGGTCGAGATGATAGGATGCAGATTGTCCAGGAGGCCTAGGCTTTCCGAGAGCTGTAGCGCCAATTAAAAGAAAGAAAGAGAGAGGGAGAGAGAACACACAATCTTTCAGCTAACTTTTATTGATACCTTGTTCATTTTATGTAGTTCTTAATAAGACGCAAGATAATAATGAAAAATACCACTTCATCGATGGCGACTATTTTCGGAGAGTTGCTCTTCAGCGAAGTCTTTTATATAGAAAAAGATCGTACAACTAGACGTCAAGATCGACAGAACCAGAAAAAACCGACTCTAGATCTATTTGTAAATTTACACCACAAGACAGAAATACGTGTAAATCTGTGTATTTGATACATAGTAGCTCCGACAAAACGTACACAACTGATCTTTGAAACCGTTATGTGAAATTAAAAGTAAGTTCTTGAACATTGGTTTAATTAAATTTGTAAATAATCAGTTAATTTATATATAAATAACATACAAATTAATATGTATAAAGTATATATATTACTACGCAGAGGAATAAATAATAACGCGTCGCTGATTAGTTTGACTCTTGGCACGCCGCAGCGCGCTAAGCTGTTCTTGAAATTTAGAGATCATTCTACGCGGCAGAATTACGTAATGTTCCTTCCAGACGTACCCGGCTAGCCTATTCGCTAGCAGTCGTCACGTTGCGTTCAAGGTCGGACTTTGACCTAGTCTCTAGATTGCTCTAGCGCCTGTAACTACGCCAATTATTCTCGGTGCGCCGCACGGAAAATGGAAGATAATCCTGGAATCCCAGCGGCATATAAGCATCCAATGGCCGGCTCAGCTCCGTTACACCTGGATATTTTACAGCGTGGATCGCGCTGATTGTTGCGGTTTATTGAGAAGTGATTATTGTGTTAATTAATGCAAAACTGAAATAAGGTGACGTTCCCCGTGGTACAAACATAACTTGAATTATTGGATAAGAGTGTTTTGATAATTTGTAACTGCTACTTGTGTCTAATTAAAATGTTTATGATTAGTGTCCTCATTGGTGTCAGTTTCTTTGTTTCCAATGTATTACACGGCGATCCGTGAGACCCAATCGTAATAATAATAACCATCTCACACAGATTAATTGTAGATGTGTGTGTGTGTGTGTGCCCGCGCGCGCGCGCGCATATGTATCGTTATACACACAAAAGGGCATTAAAGTAATATATAGATGGACTTAAGGCAATTGGGATGGAATACTTTAGAAGGACCTAACAAGATCAGGATAACAGCTAATAAACGAAGAAAATAAGGAAAAATTAAAGGCCGGTGTGGATACAAGTGAACGAATAGAAGACAAGCAGGTTTGTATGGGAACGTGAAGCGAGTGCCAGACGGAAAGCGATAGTTAAAAATATGGATTTGGCACTAAACCAAGAAGAAGAAAGAAGAAAGCGAGTAATGGAGGAAACGATGGAGACGCACTGATTGAAAGAAGAAAACCAGAGAGATAGACGGAGTTGGAAGATAAGAACGTGAGAAATGCTGCACGATGTAATTCAGGCGGATTTATGGTACCGGTACAAAGTACTGTAGCCACAAACAAGGAAGAAGATAATACAAACTGCACAGTCAACAACGGATAATAAACTTTGATGATTATGTGATTTCCTTATTGAACTTTTCTTTTCAGTTACTTTATATATTAACACATAAAATATAAGTTTAAATGTAGGCCGACAGTGTAAATAAAAACTTGTTTTATTTTTCGTTTATACAGGTGCGATGGGACAGTAGACTAATTGCACCGTCCGTGACTGGTGTGCCTTTTTGTCACCTCCACGAAACCATTGGCACTTGGTCAGTGCAATGCTGACCGAAGTACGTAACTGTGTTACAACTACGTCATTGTGACACTGACCCCTGACATTTGACACGGTGACACATCGACATGCGTTCCACCGTGTTTATACAATTCCTTTGTTCTAAAAACGCATGTGTTCGTGTTGTCTGTTATATTTATTATTAAAATTATCGACATTCTCTCGGAGCTTGAACTTAAGTTATACAAAAAACTATCGTACAACGTGCTATATAGTATATAGTACATGTGAGTCATTAGGTATGGCCGTGTAACGTCTGGCTAGCTTGTAAGGTACGAGTCGCCAAAATGACGTCATACTGTTATGACGAACTCATGGATGGTCGTATTATGGAACAGTGGAAAAATCAAATAACTGAATGTTTCTTGTCAGTGATGAGGTATTATTGTGTGAGCATAAATTGAAATAATAAGGTACCTATAGAATTGTTATTTAGCAACTTTAGTTAAACTGTGATTTAGACAATGCCATTTGAATAAATGTTAATATATAGAAATGTCGGCTTATGTTGGAACAGTGTACTTAAATGTGTTGAATAATTTGTTGTTTGTTAATAATATTGCCAATTGTCAATAATACTACTTGATAGACACATGTCTATGAAATGAACGTTGAGAATTCAATTGTGTACACTGGATTGAAAATGTTACCATGATATGTAATATGAACACTAATAAAACGCTGTTATCGTTATGCAAATGTTTTATTGCAAGTCCTGTCACGATGGGCTCAACTCAATTTTTCTTCCGTCTAGACCGCAAGTCTAGTTTTAAGAATTAAGTAACGACCCCTGAAAAAAAAAATTTAATTCAGGGGGACTTTTCACAATGTGACAATATATTCGCATATTATAAAAAATAGTTGTCAGAGGTAAATAATAAACTGTGAAACTTACCAAGTGTTAATAGTATTTTAAAACCTTTATAAAAAAATAGTGTTTTTTATGTAGGCCTACCTTGAGGTGACAGTATCAAAAGTAGTAGAAACGACTAAGATATCAGCGGCATAATAAAATAAGAGAAAATCGTGATTGTGCGTCGGACAGCAAATTCTGTGCAATTACGTGAGAAAATAACTCCCTAAACCAAAACAATTAATTACTCTGACATCTTAGAAAGTATTGTCACCTATGACTTGAAATTTGGCAGATAAATCAAAGAAACTCTCCAAGGCTCAAAGCAGTTTATAAAGGGACTTCTGGAGAAGAAGGTCTTATGGGGAGTTCAGGCTCAAGTAACCTAGAAATGGAGATATCAGGAGTCAAATTCGTGTTTACAAATCTATTGCAGACGCCATAAATACGAACCGCCTCGTATGACATGGCCAACGGGGATGGACGGTTGCCCAATGAACGTTGGCCAAAATACTTGTTACGATTTGTTCCAGTAGAGCAAACCGAAACGGGAACGGGGTGGATCCAGGAAATTGTGAAAGAAGGTCACATATGAGGTGGAGAAAAAAGCTTTTCAACGAGGTGATTGGAACAAGAGAAACCTCTGCTGTGCAGGATTCGAGACACGGCAGTAGCTGTAAACATGGATGAATGGATGGAATAATACTGTGTTTGCTACTTTCAGACGGCATTTTCCGTTCACTGACTAGTATAGGTGTCTACTCTAAGACGGATTCGAAGCCAAGAAGCTCCGCTTTAGAAGCGAGTTTGCTGACTACTCCTTAGTTCAATTCTGCAACACTAGACTAACATAACAAATGAGTCGACAATCACGTGATTTCTACACGACGATAGTGATGAGTAAAACTAACTATTGCAATATTCCCAGTATTGTTTCAGACGAGAAAGCGATTTATTGCTTGTATGATCGTAACAGCCATGATCCTGCAGCATATCGCAGCCTCAACAATCCGCAATATTCCGTTATTATTTCCACTGACTTTTGAAATTTTGATTTCCCTAAAATTAATTTCATCGCTTGTGTGTTATCCTATTTTTCATATCACAGTGTCAGCACAATATCAACGTTGAAAATTTTCACTCCCAGTTTTATAACGCAAATATGTTTGCCCTTTTCGTTTGCGCCCTGACTTTTATCTGTTACAACAATTTTTAACTGCGCACATTCATCCGAGATGACCCTTTGCTCCTATCACACGTAAAATGAGACCTGTTTGTCTTCCTCAAGGAAATAATTTCTCTTGCTTTGTTCCTTTGGTCATTTTCAACATCAAGTTATTTATATATGTTTATTTACAGACAGAGGCAGAATTTACCTTATAATTGCGTTTTGAATGTAATATTTCCTTTCGTGTGCTCAGTTTCACTTCAATAAAATTTTTTCCTGAAGAAGATAAAATGTTTAAAGCAATAAATTTATTTTATCTATTTTTACATTTAATTATCATATCAATAGAATAATTAATGCTTGATCCCTTTACTTGGTGAAAATCCATTTTGTAAATTATAGTAAAAGATAAAACAATAAAATACCTGTTAGAAAAAGACCATAGTTATAATGACAATTTTAAAATTTTACATTTATCTGATAAGGGTCCAAAGCTTGATTTATTAGAAACCCTTGAAATTAATAAACACAAATATTTAAATGTTTTATTAAATAATCAGTTAGACCTAAATAGCTCGCCTCTGCTTAATTTGTATAAATAGACTTGGTTTATGTTATGTTATATGTTTGTGTAATGTGTATTAAATCTTGTTGACACGAGATTACTATCGCTCTCTAAACAATGGCACTTGCCTTGTATTTTATGTTCTGTATTATATTGTACGAAAATCAGTCATCTTACACCATCTGATGAAGGCACTGTGTTGCCGAAACAGCTGTCATGGATTTATAATTTTAATAAATTGACGAGTGAAAATCACTAAAACTATTTTATTGTTTTATGTTTTACTATAATTTATATCAATAGAACGTAGATATATCGCAGTCAGGAAATCAAGCTGTCAGTAACCACGAACGGCATCAAAATTAGAGTTTATAAGGATACACAAGCACCAGAAATTATTGTTATTATTTCATATAAATATACGCTACCGTATAATAGTAGTAATGCCTTACTTTTGTGTTCTTGGATTAGTTTAAGAGAGACGTGATAGAGTGCATAGAAAGACGAAACAAACTTAGCAGCATACAGAATAACTACAAATGTAACTATCCACTATCATCATCATCATCACCTCTACTTCACGGACTAGGCTACACTGCTTGTCCGGAAACAATCTCGTCCTCGGATGCCCCACACTACGATACCCTGTGAGTTTATAATTCAAGGCAAGTTTTGGAAGGCGATCTTGCTGTATTCTTCCCAGATGCTTACACCAATTGGCCTTGTATTCGGTAATTCTGTCCTGTAATTTAAAAATTTGTTATTCTCGCCTCATCTGTACATTACTTATTCTGTCTCGTATCGTGCACCCTTTGACCAACCTGAGAAATTTCTTTTCTGCTGATGTAACCTTCCCTCTGTCTTCCTGTGAAAGTACCCGTGTCTCACTCCCATACAGCGCCATCGGTACACCCATAGTCTAATAAAACGTAAGCTTTGTGTCTTTCCCAGTTTTGTATTTTAAGGTTCTATAGATTGTCCCACATATGTGTTTAAATTTATTATTAAGTTTATTTTCGACACCACAATCAACTGTGGGAGATATTTCGCATCCAAGATAATTATAACTGGGTACCTGCTCCAAGATGCATCCATTTACCTCTATTTTTGTCCTTACTGGATATTTCCCTTTAAAAGCCATTACTTTTTTTCTGTGGAGATAGCACATTCCTCAAGATAAATACTCCCCTCTGCAAGTCATTTTCTGTCTGTTGTATAGTAATAACATCGCCTACAAAATAATACTAAGATAAATCCAATATTTCTTTTCAATTTATGGCGTCCTTTCCTGTTTACTTGTTTCTTTTTGCTTTGCCAGACAGAAATGAGAGGAGATCGTTGCTCGCCTAGACTACCATTTGTTGTGATGAACACGTAGCACATATTTTCAACGATCCTACGAAATATTAATATGGTTTGACACGCGCTTCATGTACACGCGAACTTAACAACAACAGACTTATCAAGTAGCTGGTTTATGAGTCAAAACTAGACTCACAATACATAATATATACAGTAGAGTCAAATTTTTAGAGTTCCGGATTATCCGAGGAACTTTTTTCTTCATCTCACTTTGTTAATATACTTACATTTCTAACGCACTTTATGAGTACCTAATCTTTTTCTAACTTTTGAATGAACGTACACAAAAACATTATTTGTCGGATACTATGCATTGTACAGAGGTTCCAACATTGAACTGTGTTTATGTCGGATTCGGCTACGTTAAAACGGTGGGCGGCAGGCGGCAAACGTCTGTGCATTGCGCAGAAATTCCAAGAACGAATTGCGATAAAAGACATGGCCGATGCGTGAATTAACGTTTCTTCCAAAATCCTGCAACGTTCGTGGAATAAACGTCTTGAAACAATTGAACGATTATATCCAGCACAAAATGACAACGGTGAGGAAGATCGTACCAACGATACCGTACACGAAACAATCCACAGGATTCCATGGTGTGAAGATGTTGAAGAAAGGAGATGTTGAAGAATGGGTTAGTAATGCGGGAAGAATTGAATTTAGTGGCGAACAAATTGTTAGCGCAATTCGTGAGAAAATTTAGGATACCAAAACGGGAAATTCGTCTGATGAAAGTTCAACTGCCCGCATTTCACACGCAGACGGATTGGCTAACTTTGAACTGTCGGTACAATACCTAGAAGAGCAACCCGAAGCCCGATTTACAAGCAAGTACCCGATTTAATGTTATTATAAAGCTAGAGAGACATCGCAGCGAGGAAAAGAGAGAATACTAATCAGAAGCAAACGGCACAACCTTTTTATAAAATGGACTGAGAATTTTTTAGTCAAATTGATACTGAATTCATATAGTGTATACGTAATTGAATCCTTTTTCTTAATGTCCTTTTTTGTTCTCCTGCATTTATTTTAAACTGTAGACTTTCTAGGTTATGAAATTCCAGAAATGTAGCGTTTTATTGATCCGCAAAGCCATAGTAAAATAATTAAAATAGTTTCTTGTATTTTCCCAATTATCTGAGTTTTGATTATCCCAGGTAGCTGTGGTCCATATTAACTTTTTTTTTGCTCTTTTGCGTTTATTTTAGACTGTAGGTCTGTAGACGTACTTTTGTCGAGATACAAAATCAAAGTTCTGCAAAATTGTGGCAGTCCCTGTACTGTCCTATGGGCGTGAATTGTGGACAGAAACTAAGAAACATTACAGTAAAATACAGGCCTCGGAAATGGCGTCCTTAAGAGGCGTTAAAAGGTGTTCCAAACTTGACCGTATAAAGAATGAGACCATAAGAGAAAGGTTACAAGTTTTTAACTTGAATGAAAAATCAAAAGGTTGCAATCAACGGTGGAAAGAACACTTAGAAAGAATGTCAGATTCCAGACTGCCCAAACAAGTCTGGAAGTACAAACCTACAGAACGCAGGTGTGTGGGTAGACCCGGGAAGAGATGGCTGGAGGATCTTTGAAGGCGAAAAAAGACAACATCTTGCCTATGCAGTGTTGACAAGATGGTGATGATGATGATGATGTTGTAGGCCTACTACATTACAATATTTCAAGTGTATACAATTTTATTGATAAAAAAAACAGAATAAACTAATTGAAATATTTTATATATTCTTTATAATATTTTTGTATTTTGCCGATTATCCGAGGTTTTTATTATCCCAGACACCTGTGGTCCACATTAACTCGGATAATTGAGACACCATAATAGATGATATATAATACATTATAAGTGTATGTGTAATACGTAATAGATAATAAGTAATACATACATAATATTTATAGTATATATAATTTCTAAATACTTTTGTTTCAGTTATGTTCTGTTGATATGTATGTAAACCACATTATATCTTCTTACTTGTTTGCTAAGATGTAAGAGTTGACTATAGTCAGCATATCTTTTCATGTACACCTCACGAGGTGTGTTAGTATGCATACATTAAAGATTCTCTCTCTGCTTTTCACAGGAATCTCTCTCTCTCTCTCTCTCTCTCTCTCTCTCTCTCTCTCTCTCTCTCTCTCTCTCTCTCTCTCTCTCTCTCTCTCTCTCGTTCTGTCGCACTGCAATACCCGGTACCTGGCACACCTATTCTGTATGCAGTCTCATATTCATCAACTTGACCTGAGTCTCTTCGAGCATATCTCCTATACTCTGTATTTGTGTAGTAAATTCTATAGATTCTCTTCCTCTTTCTGTTGACTTGCCCTCTCGCTTATTTAGACGAAACTGTTTCACTAAAATCTCGAGCTTGACCTAGTCGCTTGCCTTTTCAACAGCATTCTGAGAGTGACGACTCTTCAAAACATGATGTTAGGTTATCCCCTCCTCTTTAAGAAGACAAGGAGTCTCCTATACATGCAATGTTATATGTAAGAAAAATTCCTTCAAACATTATTAGAATTAGAAAACTGATGTTATGCTGTACCTCACTACCGGTTTTTAACACTTTGAACCGTGGGGATTTCCGTATATTTGCATTTTTGTAGAAGGTATTGATTTTTTTTTTGTACACGAAACATTTTCATTATTTCTCGCAATATTTTACAATATAGAATTTTTAAAGTTGAGGTATGAGATAGGGGCTATGATCCAAAGTGTAATTTAAAATTAAATTCAAACCATGAAAATTTGAGACTTTTAGCTCTTATAGTTTGGTATACAGTAAAACGTTCCTTACCATTTCTGGCTGCACTCAAAATAGGCGTACCATATGAGAATGTATGGTCAGCTACAACGGTCAGGCCAATTACAGTCAGCTAACGATTTTTACTTTAAAGGATATAAAATGGACCTATATTTTGTGTGGAATACATTTTGTAAAAATTTAGGAAATGGTATATCGGACGGTTTACATATTTGATGACTTAATAAGTACGAGTGTATTACTCGTAATTTAATGAATACACTTTAAATATGTCTTGTCTGGCAGTCCAAAACCTACTGAGCGGTGGTCATGTTGTGAAAGTACAAGATGTGGTCAATTATTCAAGTAACAAGCCCACCTGGAGGATGTGCTTTCAGATCTATTCACATGATTTATACTATGCTGAAAATTATTTCAAATCTAAAATGATTGAATGCTTTGTCAAGTACAATACGGGAAGGGAAGATTAAATCTTTAATAGTTCTATATTTATACAAAAGGGCGTAAGCGGAAATCACCAGAAAAAGTGAACCTTCCTTCGAGAACTAACATTAATGTTTCATTGCTGTGGATCATTTTGTATAGAGTGATTTGCAAAGCCAAATAAATAAGAAATAAGTAGTAATTACTAATGTGTTTATTGTTATTATTTATATATATTGTTTCCCAAGATTTTTTCAGTTATTATATTTTTATTTTGTTTACAAGCAACTACCATTACATAGGATATGTAAAATTTAAAAAAATTTTGCTACTCACAAAGTTAATTTTCTTAGGTTGTTTTGATTTTTTGATTTTCTAGGATATAAGATTATTTTAATATTTATTTAATTTCTGTACACAATCCAGTTGCTGGAATTATATAATTTCGGTGCCTATATCTGTTTACAGAGATGTTGGTGTTTCTGTTATTGGTATGTGATCTGGGGGTAGACTATATTTTTATGTATTACGTGAGATCAAGAGAAGGATATCTCAATGGATAAGGACATACGTCACTGGTTATGAAGAATGTCAAGAAACCTGGCAGTTTATTAGGATCACTTTTTCAGTACGTAGGAATACCCACTGAGAGGAATGAATAATTTTTCCTTGTGACAGATCCGACAGTTTTCTCCCTTTAATTGTAGTGGTCCAGAGTCTCATATTTACTGTTGCGTTAGGTCTTCTACCAAGTGTCTGAAAGCAGTCCTGCAAATGTTCTTTTTGTTTTAATTGAAATGAAGTGGGAAATATATTGTAAAAAATGTTGTTATAATACAGTATTAACTTTTACAGAACGAGTTTGCAGGTAGTGTTTTTCATATTTGGTAGCTCATTCATTTCACAGCTTGTTGTTTGTTGACTTTATCATATGGGTGTAGTAGGTTAACTTAATCACTCCGATTGTAACCACTTCATTATCAACAAATATTTGAATCTGTGAAATACTGCGAAGAGTATAAAGCCTAGAACAGGTATAAAGTCGGGTTCAGGAGAAAAGAAAGATAAGATAAAGTAAGCCTGATAGAGTAGAAAGCGTAACAGAATTACGTTGTGCGTATATCAGTTGCAAAAAGCGAGGAGAATTTTCTGAGGGCGCCACAGATTACTGCGCAGTAAGAGAGAGAAAAACTCCAGAATACAAAGGGATAACGACTTGCGCGCTAGAAATAATATTTATTCTTATCTGGTTTTTACGTATGAACAGTCTTTTCATCTTCGACGGGCGAAAAATCCGCTTAGGCAACGAAGGGACTTATAAAAGGAAAATTATTTTGAATTATTAAAGCTTTTGCGTATTTGTCATAAATAAAACGGTATTATTGATGTAACTTTTCCGAACTGGTAGCCAGATGCAAACACAAGCATTAAACGTTGCTATAGGATAGAATTCGTTAGGCTCTCACGGCCGGCGACAATATTGTTAGAATTCCTTAGGCTCTCACGGCCGGCGACAATATTGTTAGAATTCCTTAGGCTCTCACGGCCGGCGACAATATTGTTAGAATTCGTTAGGCTCTCACGGCCGGCGACAATATTGTTAGAATTCCTTAGGCTCTCACGGCCGGCGACAATATTGTTAGAATTCCTTAGGCTCTCACGGCCGGCGACAATATTGTTAGAATTCCTTAGGCTCTCACGGCCGGCGACAATATTGTTAGAATCCCTTAGGCTCTCACGGCCGGCGACAATATTGTTAGAATTCCTTAGGCTCTCACGGCCGGCGGCAATATTGTTAGAATTCCTTAGGCTCTCACGGCCGGCGACAATATTGTTAGAATTCCTTAGGCTCTCACGGCCGGCGACAATATTGTTAGAATTCCTTAGGCTCTCACGGCCGGCGGCAATATTGTTAGAATCCCTTAGGCTCTCACGGCCGGCGACAATATTGTTAGAATTCCTTAGGCTCTCACGGCCGGCGGCAATATTGTTAGAATTCCTTAGGCTCTCACGGCCGGCGGCAATATTGTTAGAATCCCTTAGGCTCTCACGGCCGGCGACAATATTGTTAGAATTCCTTAGGCTCTCACGGCCGGCGGCAATATTGTTAGAATTCCTTAGGCTCTCACGGCCGGCGACAATATTGTTAGAATTCCTTAGGCTCTCACGGCCGGCGACAATATTGTTAGAATTCCTTAGGCTCTCACGGCCGGCGGCAATATTGTTAGAATCCCTTAGGCTCTCACGGCCGGCGACAATATTGTTAGAATTCCTTAGGCCCTCACGGCCGGCGACAATATTGTTAGAATTCCTTAGGCTCTCACGGCCGGCGGCAATATTGTTAGAATTCCTTAGGCTTTCACGGCCGGCGACAATATTGTTAGAATTCCTTAGGCTGTCACGGCCGGCGGCAATATTGTTAGAATTCCTTAGGCTCTCACGGACGGCGACAATATTGTTAGAATTCCTTAGGCTCTCACGGCCGGCGGCAATATTGTTAGAATCCCTTAGGCTCTCACGGCCGGCGACAATATTGTTAGAATTCCTTAGGCTCTCACGGCCGGCGGCAATATTGTTAGAATTCCTTAGGCTTTCACGGCCGGCGACAATATTGTTAGAATTCCTTAGGCTGTCACGGCCGGCGGCAATATTGTTAGAATTCAATAGGCTCTCACGGCCGGCGACAATATTGTTAGAATTCCTTTGGCTGTCACGGCCGGCGGCAATATTGTTAGAATTCAATAGGCTCTCACGGCCGGCGACAATATTGTTAGAATTCCTTAGGCTGTCACGGCCGGCGGCAATATTGTTAGTATTCCTTAGGCTCTCACGGCCGGCGGCAATATTGTTAGAATTCCTTAGGCTTTCACGGCCGGCGACAATATTGTTAGAATTCCTTAGGCTGTCACGGCCGGCGGCAATATTGTTAGAATTCCTTAGGCTCTCACGGCCGGCGACAATATTGTTAGAATTCCTTAGGCTCTCACGGCCGGCGACAATATTGTTAGAATTCCTTAGGCTCTCACGGCCGGCGGCAATATTGTTAGAATTCCTTAGGCCCTCACGGCCGGCGACAATATTGTTAGAATTCCTTAGGCTCTCACGGCCGGCGACAATATTGTTAGAATCCCTTAGGCTCTCACGGCCGGCGACAATATTGTTAGAATTCCTTAGGCTCTCACGGCCGGCGACAATATTGTTAGAATTCCTTAGGCTCTCACGGCCGGCGGCAATATTGTTAGAATTCCTTAGGCTCTCACGGCCGGCGGCAATATTGTTAGAATTCCTTAGGCTCTCACGGCCGGCGACAATATTGTTAGAATTCCTTAGGCTGTCACGGCCGTCGGCAATATTGTTAGAATTCCTTAGGCTCTCACGGCCGGCGGCAATATTGTTAGAATTCCTTAGGCTCTCACGGCCGGCGACAATATTGTTAGAATTCCTTAGGCTCTCACGGCCGGCGGCAATATTGTTAGAATCCCTTAGGCTCTCACGGCCGGCGACAATATTGTTAGAATTCCTTAGGCTCTCACGGCCGGCGGCAATATTGTTAGAATCCCTTAGGCTCTCACGGCCGGCGGCAATATTGTTAGAATTCCTTAGGCTGTCACGGCCGGCGACAATATTGTTAGAATCCCTTAGGCTCTCACGGCCGGCGACAATATTGTTAGAATTCCTTAGGCCCTCACGGCCGGCGACAATATTGTTAGAATACCTTAGGCTCTCACGGCCGGCGACAATATTGTTAGAATTCCTTAGGCTCTCACGGCCGGCGGCAATATTGTTAGAATTCCTTAGGCTCTCACGGCCGGCGACAATATTGTTAGAATTCCTTAGGCTCTCACGGCCGGCGACAATATTGTTAGAATTATTGTTTGTCGGCCTTGTAGACCGTGGACTACTGTTTGTGTTCCAGACAGACGTTTCGGCGCCACCATCGGGGGCCACCTTCAGTGTCAGAAACAATTGGCACCACACTACTGAGGACACCGAGCCAACTGTTTCAATCGTTTCTGACACTGAAGGTGGCTTCCAATGGTGGAACCGAAACGTTTGTCTGGAACACAAACAGTAGACCACGGCCTAATAGGGCAGGCCAACAATAATGCCAACAGTGCTGCTATATGATATTTACGTTTCCACAAACCGCCCGACTGTCCACCCGTGATCCATTCTTTAAATTACCAAACGGTCCGACTTCGTCTACGGATGTCACCGGCAGTGTGTTTTTTCAATGACCCCTTCATCGTCGTCTCGTAGGATGGTTGTTAGCCGTGGCATTCGTTGGTTAGTTCCTACCGTATGATTGGTGGAGCGATGAGCCGATCAGGAAGTATCAGAATCCTACAAGTAAATATAAAAGCGAAGCGGGAATGCTTCGGCAAGCCCGCGGCGTCAAAGCGAAATTTTATGCTTTCCCTCCCATCGATGATGAGTGCCAGTGCCCACTGAACTCTCAACCTTTCGGCTCTTTCTCACTGTCATTCTCACAACCGTAGCGCCTGCGTTTTCGGTCGCTTCTTAGCCCCTCCGTTGTTGCGAAAATGGAAGTATTCTCATCCCAGGCCCCCCCCCCGAACCATGTGGTTCGTCAAAAATGATGCCATCAGGTGAGGGTTGAAGGTTCTTTCTCTCAAAGACTTACGTATCCTCCCTCTCACGCAAACTGTTCACTCGTGCTTCTGCTCCTCCTTACCCACATCTCCCACAGACGAAGGCCCACCACCAGACGATACGACCTAGGTGCTGATGACTCTCCCCAACCCTTAAGCCATCTTCTATCCATTCCGCTGACCTTGTGAGTTTTCGCCTCCCATCCCTCCTTCCTATACGGTGACCGTGCCGAGCCAAGGCGACAGACCGATTAGAGGTTAAGCTTAGCTTAGGCACACCTTGTGCAACCTTTTGTGTGAGCTTACTCCTCTTCTGCTCTCTCCCGTGAACCGGCACTCCCTTACGGCAGACTCTAGAGACTTTTCGTGAGCCGATTTTAGTCGCTCGACCCGTTGTGGCCTTCCAATCGAAAGATATCTAAAGACTCTCTATTCCGCCGTTGCGCACCTCTTCGTGTTCCAGAATTCTAAGACATTCAGCCACCCATCCTTTCATAATAATAACATCAAGGAGGTCAATCCCTGCAAAAAGCGATATTGCAAGCGGGAAGCAGTTGACGGATTCGTCCGGATACTGCGACCATCGGGGCATGTCAATCCCCTGCCCATACAACTCGGATTTTGACTTCCAGAGTACGATAATACTATTCTAAAAGAGCCAAGAAGAATCGCGAGTACGTTTGAGAATCGGAATAACGTACTTTCTGCTCTGTTCAACGTTATCTCGGGACGTTTTCTGAAGTCAAGAATTTAAGGTTCACCGCGATCGTCGATGTATGTGACATACAAATCCCAGACGGTTACCATGAGAGCGTTAGTCCGTGTAGTTTCTGTACTAGGCAACTGTTTCCAATACTTGGCAAGGCCCGGTTGTGACCCGCAAACTGTATGAGATGTTCGCCGGCGTGCATATGCTGCCGGTCATCAGCTACGTTGCTCCGTCCTGGCCATCCGTGGTCGCTCTGCTTGCAAGAAAGGTGCTTCGGCTAGATACATGTGTCCTCAATCGCTGACTGAGAAACGAACTCGATGTTCGATCCTAGGACGGTGATCTGAAACGCCTTAGGTTTAAGTACTTTCGGTAGGAGCCCAATAAACTTTCTGACGACTGCACTCGGCCAATACCGTACTCGCCACGATGAAATAAATTAAATTAAAACGTAGACTGATTACATTCAGAAAGATTTAATCAGAAAACTAAAACTTGTTACTGTCATAGAAGCGTATACATAAGCATGTAAGACCAAAGCAAAGGGTCAAAAGAAGAACTACAAGCTTGGAAAAAAAAATAAAGACAAGAAAAATAAATAACTAATTTGATCTATCAATCTGTTAGCATTCAATAACAGGCATGTACGGGAAAACGTGTATACATGTGTTGCAAGATTGAGCTCCATGTCGAAAGCATTCCCCGTCGTCATATATCACGGTGTCATGAATGACGAAGGTAGCAAAGCGTCACACTGACATAGTTGCCAAGTCCTCCCCGCCCCTCCCCCACCCCCAAATAATTATAGTGTCAGTCGTAAAGTGACACATCCGTCGCAGTATCACTGATTTTATTGATCATAACAGTTAACAGAAGGGTAATATTGTTACGACGGTCTACTGATCGTCGTACGGTACAGTGGAAAACAAAGTACAAGACACCAATTACGTCACTAACCACCAGCTTTAATTATCACAATTAAACAGTTTGTAATCAACAAGACAGTCTCTTACAACAAATCAAATAAACATTTTTCACACGCAATAATAATGTCTACTAATACAAAACACAATTGTATTACAATTGTTCCGCAAAAATATAAAACACATCACACTTCGCCACAATACTACGAACCGCACTCGAATATATCGCAACTCAAAATGAAACTAAGCGCCGCTGAAGCCTTGTATTTATACCCCGCTCAGACACCAGAACATTCCACATACTACGAATCAGCTCTACACTAGGAGGGCGATTGATTGCGGCCTTGACACAGTGCGCGCGGCTGGCGACGTCTAGAAAAGTCTCGCGAGCGCATGTTGAAATCACGTACGCACACAGCATTACAGCCGGATTCCTCTGGAACATTCGAGAAACACGTAGATTTTTCTATAATGTCGTAACAGTATTATAGTTACGTATAATAGTTATCTCTTCTAAGTTTCTTCTGCTTTTCTCTATCCTGCACAGTTTTATTTATTTGTACAGAGCTCTGTGAAATTCTGACCTGAAAACTGGTTAGTTCACCTTTATCCTCCAGATCTATATCTACATCTTCTAACAAATTTTCTGATAGCGTATCCTATGAATACTGTCCTTCTATATATTTCAGCCATTTGTCTTTTCTTCTTTCCATTTCCAGTAATAGTTTACTATTGTATCAATCACCACTGTTGTTGCTACAAACACGTTTGGTCTCATTAATGAGAAAACCTACAAGACTAACCTACATAGTTTTTCATGACAGAGTTTAAAATACTAAAAGTCCCAGTTTAAACTATAATTATAATATATAATTAATTCTGCCGCTGATAGAATACTGTAGCTGTATACCAGTTTAACAACAAGTCAGATGTTTCGGAGACGTCTTTTACAGAAAGCGACAAAAATCATTCCGATCATTATGCAGCTAAAAGATGGAAAGTCTAGAGACGCGCTGAATAAAATCAACACCCCGCTAGCGGGGACCGGGTCTTTATCCCCAGGGGAGAGAGGTCGGCAGCCTATACCACCATACCCCATCATCATCCCCATCTAGCACATACCATATGGTGATGATGATGATGATGTTGTAGGCCTACTACATTACAATATTTCAAGTGTATACAATTTTATTGATAAAAAAAACAGAATAAACTAATTGAAATATTTTATATATTCTTTATAATATTTTTGTATTTTGCCGATTATCCGAGGTTTTTATTATCCCAGATACCTGTGGTCCACATTAATTCGGATAATTGAGACACCATAATAGATGATATATAATACATTATAAGTGTATGTGTAATACGTAATAGATAATAAGTAATACATACATAATATTTATAGTATATATAATGTCTAAATACTTTTGTTTCAGTTATGTTCTGTTGATGTGTATGTAAACCACATTATATCTTCTTACTTGTTTGCTAAGATGTAAGAGTTGACTATAGTCAACATATCTATTCATGTACACCTCACGAGGTGTGTTAGTATGCATACATTAAAGAGTCTCTCTCTGCTTTTCACAGGAATCTTCTCTCTCTCTCTCTCTCTCTCTCTCTCTCTCTCTCTCTCTCTCTCTCTCTCTCTCTCTCTCTCTCTCTCTCGTTCTGTCGCACTGCAATACCCGGTACCTGGCACACCTATTCTGTATGCAGTCTCATATTCATCAACTTGACCTGAGTCTCTTCGAGCATATCTCCTTTACTCTGTATTTGTGTAGTAAATTCTATAGATTCTCTTCCTCTTTCTGTTGACTTGCCCTCTCGCTTATTTAGACGAAACTGTTTCACTAAAATCTCGAGCTTGACCTAGTCGCTTGCCTTTTCAACAGCATTCTGAGAGTGACGACTCTTCAAAACATGATGTTAGGTTATCCCCTCCTCTTTAAGAAGACAAGGAGTCTCCTATACATGCAATGTTATATGTAAGAAAAATTCCTTCAAACATTATTAGAATTAGAAAACTGATGTTATGCTGTACCTCACTACCGGTTTTTAACACTTTGAACCGTGGGGATTTCCGTATATTTGCATTTTTGTAGAAGGTATTGATTTTTTTTTGTACACGAAACATTTTCATTATTTCTCGCAATATTTTACAATATAGAATTCTTAAAGTTGAGGTATGAGATAGGGGCTATGATCCAAAGTGTAATTTAAAATTAAATTCAAACCATGAAAATTTGAGACTTTTAGCTCTTATAGTTTGGTATACAGTAAAACGTTCCTTACCATTTCTGGCTGCACTCAAAATAGGCGTACCATATGAGAATGTATGGTCAGCTACAACGGTCAGGTCAATTACAGTCAGCTAACGATTTTTACTTTAAAGGATATAAAATGGACCTATATTTTGTGTGGAATACATTTTGTAAAAATTTAGGAAATGGTATATCGGACGGTTTACATATTTGATGACTTAATAAGTACGAGTGTATTACTCGTAATTTAATGAATACACTTTAAATATGTCTTGTCTGGCAGTCCAAAACCTACTGAGCGGTGGTCATGTTGTGAAAGTACAAGATGTGGTCAATTATTCAAGTAACAAGCCCACCTGGAGGATTTGCTTTCAGAACTATTCACATGATTTATACTATGCTGAAAATTATTTCAAATCTAAAATGATTGAATGCTTTGTCAAGTACAATACGGGAAGGGAAGATTAAATCTTTAATAGTTCTATATTTATACAAAAGGGCGTAAGCGGAAATCACCAGAAAAAGTGAACCTTCCTTCGAGAACTAACATTAATGTTTCATTGCTGTGGATCATTTTGTATAGAGTGTTTTGCAAAGCCAAATAAATAAGAAATAAGTAGTAATTACTAATGTGCTTATCGTTATTATTTATACAGGGTCCGCCAGTGAAGCGGGAAATTTTGAAAGTCCAATAGTTCATTTTCTGCTCAAGAGAGGGCGTGGAGGTTTTCGATTGTTGTTTTACATTTAATGCCATTTGTTAAACATGGAGCAGTGGTCCGGTGCACAGCATGCTTTCTCCGTAAAATCGTTTTATAAGAATGGTGACTGTGTAACTTCTGTACAACGATTGTTTCGTAATCATTTCAATATTCCACGACATGGAAGAGTGCCGACCGCTCATGCAATTATGTCATGGGTGAAAAAGTTTGAAGAAACTGGTTCCACATTAAACTTAAAGCACAGAGGTGCAACAAGGTCTGTAAGAACAGAGGAAAACATTGAAAGAGTTCGAGTAGCATTGACGCGTAGTCCACAACGTTCTGCAATGAAACATGCATCCGCACTAAACATTAGTTACGACGAATTTTGCATAAAGACTTATCTTTTCATTCTTACAAAATTCAAGTAATCCAGGAGTTGAAAGATGGCGATATGCTGGCTCGCAGGATTTTCAGCGAAGAAATATTGCGACGTGTAAATGATGATGAAAACTTTATTCACCGCATGTTTATGTCAGATGAAGCACATTTTCATTAGAATGGATATGAAAACAAACAAAATAGTCGATATTTGAATGATGAAAACCCAGGTGAGTTGCATGAAAAGCCATTACATAGTCCGAAAGTTACGGTGTGGTGTGCACTTTCATCATCTGGCATTATTGGGCCATATTTTTTCCAAGACGATAGAGAAAACACCACAACTGTCAATGCAGACCGCTACACACACATGGTCAGAACATTTTTTATGCAACAGCTCCCTAGGTTTCCGGAAATTAATTTTTTCCAGCAGGATAGGGCCACAAGTCACACTGCTCGTGTGTCCATGGCTGCTTTAAGAGAACTCTTCCCGGACGGACCCATATCCAGATATGGCGATATCTCGTGGCCTGCAAGATCCCCAGATTTGTCCGCAAGGGACTTTTTCCTTTGGGGATTTCTGAAGAGCAGGGTGTACATTGATAGACCGCACACCATACCGGAATTAAAAACGAATATCAGACAAGAAATTGCACGGATTCAACCTGACCTGCTTCGTCGAGTGATGGAAAATTTTCGGGAAAATTTTCGGTCAAGATTAGAAGAATGTTTACACAGAAATGCCTCTCACTTGAGCGGCGTTATTTTTAAAATGTAAAATAATGGCATACTTTACTCAACTCAAATCTGTAAAAAAAAATTCTGATAATAAATTTTTCATGAAAAAATTGGGTACTTTTAATTTTCCCGCTTCACTGGCGGACCCTGTATATATTGCTTCCCAAGATTTTTTCAGTTATTATATTTTTATTTTGTTTACAAGCAACTGCCATTACATAGGATATGTAAAATTTAAAAGAATTTTGCTACTCACAAAGTTAATTTTCTTATGTTGTCTTGATTTTTTGATTTTCTAGGATATAAGATTATTTTAATATTTATTTAATTTCTGTACACAATCCAGTTGCTGGAATTGTATAATTTCGGTGCCTATATCTATTTACAGAGATGTTGGTGTTTCTGTTATTGGTATGTGATCTGGGGGTAGACTATATTTTTATGTATTACGTGAGATCAAGAGAAGGATATCTCAATGGATAAGGACATACGTCATTGGTTATGAAGAATGTCAAGAAACCTGGCAGTTTATTAGGATCACTTTTTCAGTACGTAGGAATACCCACTGAGAGGAATGAATAATTTTTCCTTGTGACAGATCCAACAGTTTTCTCCCTTTAATTGTAGTGGTCCAGAGTCTCATATTTACTGTTGCGTTAGGTCTTCTTTCCTTGTGACAGATCCGACAGTTTTCTCCCTTTAATTGTAGTGGTCCAGAGTCTCACATTTAGTGTTGCGTTAGGTCTTCTACCAAGTATCTGAAAGAAGTCCTGCAAATGTTCTTTTTGTTTTAATTGAAATGAATTGGGAAAACATATTGTAAAAAATGTTGTTATAGTACGGTATTAACATTTACAGAACGAGTTTGCAGGTAGTGTTTTTCATATTTGGTAGCTCATTCATTTGACAGCTTGTTGTTTGTTGACTTTATCATATGGGTGTAATAGGTTAACTTAATCACTCCGATTGTAACCACTTCATTATCAACAAATATTTGAATCTGTGAAACACTGCGAAGAGTATAAAGCCTAGAACAGGTATAAAGTCAGCTTCAGGAGAAAAGAAAGATAAGATAAAGTAAGCCTGGTAGAGTAGAACGCGTAACAGAATTACGTGTGCGTATATCAGTTGCAAAAAGCGAGGAGAATTTTCTGAGGGCGCCACAGATTACTGCGCAGTAAGAGAGAGAAACACACCAGAATACAAAGGGATAACGACTTGCGCGCTAGAAATAATATTTATTCTTATCTGGTTTTTACGTATGAACAGTCTTTTCATCTTCGACGGGCGAAAAATCCGCTTAGGCAACGAAGGGACTTATAAAAGGAAAATGATTTTGAATTATTAAAGCTTTTGCGTATTTGTCATAAATAAAACGGTATTATTGATGTAACTTTTCCGAACTGGTAGCCAGATGCAAACACAAGCATTAAACGTTGCTATAGGATAGAATTCGTTAGGCTCTCACGGCCGGCGACAATATTGTTAGAATTCCTTAGGCTCTCACTGCCGGCGACAATATTGTTAGAATTCCTTAGGCTCTCACGGCCGGCGACAATATTGTTAGAATTCCTTAGGCTCTCACGGCCGACGACAATATTGTTAGAATTCCTTAGGCCCTCACGGCCGGCGACAATATTGTTAGAATTCATTAGGCCCTCACGGCCGGCGACAATATTGTTAGAATTCCTTAGGCCCTCACGGCCGGCGACAATATTGTTAGAATTCCTTAGGCTCTCACGGCCGGCGACAATATTGTTAGAATTCCTTAGGCTCTCACGGCCGGCGACAATATTGTTAGAATTCCTTAGGCTCTCACGGCCGGCGACAATATTGTTAGAATTCCTTAGGCCCTCACGGCCGGCGACAATATTGTTAGAATACCTTAGGCTCTCACGGCCGGCGACAATATTGTTAGAATTCCTTAGGCTCTCACTGCCGGCGACAATATTGTTAGAATTCCTTAGGCCCTCACGGCCGGCGACAATATTGTTAGAATTCCTTAGGCCCTCACGGCCGGCGACAATATTGATAGAATACCTTAGGCTCTCACGGCCGGCGACAATAATGTTAGAATTCCTTAGGCCCTCACGGCCGGCGACAATATTGTTAGAATACCTTAGGCTCTCACGGCCGGCGACAATATTGTTAGAATTCCTTAGGCTCTCACGGCCGGCGGCAATATTGTTAGAATTCCTTAGGCCCTCACGGCCGGCGACAATATTGTTAGAATTCCTTAGGCCCTCACGGCCGGCGACAATATTGTTAGAATTCCTTAGGCTCTCACGGCCGGCGACAATATTGTTAGAATTCCTTAGGCCCTCACATCCGGCGACAATATTGTTAGAATTCCTTAGGCCCTCACGGCCGGCGACAATATTGTTAGAATTCCTTAGGCCCTCACGGCCGGCGACAATATTGTTAGAATACCTTAGGCTCTCACGGCCGGCGACAATATTGTTAGAATTCCTTAGGCTCTCACGGCCGGCGACAATATTGTTAGAATTCCTTAGGCCCTAACGGCCGGCGACAATATTGTTAGAATTCCTTAGGCCCTCACGGCCGGCGACAATATTGATAGAATACCTTAGGCTCTCACGGCCGGCGACAATATTGTTAGAATTCCTTAGGCTCTCACGGCCGGCGACAATATTGTTAGAATTCATTAGGCCCTCACGGCCGGCGACAATATTGTTAGAATTCCTTAGGCTCTCACGGCCGGCGACAATATTGTTAGAATTCCTTAGGCCCTCACGGCCGGCGACAATATTGTTAGAATTCCTTAGGCCCTCACGGCCGGCGACAATATTGATAGAATACCTTAGGCTCTCACGGCCGGCGACAATATTGTTAGAATTCCTTAGGCTCTCACGGCCGGCGACAATATTGTTAGAATTCATTTGGCCCTCACGGCCTGCGACAATATTGTTAGATTTCCTTAGGCCCTCACGGCCGGCGACAATATTGTTAGAATTCCTTAGGCTCTCACGGTCGGCGAAAATATTGTTAGAATTCCTTAGGCTCTCACGGCCGGCGACAATATTGTTAGAATTCCTTGGGCCCTCACGGCCGGCGACAATATTGTTAGAATACCTTAGGCTCTCACGGCCGGCGACAATATTGTTAGAATTCCTTAGGCTCTCACGGCCGGCGACAATATTGTTAGAATTCCTTAGGCCCTCACGGCCGGCGACAATATTGTTAGAATTCCTTAGGCCCTCACGGCCGGCGACAATATTGATAGAATACCTTAGGCTCTCACGGCCGGCGACAATATTGTTAGAATTCCTTAGGCCCTCACGGCCGGCGACAATATTGTTAGAATACCTTAGGCTCTCACGGCCGGCGACATTATTGTTAGAATTCCTTAGGCTCTCACGGCCGGCGGCAATATTGTTAGAATTCCTTAGGCCCTCACGGCCGGCGACAATATTGTTAGAATTAATTAGGCCCTCACGGCCGGCGACAATATTGATAGAATACCTTAGGCTCTCACGGCCGGCGACAATATTGTTAGAATTTCTTAGGCCCTCACGGCCGGCGACAATATTGTTAGAATACCTTAGGCTCTCACGGCCGGCGACAATATTGTTAGAATTCCTTAGGCTCTCACGGCCGGCGACAATATTGTTAGAATTCCTTAGGCCCTGACGGCCGGCGACAATATTGTTAGAATTCCTTAGGATCTCACGGCCGGCGACAATATTGTTAGAATTCCTTAGGCCCTCACGGCCGGCGACAATATTGTTAGAATACCTTAGGCTCTCACGGCCGGCGACAATATTGTTAGAATTCCTTAGGCTCTCACGACCGGCGACAATATTGTTAGAATTCCTTAGGCCCTGACGGCCGGCGACAATATTGTTAGAATTCCTTAGGATCTCACGGCCGGCGACAATATTGTTAGAATTCCTTAGGCCCTCACGGCCGGCGACAATATTGTTAGAATACCTTAGGCCCTCACGGCCGGCGACAATATTGATAGAATACCTTAGGCTCTCACGGCCGGCGACAATATTGTTAGAATTCCTTAGGCTCTCACGGCCGGCGACAATATTGTTAGAATTCATTTGGCCCTCACGGCCTGCGACAATATTGTTAGATTTCCTTAGGCCCTCACGGCCGGCGACAATATTGTTAGAATTCCTTAGGCTCTCACGGTCGGCGAAAATATTGTTAGAATTCCTTAGGCTCTCACGGCCGGCGACAATATTGTTAGAATTCCTTGGGCCCTCACGGCCGGCGACAATATTGTTAGAATACCTTAGGCTCTCACGGCCGGCGACAATATTGTTAGAATTCCTTAGGCTCTCACGGCCGGCGACAATATTGTTAGAATTCCTTAGGCCCTCACGGCCGGCGACAATATTGTTAGAATTCCTTAGGCCCTCACGGCCGGCGACAATATTGATAGAATACCTTAGGCTCTCACGGCCGGCGACAATATTGTTAGAATTCCTTAGGCCCTCACGGCCGGCGACAATATTGTTAGAATACCTTAGGCTCTCACGGCCGGCGACATTATTGTTAGAATTCCTTAGGCTCTCACGGCCGGCGGCAATATTGTTAGAATTCCTTAGGCCCTCACGGCCGGCGACAATATTGTTAGAATTCCTTAGGCCCTCACGGCCGGCGACAATATTGATAGAATACCTTAGGCTCTCACGGCCGGCGACAATATTGTTAGAATTTCTTAGGCCCTCACGGCCGGCGACAATATTGTTAGAATACCTTAGGCTCTCACGGCCGGCGACAATATTGTTAGAATTCCTTAGGCTCTCACGGCCGGCGACAATATTGTTAGAATTCCTTAGGCCCTGACGGCCGGCGACAATATTGTTAGAATTCCTTAGGATCTCACGGCCGGCGACAATATTGTTAGAATTCCTTAGGCCCTCACGGCCGGCGACAATATTGTTATAATACCTTAGGCTCTCACGGCCGGCGACAATATTGTTAGAATTCCTTAGGCTCTCACGACCGGCGACAATATTGTTAGAATTCCTTAGGCCCTGACGGCCGGCGACAATATTGTTAGAATTCCTTAGGATCTCACGGCCGGCGACAATATTGTTAGAATTCCTTAGGCCCTCACGGCCGGCGACAATATTGTTAGAATACCTTAGGCTCTCACGGCCGGCGACAATATTGTTAGAATTCCTTAGGCTCTCACGGCCGGCGACAATATTGTTAGAATTCCTTAGGCCCTCACGGCCGGCGACAATATTGTTAGAATTCCTTAGGCCCTCACGGCCGGCGACAATATTGATAGAATACCTTAGGCTCTCACGGCCGGCGACAATATTGTTAGAATACCTTAGGCTCTCACGGCCGGCGACAATATTGTTAGAATTCCTTAGGCCCTCACGGCCGGCGACAATATTGTTAGAATACCTTAGGCTCTCACGGCCGGCGACAATATTGTTAGAATTCCTTAGGCCCTCACGGCCGGCGACAATACTGTTAGAATACCTTAGGCCCTCACGGCCGGCGACAATATTGTTAGAATACCTTAGGCTCTCACGGCCGGCGACAATATTGTTAGAATTCCTTAGGCCCTCACGGCCGGCGACAATATTGTTAGAATACCTTAGGCTCTCACGGCCGGCGACAATATTGTTAGAATTCCTTAGGCCCTCACGGCCGGCGACAATATTGTTAGAATACCTTAAGCTCTCACGGCCGGCGACAATATTGTTAGAATACCTTAGGCTCTCACGGCCGGCGACAATATTGTTAGAATACCTTAGGCTCTCACAGCCGGCGACAATATTGTTAGAATTCCTTAGGCCCTCACGGCCGGCGACAATATTGTTAGAATACCTTAGGCTCTCACGGCCGGCGACAATATTGTTAGAATTCCTTAGGCCCTCACGGCCGGCGACAATATTGTTAGAATTCCTTAGGCTCTCACGGCCGGCGACAATATTGTTAGAATTCCTTAGGCCCTCACGGCCGGCGACAATATTGTTAGAATTCCTTAGGCCCTCACTGCCGGCGACAATATTGTTAGAATACCTTAGGCTCTCACGGCCGGCGACAATATTGTTAGAATTCCTTAGGCTCTCACGGCCGGCGACAATATTGTTAGAATTCCTTAGGCCCTCACGGCCGGCGACAATATTGTTAGAATTCATTAGGCCCTCACGGCCGGCGACAATATTGTTAGAATTCCTTAGGCCCTCACGGCCGGCGACAATATTGATAGAATACCTTAGGCTCTCACGGCCGGCGACAATATTGTTAGAATTCCTTAGGCCCTCACGGCCGGCGACAATATTGTTAGAATACCTTAGGCTCTCACGGCCGGCGACAATATTGTTAGAATTCCTTAGGCCCTCACGGCCGGCGACAATATTGTTAGAATACCTTAGGCCCTCACGGCCGGCGACAATATTGTTAGAATTCCTTAGGCCCTCACGGCCGGCGACAATATTGTTAGAATACCTTAGGCTCTCACGGCCGGCGACAATATTGTTTGAATTCCTTAGGCTCTCACGGCCGGCGACAATATTGTTAGAATACCTTAGGCTCTCACGGCCGGCGACAATATTGTTAGAATTCCTTAGGCCCTCACGGCCGGCGACAATATTGTTAGAATACCTTAGGCTCTCACGGCCGGCGACAATATTGTTAGAATTCCTTAGGCTCTCACGGCCGGCGACAATATTGTTAGAATACCTTAGGCTCTCACGGCCGGCGACAATATTGTTAGAATTCCTTAGGCTCTCACGGCCGGCGACAATATTGTTAGAATTCCTTAGGCCCTCACGGCCGGCGACAATATTGTTAGAATACCTTAGGCTCTCACGGCCGGCGACAATATTGTTAGAATTCCTTAGGCTTTCACGGCCGGCGACAATATTGTTAGAATTCCTTAGGCCCTCACGGCCGGCGACAATATTGTTAGAATACCTTAGGCTCTCACGGCCGGCGACAATATTGTTAGAATTCCTTAGGCTCTCACGGCCAGCGACAATATTGTTAGAATTCCTTAGGCCCTCACGGCCGGCGACAATATTGTTAGAATTCCTTAGGCCCTCACGGCCGGCGACAATATTGATAGAATACCTTAGGCTCTCACGGCCGGCGACAATATTGTTAGAATTCCTTAGGCCCTCACGGCCGGCGACAATATTGTTAGAATACCTTAGGCTCTCACGGCCGGCGACAATATTGTTAGAATTCCTTAGGCTCTCACGGCCGGCGGCAATATTGTTAGAATTCCTTAGGCCCTCACGGCCGGCGACAATATTGTTAGAATTCCTTAGGCCCTCACGGCCGGCGACAATATTGTTAGAAATCCTTAGGCTCTCACGGCCGGCGACAATATTGTTAGAATTCCTTAGGCTCTCACGGCCGGCGACAATATTGTTAGAATTCCTTAGGCCCTCACGGCCGGCGACAATATTGTTAGAATTTCTTAGGCTCTCACGGCCGGCGACAATATTGTTAGAATTCCTTAGGCCCTCACGGCCGGCGACAATATTGTTAGAATTCCTTAGGCCCTCACGGCCGGCGACAATATTGATAGAATACCTTAGGCTCTCACGGCCGGCGACAATATTGTTAGAATTCCTTAGGCCCTCACGGCCGGCGACAATATTGTTAGAATACCTTAGGCTCTCACGGCCGGCGACAATATTGTTAGAATTCCTTAGGCTCTCACGGCCGGCGGCAATATTGTTAGAATTCCTTAGGCCCTCACGGCCGGCGACAATATTGTTAGAATTCCTTAGGCCCTCACGGCCGGCGACAATATTGTTAGAATTCCTTAGGCTCTCACGGCCGTCGACAATATTGTTAGAATTCCTTAGGCCCTCACGGCCGGCGACAATATTGTTAGAATTCCTTAGGCCCTCACGGCCGTCGACAATATTGTTAGAATTCCTTAGGCCCTCACGGCCGGCGACAATATTGATAGAATACCTGGCCCCTGGGCCCGGTTGGTATAGTGTCGTCTATCCAGCTGTATGCGAGTGTTGTTTTTGATTTGCGTTGCAAGTTTTCTTTCCAGTGCTATAAACAGTGTTATATAAACGATATACGTGTGTGTGTGTTGGACTGTGGTTATTACAACTAGTGCGGATAGGGAGTTGTGTGTGTGTGAAAGGCAGGGCTTCGCCGCCTCTACGAGGTGGGGGCTATCCACGGCCTGGGCGATTAGCCGTGATCCGGATCACGCCATAAGTCCTTAGGTCGGCTAAACGGCGTAAACGGTAGTGTTGTGGACTGGGACAGGACCTTGTTAATCTTTTTGTGCAGTGCAGGGACACTTTGTAGGTAGTGTGCTATAGACACATATTAGTTTTTAGATTCTTGTATATTATTTTTGTAGACTCAGTGGTTTACCACATAGTGCTAGTGACACTTTTCGCTTTTCATAAACTGTATTTTTCTGTGTATCTAAGATGTCGTCCTCTGAGACCACTTCACGTCCGAAGAGGAAATGTGTGAAGCGCACCCCCCGACCAAAAACTCCACAGACGGAGTCTCAGTCTGAGTCGGAGACGAGTGTCAGTGACGCCAACATGGCAGCGGCCTTGCGACCACGGCGATCAGTGCCCTCCAAGCAGCCAGCCTCGCAGACGGCCTCGCAGAGACAGCCCAGATCTCGCCCCGAGGAACGTCCAGCCGACAGTGAACCGACTCAACCCGACGACCTAGATCAACTCTCAGTGTTGATACAGGGACTGTCACAATGGGCTAACAGCCAATATAAAAGTCAGAAATTGACGCGGGTACAGGTTGATGCTCTGACCGCCCGCATGACTGATATGTCCGACATACTGTCTCGAGTTACCAAGAAAGTGTCCTTCCTCGAAGGTAGGTTGGACGAGCGACTCCGCATTGAGTCTTCTGTACAGATGTCTCCTGTAGCTGACGGTTCTACAGGGCAGACCAGCTATGCGTCAGTGGCACGGGTGCCCAAAGTTACCGGTGCCACAAAATACATTAAGCCACCTCGAGTGGTGTTTATTAAATCTAAAGATAAAAACGACACAATCGACACCATCAAAGAACGTGTCAAAGCGACCCTGAACCCTGGCCGGCTGGGTATCAATATCCAGAAGGTCAAGAAGACAGCCCGTGGTCTCCTTATCGAGACAGAAAAGGAGTCGCATATCACGGCTCTCGAAAATAATGCAGAACTGAAGGCGAAGGGGTTGGTAGTTGAAAAACCCCGACGTAAACAGCCACGTATTATGATATACGATGTCGAGCCAGGCGATTCTGCTATCACCATACAGGAGATCTTTGACAGAAATATTGCAGAGGCCATTCCGTACGAGGAATTCCTAGACGAATTTAAGTGCGTCCACAAATATACGCACCGAGGCTCTGACACCAGAGAAAACTGGGTCGTGGAATGCTCCCCACGGGTCCGGAACCTCATCAGAGTTCGAGATCGACTCTTCATTGGGTGGCAGTCGTGCCGGGTGAAAGACTATAACCCGGTAGTGCGTTGTTATAAATGCCAAACTTATGGCCATGTCGGCAAATATTGTCGCAATAAACAAGTCTGCCCGCATTGCACGGGTGAGCACGACATAAAACACTGTACACGCAAGGACCGTAGTCCTCGCTGCGCCAACTGTCGGGCTGTAAATCGTGATTATCACCATGATCTCACGAGTAAGAAGTGTCCAGAATACGAACGTGCAGTTCGGGTAGCGTACGAAAAAGTGGACTATGGACATTAGGTTTGCTCAGATTAACATGGGACGATCGAATTGTGGCATGCACGAGTTGCGCCGCCTGATGGACACCCAGCGCTTAACCATAGCGCTTATTCAAGAACCTTTTCTTAGAGGCCACCTCCAATGGCCAGGGTTTCGCTCGTATTACTTGTCAACCGATCAGACTCCTTCCTGGGTGCTGACTGTTATCAGGATGGACTCCCCCCCTGGAGTCCTATTGGCACACCTCAGTTCACCTTACTGTGTGGTGGTACGCATGGAGCGCGACCAGCAGCGCATCTTCCTGATCAACTGTTATTTCCGGTATGCTGATCCAATAGCTGAACATCTAGCCCATCTGGATCGTGTCTTACTAGCACTCAGGGGAGAATCAGTTTTCATCTGTGCGGACGTCAATGCGAGGTCGACTCTGTGGATTAATCCTACCACAGACCTACGTGGGGAACAGGTGGAAGACTTTGTCTTAGCCCACGATTTGCAAGTTGTCAACATTGCTAGTCCGTACACTACCTTTGAATCGGCTCAAGGCACAAGTAATATAGACGTTACCCTGATAACGCCTAATCTCCGTCGCCATGTTTACGACTGGCATATCGAAGCAGACACGCTCCTCTCGGATCATCGTCTGATCAGATTTAATCTCTCCTCTGGGCCACACCCACAGCATGTTCCACAATCTGAACCTAATGTCCGGATGCAGGACATCGATTGGCGCAGCTTTGATGCCACCCTTCTAGTCGACACAGAGTCACTAGAATCGTTTGATGAGGCTCCCCTACCTACAAAAGTTGCAACAATTACACAGCTCCTCCAGCGGGCTTGCGCTGAATCCGCTGTCAGGAAAGGCCGGCCTCGTGCCACTGCGAGATGGTGGACTCGTGACCTAGATTTGGCACGCTCGGATAAGCTCTCTCATGAGCGACGCTGGAAGCGTCTTCGGGCGAGGCACGGTGCAGATGATCCGCGCACGATGGAAGCGCGTGTACTCTTTACCAGAGCTCGGACCCGTTATGTCAATAAAATTCGATACACCAAACGGGAATCGTGGATTCGATGTGTCCAGCTTGGTAGTAACACAGACCCGTGGGGTACAGCATATAAAATCTTGGCTGGTAAATATAAAGCCCTTCCCCCGCTAGTGTCACTGAGGGTTGATCGACAGGTCGTGCATCAGCCACACCAAATTGTCAGGATGATGCTGCAGGGCATCCTCCCGGATGACTCCCCCGCATCCGACACCCACTGGCATCAGCAACTTAGACGAGATGTCTCCCTTAGAATGGCAGGGCCAGTTGAACTCCCTGATGAACTCGATGTTCAATATGCTGTCCAGGGACAGAAAAATGGTAAGGCTCCAGGTGATGATGGTATCCGCCCAGAGATACTAAAGCGTGGTTACACCCGTATTCAGCTACTCCTTCTGGACGCTGTACGTACGATTTGGCAACAAGGGATCTTTCCTGACCAATGGAAACATGGCGTGGTGAAACTCTTCCTCAAGAGCCCGAATCGAGATCGTACGGCTATTCAGTCGTACCGGCCGATTACGCTTCTCCCTGTCCTTGGGAAAGTCGTGGAACGACTAATTTGTCAACGCCTCGTCATGTTTCTGGACTCCATGCAATACTTTGGAGAACATCAGTATGGTTTTCGCGCTGGTCGCGGCACAGTTGACGCTATGTTGGATCTTAAGCGTACAGTCTCCACGGCTGCTTACCCGTATGTCATGGGTATATTCTTAGACATCTCTGGAGCCTTTGACAATGCCTGGTGGCCCTTCATTCTCTGGCAGCTCCGCAATGCGGGATGCCCTGTGGACCTTTACAACCTCATCCAAAGTTACCTGTCAAACCGAACTGCCACGCTGAGTTGGGATGGCGTGACTGCCACAAAAACCTTGACCAAGGGTTGCCCCCAAGGCTCTATTCTGGGCCCTGTCTTATGGAATGTTGTCTTTGAGACATTCCTTCGCAACGACTTTGGCGCCGATGTACGCATCATCGCCTATGCCGACGACGCAGTCATTGTTGTTCCTGGCACGACGCGTCTGGACCTGGAAGACAAAGCCGCAGTTATTATGGGTATCATGGATACTTGGAGTGTCACTACAAAACTCGATTTCTCGGCAATCAAGTCTCAGTTTATGATGCTTAAGGGACGCTTTGACCACGCCAGACAGCCCCGGGTCTTCTATAGAGGCACCCGCTTGCAGAAAGTAAATCGACACACGTATCTTGGCGTGATTGTCGACGAGGGCCTGCATTTCAGCACGCATGTTGCGGAGCTCGCTGGCAGAGTAACCAGCACCTTCTTTGCGTTGTCTTCTCTAGCCCGAGAAAATCATGGCTATAGCTCTGCGGCACTCAGACAACTGTATAAGGGCGTTGCCCAGCCTCTCCTAACATATGGCTGCGAATTCTGGGGGACAGCGATTACGCTTCGCCAGCAGTACGCCAGAAAACTGCTCAGTGTGCAGAGGAGACTCCTCATCCTTGTTAATAAAGCCTATAAGACCATTTCACATGACGCCAACACCGTCATTGCAGGCATTGCGCCAATAGATCTACTTATTGCCGAAAGGATAGCAATATCAAACGATGTGTCAAATGGTATTCCCCGGCATGTGAGTAAGCCGTTGCGCCGGCACGAAACGATGGCAGCATGGAATGCTCGATGGCAGACGTCCATAAAGGGAAGGGAAACCTTTGCGTACTTCCCTACAGTCGAATATCGCCTCCGACTCCTGAAGGTCAATTGGAGCCACTATACGACTCAGTATCTTTCAGGTCATGGCAACTTCCGCTCGAAATTACATGGGTTCCAACTGCAACCTGAACCCTGGTGCCCGCATTGTGGAGAAGGCACGGAAGAAACCTCCTGGCACTGCTTGGCAGAATGCCCTGCATATGATACAGAGCGGCGAGAACTGCGTGAACTTTGGACCAATGTACCACAAGAAAACAGACGTATTCACGCAGTCTCGAGTTTGGAGACCTTTGCATTGCTTAATGCGACAGCCCGAGCCATTGGAAAGAAAAAAGAACGGGCTAGGATTAGGGAATAAGTTGCCAAGGAATAGGAAATCGCTGATCCCACATTGGGTGAAGCGGGACAAATAAGTTGGTTAGCGCACTATACGACGAATATCTCCGTAGACATCATTGAGGGATAACCTGGTGACAGAAGCCTTGGGCAATAAGTCTTCGTGACTTGCGAGCTCGAGGGGTGGTGGTGGGTTCTGTGCCCTTCGGGGCTAACCAACTGATAGAATACCTTAGGCCCTCACGGCCGGCGGCAATATTGTTAGAATTCCTTAGGCCCTCACGGCCGGCGACAATATTGATAGAATACCTTAGGCCCTCACGGCCGGCGACAATATTGTTAGAATTCCTTAGGCCCTCACGGCCGGCGACAATATTGATAGAATACCTTAGGCTCTCACGGCCGGCGACAATATTGTTAGAATTCCTTAGGCCCTCACGGCCGGCGACAATATTGTTAGAATTCCTTAGGCTCTCACGGCCGGCGACAATATTGTTAGAATTCCTTAGGCTCTCACGGCCGGCGGCAATATTGTTAGAATTCCTTAGGCCCTCACGGCCGGCGACAATATTGTTAGAATTCCTTAGGCCCTCACGGCCGGCGACAATATTGTTAGAATTCCTTAGGCTCTCACGGCCGGCGACAATATTGTTAGAATTCCTTAGGCCCTCACGGCCGGCGACAATATTGTTAGAATTCCTTAGGCCCTCACGGCCGGCGACAATATTGATAGAATACCTTAGGCTCTCACGGCCGGCGACAATATTGTTAGAATTCCTTAGGCCCTCACGGCCGGCGACAATATTGTTAGAATACCTTAGGCTCTCACGGCCGGCGACAATATTGTTAGAATTCCTTAGGCTCTCACGGCCGGCGACAATATTGTTAGAATACCTTAGGCTCTCACGGCCGGCGACAATATTGTTAGAATTCCTTAGGCTCTCACGGCCGGCGACAATATTGTTAGAATTCCTTAGGCCCTCACGGCCGGCAACAATATTGTTAGAATACCTTAGGCTCTCACGGCCGGCGACAATATTGTTAGAATTCCTTAGGCTCTCACGGCCGGCGACAATATTGTTAGAATTCCTTTGGCCCTCACGGCCGGCGACAATATTGATAGAATACCTTAGGCTCTCACGGCCGGCGACAATATTGTTAGAATTCCTTAGGCCCTCACGGCCGGCGACAATATTGTTAGAATACCTTAGGCTCTCACGGCCGGCGACAATATTGTTAGAATTCCTTAGGCCCTCACGGCCGGCGACAATATTGTTAGAATACCTTAGGCTCTCACGGCCGGCGACAATATTGTTAGAATACCTTAGGCTCTCACGGCCGGCGACAATATTGTTAGAATTCCTTAGGCTCTCACGGCCGGCGACAATATTGTTAGAATTCCTTAGGCCCTCACGCCGGCGACAATATTGTTAGAATTCCTTAGGCCCTCACGGCCGGCGACAATATTGTTAGAATACCTTAGGCTCTCACGGCTGGCGACAATATTGTTAGAATTCCTTAAGCTCTCACGGCCGGCGACAATATTGTTAGAATTCCTTAGGCCCTCACGGCCGGCGACAATATTGTTAGAATTCCTTAGGCCCTCACGGCCGGCGACAATATTGATAGAATACCTTAGGCTCTCACGGCCGGCGACAATATTGTTAGAATTCCTTAGGCTCTCACGGCCGGCGACAATATTGTTAGAATTCATTAGGCCCTCACGGCCGGCGACAATATTGTTAGAATTCCTTAGGCCCTCACGGCCGGCGACAATATTGTTAGAATTCCTTAGGCTCTCACGGTCGGCGAAAATATTGTTAGAATTCCTTAGGCTCTCACGGCCGGCGACAATATTGTTAGAATTCCTTAGGCCCTCACGGCCGGCGACAATATTGTTAGAATACCTTAGGCTCTCACGGCCGGCGACAATATTGTTAGAATTCCTTAGGCTCTCACGGCCGGCGACAGTATTGTTAGAATTCCTTAGGCCCTCACGGCCGGCGACAATATTGTTAGAATTCCTTAGGCCCTCACGGCCGGCGACAATATTGATAGAATACCTTAGGCTCTCACGGCCGGCGACAATATTGTTAGAATTCCTTAGGCCCTCACGGCCGGCGACAATATTGTTAGAATACCTTAGGCTCTCACGGCCGGCGACAATATTGTTAGAATTCCTTAGGCTCTCACGGCCGGCGGCAATATTGTTAGAATTCCTTAGGCTCTCACGGCCGGCGACAATATTGTTAGAATACCTTAGGCTCTCACGGCCGGCGACAATATTGTTAGAATTCCTTAGGCTCTCACGGCCGGCGACAATATTGTTAGAATTCCTTAGGCCCTCACGGCCGGCGACAATATTGTTAGAATACCTTAGGCTCTCACGGCCGGCGACAATATTGTTAGAATTCCTTAGGCTCTCACGGCCGGCGACAATATTGTTAGAATTCCTTAGGCCCTCACGGCCGGCGACAATATTGATAGAATACCTTAGGCTCTCACGGCCGGCGACAATATTGTTAGAATTCCTTAGGCCCTCACAGCCGGCGACAATATTGTTAGAATACCTTAGGCTCTCACGGCCGGCGACAATATTGTTAGAATTCCTTAGGCCCTCACGGCCGGCGACAATATTGTTAGAATACCTTAGGCTCTCACGGCCGGCGACAATATTGTTAGAATTCCTTAGGCGTTCACGGCCGGCGACAATATTGTTAGAATTCCTTAGGCCCTCACGGCCGGCGACAATATTGTTAGAATTCCTTAGGCCCTCACGGCCGGCGACAATATTGTTAGAATTCCTTAGGCTGTCACGGCCGGCGACAATATTGTTAGAATTATTGTTTGTCGGCCTTGTAGACCGTGGACTACTGTTTGTGTTCCAGACAGACGTTTCGGCGCCACCATCGGGGGCTACCTTCAGTGTCAGAAACGATTAAAACAATTGGCACTACACTACTGAGGCAGAGAATTGGGGGACACCGTGCCAGCTGTTTCAATCGTTTCTGACACTGAAGGTGGCCTCGAATGGTGGGTCCGAAACGTTTGTCTTAAACACAGACAGTAGACCACGGCCTAATAGGGCAGGCCAATAATAATGCCAACAGTGCTGCTACATGATATTTACGTTTCCACAAACCGCCGGACTGTCCAGCCGTGATCCATTCTTTAAATTTCCAAACGTTCTGATTTCATCTATGGATGTCACCGGCAGTGTGTTTTTTTCAATGACCCCTTCATCGTCGTCTCGTAGGATGGTTGTTAGCCGTGGTATTCGTTGGTTAGTTACTACCGTATGATTGGTGGAGCGATGAGCCGATCAGGAAGTAACAGAATCCTACAAGTAAATATAAAAGCGAAGCGGGAATGCCTCGGCAAGCCCGCGGCGTCAAAGCGAAATTATATGCTTTCCCTCCCATCGATGATGAGTGCCAGTGCCCACTGAACTCTCAACCTTTCGGCTCTTTCTCACTGTCATTCTCACAACCGTAGCGCCTGCGTTTTCGGTCGCTTCTTAGCCCCTCCGTTGTTGCGAAAATGGAAGTATTCTCATCCCAGGCCCCCCCCCCCGAACCATGTGGTTCGTCAAAAATGATGCCATCAGGTGAGGGTTGAAGGTTCTTTCTCTCAAAGACTTACGTATCCTCCCTCTCACGCAAACTGTTCACTCGTGCTTCTGCTCCTCCTTACCCACATCTCCCACAGACGAAGGCCCACCACCAGACGATACGACCTAGGTGCTGATGACTCTCCCCAACCCGTAAGCCATCTTCTGTCCATTCCGCTGACCTTGTGAGTTTTCGCCTCCCATCACTCCTTCCTATACGGTGACCGTGCCGAGCCAAGGCGACAGACCGATTAGAGCTTAGCTTAGGCACACCTTGTGCAACCTTTTGTGTGAGCTTACTCCTCTTCTGCTCTCTCCCGTGAACCGGCACTGTCTTACGGCAGACTCTAGAGACTTTTCGTGAGCCGATTTTAGTCGCTCGACCCGTTGTGGCCTTCCAATCGAAAGATATCTAAAGACTCTCTATTCCGCCGTTGCGCACCTCTTCGTGTTCCAGAATTCTAAGACATTCAGCCACCCATCCTTTCATAATAATAACATCAAGGAGGTCAATCCCTGCAAAAAGCGATATTGCAGGCGGGAAGCAGTTGACGGATTCGTCCGGATACTGCGACCATCGGGGCATGTCAATCCCCTGCCCATACAACTCGGATTTTGACTTCCAGAGTACGATAATACTATTCTAAAAGAGCCAAGAAGAATCGCGAGTACGTTTGAGAATCGGAATAACGTACTTTCTGCTCTGTTCAACGTTATCTCGGGACGTTTTCTGAAGTCAAGAATTTAAGGTTCACCGCGATCGTCGATGTATGTGACATACAAATCCCAGACGGTTACCATGAGAGCGTTAGTCCGTGTAGTTTCTGTACTAGGCAACTGTTTCCAATACTTGGCAAGGCCCGGTTGTGACCCGCAAACTGTATGAGATGTTCGCCGGCGTGCATATGCTGCCGGTCATCAGCTACGTTGCTCCGTCCTGGCCATCCGTGGTCGCTCTGCTTGCAAGAAAGGTGCTTCGGCTAGATACATGTGTCCTCAATCGCTGACTGAGAAACGAACTCGATGTTCGATCCTAGGACGGTGATCTGAAACGCCTTAGGTTTAAGTACTTTCGGTAGGAGCCCAATAAACTTTCTGACGACTGCACTCGGCCAATACCGTACTCGCCACGATGAAATAAATTAAATTAAAACGTAGACTGATTACATTCAGAAAGATTTAATCAGAAAACTAAAACTTGTTACTGTCATAGAAGCGTATACATAAGCATGTAAGACCAAAGCAAAGGGTCAAAAGAAGAACTACAAGCTTGGAAAAAAAAATAAAGACAAGAAAAATAAATAACTAATTTGATCTATCAATCTGTTAGCATTCAATAACAGGCATGTACGGGAAAACGTGTATACATGTGTTGCAAGATTGAGCTCCATGTCGAAAGCATTCCCCGTCGTCATATATCACGGTGTCATGAATGACGAAGGTAGCAAAGCGTCACACTGACATAGTTGCCAAGTCCTCCCCGCCCCTCCCCCACCCCCAAATAATTATAGTGTCAGTCGTAAAGTGACACATCCGTCGCAGTATCACTGATTTTATTGATCATAACAGTTAACAGAAGGGTAATATTGTTACGACGGTCTACTGATCGTCGTACGGTACAGTGGAAAACAAAGTACAAGACACCAATTACGTCACTAACCACCAGCTTTAATTATCACAATTAAACAGTTTGTAATCAACAAGACAGTCTCTTACAACAAATCAAATAAACATTTTTCACACGCAATAATAATGTCTACTAATACAAAACACAATTGTATTACAATTGTTCCGCAAAAATATAAAACACATCACACTTCGCCACAATACTACGAACCGCACTCGAATATATCGCAACTCAAAATGAAACTAAGCGCCGCTGAAGCCTTGTATTTATACCCCGCTCAGACACCAGAACATTCCACATACTACGAATCAGCTCTACACTAGGAGGGCGATTGATTGCGGCCTTGACACAGTGCGCGCGGCTGGCGACGTCTAGAAAAGTCTCGCGAGCGCATGTTGAAATCACGTACGCACACAGCATTACAGCCGGATTCCTCTGGAACATTCGAGAAACACGTAGATTTTTCTATAATGTCGTAACAGTATTATAGTTACGTATAATAGTTATCTCTTCTAAGTTTCTTCTGCTTTTCTCTATCCTGCACAGTTTTATTTATTTGTACAGAGCTCTGTGAAATTCTGACCTGAAAACTGGTTAGTTCACCTTTATCCTCCAGATCTATATCTACATCTTCTAACAAATTTTCTGATAGCGTATCCTATGAATACTGTCCTTCTATATATTTCAGCCATTTGTCTTTTCTTCTTTCCATTTCCAGTAATAGTTTACTATTGTATCAATCACCACTGTTGTTGCTACAAACACGTTTGGTCTCATTAATGAGAAAACCTACAAGACTAACCTACATAGTTTTTCATGACAGAGTTTAAAATACTAAAAGTCCCAGTTTAAACTATAATTAGGCATATAATTAATTCTGCCACTGATAGAATACTGTAGCTGTATACCAGTTTAACAACAAGTCACATGTTTCGGAGACGTCTTTTACAGAAACCGACAAAAATCATTCGGAGATAGCTACAATCTGGTATATGGTTGACTAAAGCTGCAGGCAACAAAACACCCGATAGCTGGTAAAATGCTTATCATTATGCAGCTAAAAGATGGAAAGTCTAGAGACGCGCTGAATAAAATCAACACCCCGCTAGCGGGGACCGGGTCTTTATCCCCAGGGGAGAGAGGTCGGCAGCCTATACCACCATACCCCATCATCATCCCCATCTAGCACATACCGCCTCAACGCGGCGAGGAAGTGTTACTGGCCCGTCAGCTGGATTGGAGCTCATCTGCATTGCAACAGGAGCCAGGGAGGGCCGTCTCTGGCTAGTATTTGCTCGAGATGCAGTGAACTTTAGTACCAAGCGTGAAACGGAGCCAAGGTACTGCAGTCCCTTGTAAGTAACTTCATGAAGTTCGGTGAATCTGGAATAGCGCCGCGTGTTTGGAAACCAGGGCTCCCTTCCCTGGCCAGTAGCCTTATGGGGTGCAGTTCTTTGGGACGTCGGCGGATGATCCCATTCTCGGACTCGTGAAAGATGCCCGGGCGAGCTCGCGTCTCTAAGTAGCGGCACCTGTGAATGGCCGAAGAGGGACTAACGATTGGTAATCACCGCCGATTGCGAGTGACCTAACGTGGGTTCAACAACCCTACCCTCCCCGATTCGCATTGCTTTCGAGCGCGGGGGTTACCACTTCCTTCGGTGACATCGGCACTGATGGTTGGGAAATGTGCGTATCGCTACGTGAACAATGAATGAGTGTATACCCGGAATCCTAGTAACGCCACGCGAACGAGAGCCAGGGTTATGAACAGTCCCTGACCAGGAGCTGTGTTTGTTAGAAAACCGGCGATCCCTAGTAGCGCCCAGCCTCAGCCGTTTGTTCTTCCCTCTTCGGCGGGCTGCCAAAGTCAGGAGTTACGTAGTTACCAAGAGAGAGGGGGAGGTCACGGCATATTGTATTGATCAATGATTTGAATCTATATCGCATTTATCGAGAGTTAAGAATAGACATATATAAAGAAAAGTGATACTGACCGGTCGAAGATAATGTGAATAAGCCATTACCGGCAGCCATTCGAGATCAAAACACGTATTTACACAATGTGAACAAACAGATCGTGAATAGAAAACACAAAAGTCAATTTATAACTTGGAAATGAATCTAACAGTACAGAGCAATTGTTATAACCAACACAGAATGAAATTATACGACCATTCCTGACAGTAAAAAGCGTGTTTCCTAATTTTATTACAGTAATGTGTGTAAACAGCAAATGAGTTACGCTGCTAATTAGTTGCTAGCATTTTGTCACATGTGTACTCTGAACTCGCGGTAAATAGGGTATACTTTATAATATACACTAATCGAACGATCGAAACGACCTTTTTAACTTAGTTTTAACTCGACCCTTTGGTATTTATCTGTCTGTCTATCTGTCTGTCTATATATCTTTTTGGCGTATATCTCATGATAACTTTTGAGTGCGTCGCCCGATTTTCGCAAATATTCGCATACATGTCCGTATTTCTACCCTAGAGAACCCTGTTATTTTTTCTATCGATCGTCCTAAAAATAGGAGGGAGGGTGAGAGTATCCCCCCCCCAAACAAAAAACGAGAGTTAAAATTCTGACAAAAATCGTAACATCCATGATGAGTATCGAAAGTAAAGGAATTTTAAACGAACTCTGTATAGAGTGTTCACTTTTGAAAATTACAAAATTTTGCGACGCCGGGGGGCCAAACAGTGGGTCACAATTTTCAAGAAATTGCATCAAACCGTAGGGGTACCAAGCTAAAGAGAAATTTCGCAAAAATTTTAATATAGTGTATTTTTGGGAAGTTCAAACTTTAGGACACCTGGGTACAAAAAGGAATCAAAATTCCAACAAAAAACAAAATTTGAAAGAATTCGGAAAACCTAGCCGCATCTGAAACAAAAGCGAATTTTAAATCAAATCCGAATGTAACGTTTAGTATACTTTTTTTTAAGGGCACCACATGTCAGATATGGAACTCAAATTTTAAGAAAATTGTAAAATTCCATGTGGAGTATCGCGTTATGACGCTTCAGTGTCTTTAGTAATTTGACACAATAAATATCTATCAGCGCTCCTTGTAAAAATGCTTGGAAGGTATGTTTACAAAAACTTCATGTACTGTTAACAGTTATGTACGTTTCTAGAATTATTAGATATAGGACTATAGATATATATAGAATTATCCAATAAGTTAAAAGCTATGACTAATTTATTTGTCGTTCAGGTATTATGGTTATACATTTAACTAAAAACCGTTGCAGTAGTTTGGAATTTTCCGTATTTATTGTATGGGTTTGGCACGTGGGCCTCCTTTACAAACTTAAAAAAGTACTTCCTCACACGCTATATCTTATTCTGAAGTCGTACCTGCATGAACGGTACTTTAGGGTTAAATACGGACTAGAAGTAACACAGTTGTACTCTGTCGGAGCTGGTGTTCCACAAGGAAGCGTCCTTTGACCAACGTTATATCTACTTTTCACGTCAGATCTTCCTACTTGTCCCTATACCCGAACAGCAACCTTTGCCGACGACAAAGCAATACTGGCTAGTCATGCAGATCCTGGCATTGCTGCGAGAATGCTTCAACAACACTTGTATCAAATTCAACGTTGGACGAAATCATGGCGCATCCTGATCAATGAAACAAAGTCTGTCCATGTCACTTTCACTAAGTGCAGAGGAGCGTCACTCAAGTCTCTTTTAATGGCCATTACCTACCACAAGCGGACAATGTTAAATATCTGGGCATTCATTTGGATAAACGCTTGACATGGAAGACGCATATTTTCAACAAAAGAAAACAACTTGGCCATAAACTCAGCAAATACTATTGGCTGATTGGACGTAAATCACCTCTGTTCCTTAGCAACAAATTACTCCTTTACAAAGTGGCATTCAAACCAATCTGGACGTACGGCATACAGCTGTGGGGGTCGGCATCAACGTCTAATATAGAGATTCTAGAACGATTCCAGTCAAAAGTTCTACGGATTATAACAAATGCACCCTGGTTTATACCAAATAGAGAAATCCTCTGTGACATAAAGGTGTCATCTCTTAAAGATAAAGTGAGTAAGTGCAGTGAAAAGTATTTAAGTAAACTAGAACTACACCCTAATATTCTTGCAATAAATTTGCTAGACAATAGTGAAGACACTCATAGACTAAAGAGACAAAAAATACTAGACCTACCATCTAGATTTAAGCACCCATAATCTTTGTGACTGGTGTTTCTTTTCGTAACCTACTTTTAAGGAATAACTGAGCTTGTTATCACAGGATAACAGCTCCACATGGTCAACACCTATTTTTTTTGTCATATAAAAGATTTGCTTATAGTATGTTATTTTTATGTTATACTGA
Source organism: Magicicada septendecula (assembly GCA_034769895.1). Lineage (NCBI taxonomy): Eukaryota > Metazoa > Arthropoda > Insecta > Hemiptera > Cicadidae > Magicicada > Magicicada septendecula. Next base: position 13,271,320 of record CM068375.1, read on the forward strand.
TTGCAAATAGTTAAATAAATTTAATAAAAAAAAAAATGTATTGTATGAATCTCTACTTTACAGATGTGATGTTATTACAGATGTAATGTTACATAACATTACGACCATATAACAAAAATATAGAATAATCGGGGCTTTTGTAATAATCTAAAACTTATGTAAATATTGTTACGAGATTACAGAACGTTCTACATGATTCTCCGCTATCCCGGCAGGGCCCAGCTGTAATGTTTGTGTGCGTACGTGATTCTTAACGTGCGTCAACGAGGCTATTCCAAACCATACCGGTCGGCGCACTGTGTTCAAGGCCGCAATACTTCTATACTGTTTCCGTTTTTAGTTTAATCCTGATGTAAACAAACCCACTTGGCTCACCTGGAATTGGTCAGAGGCGTTGCAACTTTTCACATTAATGTGTATTACGTTAGCTCATAATCGGGTATTATTAAGTTTATAATTTGTTATAAAGATTGGTTTGTTCAATGATGAAAACCAATTGAGTAAAATAGTGTATCAGTTGTTCGGTTGTTATTTATGTTGCGTGTTTGTGACGTGATTTCAGATGTAATTTTTATGACTGAATTATTCTGCCTCGTTTAATAATTAGAATTGGTTTATTTTAATTCGTCAGTTAATATGTTCGAAATTAATTTGAATGTAGCGGTCGAGTTGTTCCAAACAATTCTCAACGTGCACTTTCGATATTAGGCTTAACCCAATTCGTTGAGGTTAATCTTGGTTTTGTCGTTTATATGGTTCCAACAACTCCTCGACGTCTTCTTGATCTTCGTAAGTATAAAATAAATATTGATTATATCTTACCTTCAAGAAATAAGAACGCATGGATATGATTTATTAACATTATCGTTTAATCTTTGCAATTTTAATTCAAGTTGAGGGAATTTTGCATGCGATATACACGCTAGTAACAATCGATATGTATCTCAGGGTCGAATAGCAAAACATGTGCTAAACATATAATGTGGGAATTCTTTTGCCTGCTACGAAAGGTTCCATTACATAATAAACAACAATATAGAGTACATTACAAATAATTCTAATGCTTATAATCTAATATGAGAGTTATAAAAAGTATTCAGACCAACAAAATGTCCGGTGATATTCAGCCGCTATATGCAGAGCATGCTGGTCTTAGAATGACGTCACCATCATGGGCGCCTTGCTCGTCTCTCTTAATGCAGAAATTTTTTGTACCAATATATTTTAAATAAAAGTGTTCCTTGTACTCATTGATTCTTATATAATGAGTTTCACTTTATGAAATGTCCACTAGTGATTATTTGTGGTGTGAGTTATTGATGTGACCAGTGATTGTTCGTTTTGGATTAATAATTTTGTCTATTAGAATAATGGTGTTATACTTTACTTATACGTGGAAATTAACTGTGTCTTCTTGTTAATCGTTGATTTTTCTTACTATTGTTCGTTCTTTTTGATGATGTGAATCTAGTTCATAATTTCGGTATCTTCTATTGTGGTTATATTTTTTCTTCCAAATCGGTTCCTTGGTGTTATAATTTAGTTACATAATCATTCTGTGAGCACTATTCAACTGTCTTCAACCGTAATTAACAATCAAGTGTGTTCTGTTTCGTTACATGTGTAACGCGCATGTGAAGAACGTCTGTACAGTCATCTGAGATTTGTCTTTACTGCGACAAGTGGTTTTTGATTACGTTTAATTATCTTTATGAATACACAGTAGAACGTTATCGCTGCTACCAAAATGAACATAAATTTAAAAAGTTTTTAGTAAATGATATTGCCGGAAAATCGGGGCACGCCGTTTTAAGACTGTTTCCTTATCATTGTGTTCTGAATCTTATTGAATTAATATGGAGCCAGTTGAAACGATATGTTGCCCGTCACATATAAGCTGCATGATGTAAAACAACTGATAGAGCAGGCGGTAAATGAAATAACGACGGACAAGTGGATTCGTTGTGTCGAGCATGTATTCAAGGAAAAAGATTAGCTATGGGAATTCGACCAAATTACCGACCCCGTCGTGGACAATCTTATCATTAACACTGCTGACTCAAGTGCTGATTCAAGTTCCGACACAGACATTGAAGCCATTGAATTACTCTCTGACAACAACTGATAATATACAGTACAGTGGTAATTATCACAGCTTCTATTTTCGCTTTAAATATAGGCCTACTTTATTTTTTTTCTAGCGATATTCAAACATTAAATAAAACATCCATTAACTCTGCGTGTTTTAAAATATATCATTGTCGCCCTGACAGTCACACAAATATTACTTTGGTCCGGAATGTAAAACGTATTACAATTTGCATGTTTTTATACAGTATATACCTACCCTGTCTGTACTCCTTCTGTCAGAGTGACACGCCTCTAACTCAAGCAACAAATAGCGTTTCAGATGTGGCCCCGCCTGTTTGTTTACATCAGGATTAAGCTAAGAACGGAAACAGTATACTGTTTTCGAGTAGTGTTGACGCGTAATATGGATTATTCTGGAACACTTGTGCTATCTATTTAAACAACGACATTTGCCGCTTATAGTCAGTCTTACGTCGGCGATTACTCAGTTGAGTTTTATGTCGGGCGATTTACACAGTGCATCTCAAGTAGTGTATTAGTGAAAAGTGATTATAGTGCGGAATTCTTCATAGTTGACATTATTATTTGTGTGGACAGATTAACTTGAATTATTGTACGTGTATAAGCTTGTTGAATAACTTGATTACAAACTGTTGATTGTGATAATTAAAGCTGGTTTTTAGTGACTTCGCTGGTGTCTTGTACTTTGTTTTCCACTGTACCATACGACGATCAGCAGGACCGTAGTAACAATATCGAAATTTATCTCATAACACATGTATTTTGTTCAGAACAGTGACGAGTTCTGCAGCTGAGGGAACTTGCTAGTTTATATTACGTTATCAACTCTATTACGATAACTATTACTCTGTCACTCTATTACTCTATCGTACCCTAACTGTAAGTAGATGTGTGTGTGCGCCCGTGTTTCTTTTGCTAACGGCTCAGACACATAATCCATTCAAATAGTATAGCGGTGATAGTGGTCTGCTTGTACGGTAGAATAGCCAAGAGGCAGAGGCAGACACAAACACTACCGGCGTAACCGCGACTCGGCTGGATCAATGCGTCTAAATAAGCTGCGCAGTCGGCGCGTCCGTTCATATCGCTTATCGCTCATCCGTGAATACCTATATTATTTAAAATCAACCCCTCTGTTTTGCTACCCCCGATCCCTGCGTCTCTTGTTCTCATTTCCGCTACTTCGCCTTCCCCACCACGTAGCGTGTGCACTCGCGAATTCGCGTGAGAGCAGTTTACGATTTTCGAGACGTCTCTCTCCCGAGCGTTCAACACGCCAGAGAACCAGCGAACACGACATGTTTGGACAAGTGTGTGCGCTTTAAATTACCGTATAAATATACTAGGTTTCAGATTTTAAAATCCAGACAAATTTAAAATTTTTAAAGTCTACAGTGTATGTAGTTTATATTACGCTTGCGTAGTCGAGTTGAAGTTAAGTTGGTTAAAAGATGGTACTTGTCAACGGCACGCACGTTTGAGACTAAAAAGGCAATATTTTCTTGCATTAAGAGTTTTCAAAAGTTTTCAATTCGTATAACTGAAACTATATTTGTTAGCAGACTTATTCTTTTAACTGTCAGCAAGCGATATCAATTTTTTTTTTCACTGAACGCTGTTTAGAGAGATACAGTCGTTGTTTTGTTAATTGGAACTGACAATATTTTTTTTTAATTCAAGACCCACGTTGTTAAAGTTATTTCCACAAAAACCATAACTGTTTGTGAAGAGTTTAATTCTGATTTACGTATATCAAAAGTGTAATCGTATACCAGAGTCCCCGAACCAAAATCTACATCATAGTTTTACACGGATTATGCATATGTGACGTGGACAACGATTCTCTTCAAGAGCTTTTTCATCGCCTTCCTCCTTCCAAACTTAACGGCCACTCTTCTCTCTTCATAACGTGCTCTCCTCTAAACGCGTTTCGCTCGTAGCACTTCTAATAATCTCTTTCCTCGTCCTTCAAGGACTTTCTTTCTAATTCCTCGTCAACGGCATTCATTCTAACACTGTCACCGCCATAGACTGTGCCTATAAAATGGCGCCGCTCGCTATTCTTCCTCAGACCTATGACGTCTCTAACATTAGTATTCCTACTCTGTCCAGTAGCGTCTTTCCAGTACACTTCCTCAAGGCGTCCGTCAACACTATTCCTATTCTCCTCTTATGAAACTGTCCAACGTAAATATCCGATCTCCATAGTACTCTTTATATCTCACTACCTCACTTTATAGTATCCATACCTCACTTTTATATTTGTTTCATATATTTTTATTTCACCATGTCTCACTCAGTCCCTTTACGTTAATTCTTCCCTGTGTTACTTTATTTGTAAAAGCTTTTGCATCTCTGCCATCTTTTTTAGAAGCCCCACCGAGATTGTTATACTGTTTACAGTCTAGTCTGTCTTCTCCATTCTGGAGCTCTGTGGCACACTACTTGGTCACCCATACTTGTTTGCTCTATTTCTCATATTCCTCGCATATTTTTCTGCTCATATACTATTGTAGGCCTTTATCCTCTTTCACCATTATTTTACATGACTCGCCCTTCCTTAGACGTCTTAGAAATCTACCTTTCCTTCAATCTATCATTTACCTTCTTTACATTTCCTTACTTTATCATACATTTCCTCAACCTTAAGCTTTACCTTACCTCACTTTATTATATGCAATATCTCCTCATCTTTACCTTTGCCTTTCCTCGCTTGATAATCCAAACTTTTCCTCAATCTTTAGCTTTCCTCGCTTTATCATATTCAACCTTTCCTCATCCTTCAGTTTTACATTTATCTTCACTCACTTTATCAAACGCAAACTTTCCTCAGCCTTTCCCTTTCATCACATTATCAAACGCAAACTTTCCTCAGCCTTTTCCTTTCATCACTTTATCACACGCAATCTTTCCTCAGCATTTACCTTTCATCACTTTATCATACGCAATCTTTCCTCAACATTTACCTTTCATCACTTTATCACACGCAATCTTTCCTCAACATTTACCTTTCCTCGCTTTATTAAACGCAACCTTTACTCAACCTCCACCTTTGCCTTTTCTCGCTTTATCATACGCAACCTTTCCTCAGCCTTTTCCTTTCATCACTTTGTCACACGCAATCTTTCCTCAGCATTTACCTTTCATCACTTTATCATACGCAATCTTTCCTCAACATTTACCTTTCATCACTTTATCACACGCAATCTTTCCTCAACATTTACCTTTCATTGCTTTATCAAACGCAAACTTTCCTCAGCCTTCAGCTTTTCCTTTACCTTTCCTCGCTTTATCATACGCAACCTTTCCTCAACCGCTACCTTTACCTTTCCTCGCTTTATGATACGCAACCATTCCTGAGCCTTCATTTAACTTTCGTCACTTAATTTCATACCCAAATTCAATCCTAAGTTTATGTGTTATAATTGAATCAAAAAATTTTATGGGTAGTTGCTCGTGTGTTATATATGCTTTGGTCAAGCAAAGTAAACGCATGTTTGGACGATAATATAAACGAATATTTTATACGAGATCGGTAATTAAAATATTAATCATTATTTATTAGTTACTGTTACTATTTAATGCTTACAAGTCATTTTAACGTATGCGTTTGTGCAAGTTTGCTCGCACAGACACACACACACAAGCACACGTTCACACGCCCGGAAGTATCTAAACGTGTATATACTTTTGCCTTAAACTGCGACTCTTAATTTCAATGTTGACCGCTGTTGACCTACGACTAATCTGAAACTGACACTACCAATCGTTTACAACTATACACGACACTCCTCTACCTCCATGTAGAAGGTAGAAGACTGTTTCAGATCCTTTAAGCATCACTAGTCTCCCAACAATCATGTTTTTAATAGCCTGAAATATCGGCTACATTAAACTACGTCAATAAAAGAACGAAATTGTTAAAGTATGTGTATATGCATATTTATGCGTACAAGTGTGTGTGTGTGAGTGTGTAACATTTTTCGTTATTAAAATAACGAATGTTCCGTTTCTGTTTGTTTTTGTAAAAAAAATACGTAGCACATTATGTAGGGTACACAGAAACGCCCAACAGCGTGCCGCTCTGCAAATTGCTGCACACCTTGGTATACGAAAATGTGTGCGGCCCAACACACGGCGCGACGCATTTGTCTTCATTACGCCGCCACCCCAAACGTAGTAAATAATTCAAATAATAGAACCTGTCAAACAGAGGGGAGAAGCGTGTTTGGATATTTCGTTTTGCATTCCGTTTTTTAATTATAATTCATAAAATGTCATCACATGCTGACTATTTTTGCAAAATTGTAATTCGAAATTAAATTTAACTGTAAATAAATACAATATGGACGATAAATGAGATGCTACTTAGATAGCTATACAAAAAAAAAAACAGAGATGACGTAGATGTTGCAAATTTACAGTGCTTATTTAGAATCTTTCTTATATATGTAAATAGTTTTTCATGTTTTTGTCTCTACTTAAGCAGTAGAATGATTCTGTCTAAGTTAAGCAAAGAATGTTTTCAATTACTGTACATGTCCTTATATTTTATTCTATTCTTCGACAGAAATCAAGTCGCAACTTATTAAATTAGAAACATTTATTAGGCTAAGGAAAAGAATGTGCGGTTCACGTGTTAAGAAGGGAAAATCAACCGATGAACCAGTAACTGTATTTTTCATTTCCAGCCTAATAAACCCTCGCTTTCTGACCATCTGATCCGGTCTTACACATTTTAGACCATAAGGCTTAAGACGACAACACTGTCTTCATTCGTATGTACTCTCATTGTACACGTCATTTGCTTGTGAAGGTATTGAGGGACACAAACATTCTCTACTTCTTTTGTAGTTGAAGCGCTGTTAAGCTAAACGATCTACGTGCAATAAACTAGAATTTTCAGAAACATGAACTTAGCATTTCATTAAATATCTGAGCTGTGCATGTAGAAAAGAATTGATGCATGCTTCGTCTAACAGCCTTCCTAACGGTAGACTACGAGACGACGATAAAGGGGTCATTGAAAAGGAAAAGAAAACACACTGAAGGTAACTTCTATAGATGGAGTCAAAACGTTTGGAAATTTAAAGAATGGATCACGGCTCGACAGTCCGGCGGTTTATAAAAACGTAAATATCGTATAGCAACTTTTTTAATGTTTGTGTTTGGGTCTGGCTACCAGTTTGGACAAGTTACATCAATAATACCGTTTTATTTATGACAAATACGCAAAAGGTTTAATAATTCATAATCATTTTCCTTCTATAATTCCCTTCTTTGCCTAAACGGATTTTAGCCGTACAAAACGTTGTTTCTGTACCTATAAGACCAACAGCGTCAGTATAGCTTCAGCATCTGTTCCTAGTTATAATAATAGTGTGTGTGATAACAACAACTAACTTTAAATGTGACATTAAAAACGTATTTACACGAATATAATGAATATCACTTTACTCTCATGTTCCGTAAGGAAATGGAAGTATGGTGATCGCGAAAAAAATCGTGTTCGAGATAAGGGCAGATTCTGATTCTACTACCCTCAAAACATGAAGAAAAGTCATTTTCCGGAAAGTGTTTGTGTGTAGAATTTGTTCTATGGCGAACGGAAACTGCCGCAAAATCAAACAGAATCAATTTAATTTTTTCCACATGTGCCCGAGTTGTAGAGGACTCAAGACCTGTTGATTTCGGTGAAGAGCGGTTGAGGGGAAGGGGTAGTTTTCCTGCAATGTTTTACGTTTTACCAAGAGTAAAGTACTTCATTTTGATAAATAAAGTATCCTGAAAGGAAGGTCATAATAATCCACTGTATAAAGATAGATGAAATATCTATAAATGTAAAGGATAGTTGAAGGGAGAGGGAGTAATTTTTACTTCCATGTTCCTTAAGGAAATGGAAGTATGGTGATGCAAAAAAAATCGTGTTCGAGATTATTGCAGATTCTGATTGTACTACACTCAAAACATGAAAAAAAGTCGTTTTTCGAAAAGTGTCTGTGTGTCTGTCTGTCTGTCTATCTTAGATTTTTTTCTACGGCAAACGATAACGCCGCAAATTCAAACAGAATCAAATCCTTTTCTGCGTACAGCCCTGATTTGTAGAGTACTCACGACCTATTGTTTTTGGTGAAGATCGGTTGAGGGAAAGGGGTAGTTTACCAGCAACGGTTTTTTTTATCAAGGGTAATTTTTTTTTTTTTTTTTGCAAACGATAACAGCCGCAAATTCAAACAGAATCAAATAATGTTTCGCATACAGCCCTGAATTGTAGAGTTCTCAAGACCTATTGTTTTTGGTGAAGATCGGTTAAGGGAAAGGGGTAGTTTACCAGCAACGTTTTATGTTTTAAAAAGGGTATTTTATATGGCAAACGATAACAGCCGCAAATTCGAACAGAATCAAATAATTTTTTTCATACAGCCCTCATTTGTAGAGTTCTCAAGACCTATTGTTTTGGTGAAGATCGGTTAAGGGAAAGGGGTAGTTTACCTGCAACATTTTATGTTTTAACAAGGGTAATTTTTTCTATGACGAACGATAACTGCCGCATATTCAAACACGTCCCTGAATGGTAGAGAACTCAAGGCCTTTTGATTTTGGTGAAGATCGGTTAAGGGCAAGGGGTAGTTTACCTGCAACCTTTTACGTTTTAACAACATTAAAGTACTTGAAAATTCATTTAAACTTTTTCAAACAATGGTAATTGTTAAAAATAAAATAATTTTGTTGCCAGGCAATAAAATTATAATTTTTTCATTTTAATGTAAATCATGTATGAGAGAAAATATATCGTTCGTGGCAGGCAAGCATATCTCAGTTATGTAATGTTTATGCAAGATGCTGAGGGTCCATGAGTGACTTCGGAGCGCTCCTTCTTTTCCGCGTGTTTGTTCTGTGAAACGTACACTGTAGATTCGCAGCTTTACTCTAAGCAACGCTCAATAGGAAATGTTGAAAATGTTTGTCCACGGTGTACCCTCATACACACTAAACCTGCTCTGATGTTTGAATTACGGACATCATAATATTAAAACTTTGGAAACTTGAGCACTACTTAATGGAGATCAAGCATTAACTTATACAAGCCATTAATTTTATGCAATTTTTTATATATATTGTACAACGTTATCGGCAACAAAGAAGTAGTTTTTGTTAAAATTCCTTCCCGGGATGTTTGGCCGTAGCCCAATGTTTTCTACAAAACCAGACGTTTCGGCAATGCCATCGACTTCCATCATCAGTGAAAATCGAGTGCGATAACGTGAGGTGGTATACGTTAGTGACCACAGTACTGTGGTTAAGGCTGAAGCACTAAGTAGAAAGAAGTAGTTTTATGGTAATATTTCATTTCGAAAATGATTTTAAGTATAAATCTTAGAATATGGAAGTCAAGTATGGTTCTCCATACCGATATTTTGTATTGATGTTATAAATTTATTCGACCGAAAAATTAAAAAAATTTCAATAAAATATTAACAATTGGTAACCACGGATTATTAACAAAGTATCGTAACCACGGATACGAAAACGAAATAATTTTTCCTTTTCAGAAATTCACAGATTACAAACGCTGGGCGGTGTTCGCTTTCTTTCGCGTTCTTTAAATGAAAGATAATTTAATCAAATTCATTCTTTATTTTTAAAATATTAACAACTATGTAAAATTCATATTTTTATTATCTTTCTCAGCGTTTTTACCAAAAGCATGCTGATATATTTAGTTTCGTTCTCAGTGTACATATTAAAATAATTTTGTAATTAATTAGAACATGGAAGTCATGTATGGTTCTCTATACCGATTTTTAAAATTGAAAATGTTTATAAGGACGTGTCGCACATTTGAAAACGACCGCTGGTGCGTGATCGAAAATGGGAACCGGTGAGTTTCCATAGAAACTACTTCTTTGTTGTCAATAACGTAGTACACATATAAAACTTCGCTTATGAATGCGACTACATTTAACTTATAATCTGTACATTGGTAAATGAAGGATGAATTCATTGATTGGTGAATGAAGAATGAATTCATTGATTGGTGAATGAAAAAATATATATATATATTTTTTAGATTTATTGAAGCATTTTCAATGCCCTTCTCTGTGCATTGCATTTGTGCAATGCCTGTAAATTTTTATTATTGTTTCTGATGATAATGTCGTAGGTTTCGGCTGACGAGATCGAAGCCTGTTTATAAGTCGACAATTCAGCAGCCCCGCGGTGTGGCGTACATAACGTCACTATTTGCTAATATTGTTTACGTTTGAGGCTCGGGTCAACACTGTTTGGCCGTACAGTGTTTGCGTTATTAGTAGTCAGGGTTAGCGTACCGCCGCGGCTGTAGCGTTCTCTGTGTGCAAACTGTTAACTATTCGGAACCAGTAACGCACTGTAACTGTTTATTGTCAGCATTGATCGTCTCGAATTATCATCACCGCAGAACGATTTACAACGTTATCCGACTTCTTCTGGTTTTGAGTCTCCAATTTTATCGATCGTTCCAAAGTCCCTCCACTCCCTCGGGCCCTTGCCTACACCTTTTCTGTATCTTTTCATTGGTCTGCCTCTCCCCTTATTGGCTTTGTATTCTCGTGTTCGGTTTTCCACTGTACGAGTCCGTACCAGATTACCTGATTATTTCTGGGGGTATCAGTAATCGAGTGTTTACTTTTTGTAAAAAAATATTTCTTTTGTCAGACCGTAAAAATTTCTCCTTTTTTTCTGGACCTAGCGACTGTTCAGGCTCAGAAAATCTGAGTGTTCCGTTTCCTCTTACTGATTCTCGTATGTTACCTTCCAGTAGCCAGAATTCAAGATGATTACACTTTTTACTATCTAATAAAACTTTGATTTATTACGTACTGTAAATTCGTTATTTATTCTCTTTTTTTATGTTTTGTTTTATTCCGTAAAATACCGACATTCAAAATCATAATTATTATGTTGTTAACGTTGTTGTTTTGTTGTTGTTATGGTTCTTGTCCTTCTTCTTCTTTTCTTCTTCTTCTTCATCTTATTATTATTATTATTATTGTTATTATTAAGGGAAAATTGGAAATTAGAAGATACTAACAGGGGAAAGAATGGGTCTGAATGTATTGAAATTTCCAGGTGACCTTATAATTGAGGATAGACTACAATTATCACTTAATAAACTACGGTATATACACAATTTTTTCAGAATATAATAATAAAATCCCCAATATTAAAACTAACGTTACGATTTTTCACGGTATTTATCCGATACGAAAAAATTTTTAATTAATGACATCCTAATTGAACAGGTATCACATGCCTGACTGTGACGTAAACTACAATTTTGACAGAGACGCCGATAATGAACTCCGCCAATTTTAGTCCATGGGAGGCACAATAGTGAGAACGTTAAGGGGGGGGGGGTGACTTACACGAAACACAAGTGACATTTTATAATGTCACAGCTATCTCTGCTTTAATTCATGGGAGCGAATCTTCGGTATCGACTAAGAAAGATGTCAATCGCATAATACAAGCCACGAAAACTGAAATTTCCCATCAGGAGATGTTAGAAATGATCTAAAAATTTGTTGTATCAATGACAAAGTAAACGAAGAGAAGGAAAAATATGGAAGACATCTTGTAAGGCTGGAGAGCAATAGCATGTCCAAACCGAAATACCAATATAACCGAAATGTAAAAAGATCTGTTGGAGACCTAGCAAGCTTTGGGGGTAAGGAAGCCGAAACACGCCATTAGGCTTCTATTCCATGGGAAGGAAAAAGAAGAAGAAGAAGATAAAAGAATAGTTTGGCATCGTATCGGCATACTCTAATCTAGTTCGGCTTCAGACTTTCTCGTCGATAACTTTCATACATAACCTTTTAGTAATTATAATATTCTCTATTGTAATTCTTACGATCCCGATTAGAATGCTTGCCCCCCCCCCGGGCACTTTTAATATTGCCTTCCCTTTAACTGTTTTTTGCGTGCCCCTGTATTGTCAAGCTATATCGTATTCGCTTAATTTAAAACTGGTACAGACCCGGCGGTACGGTCTTGTGGTTCCAATTGCATAGTCATGCGTCACATGCATGAGTAGAGACACGACGACTTGGTGGCCGGGGACCATGTACACCCGAAAGGGTAGTAGACACATTGCGCCTGTAAAACTATGTGTGCAAGTTGTAAGTAGGGAATCTGACAGGAACGCTCAGGAAGTGAAGAGAGAATGAAACCAGCTTCGAGTGCGGATGTATGGAAAATATTTCAGACGAACTTGTCAAAGGAACCAACGTGAGAATCTATAAAGCCACCATCAGACCAGTGCCGCTGTATAGAGCAGATACGTGGACGCTGAGCAAAATAGTGGTGGTCGAGAATAACATGGTGAAGAGGCCATACGGATCTTTAATTGAGCGGATGTGGAGGAGAGAAAATGAAAGGAATTGTACACAGAACATGACGTGGTGGCGAATGTAAGAATAGAAGAATTAGATGAGTGGAAAACGTGTTGAGGAAAGTCGGGAGTGAAGGAGATTTCCGGGAATGGTTTAACAGTGGCGAAGCTAGTAGTTAATGAATGGGTAGGCAAAAATCTTACCTTAAATTTTAAAGGAATCACTAAAAGGACGGTGGTTCAAATCGGATGCTGAGGTAGAGTTTGCTGTTAGCGAATGGTTCCGCAAACAACTGTAAGAATTTTACTAGCAGGGAATCTACAGGTTAGTGCAACAGTGGGACTCATGTCTTAATGTTAATGGAGACTTCTTTTAAAATCGTTGAATAAAAAATGCTTTACAGCTCTAAACGAGTTTCTATTGAATAATCCTTGTATAAGTCATACACAATAATACAACTGATTGAACTTCAAATTTTTAAACTTGATTAGTTTTTATATATATGTTTAATGTTACAAATAATTAAAATAACAATCTTGATCATCTGTTAGTTCGGCGGAATAACAGGCACACTTTTAATAACCGCATACAATAAACATACTTATAAACAACACAGCAGGCTTTAAGTTAACTGTTTGCACTACAGAAGTGAGACATGCCTCAACGCTCTATGTGTACAGCGCGGGACAATCCCCCCTCCCCGCACTTCCGTAATACGCCAAGCACATTGGTTACATACGATGTATACAAAAAACCCTGAGGCAAGTTCACGTTGCCTCATTCGCTATAAACGAGCTATGCCGAATCTCACCTGTCACCATCTAGCGGTCGCTCAGTAAAGCACGTTTCGGTTTAATAAATTCGACAGTCGCGGTAACAATGTATAATCTTTACGTTATGTAGTTCACACGTATTTATAATTTTTATTCTACAGAATTTTTTAGGGTAGGCATTGCTTCAATTGCCTCAGTGTAACTTCGCCGCTGGGTTTAGATGGGAAAAGACCACCCATCGGGGAGGCTTAGAATTGGGTACAGTGACCAGGCGACCACGGATCTTAAAAGCGAGAGAGAATGATAATCTAGGACAATCTACTCTGGAGGAGAGGGCTCAACGAGGTCAATACTGTGGGTGATTGAGAAAGTAAGTAGGTAAGTTTAGAACAACTGTTGTATCACGGTCGATTCTGATAAAAGTGATAAATAAAATTGTGATTTTGTACTGTCTCTGGTATCTAGTGCTTATTGCACTACACTGAAGATCGTTGTCTACGAAGCGATACATTTTACTTCCATATTCCTTAAGGAATGGAAGTATGGTGATGGCAAAAAAAATCGTGTTCGAGATTATTGCAGATTCTGATTCTACTACACTCAAAACATGAAAAAAAAGTCGTTTTCCGAAAAGTGTCTGTGTGTGTGTCTGTGTGTGTGTCTGTAGATTTTTTTCTATGGCAAACGATAACTGCCGCAAATTCAAACAGAATCAAATAATTTTTTGCATACAGCCCTAAATTGTAGAGTTCTCAAGACCTATTGTTTTTGGTGAAGATCGGTTGACGGAAAGGGGTAGTTTACCTACAACGTTTTTTTAACAAGGGTATTTTCTATGGCAAACGATAACAGCCGCAAATTCAAACAGAATCAAATAATGTTTTGCATACAGCCCTGATTTGTAGAGTACTCAAGACCTATTGTTTTTGGTGAAGATCGGTTAAGGGGAAGGGGTAGTTTACCTGCAACGTTTTTTTATCAAGCGTATTTTCTATGGCAAGCGATAACAGCCGCAAATTCAAACAGAATCAAATACTTTTTTGCATACGTCCCTAAATTGTAGAGGTCTCAAGGACTTTCGATTTTGGTGAAGATCGGTTAATGGGAAGGGGTAGTTTACCTGCAACCTTTTACGTTTTAACAAGAGTAAAGTACTTGAAAATTTATTTAAACTTTTTCAAACAATGGTAATTGTTAAAAATAAAATAATTATTTTGTTGCCAGGCAATAAAATTAAAATTTTTTCATTTTAATGTAAATCATGTATAAGAGAAAATATATCGCGCTTGGCAGGCGATATTAAGATTTAAATATAAATCTTAGAATATGGAAGTCATGTATGGTTCTCCATACCGATATTTAAGTATTGCTCTACTGATTGGGGAAAGCTTCATGACTGACAGAACAGTCTCATTTCCTACAGTAAATTTCCTACAGTCCATTTTCACATCCAATCCCCCTCTCCAAACACACACACAAACGTGTATTTGTTTATGGGTATGCAGAAAACAAACGTGTTTAATGGCAAGACTACCACGACTGGGACCTATGTTCCAAAACTCTGTAATGTGTGCGTGTGGATGGAAAAGCTCTAGATAGGTCTATATATTTCATAGTTCGTCTGTCTGGTACGCCAGGCTTAAATAATTTAAATGACACATCAGGGACGCATAAAACATTCGCGTTCAAACGCAAATAGACGCGCAGATTCAGCATATTCCCGAGCTGCATTTTGCCGGTACCGTAGGCAGACGCTCCTCACCCACCCTTTTGCACGCACGCGCGCGCACACACACACATATTCAACCCACCCCCACCACGTCAGACTCGCCCGCGCTCCCCCGCGTCTGATAAGTCCGCATGTGAAGTACTCTTGGATTATTTGTCTTCGTTTGCTGTTAATCATAACATAGTATTATAGATTTTATGCTCGTTCGAATGGCATGACTTGAAGTGCTTTTATGATACTGTTTGCTCTTACATAGGCAGGTTACATCGCAGGTTACAATGATCGATTGTAATTTCACTGAAAAAATTCCACCTCTCACTCTATCTCTCTCTTTCTCTCTCCGTATCACTCTCTCCCTTCTGTCACTCTCTCTCTCTCTCTTACTTACTTCTCCCCCTCTCACTCACCCTCTCTCTCGCTGTTTCTACCTCCTGTTATAAAAAATTCGACGCAACTCAATTTCTTCTTACACCCAATTAAATCGTTTAACTTTTAAAAAGTTTTAATTCATTTCTAATATCAGTTTCATGTGTTTTAACGGGTTTCTTTTAAAAGACATTTCTCCAGCTTTCTGGAAGGCATAAAACGAGTGAAAAATAAACATCGTATATACAATGCAATTGTGAAACCAATTACGTCATACGGGTGTGAAATACGGCCAATAACACAAAGAACAGAAAAGTTGTTGGAGGCTACTGAGATGGATTATTGGCGAAGAGCGGCAGGGAGGTCAAAACTGGAAAAAGTAAGAAACGTCAGAATCCGGGAGATAATGGGGCTACAGTGCTCTATTGTTGACGACATAAAAACAAAACAGCCAAGATGGTTTGGACATGTGCAAAGAATGCCGGATAATCGACTCCCCAAGCAAATTTTGTGATGGACACCATATGGTCGTAGGCGAAGAGGAAGACCTAGGTTGAGTTGGAGAGAAGGCATCAACCGGGCAATGAGAGACCGGGAATTGGAAGAAGAATCTTGGTTAGATCGAGACCAATGGAGACTAGGGATCGGAAGACGTAGGATAACGTTATCAACCGACATATATATATATATATATATATATATATATATATATATATAAAACGAGTGAAAAGTTGAAAACTTCTACATAATGTGTTTGAATTTGAACATATTACAACCGCGTGATTTTGTTTTGGTCCTTACAAGAGCTGGTACAGTTATTTTCTTTATTTTCTAAACTTTATTGAAAAGCGCATTTGCAGTCTTCTTTGTCGTTAGAAAGGTTTGGGAAATTGCTCCTGTAAATGTGGCGCCCCTTAGTCACGCTGACGCACTCGAAAAGAATTGGCGCAGGCTGTTTGGACCTTGAATAGACTGGACAAATGTGTTGGCTGGAAAATGCTGCAGCAATTATTGTTTTTATTCTTATTCAGTGAGTGACTATGAACAGCTAGTCTGCCTCAGTACCGGAGTGAACTGGCAAACAGCTGCCAAACACTATTGACACTGAAGTTGGCTACCGATAGGGGGACCGAAACGTATGTCACAATCAACAACAGTCGACCACTGCCTAAGAGTCCGGCTATGAATAATAATAATTTTAACAATGTGAACGCCGACTGTTAAAGCGTAAGTACTAGTAGCGTAGTGACCTCTCTTCTCTTCTTCTCCTGAACCCATAGGTTTCTGGGCTTGCAATTTCTTCCTTACCGTGGACAGCCTCTTGATCACCACATACCTTATCCCTTCTTTAACCACATCCATGTACTCCTGCCTGGGCCGTCCCCTCACACTACGCCCTTCGTCCATTTTCTCCATCGAGGTGGTGAACCATGACGTCACGAACAGCTGATCATGACGTCATATGTTGAATGGCGTCGAAATTAACCACCCATATTACTTCTCCTTTACACAATGGATCCAATCAACATCCTTTTCCCACCTGCTATCCTCAGAAACTCATCATTAGGTACTCTTTCCGTCCATGGTATTCTTAAAGCCTCCAGTACCACACCTTAAAAGCTTCAAACTACCTTACTCTCCACTTTTCTCAAAGTCCAGTTTTTCGAGCCATATGTGCACAAGCTACAAACGAATCTCTTTATAAGTTTTTCCTGCTTTTCAGGGAAACGTTTCTGGACGCCAGAAGAGATCCTTCGTACGTAATGTTTAGATTCCTTCACACGTCTTAAAATAAATTAAAAACTATGAATGATAAAGATATTTTCCATAAAAACATTTTCCATACAAAATATTTAAATCTAATTCAGAGAATACTGTCACTAAACAGATGTTTATATAAATTACTTAGACTCAAAACACATCATACATAAAGAGTAAAATAACGATTTTTTTCTGCTCACTCCTCTCCGTGCGGACCCTCGACATAAAAAGCTTCGCTTTAAAACAGCGTAGGTTACCTGTATCACGTAATCTGTGCATAATTCTGTCTATTCTGTTGCGTGTGTCACGAAACATAATATTAGACACTTCAAAAAAACAGCTAACGAAATTTCCTTGTCGTCAAATACGATTTTTACGACCGATTTTTATCGGTTTTCTTCAATGTGTGTCCTAAAATAAAGATATGAAGGTTTTAATATTTCTAAAAATATTTGCTTAACTGACACATACTTGAATATTTATAACAATTATTTTAGACATAATCGTCTACTTTTCCAAGCCCATATTAACCTGAGAACCAGCTTTTATACCCCGAATGGTAGTTTACAACATGTCTTACAAACCGCCTTGTACCCTTCAGATTTCACCGTATAATCTTCGTCGACCTTTTTTACACACCATATGGATTCTTCGTGTGAAGAAATAAATAAAATTAATTGGTGCGAGTTCCGTATAAGGTATAAGAGACTTGAGCGCAAAACACGTCTGTTTCTTACTGTGTTCATTCGTAACTATTTTGGGGCAACCAACGAGCACACACTTTTAAAGCATAATTCTCCCTTCACAATTTCATGATCCGTAACCTTAGACACTTCAGGAAACAAGCAACTAGATTTCCTTGTCAAATACAGACTTTTACGAATGTCTGTTTCAGTTTTTTGTAAAGATGGTCGTCTCAGAGATCAAAGACGACCTACCGCTTCTTTGTTCATCGTGAACGTAACTCCTATCTTCCGAGAAACGAAGCGCTACTCGAGGTATTTTGTCGAATCAGAGTAACGTCATTAACAGCTGTGAGTGTCTACGAATTTTTGCCGGGCATTCGCAGTTTGCATCAAGTAAACGTATCTAAGAAAAAGCTTCGCATTCTGGGCGACTTTAGGTGGACGCCGCCATTTAAAAAATGTACAAGACTACCCACTCAAGTAAAGTCTATTCTGGAACCGACTACGAGAAAGTCTATTGGCACTGACGGCATTGTTGCCATTACTGCCAAAACAAAATTCCCTCACGGCCTACTTGCAATGCGTCTTTACTTTCCTGACAGGCCTCGTATTATTATTTAAATATTGTGGAATAAAGTAAAATGGAAATTTTAATGTAATGGCAAGTTCAGTATTATTATATAGCAATGTAAGTTGGACCATAGTTAATGGGGCGTATGAAGAACTGAATATGATTTCTCAGACGAGTCAAAAATGCATACACACGAAAACCGTTTAAGGAATAAAGACGCTCGAAAAGTCTACACCACTAATGACAGAATAAAACTATAGCCTATATAATTCTATGGAAGGAACTTTAAGAACGGAGAGTGAAACAGGACTACTCATAATTCTTAAACTTATAAACAGAAAGGTAAAGATGTAGCCAGACTAAGAAACATGGTACAGTAACAGAAGGAAGCAGTTGGAGAATACGCAATAACAATGAATTACATGCTCTCATGCATGGGAAAAGTCATAGCGAAATTCATGAAATCACAGAGGTTTCGTTGGCTGGGACATGTGGAAAGAATGTCTGAGGAAAGAACACCTAAAAGAATGCTGAATGGAAGATTACGTACTACTAGACGTAGAGGCAGACCAAGAATGAGACGGTTGGATTGCGTAACAGAAGATCTTGCTAGCATGGGAATCAGAGGGTGGTGAGGAAGGGCGGAGAACAGGGAAGCATGGAGGAGTATTTCTGAGGTGGCTAAAACCCACCAAAGGCTGTAAAGCCAGTTAAGAAGAAGAAGACTAAGAAACAGGTGACATTAGAGTGGGGGCATGAAGAATAATAAGAGGATAAGAAGAAGAAAAATAAGAAGAAGAGAGGGAAGGAAGAGTTGTTTAACTGTTGTTAGATTGACGCTATAGATAAAGATTAAATTTAATAATTCTTAATTTTTCGATGTCTGCCCGAAAACTGGAAAACAGTATCCATTCGTCCTTAACTTTGGCGGCTTGCACAGACACACAAACGCAAACGTACGCGCGCGACCTTGGCTTCATAACTCACGTGTAACACTTTTCAGCGGTTTCGTATACGTATATTCATTAAGTTTGTTTCGTGCTTTGCGTAAAACCGCACGCAAGCGAGAAACCCGCAAAAACAAGCCAATTTTGTTGCCAACTTTACTGTTTTCGTTCCAGCCTTTATGAACTATTACGTTATGGTATGAATAAATGAAACCGCCAAGGCTTTTTATTTTCGTCGCTTCTTTATTTGAAATGAAGTACTAACACCTGGATATAAAAACGTCCTGGCCTCTACGAGCGCAGTAATTTTTTACGATACCAAAGCGATAAAACCTCAAAGTTACAGTGCACAGTAAAGTGTGCCGGGACAAGAGCACGAACTATCGGGTACTCGTATAGATATCCGCACTGCTGACATCTTTGAAACACGAAAACATCGTATCGTGTTTATTCCGCAAACGAGGTTTTATCAAAAAGTTCGAGCAATTTCGCAAGGTGTACGATTTCGTTCTACCGCTACAAGTGTACGATTAAAAAACTATTTTTGTGTGATGTTGGTACACGTGTAAGTGACAATCGTCTAAAATTTTAGCCCTATTTGAAGTATAGTTTAGATTTCACATCTAATTGAGTAAGTCGTCCTTAGGTGTATTAGAAAATTTTTTTGTCATTCTTCAGTACAAGATTGAAGCACACAGATTATATTTTGTGTAAACTGTGAAGACAAATTGCTCTAGTAAACGTGTTCAGAAGGCTTCTGGCGAGAGTGCTGTGCGTGAACAAGCGGTTTACAAGTTTCAAAGACTGCCGTAAATATGTTGAAGTTCGTGGTTGTTAGATGATGATTATGTCTTACTGTTCCACGAAATTTCATCGCTATGTGCATTGGTAAATGAAGAGTATTATTCAGATATGTTACCCCATTTTTATGAAGTTATTCGTAGAAAACTGCCATAATTGACAGAAGAATAATTTTTTGAAAATTGCAGACCGTTAATGCTCCTGGACTCACATCATTGCTTGTTAAGAATTTTTCCAGGCTAGGCAAAGAAAACGTCATAATGCTGACACAGTAACTGTCGCATTCACCAGATGTGTCCCAACAACGCTATCTTTCCTCCTCCCAATAGCGATAATTTCCACTAAAGGACAACGTTTCGCCACCGTTGAAGACGTAAAACGAAAATCGCTAAAGGTTATACCAAAAACTGCGTGCTTGAAATATTTTGAAGACTGCAAAACGGCTGGCTTAATTGTGTTACATTCGACTGAGACTACATTGAAGGGGCCACAGTATAAGTGTCTATGAACGAAGGCAAAATTTTTAAAATAAACAAGACATGCATGATCATTTTGATCCAACATCGTACAATCGTAACTAAATTTGTGTACGTAGTTAATAATTTCTTTAATCAGTGTGTACATTTTAAGATTGTAATTTACATCAAACGCAGCCACAGTTATGTGGCCACAATAATTCTCTACTGATAAGAACTTATATGCCCATTCCACACCAAACCATGTGATGTTTAATAATTCCGTTTCTTCCCTGGCATTCCTCAGCATGTTTCCTAGTTTGGGTAATAATAGTGCATAAATAGGAGAAATAACTCAAATCGAAAAAGATCACTATGCATTGTATTTTGGTCGAGTACTTCATGATTAGAAAGGCTCTGAATGGAAAAGTGGTTAAGTGCTGCAGCGTATAGTTTGGTTGTTTATGGAATACTTCACTGTTATGTTTAAATGTTTCTGTATCGCTTTCTACAGAAACCTGCATATGTGTGTAAAATATGCTACGTTGAGGTGAAAAATAATAAAACTATCTATCAGACTCTTAGCACGCGGCAATGCTCTAAACTGTTACCGACGTTTGGAGATCGTTCTGAACGGCGGAACTACGTACGCTCCAGGTCATTCGCGATGCCGATCCCCCTTCCAGACGCTATTTGACTGTTCTCCTGGAATCCAGGCCTGCGACGTCACTGGAATGGAAAGCGGCCGGAGTTTAAAACTTGATTTCGAAGCGGCCAGTGCCGTTACACTTGGCGACTCTACAAGTCCGCATCGAAGTGACTTTTGCGTTTTAATGGGATGTGATTATCGTATTAATTAGTGCGGAATGTAATACGGTAATATTTATTGTTGTGTGTTAGACATGTTTCACTTGAATTATTGTACAAGAGCGCCTTTATTGATTTCTGAATTTTGTGTCTATTTAAAGTTTGTAATTAGACTTCACTGGTGTCAGTTATTCTGTTTCCACTGAACAAAACCACGATCTGTGAGACTGTCGTAAAAATATAATTAAGTGAAACATAGAAGTTCCCACACCTCCGTTATGTAGAAGGAAGGTTGTATTTAATGAAACCTTACGTTCGATTCATCACAATCATCGTAATCATCATCATCATCATTATCATCATCGTCGTCGTCGTCATTATCATCGTCATCATCATCATTATCATCACCACCACCACCAACGCCACCGCACCACTATCACTATCATGAAAAATCCCAAATACAATTAATATTTCAATACAAATTCAAATACATTTTTTACATTTATTTATAAGTGGAAGAAATTTGTTTAGGTTAAATGTTTTGTTTCCGTATTTTTGCTAACAATGAGTAAACATATCTCCACGAAAGTTGTGACAAATAATATCATGGAAACAGCCGCCTATCAAAAGAAATCTAGACATCCACGAGGTGACTTCTCTGGATTTATAGAGCAACAAAATCTCAGGCAACACAGTTGGAATGACCGTAGTCGGATTGTGCGTAGAATCAGCCGATAAACAGACAAGAGATGGGAAGGGCAACTAGAGATTTCGTCTGTGAGTTTTATTTTCAACTCACCGTTAGAAAAATAATTTCAACCGATCGTTACTCTCTGCAAATACTGAAATTCTCTTTAAAATGATCATGTGTTTTCTTTGCAAGGGCATTGCTAATGGAGCACATTGCCTCTATGCTTTCCTAGCCTTGGCTAGTCACTTCATTTCATGATATCACATCTGTATGCAGTGCCGGATTTAAGATTTTTGAGGCCCTATGCCATGTTTTCTGAGCCCCCCCCCCCATGACTTTGAAGTAATATATGTTCTGCAGAAGTAATTTGATGTCAGATTAATACTATTAAATTTTAAACCAGTAGCTACTATAAAAAAGCGTGCTTTCATTTAGCAAATTTTTCAAAATTTTAAGAACCATGCAAACGAATTAAGCAAATTAATTTACATGTTAAGTAGAGTAACTTACTATTTCTTTTATGAATTTGCTAACTGCTATAATTTTTTATTGTTCGACTAAGCTTTTCGTCATTGCTGACATCTTCAGGTCTTAAACAACCTGAAAGTAAGTTTTAAACAATACGAAGAGTAACTTAACTAAGCTTATTCATAAATTCAATATAAAAAAATTCTTTTTTATTTTTTAGGTATAATATATTAATTTTTTTCTTGTCTGCCTACCACACAAAGTTAAAAACCTTCTTTACATTCAAAACAAAATAAAAACATAACGTCAAATCGCAAACCGTTCAGTTACAACGCAGATAAAGAATGATAACAAACAAGGGTGGTACCACGGTCGTGTAAATTCGGGGG
This sequence comes from Magicicada septendecula, assembly GCA_034769895.1. Taxonomy (NCBI): domain Eukaryota; kingdom Metazoa; phylum Arthropoda; class Insecta; order Hemiptera; family Cicadidae; genus Magicicada; species Magicicada septendecula. The sequence continues at coordinate 13,294,252 of CM068375.1, forward strand.
CAATATAGCGGACGTTCAAAATTCGCATGCGCAGATTAGTTTTCAAGGATGCCAACGTCGTAAAAATAAGCGCGCAATATTTAAATAAGAACTGTCTTACATTTTTATTATTAACAAAAATGTATCATTTAATTTCAAAAAAGCATCCTTAAGTAAATCTATGTGCCTCCTACTTTTATAAAAATACTTTTGTTTAACAAAAAAAATCGGTAGCTTGCGCCCCCCTCTGAGCCAGCGGCACTACTCGGCCTAATGGTAAATCCGGCACTGTCTGTATGTCATCTATCTGCTGGTCCCTCCAGTGTTTTTTCTAATCACATTACCTTGTGTTTGCTGTTTACACTGTCGTGCTAATTTCTCTTCCTGCCGTTGATGACCTCCAACGCTCACATTTTCTCTCCTACTCTTCCAAGCTTCTCCTCATTCGTCACTCTATCATTCCATGCTTCTCTATGTTTACATTTCGAACCCCTATAAGGCCTGTAACATCCTCTCCTCTTCATTCCCCAAATGTCCAATTTCTGTCCTGTAAAGGACTAGGCTCCCAACAATAAACTTCACCTACCTTTTCTCAGCCTTGTGTCTAATGACCCACACAATAATATTTACTTTCTATTAAAGGCTTCTTTAGCTAAGGCAAGGGGTATTTCACCTCTTGAATGCAACGCATGTCCTCTCTATCCAAACCATGTTATCTCCATCCATCCTGGATGTTTATAAACCGTCGCTTGTTCAATTTCCTCATTCGCTATTTTAATCTGTACAGTTCTAGTTATTTTGTTTATGACCATGATTTATGTCTTCTTTACATTGATTTTAATTTCAAGCTTTTCGCAGATTCCCTCACCATTCCATTTAATGTCCTTCTATCCTTGGGAAACAACACCATGTCTTTTACAAACCTGATGTACTCTATCTAAACAAAAGTTCCCCATAATTTATAGAAATAAGAAAATCTTCTCATATACAAATATTCACCTGTTGCTATCTTCCTTTCCTGAGTATCATCTATTCTTTCCACTCCTCTTATCCGCACTTTTGCAATCCTTCCTGATGCACGACTTCATCTATTTCGATTCTGTACAATCCTTTCCGATGCACGACATCATCATCATCATCTCGGGTATCCTATATTCCGGACGTGCCTATCAGGCTCCATTCCGCTTTCATCCAGCTTTCTCCACCTCCCCTTGTAGTACACTGACGAACTGCATTCGTTGTAATTCTCAGGCTTTTCCTAATTTCTTCAATCTCTACTGTATCTCTTCTAAATTATTTCTTCTAGTTCTACGCAACTTTTTCTCTTTGTTTTTCCTGCATGAATCTTCTTGTTGTCAACTTATTTACTAATCAAATCACTCCAGCATATGTCATAATACATCAGGTTACTGCTACCTATATAATTTTCTTTGAGTTGATCCTGATGTGGGTGTTCCATATGACTACGTGTGTATGTACACATGAGTATGACATATTCTTTTATACACGTTGTCATAGTGGATAATACTCTAATCCTAGACTTTGAATTATCTCCTTCTCCGCAGTTGCATTGTTCGAAATTATGAAAATCAGATTTCAAATCTGTCCTCTATTTTAATCTCTATGTTGTCCTGTACCTTCATGTTCCTTTTTACACGATAACACAGTCCTGTTTCCGCACATTCTTCCTTCAATTTTTCAACTTTTCAACCACTTAGCTCTTGCCTACTTCATTCTGAGCGATCACCTCGATATCATCTGCTAATCAGACATATTTTCATTCCTTAAACAACAAACATTTTGTTCTGTAAAATAAATATTATAAACAGTAAATTTGAATAAGGAGAAAGAGAGAGAGAGAGGAAGAGAATGATAGAGCAAAGAGCGAAAGAGAGAGACACGAGAGAGAGAGAGGGGAAGGGGCAGAAGAAGTGACAGCGAGAGTGTTGAAAGATCTACGAGAACACTGTTGACATGCCACTAAACTATATGTAGGACTAACAAATATTCCACATTTCCACATCGGAACATATTACTGGCAATGTTATAAATACAAGTATCAATTAACAAGTAAAATCACCCCAGAAGTAATTAATGTATCGATGATGGTTAGCTTCTGGCGTTTTCAGGAATAAATTAAGCTTGCTGCGGATAATCACATTTTGAGCATATGCCTGCAGCAACAGTTCTACAGTTTATCGTTCAACATTGTTTTCAGTTTAATAACACCACTTGCAGCGAACGACTGGCAGTAGGCGCAAGTGAATTTAGGCCTAGGCAAACAAGAAACAGGAAAACATTGGCCAGTCCGAAGGAGACGTTTATGGAGATAGCATGGAAACATTTTTGTGAAGAGCGCGGCCTGAATAATGGGCACTAGAAAGAGATGCAACAAACAATTGGATGCTTATAAAATATGACACTGGAGAAGAATCAGAGAACATCATAGCGATTTAGCGAAAGCATTGATAAAATGTTAAGAAGATAGACGAGAAAAATGTATTGGGGACAGGTTATTGTACGGGTCAGTAAAGATACGAAGTTTTACAGTCAATGTAAGATCTATGTTTCAGTGACGAAGTTTCTACGATTTGAGAAGCGATGTACACAAGGAGACAATACCAACGCCGGTATTGAAAACAATTAAAAGTTTCCTCAATTAATGACGTCAATGATGGATATCAAACTAGACAGATGCTTTTTATACGAAAAAATGGGTGCTGACAGTTTTCGCAGGCAAGTGCCCCTTTTTTGTAAGCCAGAAGGAAACCAGCTCTTAAAAGGCCGAAGAAGAGATGGTTTGAGGTCACTGACAGGGACATGTGATGTCACCTAACCATTAAAAGTAGTAAAAGAAGATTTTGGAAAAGAAGTAAATGCCAAATTGCTGGACACTTAACTATGCACAGTGACTGTAAGAATACGTTATTAAAGGGAAAGGTTGAAGATAGAACTGCTACGTAAGAATTGAAGGTAATTCTTTAATCAAGAGGCCACAGAAATGGGTTATAGCGGATATAAAGATTTAAAACAAACCCGATGGAATTATAGACCAAACGACCATTTACCAATGACTAGATTGAGGTTGAATAAGAAGAAGCTACAGTACAACTGACGGGAGAATGCAGGATATTCACGATCTGGCCGTGGGCAGTGAAATTGTTTGGCAGTTAAAAATTGTTTGTGCTTGTATGTGACCCGCGTGTGTGAATTTGTGAGTCTACGATCAAAACAATATTGCTCATACTCATACTTACGGGAGTGACCGTTTTGTAGCGGTTTACATTCCTCCACGGGCAAAATTCAGTCTACGTCTGCTTTGACCATGAAACTAGAGAGTTGTATCGTTGCCTAAGAAGGCAATTCTCTTAGCCCATTGTAGACCCCAAATGCATGTGAAACACCTGAAACTCCAACAGAACCACACAATTACACACACACACATTAGTTGTGTGTTTGTAGAAAGGCCGTGGGCAGTGAAATTGTTTGGCAGTTAAAAATTTTTTGTGCTTGTATGTGACCCGCGTGTGTGAATTTGTGAGTCTACGATCAAAACAATATTGCTCATACTCATACTTACGGGAGCGACCGTTTTGTAGCGGTTTACATTCCTCCACGAGCAAAATTCAGTCTACGTCTGCTTTGACCATGAAACTAGAGAGTTGTATCGTTGCCTAAGAAGGCAATTCTCTTAGCCCATTGTAGACCCCAAATGCATGTGAAACACCTGAAACTCCAACAGAACCACACAATTACACACACACACATTAGTTGTGTGTTTGTAGAAATTATGACAAAGAGATTTGACACAGGGAACGTTTCAATGAATATAGGAAACCTTCTTTTACAATATTTCTACATTACGTGTACTAACTAGATTATTATTATTATTAGCGGGGTTCTACAGTCTATGCCGCATCCCGCATTTCGATCGCCATTTCTCCCTATCTTTCCAGTCAATATCTTCAAAAGCTCGATCTCTCATGCTTTTCCTAATTCCTGTTCTCCATTGTGTTTTCAGTCTTCCTTTTCTTCTACTGTTTTGTGGTGTGTAAGTCAATGCTTTCTTTGGGCATCGCTTCTACTCCACCCTCATTACGTGACCATACCATAGCAACTGTCTGGATTCTATTCTTTCTGCTGTTGTAAATATGCGCCCTGTTTTTCTTCTTATATCTTCGTTTCTAACATGTTGGACTCTAGAAATATTACACGCTCTTCTTAAGAAATCCATTTCCACAGTTTCTATAATCTTTTTCTCTTTATCTGAAAGTAGCCAGCATTCACAGCCATAAGTTACAATGGGCTCCACAATAGTTGTGTAGATTTTCAGTTTAGTTTGAAGTTTCATTTTGTTCGAACAAAGTAACGAGTTTAGCAAACGAATAGCCTTTTTCCCTGTTGTATCCTATTTTTGATGCCATTCTTTGTTGTTCCATCTTCTGAAATAATACTTCCCAAATATTTGAATTCGCTACACTTTCCGATTCTATGGATTTGCAGATCTGGGTCTTCTTCTTGCGTGTCTCCTATTTTCAGATATTCTGTTTTAGTAGTGTTTATGTTTAGACCCCATTTCTCGTACTCCTCTTCCAATTTTCTAAACATTTCAACTTGGCGATAAGAAGGCATGCCAAAATTATAGAGGCATATGTGGGACAAGTGCAACGGGGAGGTTGTACGACAGAATACTAAAACATAGAATTGAAACGAATATAGAAGATATAGAAGAGCATTCTGGATTCCGTGCAGGACGATCGTGTATTGGCAACATATTTGTATTTCAAGAAATACTGGAAAAACGAAAGTCTCGCAATCTGTCTACGCACTTCGTATTTGTCGATTTAGAGAAAGTTTACGTCACAGTACCCTTAAAAAGACTTTTTGAAACATTAACAAACTTTCGCCTGAGCAAATTTTATGTTCGCACTCTCTGGAACATATATAAGGACTCAAAGAGTTTGGTGAGAATGGGAAATGTTCTGTCAGAATTGTTTCCTACCACAAAAGGGCTTAAGCAAGGGTGCAGCTTGTCACCTACCCTGTTTAAAATATATACCCAAGAAGCCATCAGTAACTGGAGAAGGAAAACATCAGGAATGGGAATTCAAATGGATGAGCAGTGCTTAACAACTCTCCTATTTGCCGACGATCAGGTAATTATAGCGTGTGACGAGGACGACACAGACTAACTAGATCTGGTATTAAATTATGCCTTATCATACCAACGTTTGGGAAAAAGTTTGGTAACGACATTTCACAGAGCTGGGCTTTCACCTCACGGTGGGTCTTCTTAGATCCTGACAACTAAAAAGTATACAGCTTATCGACCTCTGTGAAATTCTGACTAGCAGTATATTTATCTTGGGAGCAATGCAAAATACTGTATAAGAGAAACAGAACACCGGATAAAATGCAATAAAAAATTTATTTTACCCATTTACGTGAAGAAACAAATTTCTTAGACGGACTTATGGGTAAAATACGAACGAATACGGAAGAGAGAAATTCTCAAGTGACTGACGTTGTAAATTTCTAAAACGAACGAGTAGATTTTCGTAGAAACAAATTAACAGAGCAACCGGTAAAGAGATATTAGGATACACAGACGTTGAATACCAAAGAACAGCTCTTGGTATACGCGTCGTAAAAGATTACAAAATAACGGGTACCTCAGAAGAAGAAGAAGAAGAAGAAGAAGAAGAAGAAGAAGAAGAAGAAGAAGAAGAAGAGTAATAAGGTAAATAAAAGAAGAATAAGAAAGAGAAGAAGTAGAAGGCCAAACGACGATGACGAAGAAGATGAAGTCATTACCTTAAACGAAGTGGGAGTAGGGGCAGTTGACGTAGAACTCAATATAAATAAGACAGTTATAACGCATAACAACAAAAAGAAAGCACCAACGTAAACATCATTAAGTTCTATTGTGTTCCCAACGCACGAGAATAAATACGCAAAATAAACTGTGAAAGTATACTTACAAACAAATATTTTACGCAAGAGTAAATTTGTTTATACGTCTGATGCGTGATGTGTTTGTTCATACAAGCTCAGATAGTATTGTTCATTGTTATTCTCCTAATACACCACGCTTATCAAGCGCCTATTTTGAATACTGCGTTATCCAGCTTGTTATTATTATTCTTTTCTCTTGTACGTCGCGTCCAAAATTGAATATACATCATAATTGGTAATTATGATAACAGACTACATTATCATCGTTTAATTTATTATACAGATTAATTGCCGATCCCCTAGAATGGTGTTTAGTATCTCTAGAATCGAATTTTATAATTGAACTATAAAATTATTAAAGTTATTTGAAAATTTTAATAGTAATCTACACAGCCGCCCTTAACAACCGCGGGACCGGATTCGAACCTAGACGCGAAACGCCTGCATTTTGTCATAACCTCACACACCCCCCAAAAAACGAAGAACAGCTACGTCATTCTATTCTTCATATTCGACATATAACCTTCTTAAAGCTCTATGAGAAATTTTGAATTAGAAAGAGCTCCCTATAAAACAGAATGTAAATTCATCAATTTATATCCTTGAACAAATTAAAATTAAAATCCTGAAAGTGCAATTAAATATTTAGGATATTGTTACAATATACGTTTAACGAAAATCTTGAAGGTCTCTTAAACGCTTTTTGTTATTGTTTTTAACATTGAAAATGTTTATAAGGACGTGTCGCACAATTGCGGCCGATCGCTGGTGCGTTATCGAAAATGGGATCCGGTGAGTTTCCATAGAAACTACTTCTTTGTTGTCAATAACGCAGTACACATACAAAACTTCGTTTATGAATGCGACTACATTTCACTTATAACCTGTACATTGGTAAATGAAGAATAAATTCATTGATTGGTGAATGAATATAAATATATATATTTTTTAGATTTATTGAAGCATTTTCAATGCCCTTCTCTGTGCATTGCATTACTGCAATGCCTGTAAATTTTTATTATTAATTTTTTTTTAATGGACTAGTATTTGTCTAATTTCCCACTTGTTTTCGTAGTTGTAACTCTGTATTTGCTACCGAAATATGAGCAAATAAACAGTCTGTGATAAATACGATAAAACATAAAACAGGAATAAGTTTAAAAAATTAAATTAGAGTAATTAAAAATTAGAATCTTTCTCAACCCCTTCCCCTTCTACCACTCTCTCGTTGTATCTATTTATCTCTCTATCTATCTATCTTTATCCGTCTCTCAATCTATCTATCTATCTTTATCCGTCTCTCTCGTACACATTTTTCGTTTCCCCGTTTTTTTTTTTTACTGAGCGAGCGGGAGGCCTCCAAGAGTCCTTACGCCCTACGGTCTAGAAGATCCTTTAATGGCGCCTCTGACAAACACCCTTCAATTACACCCATCCTCCCACCCTTAGAGCGCCATGCTCTAATCAAGCCTGGACTCCTTTGATGCTGGGATAAACTCTTGGCAGGTTTGTCACAGATTCTTTCGCCTGTATCCTACAGCCAATCAGAGAGGCGCGGAAACTACTCGCTGGTAGCTGTCGCCTTACGAGGAAGAGTGATCTTCTAAAAGCCAAATTGCATTTTCCCTGCGGCCGGAACAGATTTATTGGACAGATTCAAGAGGATCGTGTTTGTGAGGATTACAAGGTAAACATGCTAAAACTGAATGAGAGGATAGAAGATAAATATGTGATTCTATGAACCCCATCCCTTCATTGCGATACAGAGAAGATCCAGAACTTGATCCACAGGCTCGAAGAAATTATAAAGGACAGATAAGTTATCTTCCATTGTGTTATTCAGTGTGATACACACACGAATTTTCTCAGTGTCAAATACTACAGGTTAATGAAATCAGAAGGAAATCGCATTAAGCGATCTCAGACGCATAACACACAAGTAAATAAGAATTTAAAAAAAACTCTTAAAAATGTCACGCGTTCGCATGGCATGTATCAGAGAAAGAAAGGGAGAGAGAGAGAGAGAGAGAGAGAGAGAGAGAGAGAGAGAGAGAGAGAGAGAGAGAGAGAGAGAGAGAGAGAGAGAGAGAGAGAAACCGATAATAAGAGACAATGGGGGAGCAGACAGAGCTCACCTTGGTACCGGCGGGGCATCAATTTGAGCGTGAAGCCCATAAAACGTAGGATAACACAAAGTGAATCATGAGAACGAACGCACACCGCTGAACTTCTGCTATGATTCACCCGTTTACACCAGTTGTGTTAATTTAATATACGCAAACAACACAATAGCCACAGTGACTCATTCGGTTCACACGAAACAAAGGGGGATCACTGAACTAAACGAGATAGTGCAACAGATAAATTATATAGTCCAGCTAATACAGAACAAGCCATACAACAGTTGTTACGCAGGCAACAAAATGAATAAGGATTTTACATAATAATTAGATTTTCAATGGAAAGACAACAAAAAATAAAAATATACTAACTTAATTAGTATTTGGGTTTTTTAAAAATATTCTTCAGTTGTTGTTAGTGGTTATTATGCCACTTTGAAAAGGTTTTCCCTGCACTATATATTCTTCACTATCGTTGTCGTGTTTTGGTCATTACACTGCTATCAAGTCTCTACGAAGTAAATTTCTTTTAACGCCAAAACACCGCTAACAACTCTAAGCCCGCTATCTTAACGCTACATAGCCTGCAGTAGAGGTGGGCCGATATACCTATAACAGGTATTTTGGAACGATATTTTTTGGAACGGATATAACAGTGACTGAACAGTTGAAATACCTGTTCCGATTCAACGATAACTGAAAACTGAAAAGTCGAATACCCGTTCCGATTACTCGCGGCGTCGCGGTCCCGAGTCGCGAGACTCCCTAGTATTACGATTACAGGAATGCAAAACCACTTTTTGGTGCTGAATACTTCATTCTGCGCTTGCGCCGATTGCCATATACAAGTGCGAAACGAAGCAAAACAGCGAGGTTCAGAATATCTCTATGCTAAAGAGATGAAGCTGTTTTTAATAAATGAAAAAAATTCATACTGATGTTGCATTTGTTCTCGTGCGTTATACAGATATATAATACAGATTATAATAACAAATTATATGTTATACTAGTCACCAACTTGTCAAATTTTGAAAAAGCGAACTATATTCTGTTATAACCTACAGAGTGGCTGACAGGCCACATTGTACTTTTTGTTAATGTGATTTCGGAGATGATTTTAACTTCACTGCACATCTCGCGTAAATTTGTTTGATATTCTTTATTGTGCTATTACGTGCACTCTAAATTTCATTCCCAGAGTTTCGCAACTGATTTGTTTAACCAAAAATGGAATCAATAATTAAATATTAAATCTATGTCAGTTTGTTTACTCCTAGTGAAAACGTAAATTAGTATTCCCAAAGGGACATAGGCCTATAAATTCTTTTGTTTCTTATTTTCTTTTAAACAGTAAGAGCTTGATAACGTCACAGTGTAAAGTAACACTGTTAATACTTCTAGTTTCAATTTATTTCTTACAACAACTTATATAATACACGTATATTATAATAAGTATATAATAACAAGTTTTTGTACGTGTTATTTTTTTTGGAACGGTTTCGTTTGTACCCGTTATTTTCAAATACTAGTTCATCAACACACCTCTAACCTACAGGCTTTTCCAAAGCTAGGCCCTAATCACACAGTAGCATCTCCTAATCATCCCACAAAAATACAAAGCTGGGCAAAGAATGGAACATTCAAGCAAACGAATCGAACTCTACACATCTTGTACTTACACGGTTTTATGTGCTTTCACCGGAACAGACGTTGTTACTCTAAATTAGTGTATTATGCTCACATGTTTCTTATCCAGTAAGCTTACAGTGTTTATACCTTAATCGGATATCTTGAACTTACGCGGAATAGCACTTACGATCTTACTTGCAGTAACTCTAGGGAATTGTAACTTGTGTTAGTCGCAGACCGACCGTCATGAAACACGCGGCGTTTACACGTTATCGATTCACAAGATAGACTGATCTCTCCGTTTCATATAAGCATTCTCGACTGAAATCCAGAAATCCAGTTCTTCGATAACCTCTACTCATGATTTTTCTACAGATAATCAATATTCTTGTTCAAGGAGGTCTCGTCTAAAAATTTCCAAAATATCATGAAAGTTATTAAAATTTACAGGTTTTTTTATGAATATCCCGTAAAATAATTAGGTATTCTCGCACACACGCACTCCATACGCATCTAACATCGTTTCGCATCATTTCACAGCACTTAAAATTTCAGAGAGAGAGAGAGAGAGAGATATTTGATAATGGTATGTTTCCGTTGTTAAATAATAGTGGTATATAGAAAAAACATATTTCATAAGTATTGTTGCGCTAGAACACCACAATAGAGAGAACACAAATACATTTTGAAGAGTCGAACATCGTTTGTTTTTCGGCTACAAAAAAATCAAAGCAACAGTTTGGAAAAGCAGACTTTCGATTAATGCACGCATTGCTTAATCGTAGAGACGACGAACACAGAACACTCTGCAGCCGCTACAGATGATGATTTTTTTGTGGGAAAATGTTGGATGGAGACACACAAAAACTACTAAAAGCTTTCTGAAATAACTTGTAACGCCATAAATATTATCCTCCAAGACGATGTAACTATCAAGCATCTTTCATGGCACAGTACGTTCCCTGTCACTAGGCACCGCAAGACATTGGGGAAGTCCGTCGGCCGCGATTATCTCAGTGAGCGTAAACTAGAGTTCATACATTAGAGAAACACTATAAATACAGCAATACTCTGGCCATCGACTTATGGCGATCAACCGCGCTCCAGTGTCGACCGTGAATGAATGAGAGCCAAGATAATACCAAGCCAAAAACTATAATAATCGTCCAATCGGAAACATCACACCCGAAAAATCTGGGACGATGGCATTCCCACATGAACAGTCTTACAATCCCAAAGTTACGAACGTTCAAAGTACGTAGACTACTTGGTTCCGGTGTCCCCGCAGTGCCAAAACCAAGTTTTTACTTCATTCTGTCTTATAGAGGTATTGTTCCTGTAATCATTTAAGTCACCACGTAACCAACTTGTTCTTTCTAAGTTCTATGCAACGCCAACCCGGCGCCAACCCTTTAGTATCTCTATCATAACCCGGCTGTAATCGTTCCAATCCAGAACCTCCACTTTCATCCGCAACTCTTCCTGTTTCATCACAATAATACTATGACACGAGAGTTGCATTTTCCTACTGGTGTTGTAGATGATTTTCATTCACTGTATTGTCCATTCTTTTAGGGCCAAACTCTTCGTGCATCTGTTTCTTCCTCTCCTCACCACCGGCCGACCGTAAAGTCCGACTTCAAGTTTATCCTCCTCGCAAAATCAAGCGCTCCCAGAGCACTGTTTAATGGCCATTGGATGAACCCCTTACATCTAATTTTCGAACCATATACATTTTCATCGTATATAAGATTCATTACCGTTACCTTCCATCGACGTTCTCAAAGGACATTCTTATGGCAACCTGAGTCGGATAGATCTTAAGCTGCGCTAGCATCTGGTATCCTCAGTAACACCGAGTCTCAATTAATTCATGCTTTCATTACTGAAGAATCCAGTGACGGCTGCTTGCTGGCTTTTCTCCCGGACCGGGAAAATGCTGCTTTGATCTGTTGTAAAAGGAAGCAGATTCACCCTCTAGGTTAAAAAGTTCACCAAATGATTTCACTCACTCCTTCGACATTGGTTATTGGTTATTATTTTATGGGATATTCATATAAAACCCGTTAATTTAAATAATTTTCGTGAGCATTTATGAGATGTTACTTATATTAGAATACTCATAATAATAAGACCTAACTGATGATAATAGTCATTTAAAAAAATCAGTAAATAGATTATGCATTTTTTTTTTAAGTGAAAAGGTTTTATGGTAATAAATTCAGCCGTAAAACTGATCAGGTTTTTTTATCACTCCTCGCAACTCAGTTTTATACATAAACACAAACAATTCTTCTCCCTCTACCAAAACAAAAGAGGCAGAAACTCTATTAGAAAGCGGAAACTCTATTAAGTAGCATTCCTGTCTTCTATAAAATGCGTTAGTTTAGCGACAGGAAGGCATCTGGGCAGCGCAGAATACTGAGTATTTAACTTGCTACCAGATAACTGGAGTATAGTGTAACCAAAATTCTGAATCCTCACACAGCAAACTCGGAGAAATACGACGCACATCAGAGAAAAGGTGCGCAAATGTTAAGCCGAACCTAAGAATAACGTCTTCTCTTCATACATGTTGTGTGTGTGTGTGGGGGAGTGAGAGAGAGAGAGAGAGAGAGAGAGAGAGAGAGAGAGAGAGAGAGAGAGAGAGAGAGAGAGAGAGAGAGAGAGAGAGAGAGAGAGAGAGAGAGAGAGAGAGAGAGAGAGAGAGAGAGAGAGAGAGAGAGAGAGAGGAATGAGTATGTATGTATTCGGGGAATAGAGGTATTCCCTCATTAAATCATGCTCTTTGATCTGATAGATCCTGATCAAGAAATCTAATTAAATGTAAACCACAAAACGGTGAATTTTTCTGAGAATGTGCAGAGGAGAATTTTATTCCTTGAAACAACGAGAAAAGGTAAAATAATAGCGTAGTCAAACACGTCACACACAGAATTGAATACAGTGGAACTTGGTTATTACGGGCTCGGCTGTTACGTCAACTCGGGTGTAGCGTTATTTTGTCATAAGTCCGGTCAAACTGATATCTTTAACATTATAAAAACTCCCGGTTTTAACGTCACTAAATATTGTACTACTCTGTTATAGCGTCAAATATTTCTCAGATATTTTACTCTAAATTTCATATAAACGTATATATGTGTGCGCGACCGCGCGCGCTAGCCCATGGCTACAGACATACATTGTATGCAAGCGGTAAGCACTGTAACAGGACTGCCGGCGCCAGCCATTTTACGAGCTCCAACAGATGGCTAGATCGATTTAAGGCCCGACACTCGATTTCCTTTCCAGAAAATTGTGGTGAGGCAAAATGCGTAGATCTGAACGTTACAGGCGATTGGGTGCGTAACACTTGGTCAGAAATTAGACGATCATATAAAGATGAAGACATCTTTAATGGACATGAAGCCGGAATTTTTTATAAATTAACTCCAGATACGACTTTCAAATTTAAAAATGAAAAGTGCGTTGGTGGGAAGCTCTCTAAACAAAGAGTTACAGTTTTTGTTTGTGCGAACATGACGGGAACCGAAAAAAGGAAACTTTTAGTTATCGGGAAAAGTTTGCATCCTAGATGTTTTAAAAACATCAAAAAACTTCCTGTAAGTTACACTCCCAACAAAAAAGCGTGGACGACTTCTAGTATTTTTGAAGATGAACTAAGAAAGTGGGATAAAGAACTGTCATCGAAAAACAGAAAAATTCTACTTCTAGTTGACAACTGTGCAGCCCATCCAAAGTTAAATTTGACAAACATTAATCTGGTCTTCTTACCGGCCAACTGTACGAGTGTCCTGCAACCTATGGACCAAGGCGTCATTAGAAGCCTAAAGTGTCACTATCGCAAGCAACTTTTAAAAAAAATTATTTTCTGTATGGACACGGCGCAACCTGCCACAATTTCACTCTTAGATGCAATACAATTCCTAGACGACTCTTGGAAGAGTGTAACAAAGAAGACAATAGCAAAATGCTTTAGTAAAGCATGACTCGTACATGAAAATTTACCCGATGATGACGAAGACGACGACTTGCCGCTCTCAGAGTGGATTAAGAAATTCGACGTAAATGAATTTGGAAATGAACTTGATTCCTATGCATCAGTGGATGACCTAGTAGAAACATTCCGGTGTTGAGTGACGCAGAAATTATCGCGGAAGTAAAAAACATAGAAGCAGAAGATAGTGTTGAAGAAGATGCTGAGTAAGAGGAGGATGCCGACATATTTTGTCCGACAGTACAGGAAGCAATGAGAGCCGCCGAAACTCTTTCACGATTTTACTGCTTTAGAGAGACGTCTGACGACACGTTCAATGCAGCGCAGCATCTCCACAGCAGAACAGAAAGAATTTATTTTTCAGAAAGGAGCGTTCAAAAGAAAATTACTGATTACTTTCGACAGTAAGCCTAAATGTAAGTTACATGTACTTTCATTTTGATCTTGTAAAATATTCTTCATGCTGTTTGTATAAATGAAATGCAGTTTGTAAACTTTAGAATAAATATCACGAATAATGTTAATAATACAAAGATCTTTTTTTTATTTCTCCTTCCTTACTAGTGATTAAAAGGGTATTTTCTAACGACTCTTTTATAACGTCACTCGGACATAACGTCATTATTTTTTTGGTCTCTTCAATGACGTTATAACCAAGTTCCACTGTATTACAGTATATTAGTATTGTCTTATTTGGAAGGACGCGCCGTACAGGGAGTTGGATCTCAAACGCACTAGGCTATGAGTAAAGCTAATTTACTCTCCCAGAATCCTTAGGTTTTTATTACTTAATTATGTTCCGCTCTTATATGTAATTACCTCGCCACACACACAGCACGCGCGCGTTACAGCCTCCATAAAATATGACCTTAACATTTTAAAAACGCGTGTAGTGTCTACAAAAAAAAAGTAATAAAATAAAACATTTTGCAGCCTCTTAAAAATGCATACGTGTGGCCAGTAAAATGATGTTTTACATTTTTGTAAGTTTATTTACCAGAAGGCGTAATATATGAAAGCCAGACCGATCTAAAATCCAAAATCTAATATGTTACCACATTGAAAGATAAGGTTATTCAGTAAGTAAAGAGACAAATTACTTATTGGTTTAAGATTCCGTTTATTCAAATAGTTCAACAAGTTACATATTTTAAACATAATCACCGACTACAATTATTCTCTTTTCGGATTGTTACTTTCAGTAACAAATAATTATTTGTCATGAAGTTTGATCCACTGATGTCAATTTGTTGTCACATTTTGTCTATCGCTTGAATTTTCGTTCACGACGATGGAATTCATCCCGATAATACATCTCCTTCAGTCATGTTGTGGTTTGGCTTATAGTTATCTTTAGTCGAAACCGGTCACCTACACACTTCTTTATTCTTGGTGAGGTGTCTCGAAACACATCTGGTACGTGTTTCAATGTAGCTGTTATGAATAATCGAGTGAACTACACCAGCCCTTAAATTATGATTTTCAGCATGTCTGCCTACTGTAACTCGGCTGTCTCCTTGGTAAGTTCATCAATGCGAGACTCCAGATCTAATGTAGAAGTTTCAGTAATAACGCGTAGTCCCACACGTTGGTGAACATTGCCACTTTTCTGCTGTTTTTGAACTGCCTTATAAACTTGTTCAAGTTTTTACAGTTCTTTTGTTTTTCGTACGGTATGATTGTGCTTTAGCGGATCTCAGTCTTCTTCATCAACCACCTCCAAATATCTCTACTCCTTGGCATTGTCTTTCAGTTACTGACACCCAGCAACTCTCTTGAATTCCTTCTAATATTGTCCAGCTCCATGTCCGCAGTCTTCCCTTATTACTCCTTACTAAAATTTTCCTTCCGACGCCCTCCTTGTATACTTTCCTTCTCTACACTTTCTATCTGATTTAACCAACTAAAACTCTGCAAGTTGCGAAGTTCACAAGTTGTGATTTTTGTAAACTGCTTCAGCTCATGATCAAAGCATATTCTCCGCGTTTTGTTTCCTTTAACTTTCGTAGGATGTTCCGTCCTAAAACTTCAAGTATTTTGTCACTGTCAACTTATGAGCGGCCAAGTATCACGTCCACATGAAACTGTGGACCTCATTATCGTTTCACACACTGTCTGGCCGTGATCTGACTATCAAACAGGGTGAAAGTTGGGAGAAGCATGGCTGAGTATTGAGGAAAGCCACGAAAGGCATAGACGGGCGTTATGCGCTCTAAGCTGCCAATATAACGATGGTTTCCTCACATCGTGTGGAGGGAAAATGTGTCCTGTCTAATGTAGGCGTAATACATTAGAAAATTTTTTTCCTGCGCAAACGTCTAATAGAAACGAAGGAGCCTTTCTTGGTCGCTGAGCTGCGCCGACCCAGCGAATGAAATTCCCCACTTAAAAAGTATAGCCAACTTTGAGAGGAGCGAGTGGAGACAACGCGGATAACAGTTCACTGTCTCACTTTACACACTAATTGTCTCTCTGTCACATACATAGTTCCATTGTTTCGCCAGTCTTGTTACAGCCGATGTTCAGAGTGTAAGACTCTTGTGCGCATGTGCGATATGACTTTATTAGCCTCGCAACGAGGTGTTTTTTCACTGCGCGTCTCGAACTCAGTGTTCAATTTCTATCGTCAGGTCTGTACACCTTTTCACCCTACTTAGTTTACAAGCGGCCGCGTAGTATCATATTTGTATCGCTTTGCATTAAATTAGACCGCTTAATTACATGGCGTAGGTTAAGATTTCCGTTTTCTTTCACTACCCTGTTCCCGTGTGATGCTATTATCAAAATCAACTTACTTCCCAGGTACACAGTCCTTCCTTCATCATTTTGATTATGCCATTTTCTGCAGTTAAACTTTGTCGTCTTACCATATGCTGTTATCATGCTGTATTATTTACTTAAACGATCGAGCTATCAGGCCGTGATTTTCATGGCTCGAGCTTGTAAAGCAATTACGGCAGAGAATTTTTTTTTCGTAAACGGCACTGTAGCGGGCGTCAACTGTCAAGAGTGATGCATGGTATAGCCAAACGGCCGCCGTTAGACAATGATTTAAGAAGGACAACGCCTTGGCACATAACAGATGTTGGACATGGATGAACGACATAAGCGCAAGTGGCGACAATAACAAAGAAACAAAAGACGGTGTCCGTTCATCACAACTACCGACAAGGAGTGTACTAAGGGGACGCCAACATTTTCGACGTATACGTGTGAGTTAGCGGCTGCACATGGACATAACATTTTCCACAAAAGCAGTCTAAGAGCGGATGCAGTTAGGTACAAAGGAACTTATATAGCTGCACAGCGGGAAACTTGCTTACTGGCACGACATACGGAGCATCTTGTAAGGCTGCAGAACAGATGTTAGTTCCTGGAAGATGACCACCATCAGCGTGTGAACGTAACAAGGGAAGTCGAGGACAATACGGCGATTCGACACACCCGGGTTATGGTACACACATGTGCGGAAAGGAAATCGCTTAGAAAGGACACTTGGGAACGTAAGAACAATCACATAACAGACAACCGTGTAATTAGGTCCGTCGTCATACGGGGAGATGGTGTGGACAGCAAGACTTTTAGAGAGGGGTCTTGGCTGACCTATCAGGAGCAAGGAATTCGGCAAAGGCGGGTGTAAAGAAGACGTCAACATGGAGACAAGGGTGAAGAGCGAATGGGAAGTAGACTAGAGACCCCAGCCGGAGTATCCAGGAGGAGCCTTCGCAGAATCTGATGCGAGAAACCAATCATGACAGTGATTGTGGTAAGGGTATGACATCCGTGGAGGGAGTCGTGTTGCTGAAGTAATAAAATAAGGTGTTCGCAGAGAAGAAGGGTTCAGTCGATTTCCAATTTTCAAACAATTTAAGTCAGTCTATAAAAATCAGTCAGTCAGTCTATTTTAATCTCAGTTCGGTCGATTTGGAGAGTTCAGTCTCAGTTCGGTCGTATTCTAAATTTTGTCAGTCAATTCTATTTCGGTATAAACCAGCCAAAGTCTTTCAGATGGACGGTAGTAAAGTGTATTGATACTAGCAAAGAGATCGTTCGGGAGTGTATCAGAGACTATGTAAAACTGTAGAACTAACCCGTGACCAAATACTATGACAATGTCGAGTTAAGTACGATCAGACTTTGTGATCATAAAAATCTCGTTTTTATGAATCTAATGCGAGTGATAAGGTATTGACAATATCACATTACCGTGACATAAGTGACATGAAACAATATAGTAAGATTGTGCCACGTTCTTAACTCACTAAAATGCAATTAAAACCAATTATATTTGCATTGTGAATACAGTATAAATGGTACAATCGCTCTAATTAAACGCAGCATAAACTATTGCACGCGTACATCAAAAGTGACAAAGAACCTACACGCAAAGTGTTTTAGACGATGAAGTCATATTCGAGTTAACGCAATTAGTCATTATCGTTCATGCGAGTATCCGGATAAAATGTGGGACAAATAGTGTCGTGACGAAGTGTCAAGTGTAATTTAATTGGCGTATCTTCAGCCTGGATTTCTTCGTAGGATGAGAGGTACGACGCAGTTAATCACCGCAATTTGGATACAAACAACAAGTAAATTATTATCATTCATGTAACATTAGATTAGGTCGCCACTGTCCTGCCACTCAAAAAGAACTCGCCACTGAGTAGAATATACATTTATTTAATTGTTGAATATACATATATTTAATTGCTCAAAAGTAACGCAAATTGAGAAATATGAATCCATAGAGTAGGATATATTGAAATTTATATGGTCATTAATTAATTAGTCTTTATTGATTTTGTAGATGTTCATAACGTAGAGATAATATAACAGCATTGTATATTTTATGTTGTCTAGAAACGCTAACTTTATTCAGTATTTAAATGATATTGAAAACATATAATAAATTTGTATCGTTTATAAAAATTAAATTTGTATTGTTTACGAAAATTAATAGTGTCTGAGTCAGATGATTGTTATTCACCCAAAACACCTGTTTACTTATGGTGCTCCAGCACGCGGGGCGTATTATGGCTCAGTGATATCAGAGTGTATCATCAGATATGGCATGCCCGTCCTGGAGCAGTAAACAAGATCTGTAATAAAAACTTACATTTATGGAAACTCCTTTGAATAATTTTAACTAATTTATGCAAGTAGAGACAAACATAAAATATATTACAGTTGCATATGGTGTCCCAACACGTGACACGAGGAAGCAAATTCTAGTAGATAATTGTAACCAAGAGAAAATTTTTATACAATTAAAAATTCAATTAGATTATGTAATTAATAAATTTGCATAATACATGTATATTTGTACATGATGCCCAACGCGTGGTAATATATTATATTTGTACATGCCGCCCAAACGCGGGACAATAAGTAAAATTTATTTAATTAATTAATTTATGCAATTATTAAACCTGCATAAATATTACATTCGTATATGGCTCCCAAAGAACGTGGGGCATAACAAACTACATATACAGCCGTATATGGCGTCCAACCACAGGGCTAAATACACATAAGTACGACAAAGTTCGTACCGACAGCACTATCATAAATACAGATAAAAATTTATATAATTAATGGAATAATTAATTCAAACAAATAAATCTGCATGAAATATACATTTGTATATGGCGCCCAACGCGATTGCACGAAGCGATTGCTCGAATAATTAATAATAAATATTATAAGTGAGTAGGCTGAGGACAGGCAGTGGCTATAAACAATTGTTAGACAGTAAGTCAGTAGTAGAAATAGTCTTAGTTAAGCATACTTGAATGATTACGCGTAGTCGCGCGAAAATGACAAACAATAATTCAGATAGTATGGAGTTCGACGTGAACAACCAGCTAGGCGTCGAAGGACGTGAGGAAGATACGACGCAGAGTGAAAACACCAGCGCCGACGAGACTACAAGGGCGGGGGGACAATCGTTAGTACCTCGCGAGATGAACTTCCAGTTATTGCTCGAGTTCATTAAACAACAGAATGAAAAAATGAGTGAAAAAATGAGCGAAAAAATGAGACAACAGAACGAAGAACAGATTGGAAAAATAAAAGTAGAATTGCAAGAACACACCAAGAAATGGGAAGAGAAAATTAGCGAGCTACAGAAAAAGAATGAACGTGGAATGAAAGAGTTGAAGAATGAATTAACAAGACATACCAAAGAAAGTAAAGAATTGAGAGAGAAGGACCGACAAGAATGGCAAGAAGCAATTAATAATACACAGAAGTCAGTAGACCAAATAAATAACAAACTAGACACACATATTCAAGAAACCAACAGCAGGAATGAAGAATTGAAAGGAGTTGTCATGAACAACGTAGAACGACTACGGACAGAACAAGGAGAAGCAGTAAACTCGTTAAAACAGAAGATCGTAGAAGTAGATGACAGACAACGATCGGCTGTACAGAAAATCAGTGAGACAGATAAAGAGAAGGAGACACGGCTAGAAGAATTAAGAAACCACATCGCCAAAGTTAAAGAAGGCCAAGAACGACTACAGCGTCAATTAGCCAACGCAGAAGTCGGATCGACCGCAAGAACAGGTGGGCCGCATAACAACGAATTAAAATACAACGGCACAGACCGATATCCCATCGAATTTCTCAAAGAACTGACCGAAATCCAGAACACATTCTACCCAAGTGACGATGTCAAATGGATCGGTCGACATCTAGAAGCAGACGCCGCGATTTGGTGGAGGGTGATACGAGACCAAATCCGCAACTTTGATGAATTTAAAGACCTCTTCACACAAAAGTATTGGGGAGAAGAGAGACAGGACGCAGTCAGGGACAACCTAGAATTTGGTCGATTTAATTGGAAGGGCAATCTGAGCGCAATTCAATATATGGAGCGCAAGCTTCTTGAAAGTCGCCAATTAACGCCAGCTATCACTGATCGTCAGCTAATCAAAAAGATAGCGCGCCATTTTGTAAGAATATTGAAATTGCTGTGGTGACAAGGGGGATTAATTCAATCCAAAACCTTGAATCATTGATTGCAGAGTACGCCACGATTAATCAGCGAACAACTAGAGATAATGACTTTGTAGGGAGTCACGAGAAGGTGAATGCCCGAGGTGTGGGGGAAGCAACAAACACACCCCAACCATTTCACAATAAGGGTGTCAGCTGGAAGCAAAAACAACATTTGCCGAACAAAGAAAGTGAAAACGATCGCAACGTTAAGGGGTTTGGACGACACACTAACCGACAGCCCATAAATTCCTTAGAATTCGTAAACAACGGTGCGTCGACCTCGACTGGTAAGGGGAACGACGTAGATAGAGAAAAAAAAAAATTAACCCTACCATACAATGAGATAGCCGATATACTGACCAAGAACCGACTTCACGAAACCAACATACTATTACCAGATCTTAGAAATGAATTAACTTATGAAGATGAATTAAGATTCGAACAACGGATTTCTAAGTGTCCAGAAATATTAATTAAGTTCAATAATAATATTACGGTCCTTGCCTTATTGGATACTGGGAGCGCGATAAATGCGTTGTCAGAAGAATGGTTCAACCAAAATAAACATTATTTAGAACCATATGAGGAATTAAGCATGACTAATACACTGATTATTAGTGCAGTAGGTAGTAAGTCTAAGCTAGTACGGAAACAAATCTTATGTGACATTTACATTAGTGATATCAAGATAGACTGCGTATTTTTAATTATTCCAAATTTAATTAGAAATTGTATATTAGGTATTAGCTTTATGAAAGATGAAAAATGTTTGATTGACGTGGAAAAGGGAGTCGTCGAATTTAGAGGAAGAGAGGAAGAACAAAATGTCAGCATACCCATTATACACATGGAAGTAGTAGAAGCAGAAGAAGAGGATGAAATCGAGAAGAAAATAAACGCGAAAGTGGACAACATAACAGGTGTGGATGAGGAAACGTTAGAAGATCTGAGAGAAGTCTTAATGAATAATAAAAGTTTATTTCGGGAGAGTCCAGGGAGAATGGAATGCTATCAGCATGAATTTAAAGTAACGGACAACACGCCTTATTTCCAACGCGGGTGGCCAATTCCACTTGCATACAAGCAAAGAGTTGATGCCGAAATCAACAAAATGTTGAAACACGGTGTAGGCCTAATTGAGAGGGGAAATAGCCCATTTATTAATCCAATGGTCGCCGTAATAAAGAAAGACGGAAACGTCAGGCTGTGTTTGGACGCACGAAAAATCAATAGTGTTACCATTCCCGACTATGAAGGACCAACTCCTATCCAACAGATTTTAGCAAGGTGTGGTAGAATGAAGTACCTGTCCACAGTGGATTTAACCAGCAGTTTTTGGCAGGTGCCACTAAAGGAATGTTGTCGCGATTACACTGCTTTCATGTATGAGGGGAAATGTTATAGATATACAGTAACACCATTCGGATTAAGCACCAGTTCTGCCGCTCTGACGAGAGGACTAGACATGGCACTTGAAGATCCGGTGAAGGAAAACACAATCATCTACGTTGACGACTGTCTTTGTTACTCGAACGACGTCAAGACGCATCTGGTACATTTGAATTTATTATTAAGCAATCTACGCAGAGCAAACCTAACGATTAACCTCGATAAATCGCAATTCTTTCGTCAAGAAATCGCCTACCTAGGGTATCGCTTAACTACAGAAGGAGTTCAAGCAACAGAAGAAAAGGTTGCTGCGATCAGAAATTTCCCAGTTCCGAGAAACCAGAAGCAATTGAAAGGATTCTTAGGATTGACTAACTTTTATAATAGATTTACTGCTAAGTATGCAGAAACGATTCAACCATTACTGGATTTATTGAGAAAAAATAAAAGGTTTATATGGACATCAGAACTTGATCGATGCTTCAAGGAAGTAAAGGATTTATTTATTGAAACGGTTATATTAAAATTTCCGAAAGTCAACCAACGATATTTTCTTCAATGCGATGCGAGTAAATACGCCTACGGTGGACAACTGTATCAGTTGGATGAAGAGGGGAATGTGGGTGTAATTGCCTACACGAGTAAAACTTTTAAGGGTGCGGAAAAGAACTATTTCACGACTGAAAAGGAACTCTTAAGCATTGTCAGATGTTTAGAGAAGTTTCGAATATATATCTTGGGTCAACCATTAACGATGATAACTGATAATAAAGCACTCACTTTCATGCATAAATGCCATCTAAACAACTCCAGGATAACTAGGTGGATCCTATCCATACAAGAATATAACTTTAACATCCTTCACTGTAAAGGTAAAGAGAATGTAGTGGCCGACATACTCAGCCGATATCCAGAAGATGCAACGGAAGAGGACCAAGTTGATGAGAACTTTGAATACCAGATAAATCAGGTAACTATAAAAATGAAGAAAGACGTATGTAGTATGATAAGAGACATAGGAAAATTCCAGAAGGAGGATACGAAGTTAGGATCTATTATAGATAATCTAGATAATGGTAATGAAAATGATATGTGTAAGTTTTATAAGTATGTTGATAACAAATTGTATAGAAAGTGTAAGAACAAATGGAAATTATACGTGACAGAGAGTATTACGGACATAATCATCTCCGAAATACACCAGATGTACGGCCATTTAGGAGGTAAGAAATGTACCAAACTGTTACAGGAGAGTTTCACATTTGACAAAATGTCAAGGAAAATTAAAGAGTACGTAAAAACTTGTGACAAATGTCAACGTTGCAAGGATAGCCAAAATAGGAATCTGTTTGGCGGAACGATACCAATTTTACCATCAGAGAAAGGAGAACTCATTAGCGGGGATTATTACGGACCGTTACCGGTATCGACGGGTGGCGTAAAATACATCTTCGTCATGGTTGATAACTTTACAAAATACGTGAAGTTATACACGTTGAGAAGGGCAACAACGGCCGCAACTATCAGGAGAGTCCGACAATACATCGAAGAAGTTGTAAAACCGAAAGCAATATTAACGGACAATGCGACGCAGTTCACATCGAAACAATGGGTGGAAGGATTGAGTGAACTTCAAATACAACCGAAGTACACTGCCATTCGCAACCCGTGCGCCAACCTTGCCGAACGTATTAATCGACAATTAGGAAACATGTTCCGTATATTCGTCGGCGAACAACACACTAAGTGGTCACGTTTCATTACAACAATCGAAAGCTGCATTAATGAAACGTATCACGACACCATTGAAGTAACACCATACGAAGCGCAGTTTGGTAGGAGACCAGCACGCGTTTGGGAAAAGTACTTAAACCAAGAAATACATGAACATAGCATAACGGACAACCGCCAAATCTTCGTGAAGATGAAGCTGAAGAGAGAGAAACACGCAAAGAAAATGAACGAGGATAACAAAATTACCAAATTTAAATTGGGAGATCTAGTATTGGTAAGGACATATTGCCAATCGGATGCCATGCAGAAGAAAATTGACAAATTTTGTGAATTATATTGTGGACCCTATAAGGTGAAACAGGTCTTAGGGGAAGCTACATATATCTTGGTTGAATGCAGCGATGAACAGAAAATACGCGGCAGATTTAACATAAGACAGTTGAAAGCTTATCATTCCCGAAAGGAAAGAGATTAAAGAAAGAAATCAACGTGATAAATAATACATCAAATTATTTAAGGACAAGACGTGCGTTTATGTTACGTAAAGAAGGGAAAAGGCAAACTACTCAACGGCTAAGTGGGGAGAAGTTAGAGGAAAGCGTAACGCCTCTAACGGTAATAAAAAAACAAACCATTCAAGTTTGCTTAGCTAAGAGATAGAATTGTCTTTGTAAATAAATCAAGAACTATGTCATTGTGTTATAGTTAGTAGTGAAATCATAGACTAATTTGTAAAAATTTAAATTGTCTTGTTTCATGGTAAAATTTTGAATAATGTACGTGATAAGATAGTAATCGATAAGAGAAAGTAAACAAAGGTTTGTTACTTAATCATTTGAAATAATTAGCTATAAATTATTGGAATGTACAACAAGCAGTAATAAATTACAAGAATGTAAAATAGAAAAAAAAAATCATTTATTATAGATGGTGTAATCGTAAAAACTTTAATGAGAATTATAGTGTGATAGTTGTTAAGTTCAAACAAAAGGGGAATGTAAATAAAGTTTTGTTCAATTGAAATGAGATTTTGTTGAGAAATTGTAGAATTTTAGGGGAAGAAAATTTTTTTTGATACGTATAAGAAGTACAGTATTAATGTTTATATGTGTAAAATTTAGCGTAAATCAAATTGTAATATAATCTTTGGAAAACCTAACCTAGGATAATTAGAGTGAATAGGTTATCATTAATACTTAAGCTTATTGTGTTTTCTTTTGTTGTAACCAAGTTGGTCGAACGCTTGTCAACAAAATGTAAATTTTAGCCAATAGATTATTTAGGAGTCATGCATATAAATATTAAAAACCTAAACGAAAAAAAAAAATGTGATAACTAGTTAGCAACAAAAGAATATTCTTTTACTTTATTTTCCTAAAAGGAAGGAATTTTGTAGATATAGAACATGTAAATGAATATTAACTTAACCATATAATTACTAGAAAATCTGTAAATGGATTCATAATCTCAAACAAGCGAGCAATAAATTCAGTATCAAGGTTATGAACGACAGTGGTGTAATAATGACAGACAGTGTTGAAAAAGGGGGAAGGAAAGGGTAAGTGACACTACACTCTTTCATGTGGAAGATGATCTTTAGTGACTACACTCTTTTCAATGAAGAATGACCATTGATGAAACTTCAGCAAGGGCATTAATTTGCGATTCCTTGATTCGGGACTCATCAATGAACCCAAATTGGGGACTCTGTAAAGCAATTACGGCAGAGAATTTTTTTTTCGTAAACGGCACTGTAGCGGGCGTCAACTGTCAAGAGTGATGCATGGTATAGCCAAACGGCCGCCGTTAGACAATGATTTAAGAAGGACAACGCCTTGGCACATAACAGATGTTGGACATGGATGAACGACATAAGCGCAAGTGGCGACAATAACAAAGAAACAAAAGACGGTGTCCGTTCATCACAACTACCGACAAGGAGTGTACTAAGGGGACGCCAACATTTTCGACGTATACGTGTGAGTTAGCGGCTGCACATGGACATAACATTTTCCACAAAAGCAGTCTAAGAGCGGATGCAGTTAGGTACAAAGGAACTTATATAGCTGCACAGCGGGAAACTTGCTTACTGGCACGACATACGGAGCATCTTGTAAGGCTGCAGAACAGATGTTAGTTCCTGGAAGATGACCACCATCAGCGTGTGAACGTAACAAGGGAAGTCGAGGACAATACGGCGATTCGACACACCCGGGTTATGGTACACACATGTGCGGAAAGGAAATCGCTTAGAAAGGACACTTGGGAACGTAAGAACAATCACATAACAGACAACCGTGTAATTAGGTCCGTCGTCATACGGGGAGATGGTGTGGACAGCAAGACTTTTAGAGAGGGGTCTTGGCTGACCTATCAGGAGCAAGGAATTCGGCAAAGGCGGGTGTAAAGAAGACGTCAACATGGAGACAAGGGTGAAGAGCGAATGGGAAGTAGACTAGAGACCCCAGCCGGAGTATCCAGGAGGAGCCTTCGCAGAATCTGATGCGAGAAACCAATCATGACAGTGATTGTGGTAAGGGTATGACATCCGTGGAGGGAGTCGTGTTGCTGAAGTAATAAAATAAGGTGTTCGCAGAGAAGAAGGGTTCAGTCGATTTCCAATTTTCAAACAATTTAAGTCAGTCTATAAAAATCAGTCAGTCAGTCTATTTTAATCTCAGTTCGGTCGATTTGGAGAGTTCAGTCTCAGTTCGGTCGTATTCTAAATTTTGTCAGTCAATTCTATTTCGGTATAAACCAGCCAAAGTCTTTCAGATGGACGGTAGTAAAGTGTATTGATACTAGCAAAGAGATCGTTCGGGAGTGTATCAGAGACTATGTAAAACTGTAGAACTAACCCGTGACCAAATACTATGACAATGTCGAGTTAAGTACGATCAGACTTTGTGATCATAAAAATCTCGTTTTTATGAATCTAATGCGAGTGATAAGGTATTGACAATATCACATTACCGTGACATAAGTGACATGAAACAATATAGTAAGATTGTGCCACGTTCTTAACTCACTAAAATGCAATTAAAACCAATTATATTTGCATTGTGAATACAGTATAAATGGTACAATCGCTCTAATTAAACGCAGCATAAACTATTGCACGCGTACATCAAAAGTGACAAAGAACCTACACGCAAAGTGTTTTAGACGATGAAGTCATATTCGAGTTAACGCAATTAGTCATTATCGTTCATGCGAGTATCCGGATAAAATGTGGGACAAATAGTGTCGTGACGAAGTGTCAAGTGTAATTTAATTGGCGTATCTTCAGCCTGGATTTCTTCGTAGGATGAGAGGTACGACGCAGTTAATCACCGCAATTTGGATACAAACAACAAGTAAATTATTATCATTCATGTAACATTAGATTAGGTCGCCACTGTCCTGCCACTCAAAAAGAACTCGCCACTGAGTAGAATATACATTTATTTAATTGTTGAATATACATATATTTAATTGCTCAAAAGTAACGCAAATTGAGAAATATGAATCCATAGAGTAGGATATATTGAAATTTATATGGTCATTAATTAATTAGTCTTTATTGATTTTGTAGATGTTCATAACGTAGAGATAATATAACAGCATTGTATATTTGATGTTGTCTAGAAACGCTAACTTTATTCAGTATTTAAATGATATTGAAAACATATAATAAATTTGTATCGTTTATAAAAATTAAATTTGTATTGTTTACGAAAATTAATAGTGTCTGAGTCAGATGATTGTTATTCACCCAAAACACCTGTTTACTTATGGTGCTCCAGCACGCGGGGCGTATTATGGCTCAGTGATATCAGAGTGTATCATCAGATATGGCATGCCCGTCCTGGAGCAGTAAACAAGATCTGTAATAAAAACTTACATTTATGGAAACTCCTTTGAATAATTTTAACTAATTTATGCAAGTAGAGACAAACATAAAATATATTACAGTTGCATATGGTGTCCCAACACGTGACACGAGGAAGCAAATTCTAGTAGATAATTGTAACCAAGAGAAAATTTTTATACAATTAAAAATTCAATTAGATTATGTAATTAATAAATTTGCATAATACATGTATATTTGTACATGATGCCCAACGCGTGGTAATATATTATATTTGTACATGCCGCCCAAACGCGGGACAATAAGTAAAATTTATTTAATTAATTAATTTATGCAATTATTAAACCTGCATAAATATTACATTCGTATATGGCTCCCAAAGAACGTGGGGCATAACAAACTACATATACAGCCGTATATGGCGTCCAACTACAGGGCTAAATACACATAAGTACGACAAAGTTCGTACCGACAGCACTATCATAAATACAGATAAAAATTTATATAATTAATGGAATAATTAATTCAAACAAATAAATCTGCATGAAATATACATTTGTAAGCTGTCATCATCATCATCATCAGAGTTGAGCACCGATGGCAGGTTGGCAAAGATGTCGCAGAGTCTGGTACCGTAAAACCTGCTCCGGCCATCAGACCCTACGTACTTTGGTGATGAACACCTTTCGAGTCGTCTAAACATTAGGCAGAAAAAAAGACATTGCCTTCGGCATCAGACCACTGCCAAATTGTCGATAGCCTTAATAAATGACTGGGCCGTGAAACCTACGAAATTATATGTCTATTTCTTCTAATTTAGAAGAAAACATATATTTTTATTATCGTTAACTTATAAGCAAACTTATTACAATCGATGTTTACATTATTAGACCCATTGCGACTACATAATATATATTATTATAATATGATTATTTTTGAATTTTGTAATTATTATTATATAATAATAAATTAGAGTCGTAATATGTCAACTCGAGATAAATGATACAAATTATTTGTTTTGTTGCAGCGTAAAGGGTATATATGGAAATCCTAAAGTATTATGCTTAAACTGTAAGTCAAGCGGCAACTTGAGGATTTCGACCTGTTGGTCTGTCTGTTGCACGGTCGAGATCGCATTACCGTTGATCGGATGACCATGTAAATGCATTGATTGTGTACCGACGTTGATAAGACCGTGGGCTAGGGGCACAGGTTACCAGTATCACAAGCTTTTCTTATACCGTCGAACTTACGATTTTTAAATTTGTGTATTTGTACATATTTATTTACACTATGTATATAAATTTGTACATTTAAAATTTTTACTATACACACACATATTTCATCTTATTTTGTATGTTTCTCTTTAAGTATTTCTTGCATGTTTCTATATTATGAAAAGTTCTTCAAATATCAACTATTTCTGCAAGTAAAATTATATTGTATTATCACCTTATGCACGTTTCACTGATTCAATCACACAACTGGGGGTTGCGCGGCCCGCGCGAAGCGCGGGTCGCGAGTAGTGCAGTGTCCCGAGTCTCAGAAAGGACTCCTGCCACTGGGTCTGTTAGAAACATTATATCTGTTATAGTCTGTTAGAGTTCATTATATACTTTTTATCTACTTATGGGGGGGGTCTGAAGCGACCTGCGATTGGTGGATTATACCACCGGGACTAGCAAACGAGGTCGCTTCCAGGACTCACCTGGTCGCGGGGTGTATTTACCAAGTCCAGTAATGAGGGAATTGTGGATCACTCTGTCGGAACGAACATAGAATCGTCGCGCCAGGCGTCTCACGGTGTCATCAAGAGAGCGGACACCGAGTCCTCTCCTCAAAAGACGAGAAGAGTACCTCCGGGGGACTTTGCACGCGAGCTTCAGTCCCCGGTCGAGTACGCGCTGGAGCGTGATTCTATGACCACGAGCCAGGTATCCCCAAACAGGACAGGCGTAGGTAATCACCGGCAACACGTACGTGTTGACTATGAGCTTACCTAGCCGGGGGGTCATTGCCGGATTAGATAGCACGGGCCAGAGTCTACTGAGTTGCGCCGAAGCGCGTTGTCTGATGTAGTTTGTATGGGTTCGCCAGGTGAGTCGGGAATCCACGTGGAGCCCGAGGTACTTGACGCTGTTGGTCCAGGGCACCTCGACGGGGCCTACTTTAAGCGGCCGAGGCCGCTTGCGTTTTCGCGAGAATATTACCGCGGCGCTCTTGGAAGCGTTAACGGCAACTCTCCAGTCATCGGTCCACCCGACATACGCGTCGAGTTGGCGCTGGAGCTTAACTGCCGCATAACTCGCGTTCGGCTCTGAGGCAAAAGCCGCAGTGTCGTCCGCGAACAGCGACAATTTCACTCCAGGAACTCGGGGCGTGTCGTTGACAAACAACGAGAACAGGAGAGGCCCAAGGACGCTTCCCTGAGGGACGCCAGCGGTAATACGCCTCTCCGAAGAGAGAGCGTGGTCTACTCTCACTCGGAAGCTACGGTCTCGCAGAAAGCTGCCGATCAAGTGAACGTAGCAGTCTGGGAGAAGGACTTCCGTCAGTTTGTACAGGACACCCTCGTGCCACACGCGGTCAAAGGCTTTCTCTACGTCTAGGAAGATCGCAGCCGTCTGTTTGCCATGGCAGCCAGCCTCGGTTATGCATTCCACGAGTCTCATCAGTTGATGAGTCGAGGAGTGCAGCTCACGAAAGCCGAACTGTTCGGGGATCAGCACGTCTAGTCTTTCTAGATGGTCGCGGATCCTACGCTGGATCAGACGCTCAAAAACCTTGGACGTCGCGGACAAGAGGCTGATGGGCCTGAGGTTCTCCACTCGAGAAGAATTCTTTCCCGGCTTGGGTATCACAATGACGGTAGCCATTTTCCATTTCACCGGAAAATAGGCCAGTCTGAGGCATGAATTGAACAGGTCAGTGAGGAACTGGGTTCCTCGCTCCGGAAGGCGATGGAGGGCGGAATTCATGACTCCGTCCGGGCCAGGCGCCTTCCGGGGCTTGAGCTGAACAATCCTCTCAGAGATCCGGGGAGATGGGCTCCGGCTGGACTGTGATATCGGCCGAAAGAAAGCGCTCTACCTCGCGGCAGATTTGCTCAGTGAAGGCCGGGTTCTTGGATGGGTTGGGAGCGAACTGACGCTCTAAACTGTCAGCCAAGAACTCTGCCTTCTCGAGGGGGCGGCCAAGGGGTTGACCGCCGGGTCCGGCCAGTGCGGGGAGAGGCGCGCGTTTGCGCTTTCCCGTTAGGGCACTAGGAATCCGCCAGACATTACGGTCCTCGGCAGGGCCATCCATCTGTGTTACAGCTAGCTCCCAGTTGCGTCTACGGAACGCCAGCATGTCGCGACGCAACTTGCCGGACGCTCTGTTGAACGCAGCCTTGTCCGCCGGCTCACGAGTCCTCTGCCAGCGTCTCCGGAGGCGATTCCTCTCGCAAGCGAGCTGAGACACCTCTTCGGGGATCCGCTGATAGTCGGGCGTGAGCCCCGGCTTCATCCGGGAGGACACGTCAACCGCCGAGACTACGGCTGTGTCGAATACGGCAACTGCCTCATCGACATTCTGGGTAGTGTCGAGCGGGATATGCTCTGGTAGGCGGCGACTGAACGCCGGGCCAAAGCGGTCCCACTCGATTACCCGCCGCTCGTCGCGGACGGTGGCGTGCTGGATAGCTATATGCACACTGATAGGGCAATGGTCCGAGGACAGTTCCGAAATGACGGAGACGTGGACCGGGCAATAAACGCCCCTGACCGCGGCAATGTCCAGTACGTCAGGGCGGGAGTTAGCCCTCGAGGGATAGTATGTAGGCCCGGTAGGACCCATGACTGTGACCCGAGCCGCATCAGCATACCTGCGTAAGCGGGTCCCGTTTGGGTTCGCCAAGCGGCTCCCCCAATCGGGGTGCTTACAGTTCAGGTCGCCCGCCAGGACTACCCTCCTGTGTGCTCCAAAGACGGCCTCCAGATCGTTCGACAGGAGCTCCGTGTGTGGAGGCTTGTAAGCGGAAACCACGAGTAGACCGCCGAGAGCACCATGGAGCTCGACCGCGGTGCACTCGAGGTTCCACCGCTGAGGCAGGACAACGCGGTGGTGGCGAAGACTCGCCTTCACCGCGATGGCTGTGCCCCCTCCTGCGCGACCCGACCGGTCGTCCCGGTGGCACACGTAGTTGGGTAGTCGGAAACGACGATGCGGGGTCAGGTGCGTCTCTCCAAGAAGAAGCACGTCGGGCTTGTGACGGGCAACGAACTCTAAGAGCTCAGAATGCCGGGAAGCGAGGCCGTTGGCGTTCCACGCCACGAGCTCGAGGTCTCGCTTGAGGGATTGCCGTGGTTGTCCGTTCATAACAGACCTGTAACACGGCAGGCTTCCACCAAGAGGAGGAACTTATCCTGGGGCGAGGCTGTTGCCAAGCGTTCCTTGATTTTAAGGAAAGTCTGGGCGACTTTCTGCAAGTCGTA
Organism: Magicicada septendecula; assembly: GCA_034769895.1. Taxonomy (NCBI): domain Eukaryota; kingdom Metazoa; phylum Arthropoda; class Insecta; order Hemiptera; family Cicadidae; genus Magicicada; species Magicicada septendecula. The sequence continues at coordinate 13,326,388 of CM068375.1, forward strand.
GCTTGCCAGAAAGTCTGAAACGACGGCGAGGTCATCGGAAGATGAGGCCGGGGGAGAACGCTTGGCGGCAGCTGCATAGCTGCGGCGGGGCGAGACGGTGGAAGCCTTGGGGGCTGGTACTGGAGCGGGTGGCCGCTCTGGCTTTTGGTGGACGGGCTTGGGTCCAGTGGCAGGTGGTTTAGGCTGGCCCGTGTTCTTGGCCTGGTTCCTAACTTTCTTGCCCGATCTGGGGAATCTAGGCTTGGGTGGCGGCGGCAATGGAGGATCAATTTCCTCGTCGTCCGGCAGCGGGACTTGTGTATAGTGGGGGACTTCGCGTTCCGGTTCCGGGGGCGCGATGGTTGGCTTGGCCTTTGGAGCTTCGCTCGGGCTCACTGCACTGCTGGGTTTCGGAACCGGAGCAGACCTAGGGGCTGGTTTCCGGACCACAGGTTCAGCGGCTTTGGCCGGTTTTACTGGTTGGCTAGCAACGTGTCGAGGCTTAGGCTGGACGGGTTTCTTGAGCTTGTCCAGCTGCTCGCTATATACTGGGCAGCGCCTGTTATTTGCAGCATGGGCGCCGCCACAGTTTATACAATATCGGTGGTTGGCCGGGACAGCGCAGGCCTGCGTCAAGTGGTCATTTCCACAGCGGACGCAGGTCGGCGCGTTCCGACAACCGAAGCTGCTGTGGCCGAACCGCTGGCACCTGTGGCACTGGGAAAGTCGCCCGGTCTGGCGGCAGGGCTCTACGCTCACGCAGAGCCCGAAAAGCCGTTTTAAATCTAATAAGGCCTGGGAGGAGTCGCCCTTCTCTGCCAGGAGTCTTATTAGGGGGAGTGGGCGACGCGAGCCATAAGTGGTGTACAGCCACTGATTCAATCAGCACGTTCAGAGGCTTATAAATGACGGAATGATGATGAATAAATATAGCATTCATTTATAAACCTCTGATGATGCTGATTTAATCAGCGAAACGTGCCCTAAGGTAATAGTACAATATAATTTTACTTGGAGAAATTGTTGATATTTGAAGAATTGTTCATAACATCCATATTTGTGTAAACATGACTGCTTACGCCGTAGGAAAATAAACCAGGATTTCTATTTCCTTATTCCAGGAACAGGAACAACAAATAACCAGTTCGAACAAGTAATCAGTTTTCGAAAAAAAAACAGTTATGCTTTGTTTCAGTTCTGTTTAATATTCCAGTCTGAATTTGGCTTACAAACGTGTCTCTCTTATAAGTTGGCTATATTCCTGTAAATGTCGTAAAAATACATACATTGCGTTCTGAGTAATTATATATTTTAAAATGTTCGTTTGTGTAGGATAATTTTTTTAGTATATACGCATCCTGAAATATTTGAACTTGCTGACATTTGTAGAAAAAGCGTAATGTAAAAACCTATTTTTTTACCCTGGAGGGAGAAATAGAAATACTGCAGAATGAACAATAATACTAACCTTTAAAAAAAATAAATAACAGACGTGCACCACCGTAGAAAAGTCCGATACAAGCTCTCTGCATGCCTACGCGCTAACGAAAAAAAAAAGTTCGTCTCAGAAAATCCTCATTTTGCGAAAAATTTTCATGCCGCGTAGTCTACAAAATATCACAAATGTATTGTATTATTTCCTACTCAAGTCCTTCTTTAAATTTATGCGATTGAAGTGTTTATAAAATTTATATGAAATAAGCCAATTTCTTACGAAACAACAGTGTGACTGCATTTTTTTTAATTCGGTGTTAAAACGTCCTACGACGTTGTCCGATGCCCAACATCCATTGCTGTCTGTCGTTGCAGTTTTCATAGTCTAGTCCTCTATCGCTCATTGATCTTCTTATGCCCTCTATCCATGTTTTCTTGGTCTTCCTTTCTTTCTGTGCTCCCTAGGTTTTCTTTGGCAGCGGGTCCTGTCCCAGCATGATTACGATATTCCCAACTTAGTTTCTTTCAGTCAGAATTGTAACAAAAATTATTATTTTCTTATGCAAGTATGGAAATTGTATTGTCCGATGACACAGAAACTGATTTTTGAAACGTAAGTTAACAATACAGTATTCATAATATCTCGTTCTCTCTCTTTCTCTCTCTCTCTCTCTCTCTCTCTCTCTCTCTCTCTCTCTCTCTCTCTCTCTCACACGCACGCGCGCACACACGCACGCACACACGCACACACGCGCGCGCGCGCACACACACACACACACACACACACACACACACACACATGTTTGTACTGCCGTCATGTTATGTACTTCTATTAGGTTGTTCCGTGCAGAGACGGGAATCACTGCGCGCCATGAAACATCCCTCCCCCGTCGCTCGGCGTCACCGCCGCCGCCCCCACCCTTACCACTGTCCGAATATCGAACCTGTCTGAGGAACCCGCAGACATACCGTGTCAATTGTATTCCACCCTCGTACTGCACAAACGCTCCACTACACTCGTATTCATTAGTATGAAACGCGGCGAGTTAATTATAATAAATTGGCCGTGCGTACGCACACACTGATTCACGGATCTGTTGATTCGGACTCCACGTATTGCAAACGTGAGTTCAACGAATTGAGATTCCAAGAAAAAGACAAAAGACGCACATGAGAGTCGGATTCGAATCGCTGACAAATTAACGAGAGTTTATTTTCAAATTTTTTTACACCTGTAAAAAAACAACTTTTGCTCACGATGTGTAAAAACTGTAAATGTTTTAATTTAATACATTTTGCTACCTGCAGATATTGACTCTGTTGTAATAATTTCAATATAACCTATCTATGCAGTTTTAATTTGTATCGTTGCAATATATACATTTTGACGACTTCGTTCGAGAATGGAAGAGGAAAGTTCCTCAGAGGATAAAAACTATTGCTCATAAGTGGATTACTATATTCATTGACGACATGTTGAGAGCATGGAAATCCAGAGTGACTTCGAGAATACAGCTTAACAAATCAATTTGTTTGGGTTCCCTGCTATATGCGAATGACACAGCTTTTATTCAATAAAATGAGGATGATTTACAAAGAGCTATGTTTCAATTACTAATTTTTTTGATAATCGAGTGGTATCTGTATAACTATCCAAATTGTGCATAACCAACCAAGCTAACCACATCATGCATACAGAATACGTCTGTCTGCTTCTGTTTTCAGTGACGCTAGATAAAATATCGGTATGGAGAACCACACATGACTTCCATGCTCTACGATTTATATTTAAAATCATTTTCGAATCGTTTTCCATAGAAACTACTTCTTTCTTCAGCCTTAACCACAGTAGGCTACTGTAATCACTAACATACGCGTATACCACCTCACATTAGCGCACTCGATTTTGACTGATGATGGCAGTCGATGGCACTGTCGAAACGTCTGGTTTAGCAGAAAACATTGGACCACGGCCAAACAGCCTGGGAAGGAATGTTAACAACAAACTACTTCTTTGTTGCCGATAACGTAGTTCACATAAAAAAATGGTCCCCTCACCCTTCAACCATCATTTATATTTATAGAAAACTACGCCCTCCCCTTTTAACTACCCTTTTCATTTATAGATATTTCACCTACCTTTCTACAGTGGATTACTGTGACCTTTTTTTCAGGATACATTATTTATCTAAATTAAGTACTTTACTCTTGTTAAAACGTAAAACGTTGCAGGTAAACTTTCCCTTCCCCTTAACCGATCTTCACCACAAACAATGGGTCTTAAGTCCTCTACAATTCAGGCATGTATGCAAAAAATTATTTGATTCTGTTTGAACTTGCGGCAGTTATCGTAGGCCATGAAAACAATTCTACACATAGACACACACACACTTTTTGGAAAATAACTTTTATTCAAGATTTGAGGTAGCACAATCAGAATTAACCCTTATCTCAAAAACGATTTTTTTCGCGATCACCATACGGCCCCCATATGCCTAATAAGCATGCAAAACTACGTACGGTTAGAGGATCATATGCCTGGAAGGCATGAAATCAGACGTACATTTAGAGGAATACATGCCTGACAGGCAGGGTAACTTTTAGAAAGAGGTAACTTACGGTCAAACGGAGGAGAGAGCTACGAGATGACGACACTTTCGCTGTCACACACAACAACTGATTGAGGAATTCTAGGAGGGGGACTTGCCCAGCAGCACGCAGGAGGCTTCTAGCAGCAAAAAGGTAAAAAAGGTAAACCATACATGTCTGGTAGGCATATGTTCCTCCCGAAGGGTTAAACATCTTGTAGAAGTTATAAAGAGCTTATATTATCGTACAAGGATAGTGTTGTATATAGGAGAGAATTTGACAGAGGAAATTTACATTAATCTGAAATTGCGCCAAGGCTATAGCATACCTCCAGCATTGTCAAATATCTATATTGACGACATAGTTAGAGAGTGGAAATTATGAGTGAATCCACGAATAATAAACAAATAATAGAACTTACTGAATACGGCGCTGTTTCCGGATGATCGAGTAATAATCCAAAACAATGAACGCGAGCTCCAGTGATCGATGTTCCAGTTATACAGCAAGTCTGTTCAAATTACAAAATGAAAATGTCTATGCGGAAGACTAAAAACCGCGTGAGCAAATACCCATCGCGAAATAAGATTGTAGGAGGTAATAATAGTACATAGCTGGTATCACATTTCCTCTATCTTGGCTGTGACATCACTTATGGTGTGGATTAGGATGTTGATCACAAGCTAGCTAAGTTTCAGTCAATATTTGGCACAATTCGTCGAGTGTTATCGACGAAAACAAGGTGTTATCGACTTAAAATGTTATAAGGTAATGACTGTGGCAGTGTTACTGTATGGTTCTGAAGCTTGGGTTCCTGTAAAAAAAAATCTGAGTAGGATACTGGCATGGGAGATAAGACTCTCGCGACCTGTTAAAGGCTGCACACGAGGATTACAATGGGGCGTACGCAAAGTTAATCTCCAAGATTGCATTGCAGAAAACAAAAAGAGATGGATTGCTCATCTGAATAGGATGCCAGATGACAAAGAAGTTTGGTAAACACAAGCCTATTGGAGAAAGAAGTGCAGCAGTAACTAGGAAGCTTTGGTGATGTGGATGTATTTACTTTAAGACCAGAACAGGCAATTCGCCTATTCCTTGATGGAAGAAGAAGAAGAAGAAGAAGAAGAAGAAGAAGAAGAAGAAGAAGAAGAAGAAGGAGGAGGAGGAGGAGGAGGAGGAGGAGGAGGAGGAGGAGGAGGAGGAGGAGGAGGAGGAGGAGGAGGAGGAGGAGGAGGAGAAGAAGAAGAAGAAGAAGAAGAAGAAGAAGAAGAAGAAGAAGAAGAAGAAGAAGAAGAAGAAGAAGACGTGGAAAGAGACGCATCTAAAATTTTAAAAGGTGTCTTTCCGGTGTTGCTATACGGTACTGAAACATGAATTCCTGTGGAAAACCCCATTAGAATGCAATCATGGGAGATGAGATTACGATCTGTTAAAGAAGATACAGACAAAGAGTTCAAATTTTTAATACTCGAGATCCCATTGCGGAGAAAAAAGAGAGAGAGACTAAATCATCTGAAGAAGATGGAAGGTTGTCAAATAATGTTTGGAAATACAAGTCTATTGAACAAAGTAGTATAGTAAGACCAGGAAGCGTTGCTGACATAGATGTAATTAGGCCTACTTTTGGAACGGAACAAGCGATTTGTATAGGCCTACTCCCTGACGGAAGGAGAACTAATTGAAGAAGGAGAAGATTATGCAATTCAGAAGCGTATAGTAGAAATTAGGTAAACGCCAAGATCAATAGTCAAGTTGAGAAACTTTCTCTGAATACGTGTAAAGGAAGCAAGTGGTAGTGGGAGACGGTTGGTTCGTTGGTATCATAAGCCATATGACTAATTTTCTACCTAAATGGTCGTTTATTATTTCATAATTCAAACAATAATGGACTAATAACATTAATATTATATACTTTAGTAATAAAGTCACAATTAATATCATTATTGTCTTGATGGATTAATCTCTGACCTGTTCAAACTTCACAGCGCCAACATTAATTCGAACTATTTTAACTTTTTTCTACGGAAAGATGTTTCCAGATATATTGGAGCACACACGTATGATATGAGACGCCACAATAAATATTTGTCTATCCGCTCTTCCATATAAAATCAATATTCATATCCAATAAACCTTTATAAAGATGACAAGCACTAATTAACAACGACAGACAGGACAACACATAACGAAATTGGGCGTGCTTTTTATTTTATACCCAATCGACGACTGAAAACTGCATAAAAAGGATGCAAACCGCTTAAGGCAATAGCAAGCGATCAAGGTCCGATAAATCATCGTTATAAAACGATCAGACGAAACTCAAATTGAGTTTCCACTTAGGATTAACGAACACAAAAACACAGTTTTGAGGCGTTGGGGGGGGGAGAGGGGACTTCAAGAAACTTTGGCGCCGATAAAGAAGTTTATCCCGTAAAACTTGCAGCCCGCCGCCGCCCACCCGTCATCCCTTGACGTACCGCTCCTCTTCCCCCTCCAGTCCGGGACTTTTCAGTGTCACGGTCGCGGGGCGGTAAAACAGACAGCTGCCGATCACGACATCGCTCGCGAGAGTTTCCCAGACGTCGCGTCGTCTGTCTGGTTGCAGTTTCAGTGTTGCAGCAGTAAGCACCCTGCAACCGTGCCGTTAGCAGACGTATCGATTGACATATATGCATCTGCCGTGTACAGTATATATATTGTTGAATGTCGGTACAAACGAGGCCAAGGGTAGACGTCGCCATTGGCCTTGTGCTAAATGCGATGTCGGTCCGCGTAACTACATGCAGAACCACTTGATTCGCGTAAAGATAACTCGTGACACGCTACCCTGATTTTTGCACCGTACCGCCCACGCGCACGCACGAACACACACACACACAGAAACAATACTAACGCTTGAAATTAAAGGGCATCTAATAAACAAATATATTTTCATAATACTACTACCCCAGATTTATTTATTCATTTCAGTACAGTGGATTGTCTCAATTTGTTTCTTCCAATTCTGTGTTTAATTAAGAATGTTGTGTTAGTGGTTAAAATCACAAACAGAATTATCACTGTTGCACACCACTATAGAAAAATTATTCTGATTAGCGCTTTCAAGCTCAAGCTTCACAGTTCATCGTCAGATCGGAAATAACTATAATAGGACAAACAACTTCTTAATACCCCCACTTGTACATATTTTCATAAACAAGCTACAAGTTAAATGTCCTTTCTGGCTGTTATTAACTATGACTTAACTTATAGCTAGTTTATGAAAATGTGTACAAGTGGGGGCATTAAGAAGTTATTTGTCCTATTATAGTTATTTCCGATCTGACGATGAGCTATGAAGCTTGAAAGCGCTAATCGAAATAATTTTTCTATAGTGGTGTGCAACAGTGATAATTCTGTTTGTAATTCTGTGTTCATTTTTTTACACATTACAAGATAATTTTGTTTCCCTTCTTCTTCTTCTTTTTCTTCTTCACTTCAAGGATTAGGCTTGCAGCCTGTTCCGTCTTCACAGCCACCGTTCTCTTGGTCTGCCCCTATTTCGTTCTCCAAGAGCCTTATACTAGATTATCTTTTTTTGTATTCTCGAGTCACCCATTCTATTTATGTGTTGTATCAAGTTTTCTTCATTTTGTTTAATTTTGTCGTTTATCGAGTATTAAATTCAGCTCTTGCCTTATGTCTGCATTTCTTATGTGATCTCTTAGGGTGCATCCTTTGACTCTCCTTAAGAATTTCATTTCAGCAGCTTGAATTCTTTTTCTCTGATTTTGGGCGAGTGTCCACGATCCACTCCCGTACATCAACACTGGTGCCGCCATTACTTTATAAAATTTCAATTCTGATTCTTTTCATACTGTCTTTCCCAGAGTCTTATGAATTCTGACACAGATCCTCTTGTATCTGTTTATTTTATTATCGATATCGTCTTCATATTCATAGCTTACGTCGGACCCTAGACAGCTGTAGCTCCCTTATTCACCAACTTGTTAAATAGTAGTCAGAAATAAGATTAGTCGTACATGCAATGCGCATTACTAAAAAAAGTTTTGGAAGTAAAGCTTCCGTTAAAACGTATTGTACTATCCCTTGTTCATTGGAATTCCTAACTAACGAAGACACATTTCGGCTTAGACACGATTATCGAGTCGCTGCTGAGCCTGTGTGCCAACTCCGAAACCAGAACCGGCGTCAATATTGAACAGTTGTGTCGGGTATATTTTTCTTTAAAATTCAGTAAAAAAATTGTTTTTAAAACTTAATCTGAGACTGAACAGATATTCAGCGCATTAATTTTTAGTCTCTGAAAGCGACGTTCAAAATTCCTTATCAGAATTTTTTGTGTATGTTTTCCTTCTTCTTCTTCTTCTTCTTCTTCTTCTTCTTCTTCTTCTTCTTCTTCTTCTTCTTCTTCTTCTTCTTCTTCTTCACTGTGCATACATTTGACCTTAATGTGTTACATTACTGAACGAGGGAAGGAAGTTCTCAGTTTGAAATCGACCATTTGGTATTTGTCTGTCTGTCTATGTACCTGTTTGTGGTATATCTCACGATAACTTTCGAATCCATCAACCGAATTCCGTAAAGCTTGGCTTTTTTTATTTAGCGTGTTCATACTTTTATCCTACAGACCTTACTGTTTCTGAAATTGACCCCCCCCCAAATATAGAAGGAGAGAGGAAAAAATGAAAAACTGTAAAAATTGTGAAAACATTCGAGTCAGATATCAGATTAAGGAGACGTTTAACAAAAACCTGAAATACTGTTAATTTTTATAAATTTAAAGTTTTGATACTCCTGCCTAAAAAAAGTGGGTAAAATTTTTGATAAAATAGAAAATCCACGTGGTGTAACAAGTTAAAGAGAATATTAACTAAAATCTTGATTTAGTGTACAGTTCTGGAAACTTAAAAGTTTTAGGACACAAGGCTGCAAGAAGGCTAAAAATTTTTTTTTTTAAATCGTATTGTAGAGATTGTTTATCGCACGATTGCCTACTTTACAATTATTATTTTACTACAAGAATAGTAGATAATCAGGGAATTTGTAATTTTTCTAACAATTTAAGAATTATATAACGTTGAAATTTACCTGATAACGAATGTATTTCCTTCAACATAGTGAGCGAGTTCTGCGGCTCAAGGGTTACAAATTATTTCGCGTTGTTGGGCAAGTGTGCATCCACGGTTTGATGTCTCCACCGCTTCTCATGTCTCCCCAAATATTGGCCCAAAATCTAACTTTCACATCGACAGCCTTTGTTGACTGACATGATGGAACCTCTGTTCTTGGTATAATTATCGAATTTATCTGGCAAACCTTCTACGCTGAACGATTTCCCCTTGTCGTTTCTGTTGACGTTCAGAATTTTATTTCTGTTCTCTGCGTTTTTCAATCCTTCCGTTTATATAGTGTCAGGTATTCATTTCCATGAAGAAAGAATAAGTCGGATCTTCTCGATCTCTCGTCCCCTCTGGCCTATATTCAAACCCTTGTTTAGGAATACACGTGTCTACCATGCGTTCTACATGGGACTTCCAATTCTGTGTGTATTCCTTTATTCTCTCCAGAACCGACTGTAACTTCAAGTCTTTTTTTTTATGTCGTCGTTTCGTAGACGATCTATCAAACTACATCCCTAAACTGCTCTCAAAAATTTCATTTCCGTGGCCTGTATTTTTGAAATATCTTTTTGCAGGAGAGTTCATGTTTCACATCCATACATTATAGTCGGCACAGCCACGTCCTTGCAGAACGTTAGCTGTGTCTCCCTCTGCGTCTTATTTTTCTACAGGTATAACTAAATTTATTTAACTTTCTCTCGATATCGTTATCTTTCCTATATGAGATATCACAGACCAAATAATTAAAATGTGATACCTGCTTCAAAACACTATTATCGATTACAATTTTTTATGTCATGTTACAGTTTTATGTGTCATGTTATGTATAAGGAAACACACACAAAATATGGTTGGGCGCGCTACGTTATGATTGTTCCAAAAAAATGTGAATTAAAAGTTTTACATTCAGAGCAAATTGAACTCGATTTTGAAATGAGATGTTTGTAAAATAATATTGTTCACTGTACACGTATTGTATTATGTTATGGCGATCTTTTATGTAAAAACTTAATTCACCACCAGATCCAGTAAAATTACGGTCACCATATTTTCTCAGTTCCAATCCGGGACATAAAACAACATTTGTGGTTGGGGGGGTTTAGGTTAGGGGGGGATATGAGCCATTTTTCGAAACAATGTTGAAAATATATATTCTGTTAGTGGAAGTTACATTTGGTGTTAATTATTAACTAATTGATTTGAAATTTACTATGGAAGTTCAGGTACATTAGTGCTATAAATGTATAAAATTTCATTCATTTGTATCCACTGTATTATAAAAAATTTTATTTTCCTGTCTAGTCGAGCTTTTTTCTTTAAGGTTCCGGTTAGATTTAGAAAACAATTAAATATATGTAGAATAGCGTTGTAAAGTTAGTTATACGTATACGTGGTTAATATACATACGTGGTCCACTGTTGTACTACCACTACCTATGGCCCAGTACAGTGGTTACTAACCTGATACTCGGGTTAGTGTTTTTTAGCTCATTTGTAGCACTGAAGGTGGCCGGCGAAGGCCCGGTTGAAACGTTTGCTGAAACGAACACCATTGGACAACGGCCAAACAGCCCGGAAGGAAATTGTTTTAATAACACTGCCTCCGGCCGTGTAAGCCTCCGATAAATATTTAGGCTTAGAAGCATTTTTGTCTGAATTTTGTAATGAAATCTGAATATCATACAACAACAGAGAGAATCGTTTATGCGTAAAAATAAAAAATAAAAATATTTAAAACATAATTGTTAGTAATAATGAAAATAATTTTCATATTTTAAAATATGAAAATAATTTTCAAAATATGAAACTTCATTAAGCTATATCATCATGACGTTTTCTGTGTTGTTACCGTGGCACAAAGTTTAAACGTAATCTATGAAACAACACGTTTTTCGACAATAAGTTCGTATTCGGATTAAAAGTGCCGACTGTCATATGGTTAAACACTTCTGGGTCGATTGCCCGTGTTAAAATAATTATTGTTGCTACGCGTTTCGGAACCACGCTAAACAACGACCAAGCATGGATTCAAGGTTGATTCCAGTGTTGGGATACGTATGTATACTGTGTTGAGATATGACTTAGTCCCCGATATACTGAAAATGGTTACCGTACCTCTGTCAAAACGTTTACCAACAAACATTTTAACACGGTCAATCACCCCGGTCAAATTCGACACTATCTTTGACGACACGAATCGTGAAAACCTTCATAAATTACTATTCTCGAATTTGTATTTTAATAAAACTAGTTACGAAAAAGTACACACAAACAGGTCTACGTAATAGTGGGAACATATATCTCAAGTCTTCGTCTGGATGGAACATATGGATCGAACATTGAAATTTTGATCCCCGTTCTGACGATCATTCTCAACAACAGCGTCCCATTTCAGGATCCTATTTTCTAATCTACCGCCATCGGAGTCGGGTTGCTGTTCCGATCAATAACACTCCCATTTCTTCCCATCTTATGTGTTCCAAGAGACGATATCTCCTTCTCGTTCCATTTATTTCTATAGGTCCACTTTAGTTAGTGGCGCATTATTAGTGTTCTCCGTATGTTACAGATCTATCAATAATATTAGCTGTGGCACAATCGCTCTTACATCAAACTCTCGAGTCCACAGTATCGTGTTAACACTGGTATTGTTTCTCTTTCTTGACTGATGTAATGTAAACAGTCATCTTCTACGTTCGAGATACTTCCTTGATGTGTGTGACATTATGACCAAGCACTTAAATCGAGCGATTTATTTAATCTTTCTCGTTATCTTCATTTTTAAACATACGTCTGCCCTCCTCTACCCCGTACTCAGTTGTCCTCGGATTTATTTATTTGAAGTCTACCTTTGTCATCTGCCTATGATCATACATTCCTCATCGTCTCTGGTTTGTTTCGTAATTATTTGGTAGTGAAGTGAAGTCTTTCGTACTGTTATTTCAGTGAAATGTAATAATATACGGGTTGTATTTTTCCAACATGAAAGTATATTATTCAATATTATTAAACTTAGTTCTATTACTTATTTCTGCAGATAAACAGGTCTACATATCTAATTGTGCAGGAGACATTCCACATGTACATTTTCTTCATGAATTAATTTCTAGGGTCCTCAATTTAACAAAATTTCATATCGTTCTTGCCAGTTGACTAATGGATTCACAATAATATGCTTTCTCTGAACCAATAACAACAAAATTAATCTCCTATTCTATTTAACTTCTTTTCTCAGACGTTTATAGCATTGGGACCAGCTTCTTCTTCTTTAGCACTATAGCACAACGTGAGCCCTGGCTACCAACATCAGTCTTCTCCAATGTCTCCTATCCATTGCCATCTAAACGTAACTCCTCAAAACCATTATTCTAAGATATTCCAGCACATCATTTAACTATAGTTGTTTTGATAGTTCATATTCTTTTTTCACAGCACTAAATTAATATAGATTATTAAACTTTCACTTGTGAAACTTTCTTTGTTTCCTCCCGTACGCGTTTCGGCGTAATGTGCGCCTTTATCAGCGGTGTAAGACAGACTGCCAGTAACTTGTAACGGTTTTATTTGGTAGGTTGAGTGGGGGTGGTGTGTGGTGTAAGGGGATTGGCGGGGGGATCCGAACTATTGTTTGTTTTATGTATAATTGTGTCAAAGAGTGTGTGCGATTTATAGTGTAATTGGTCGTTAAGTATGCTGTTTGGTTATGTTGTGTAGTGTTTGTATATTTCATATTGTTCTGCTGAAAAATACATAAAACATGTTCGACCGACAATGCCCGCGTGTATAGCACTGGCCTGCTCATGTTCGCGTGTGTGCTCATATATGTTGAAAGTGCACTTTTAACTTTAAGTTTTAGTATTTTAATAAATCATTTTACTTTTTAACGATCTCGTTTTGAGTGAATGTTTCACCTGAGGATGGCAACTTGTTGCCGAAACGCGTAGTGCTATAAATAAAAAAATATACGAAGTCGCACGACGGAAAATAAAAAAATAGGTAAGATTGTACCTTTGTATTAGAGCGCGACTTGGAGGCAAAACAATAAAATGTATTAAAGTAAGTTTCACAAGTGAAAGTTTAATAATCTATATCATTTAACTATCTTATCCTAGGTCGACACCTATTTCTGCTTTTGTAAACTTTCACCCTGAGGATATTTTTTGGCAGATCATCCATCCGCTTTAGGTGACCTAGCCACTAGCCATTGCATTCGTTGAGCCTTTACGAATCTTACAGTAGCCTCATGATTCAATAGCTCATCTATCTCCTCTTTCCTATTCTGCATTCATCATCTTCTTTAACCGGCCTATAAACACGTCGTACGATCTTCCTTTCAAACGTTCTTAGTGTTTCTTGTTCCGTTTCGATAACGTCCATGTATCACCTCCATAAGCAACAACCGGTCTGATAAGTGTTATACATTTTAATTCTTGTGTTGTTACTAATGAGTCTGATTCTAGATAGTCTACTGTTTACATAATATGCTCTATTTTCTAACTGTATCGTTTCATGTATCGTTGTGTTCATGACACATCGATTGTTCCTATCTTTGACACATCCTTCATTATCTATCATGTTATCCAGGTATCTGAACTTATTAACTGAATCAAATGAATTATCCTGTATGCATAAATTATACAGATTTCTGATACTGAAATTATCATGTATTTAGTTTTGCTGATATCTACATTCAGTCCCATTCCAGGGGATTTTTTAATTAGCTCCTTGTAAACCTTAGCCAGCCTTTGTCTTCATCTAGGTATTATCACAACATCATCAGCGTAAGCGCACATTTATAAAGAGGATGGCCAATAACCCATCGCCTTGCTTAAACTCCTTTATTAAAAGCAAATGAATCACTCAGCATATTCTCATACTTAATTCTGGTTTTTGTGTATCTCATGGCCATCTTCGTTAACTTTATAAGTTTCAAAGGAATTCCCATATCCCGTACGGCTTCATAACGTTTTTATCCTTCACCATAAAGTTTTGCTATCAAGTGCCTATCTAAAGTCCACAAACAGCATGTGAATATCAGCATCACACTCATAGCACATTTCTATAAGTGGAACCAGCTTACTGTTTCGTAATTTGTTGATCATCTGTATTCCACTCTATTTTTAAATATTCTCCTCAGGAATAAACTACAGTTCAAGCTAATTATACTTACACCCTAATAATTGTTCACGATTTTCTTAATCCTTTTTATACACATGGTCGAAGTACACAAGATTCATTCAACATGTTGCAATTATTCGGCTTCGGCCGAACACAACGATCAGCGAATCGTACTTTGCCCGAGGTCCTGACGTCACGCCGTCCTCTTTACTAACGGAGCCGTTTGTTCGGTTAAATCTCGCCAGTGGAACACCAGACCGCCCTTGTGAGCAGAGCCGTCCTTTCAGCACATTAAATAAGAAGCCTCAATTACCAAGGTAACTATGATTTTTGGGTTCATTGTCAGTATTTGTTGTATATATAATTTGAAGTTGTAATTTTATAATGTAATTTTGTGATTTTGTAAATTTGTGACTACGCACTATACGAATGAATGTGGGCGTACTAATTAAGCTGTGCGGGTGCATAAAGTATTCTAAAAGATGTGAAATTTTCAGTTCAAAATTTGGTTCGACGTACAGGAGTGAGAATACAAGTATGTGGACTCCACGTAGCTTTCTTCACACGTTCTTCCAGCATGAACACAGCAGCGGTCCATGGCGTGAGTTGAGAAACACGCACCAGTTGCGACCAGCTACAGCAGGCTGTGAGCGAACCTCTCCGGACTGCCAAGTAACACTTAACCGTTAACAACTTTCAGTGGAAGTTACAGTACAATTAATAATGAAAAGAGAGATAAACTAGTTTCCTCACCTTATGTGACAAGAACCAAAACCTTTTACGAATATTTTGTGATGCAGAAAAGTGTTCGAATTTTCATGAACCGATCACAGCTTGTACGCTAAACACTATTAACTGTAAACCAGTATTGACTTATGCGACCGTTCCATATCCAGCAGTCAGTTTATCCAGTATGTAAATTATACAATTATTGAATTTTAGCAAACCATTTATTCAGTATTTAATCTTTTCAATATTTAGCTTATTTCTGAGTCGGATTAACTCAGTAATTAACTTTTGCTGACTGACTTATGATTACGTAAAGTTTCGAGGCTCATATTGTTTTGAAATAAACGGGTCGAGTTCGACTCTGCTCACTAACCGGTATTTCAAAATTTTTTTACTCACACCTCCCCCCCCTTTTGGGAATTATGTTAAACTTTAAGGATATTTGAGAAGTATGTTATAATGTGTAGAGAGACATAAATAGTAATAAGTATTTTGGTTGATTATTTTGTGGTATATTATGTTATTTTTGATATAGTCAGTGTGTTGCGCTTTTGGGGCCAAGCAAGCAAGGAAGCGTGCAACAAACAGATAAATTATTTTCGACTAAAACTAATTAAATAATATTTAATATCATTTTAGTTACTTCCCGCCCTCCATATTTCCACCCCTTCGTTGGTTTCCCCGTGATCTTGTCCTTTACCAAAATGCAATCCTCAAGTTACGGTAGGTTATATATGTCAGTCAACTCTGTCATATTCCTGAACACCAGTAGGCCTACTGTGTCCATCCCCTTACTCACGTCGTGTACCTGCGACAGAAACGATACAGTTTTTATGTATTTATTCTACACTTACATAAACGGACACATTCATTATACGTTCTTAAGAAACGGACACTATGTTTTAGGTCACGCTGCATTTACACAAACATTTGCTGAGTGTGCAATGATAAACTACATTGTGTCTACTGATATCGTAAATTAGGTCACACGGTCAGGCTTTCCCCAGACCCCAGACATGACACAATTCTGCCGGTCTACCAGGACGAATTTTCACAGAGAACATAACATCATTTAGTTCACACCCTACTTACATTAAAATTAGATCCACAATATATGGAAAAGGTGATATAAAATGTGATAAGCATACATCAGTTGAGGGAGGTAAATATTGTAATGTCTGCACTAATTCTTACTTGATTTAATTCATTGTCATTCTCTTTACTATTTTTTTTGTACTTTTACGTGCCCTCTTCGAATTGTTTCTCCGAAAATTCTCAGTTTTCAGCAAGTACTTGATGACTTGTCCGGGTATGGTATAAGGAGATCGACAGGGACCCTTGGCAGTTCTTACGTTCAAGACGTGTACAAGACGTTTCTAGCCAAGCACTGTCTAGACAAGAATCGCCGAAGGAAAAGTGCTTTGCCCGTTCGCCTGCGATACTATTTTGTACGTTTGGTAGCGCGCTTTTAAATCAGGACATGAGTCCTCACACGCTAGTAGCGTATATAACGACCGGTAGCCAGTAAGTGCCATTGTTATGCCAAGTCCATCTGTTATATCTGAACTGACAAACAGTTGAAACAGCTAACCCTGTGGACAGGACGCTCGTTTGGCAACATTCTGAGACACGGGTAGAAATCTGTCAACACTAATCCAATCCAATCCAATCGTGGGGCAGCTAAGCTGGACGTGGCCCAGTGGTTGCATTGTCCGGATAATCCCGATGCGTCAAAAACTTGAGTAGTCACGTGCCAGTATAAGATTGGAGCCCTCCAACAAAGAGGGCGGGGAGGCTGTTTAAGCGATGCTGAACCGCGGAGCGATTCGGAAAGGCTGCTTTTTGTCAAAAGAGGGAGCTACGGTGAAATGTTTGAAAGTTCTTGTTAAACAGCGGTAGAGGAGACGGTTATGAGTATGACTTTCGTGGCTGGGAGAGGAAAGAATAGATGATCGTCGCAAGGGCGGTGACGGGCAGACGAATGTATATGAGTAGGGGGGATGTCATCGAGCAGGGCTCGAGGGACGTTTGAATTTGCGTGGAGGTGGGCCGTCATCTGTACTAAGACGGCAGATGTGAGGGTAGGATGAGGTAGAGGCTCGTGTTAAGAGTTTGAGCGCCAGAGAACGCAGGAACTCATCAATAGATGGAACCTTCAACCCTCGTCTGATAACGTCATTGCGGACGTACCAGGGAGAATTGGAGACGTAACGGAGTGTGCGAGATTAGAAAGTTTCCAAGCGCGCAACAACATAGGGCTGTAGCAGGGACAAAAAACGAGGGCGCTGCGTAAGACAGCATGAACTAACTACCTTTATATACAGAGAGTCATCAGAACTGTCTCTGCACCATCAAGCCTACCTTGTCCTGTCATCCAGAGATACCTATTCAGAGCATCGTCTTATACAACATGATGTTCTAAATACTTATAACTTCATTATTCCTTCTTATTTTTTGAACGTTCCCTTTTTATCTTTCCCTTGACTTCCAGGTATCTTTGACATGAAGGCATCTATGGTCTTGCAGGTACACGGCGAACATGACCAACACAATGAAGCCTCGTTGTTCTAGCCTACCTTTTATCGTCAGTTGACCGTTGATTGTCCATACAATTTTCCAATCCGTAACACGACCTCATTCCGGCACGAGCTGGTGAATTATCAAGCCTCATAGCGTTGAGCCTCCGCCTGTGGCGTCTAGTTTTACTATTTTCTGCATTTATTTATTCAATTCCCCCGCGGTTAAGATCCACTAAGGATGACGCGAAACGTTGAAATCGCTGAGGTGACGGCGCCGCGACTTTTATAGAAACGTAAAACGGGAGCGCAGAAGTGAAAAGTGAGAGGGCCGTTCGAATCGGGGATTAGACACTGCCGGTACAGCTCGCAGTACAAGGGTGAAACACGTGAAACAGAACCCGTCACTATTAATAAGCCGTTATCGATTATTTACGCGAACTGACAAGAGTAACTGTGTCAGAGTAAGGAGTTTAACACTCTCTGAGACGTCAATAAAGTCTCAGTAAATGTGTCAACGTACCGACGTTGGCTGGCAAACACACAACACACACACACACACACACACACACACTCTCTCACACAACACATTTGGATTCGATGAACCCGACTCGCTGAGAACCGTGCGCTATATACGTGTGATAAAGTTAATTACCGACGCTGACGTCATTCGGTCACATTCCTAACAGTAATTTTCTGCCAGCTAAATCTTATGTTAGGTTTTAATCCGAACAAATTTTCCGACTTGAAAGTCGCCCATTTCACTCCTGTGCTCCTTTAACACCGCTATATATACGCTTCTCCCCCCCCCCCCAAATTACTCAACATCAAATAGCAGTAGAGAGGACAGAGGTTAATTGGAGGACAAGTAAAGAGCGGAAAGAACAATAATGGAAAGAAATGACGAGAAAGCGGACTTATCTCTCGACTAACCATTTACACTCGTATGAAAACACGGATGTCGAGATTAAGTCCACAACCATCCACAAGTATTAAACCGTTTGGTCTGTTGCGACTCATTGGTCGTCCCACCTTCTTTTCGGCCGCCAATATTACTTGTTCCTCAGAGTCCATATAAAGTAGGATTCGTTTTGACAGGCTTTCGTGCTGCTATCTTAACAGTGTCCTTCCAACTCTTCTCTTGATTATTTTATGCTTTTGCTTAAATTATAAATTCCGAGACTCTTCCATGATTCCCTCGTTCCCATATCTATTTTTCTTGTCACCTCCAGAGCTGAACTTAGAAACCTCATCTCAGGGAACTGAATTCTACTAGATGTACTATTATTAAGGTTCCAGGTCTCTTTTCCACATAGACCACACGTGGCAGCCATAAATTTATGAATTTTTAACGTTGTGTTCTTACTTACTTTACGCTTAGGCAATCTTTTTGATTGTGCTACGCATGTGGTTAAGGATAAAACTTAAACTCCGTTTCGAAACATTAGAGATGCTTCATACATTCAAACTCCCGTCATCACATGTACGTCGTCCAAATAAATATTTACTTCTCGGCCGATCAGTTGTTGCCTATGGTTTCTATCGTCGTCTTGTGTAGTCGTTGCCCTCGTTCATGTGATTTCCAGTTGCCTTCTCCATCCTATTCCGTTGACTACTGGCGCAGTGCTTTTGTCTTCAGTACATTATCCCATCTCAAAGACAATAGGGTGCTTCAGAATTAGCGCTCATCCGTTCTCAAACGAAGCAGTTAAAAGTTGTCAAGTGGCTTCATTTCACTCTATCGTTAGGGCTCTTTTGTGGAAAGCAGAGTAGATTAATTAAAATGACCAAAATCTGAGGCTGGCGATGCGTAAGATAAGCTTACGTATTGTGCTTGATACTACTCCAAGTATAACCTTTCTTCCTTATCGTCACCTAAATGGTATACTTTATCGAAACATCCAGAGACTTCAACAATCAGCGACTCTTCTCTTTTTGAAGTATTGTCAGTCACGACGCCGTAAAAGAAGAAGGCAAAAGAAGGCAACAGAATGGGAAATGAAGGAAAAATTCTGGTACGACCTGAACATCTTTACTTTCCATTGTCTCCTGAATGCAACTGTTACTCGTCAATCTTACGACGAGTTGTACATCACATGATTTTTCCGGAAAACAGTCGACAGATGGTCGTCGAATATTAAAAAGCAATGGACAAAATTCTATGATATTTCCTGAAGTAGACGTTATGCGCCACTGCATATGGCGGTAATTTATCAAAATATTATTTATGAAAATAATTTATAAATTTATAAAATCGATAAATTCGATTTACAAAAATTGGAAAATATTTGGTAATTCAAACAAAATTAATCTACCTTACTGCACACTTAATAGTAATATTGGTAAATGGTATATTCTACAAACGACTGGTCGTTCTATTTTGAGTTATTTGAATAAATTTCTATACATCTCTAAGCGTCTTCTGTAAGTATATCTTTTATTATGTATGCTTTTATTTCTCTTACCGTTTACCCATAAATTTTTTAATCTAATGGCTACTGTACATGATTAAATCCCAAAAATAATTAATATTTTCCTATCTTAAACGCTACATCATTTTTTTATACTTCCCTTCTGCAAACTTGTCTTTACTGGCCTCATATAATGTATCTCAAAAGCTTCATACTCTTGGTTTCTATACTTACAGTGACTTTTTGATGATATGCTATACACTAATTTTATACGCTGTTAACATCAGTCAAGTATTTAGTTGTCCAAATATATCCCCTCTTCCATTTACCTCTCCAGATCTCCTCTCGATTACACTGGAAATGCAGATGGAATTATTTTAGTTTTTCTGGAAAACTTACTTTTCTGAAATACCCCGAAACACCGTTTAAGAAAGTTCAAAGACTAATATTTTACAGATAAAAATCTGTTGGTTTAGGAAGACATTGAAATATTTTCTTCCCCAATGTTTCCCTTGTTCTAAGGACTCTCTATGTCTGCTCGTGATTACAATATAAATGTAGGCAAAACGTAGAAAAAATTACTATAATTTTCTTTATCGCAGAATTAGAAAATATACCTAAATTATCTTTAAAAACGGTTCTTTCTTTAACATTTGATTTAATTACACACTAATTCTGCATAGTACAAAAATTATTTCTTGCCTTTTAAAATTTCAAATTAATTGAAATTAATTGTTATTTCTGCACTTCTGCTGGGCTCAAATTATTTTCGCCTGAACGATTGCTTTTTACAGGCGTTAATTGCTGGCGGGCGGCGCGCGGCGGAGGACCCCCCTGGCAGTAACAACCGTAACATAATACCATTTTTCGCTAGAGTTCTATTCGGCCACTGTAACACGTTTGCAAACTGTGCGAATTAATAAAACATGACACACACACACACAAACATACGCCACTAATTGCTACTTTGCCTTAACGCTTGGAAGATTCACCGGTGTTTAACAGACATGGGCATTTTGATATGTAAATTTGGTCTCCTTGATAAACTGTACATATCCGCTTCACTTACACACACACACACTCACACACACACACACACACACACACACACACACACATTTATAGCCGCATTCAAGTCAACGTGGGACTTGAATCAGAAATAATTATTGCACAAATCGTTTTAAGTTGGTCTGCTTGTAATAATGTAGGGGCACAACAAGAAATGAATTGTCCGTGCGTGGGCTCAAGCAAGAGCACACTACTGCATGCGCGTGATTTTGTTTGAGGTCAAAGTTGCATAGTAGGGTACATTCGAAAAGGAGCAGTTTATTCTGTTAATATTTTGACTGTTCACCGGTCTATTAGCCCGTGCTAAAGACTTCACAGTGGAATCATTTACCACAGTACTGGTCAAAAGCGTATCAGTTGCTTTTCTCAAGTCGTAACCCTGAAGATGATCTTCAACGGTGGGACCGAAATGTCTGTTTCGTGCGGCAGCATTAGACCGCGGCCTAACAGCCCGATGAACACTCAGAATGTTAACAAAGTTGACGACGATGGCCGTGAAAGCCTAAGGTGCCAGTTAGGAGCAGTTTATCGTTTCAATGGCTAAACATTTTAATGTAACATTAAAATGTAACGTTAAACATGTAACTGGACTTTGTCCTGTTCTCGATTGGGGTACAGTTTCTTTTTGTAAATAAATTTTCCAAAAATATATTTTCTAAAAATTTATTTTCTAATAATAAGTTATTTCTAAAATATTATCTACTATAAATAAGTGATTTCTAAAAAATCATTTTCTAACAATATGTGATTTCTAAAAACTATTTCTGCGGATATGTTTTCGAATACGTTGTGAACTTTGCTTTGTTAAACAAAAAAAAAAACATTGCTTTCAAACGTAACCTTTAACGTCAACAAGGCTTTTGGAAAATAAATTATCAAGTAACGTTTGTACGATGGTGGTTCAATTAGTAGCATCCCGAAAATCAAATTTTCTACACATTGATGGGTTCTTCCGAAGAGAAAGATAAGAAAATAAGAAGATAAGATAGCTTCAGTATCTGGGACATCTCATGAGAAATGAACAGAGATTTTACTTATTGCAGTCCATACTACAGGGAAAGGTACTTGGAAAGAGAGGAGTTGGGCGACCGAAAATCTCATGGTTGAGAAATTTAAGGATCTGGTTTGGCATGGATACAACTGACTTATTCCGTGCAGCAGTACAGAAAGCTAAAATAGTCTGTATGATATCCAACATCCAAAACGTATAGGAACTATCAGAAGAACTTTATAACACAAATTTAAATGCACTAAGAAACGCTACTGACTTATAGTTATCAAAAATATTGGGCACTGACTGCAAAAGAAACGATCCATTGTCAACCACGGGTTATTCTGCTTCTCTATAACCCGGCTTGGCCTATAGCCACTTAGTTACGAGAGTAGTGTATTTATGTGCATGAACTAGGTAAGGGTAGACAGGACTAACCATCCTTAACGCGCCTAGCGATTACGTTAACTTTTAAGAATTAATAAGAGACGTTAAGGCGCTATCACCTGGCGCTTAGCAGCCGGCTTGTACTTGACCCTTCCTACCTCAAGGGGTATCCGCACCGTCAACTCTTTGTTGTGTGTTGTCTGACTGTGTGTTTATTACGGTCACGTGATGTTTCGTTAAAAAATAAATCTGTTTCCTTTTGAATTACCACTACTACTACCGCTGACGAAATTTGTACGTTAATACGCTCCTGGTAGCCAGATGTTTGATGACAAACATATGCCTTGCCTGACATGGCGTTACAGTTATTATTACGTGATAATGATGGATTGATTGTTACCTCCTACTAACGCCGTCGTCCTGATTCAGGAAGTGAACCTCACAAACTGGTTATAATGATTTGTACTCGTTCTGTGGTCAACATGTGTTGATCGACGCAAGCGTACAAGGAAACATCATTTTGTCATCATAAACGTCATACTTCGCTTCCGTATCGTCGAACGGTTGTGACTGACCATTCAAAACAGTATGGAAACTAAAAAAAAAATATTTATTTCAGTCTACTTAGAAAACTATGTTGTACAATTCGATACAGAAAATAAATTCTACACAGCGATTATCAGGGGCGTATTTACTATTTATCCCCCCCCCCCCCCAGAGGATCGAAACAGTTGAGGAATTTTTTAAATCTCTTAATTTTTAGGCTGTTTTACTTTTTTTCAGCTGTGTACGCTAATATAGTGGTAGCTCTTTATAAGTATACAAACAGGTTTATTACGCAGCATTAAGATACATGTTTGAGATAGGCTACGAAATAAGTCAATTCAGTCAATAAGTATCTTTAACAATGTTTCAATAACTCTTATATATTATTGTGTTATTACCATTTACTTTAATGGAACTAATTTGACTATGTTATCATGCGTTTCTCAGCCACTTTAAAGATATCAATGTTGATTAGCCATAACCTGTTTTTTCTTTTGTACGAAGCCGACCCTACCACGGACCCCCTCCCCTCAAAGCCAAATTCTAGATACGCCACTGGTAATTATCAAATATTACAAAAATCTAAGCAATAGTGTTTTGTAGTTGAAATTCTTATAATTTTATAATTACTCGCCACAATTCGTTACAAGAAATTCGAATTCATTATGTACAAAAAAAGGTAATTCATAAATATTTTTCGGAAACTTTTGAAAAGTTGAAAATTAAAAATAACGCTTATGCAATTTAGTCTAGACGTTTACATGCTTAGACTGTCTCGAAAAATTTTACATATATATTATAACATTATCCACATTGGATAATCACCCCTATTATATACTCGATCTAAATTGGTCTAATAAGGTTTTTAGTTGTCTAACAGGGAACCAAAGATGTTAAAACTCCTTTCCGGGCTGTTTGGCAGTGGTCCATTGTTTTCTACAAAAACAGAGTTTCGGCAGTGTTAACGACTACCATCATCAGTGTAAAATCGAGTTACGCTAACGTAGGGTGGTATAGGTACGTTAGTAACCGCAATCACTGTCGAAACGTCTGTTTCAGTTGAAAACAATCGACCACGGCCAAACAGCCCGGTTAAGGAATTTTAACAACATTGACTCTGGCCGTGTAAAACTACGAAGTACATTAAAGAATCAAAGAGTAAAAATGGTTCTTTTTATCTTTATCATGTTGACTACATATTAATATGCTTGTCTAGACTCTTGTTAATTTGTTCCCATTATTAATTATATCAGATACCAGATTTTGATATAAAAGTTGTGAAATCTTTGCTTCTTTAAAAAAAAAAAATTTGCCTTGATTACGTTACTATTGCCCCCTTCAAAGTAGTTTCAGTTGGGTATGCAGAAACATTATGGCAACGTTTTCATCAGAATAACCTTTCTCGAATTCAAAAACTTTTTGGGGAAGCCTTGAGCTCGCCCAGCTAGTTTTGTTTTGTTTCACGCCTTCAGCTAAACGTCCCCCATTTGTGGTACTTTTCATTAATGGGCAGAGAAAAGTTCGCTGTCGGACGTCTGAAGAATACGGTGACATTACGATATATTTCTGTAATATTCTTGAACAGGCGATGATGTGCGTCCTGGTGAATTATCGGGGTACAATTTTAATAATTCATCCTTCCGTAAAAATCAGGATGTTTTACAAAAATAGCATCACACAAGTACTCTTTATACAGAAGTACAAGCGCAAGTACTAAAGTACTCTTTATGTACCGTTGCACCTGTGATAATTTGTGAAACAACAAACCGCACTGTTCAACTGTCACGATCTTCAACTCATTCACCCCAGCTTTGAAGATTTTTTACTTTTTCTAAATCACGTGTTTTTGCACACCACGCTCGCGCCCAAAGCCTTCTACAACATTTTCACCAAAATAGAGCACTCGTTTTTTACAGAATTTAATCCATGTTCTTCAATTTTGCATTGTAGTTACGTCAAACAAAAAATTGCTGAATACACCAAAAACACTACGTAATCTTCAGCTGCAAACTCTACACTATGCATCCAATAGAGCTAACAGTTTTTAATCGGACACTTGTAGGGCGAGAAAATCATAAGTTGAACGAACTTTCTGATCAATATACATAAGCATTATAGGCTATATGCGTTTATATATTTTTATATATAAAACAATAAATAAATTACCAGTCTTGCAACAAAGATACAGTTTTTGATACAGTAGTATCATTATCGTTATTTTGGAACATCGTTATCTTAAACTGTCGTCATCAGAAAAAATGTTTCTGATTAAGAAAATATTCGTGTTCATAATTTTTGTATTTAACGCATACATAAATATTGTAACGTGTCGTTTCACCAAACATAAAACATAACATACTAGCTAAAAAATAATTTACTGACTGTGACAAACTATGGCTGACAATGACTAAAATACCAAGAAGTTAAAGATCCCATGACAAAAGATGTAAATAGTAATTATAAATAGGAACATAATATATAAGTATGTACAACTAGTATGTAAGAAATCCGATATTGTGAAAACCTATTTAACTATAAAGAGGTCTGCGCACCTCAGACCGTTATTTTATGTATCAAGAAAACAAAATACACAAAGTGAATTATTTAAGTGTTACAAATATAATCATGTCAAACGGTAATTCTAAAAGTTATATTGTGTGACAGTGTTAAGAAGGGAAAATAACAGTGAAATACATTTTATTATTAATTATAAATGGTAAACCGAACCTGTGACCCATAAAAAAAATAGCCATGGCCTTACTTAAAGAAATTAGTTGTTTGAGTTAAGATTATTGTTAAAAAATTGTGAATTGCAAGCCGGAACGTTTAAGATAAGTGACTGCTGAGTTGATAGAAATTGAGGACCGGTGGAAGCTGAGATGACCAGGAGAACCAACCCGGGACCTAGAGGAGTGATGTTTTGACAGAGAGAGAGCGAAAAACCAGGTGTCCAGGAGCGGAATCAACAAATGAATCCATTGTGAAACCTGCAAAGTTGGTGAGATCATACCACAAAAACAATAACTGAAAAAACAATAAACAAATAAATAAATAATAATAATTGTGACTCGCGTTAGTGCACTATTAAGAAAATGGTTGTTAATTATAAGAGTTTTTGTTGTAGTTAATAGTTGTTTAAAAGGACCCACAAACATTCAACAGGCATTAACAACACTGTATTACCGGGTCTCATGCATCAAAGTTGTATTGTCTGTTCTATATGTAAATTGTATGTTGACCCTGAGGTTCAGATGAATAATCCTCTATTTAAAAATAAAACAGGTTATACTTTATTAGTAAGAGATACTAATTTGTTTTGATATTACATATTGACGCTCACAAGTGGGGCCTTCCGCATTCACGGGATGCGTAAGGAAGATTATATTAACTGAACGTTACAATATTTACAAAGGCACAGATACACAGAAAAATAAGTAGATTTCTACTTCTACATCGTCTCACTCCTCACAGTCACGGTATTCATGTGTTGAAGTCTCCCTAAAGTTTTGTCCGGAAGGTTGCGCGATTTTACGTTTCGTTTTCATCTCTATACACCGCGACCTCAAAGTTCCAACCGTGAGAGAAGAAATCATGCGCCTCTGCAGAACTCACATCTCCAAATTAGAACAGCATCCTAACCACCTGGCAATTAATTTGTTAGACAACAGTGAACATATTTATCGACTAAAAAGGCACAAACTATTAGACTTACCATTCAGGTTTAAATAATAATGTATTCAGTGTATTTTCCGTATTGTACTGTCTGTGATATCTTTTCTGTATGTTTTTGTATCATCTCACCACGATCTCCGAGATCTAACTCTATTTCTTCCTGAATGACTCCAAACCGGTACTCTTGCTATGAATCTATTCCTAGTTGATCTTCTGACAGATACGTAACAATTCTACCGTTTCCTAAGATATGTGTGACTATGTCGTTTCCTAAACCTCTTAAATATTTCGTCAATAGTACGATGCGTTCGTAAAACTCAAGAAAGTCGTATTTTCGAATCCATCTCACCTTTTGTAATTCTGCGGTTATTCGTTTTATTTATTCCCCCTGTATTCAATTTACTTTAAATCCAATGAGACACGTTTTTATGTAATTTCTGGTTTCCCCTACCCCTTTTTAATACTTATAGCAGTTTCGACTCTTTAATAATCCTCATACCATCGTTTACATCTTCAGTTTCCATTGAATGTCTAGATAAATTCAGATTTTCTTGGGATTCTGCTCTTATAAGTCGGCGTAGAAGCTATTTCCAGGTGTATTGCACACCAATACACCAACACCCAAATACCAAATAGACCAATACATCACGGAGTGCGCAAAATTTTCAAATGGTTTTATTTCCGTATTTCAGAAGCGATCTTCACTAACACATCCCTTGACATATCGAAGGTGCTTTGTTTGCTGAATTTATCAATATTTTGGAGGTATACATTTTATGACTCACGTTTCACAACCACATATATGACTCGTCGAAATTCACGCCATTGGAAACGTACAATAAAATAATAATAAGCAGTGCATTATTTTAACGGGTATATTAATTTTAATTTTAAAAATTGAAGTAACATAATTATTGAAAATGTTTACTTACTATTGTTATAGATAACGGTATCTTTAGGATTCGAAAAAGAGTAATGAATTGCATTACAATGGGTTGGTAAACAGTAATGCTTTTAAAAAAAAATCGGATTTTTTTTTTTTTTTACGTGATCGAGCAAAAGCTTTATGCTCTAAAATTGTCCTAAGGCTTTCACGGCCGGTGTCATTTGTATAAGACGAGTTTTCCGGGCTGTTTGGCCGTGGTCTATGGTTTAATGACAAACCAAACGTTTCAACAGCTCCAATGGCGGCCTTTACTACAGTACTGTGGGCCTGACTTGAACAACCTACGTTCAGGATTTCTTTAAATTCCACTGATGGTGTCAGCCATTGGAGCTGTTTAAACGTTTGGTTTGTAATTAAACACGGCCAAACAGCCCGGAAAACTCCTCTTGTTTTATGCTCAGTTTAGTCGGCATGCGGTGGGTGTTGGGAAAATTATTGGGAAATATTTTTTACGCTTGCATAGAAGAAATGGTTCTCAGACAAAATTAGAAAATAAACGTGAGCCTTTGACATATTTCTTTCTCTTGCGAAAGACACGTATTCGCATAATTGTCACAAAACAAATATGTTGACTGTAACACTATTCTAACGCATTATTGAAAATCTATGCCACGTTAGGAAAAGATTACGTGTTAGTAATAGAACTCTAACTTTCCTACATAGCTCTGCTATCGGCAAGTAAATTTAAAAAACCTGTTTCGTGTGAATTTTCACCCACCCGTGAGAAGAGTTGTACACCTGTTAGTTTAAATGATGTCAACAACATTAAGTTGAAGTTTTCCATTACAAAGTAATTGTTGTGGTCCTCCCAAGTAACTGCAATGTTTTCATAATTATACCTATAAGAGGGAAAATTCAAAATAAACATCGGGGCATATATCTGAAATCAGAAATGTGTTCAAACCATAATTATCGACAGAAAGTGTTAAACCTCAAAACCCTTTACCTTTGTCGCGTTCACACCAATTGTCATTTTATCAAATATAAACAACGCCCTTTGAAGATCACATTAACACCGCTAGGGTGATCCCAAACAGTCTCAAAATTTACTGTTTGATAATTTGTGAATCTAAATATTGTTTGAAAGACCAGAGATACGAGAGCAATCACAGAATGGAAACCCTTTGAGTCTATGTCCAGAGGAAGACCGAGAAAGAGGTGGATGGAGTGTGTTGAGGAGGACCCACGGACTATGGGGATCAGAGGATGGAAGATCGTTGCTTAGAGCAGAAGGGAATGGTGTAGGATTGTTGAGGAGGCCAAGTCTCATAGAGTAGTGGTTCCCAAAGTGGACACTTTCAAGAAAAAGTAGAATATACCGTAATTTTCTCCGATTTGTATGCAATAAAATCTAAATTTTAGAATCTTAAAACGATTAGTAAAAGATTCCAGTATTTTGTTTTCGGTTCAAACCAATGATAATTGTAAAAGTAATTTCAAACTAATGGCTTTAATAATGTCTTTAAATCATGTCGTGTAGCAGATCTGTTTGTCAGCCGAACTGACTAGAGCGCCGCATCAACGCAGAACTGACTGCGCTGTTTTAGTGCACGTATATCCACTGTATCGTATATAAGCACTGCATCTAAGCAAAATGTTTTTCGTGTAGCTGGTTTTACCCCTAAGTAGCTGGATTTCGACTCGTGTGGCTGGAAAGATAGAGCCGAGGTTGGCAACGCTGGCTGCGCAACGCAATGTATCGCTCTCGTGGCCAATGGCAGGTCATTCGTGGTCGGTCCCAGCCATTGATGCTTGCGTAGATAAAAAAAAATTGAAGCAGTGAATTCAGAGATTAGACTCTCAAATTTTCAAACAATTCCCTTCCGTGCAAGATTTCGTCCAGATGTCAGGAGTAAATGTTCCAAAGGAGATCCTCAACGTTACTAAGTCTCATTTGGAGCAACTGCACCTGCAGCTAAGGGAATATTTTCCAGTGACGGATGATAGTGACATGCGGATAAGGAGGTCATTTGCTGATGGGCTGTCAACTAACCTCTCTCTTACACTACAAGAAGAAGATTCATTGGCAGAACTTTCAACTGATAGTTCATTAAAATTACAGTTTTCTCAATTACAGCTAGCTGACTTCTGGTTATGTGTAAAGACTGACTAGTATCCTGCACTCACGAAAAATGATTTGAAGTGGTTAACTGTGTTTCCATCTACTTATTTGTGTGAAACCGCCTTCTCACAGCTCACGTATTGAAGTCAAAGTTAAGAAATAAACTTGATGTTTACTAATGTCGTGAGTGACTTAATATTGAAATTATCACACATTAAACCCAATATTGCTGAGCTAATTCTTCAAAAGCAGCTTCATTGTTCACATTAAACTATGTTCGATGTCATTAATTTTATATTCTTCGTATTGTTTAAATTAGCAGCCATCCTTAATATTTCTTTATAAAGTTGCTAAACTGCTACATTTTTATTGTTTAGACAAAGCTTTTCGTCATCACTGACATCATCAGGTCTTAAACAACCTTTTTTTACTATATTTAAAATATTTCTTCATTTGTAAATTCACTTTTATATAGTTTACTAAGGTCTTGCATATAGTGAGTTCGTTGTTTTAACGGCTATCGCTCTTCACGGGAATTTCGTCTATAGTTTCCGTTAGGCATTTTACCAACGTCCGTCATTTATATTTTATGAATCTCCCGTTATTTTCTTCATGTTACTACTTTATTTTCTTGACTTCTATTTTTTTTTTTTTTTAACGAACTCACTATATGCAAGACCTTAGTAAACTATATAAAAGTGAATTTACAAATGAAGGAATATTTTAAATATAGTAAAAAAAGGTTGTTTAAGACCTGATGATGTCAGTGATGACGAAAAGCTTTGTCTAAACAATAAAAAAGAAGCAGTTTAGCAACTTTATAAAGAAACATTAATTTTATAATTTTGCAAATTAAGAGAATTTTGATTTTAATACATTTTAATTAAAATATAGGCGTGGTTTGTATCATATTTACTGTTTGTTTTATTTTAGAACTCAGACGGGGTCCGTGAATTTTTAAATTTTTTTTTGTGGGGTCCGCGGACTGAAACGTTTGGGAACCATGTCGTAGAGGCATATACAGCCAGAGGAAGAAGAAGAAATATTATAGTTGTCTTGTTTGTTCATCATCTTTTTTCACAGCACTACACTTTATATAATAATGAAACTTTCTCTTGTGAACTTACTTGTCTTTTTCCGTCGAATGCGTTTCGGCGTCGTGTTCGCCTTCGTCAGCTTAGAAACAGACTGCCAGTACTTTGTAACGGTTACTGCTTGGAAGGTATAGTGGGGGTGGTGTGTAGTGGAAGGGCATTGGCGCGGGGATCCAAATTATTGTTTGTTTTTTGTATAATTGTGTCAAAAAGTGTATGTGATTTATATTGTAATTGGTCGTTAAGTATGTTGTTTGGTTGTGTAGTGTGGTGTTTGTATATTTCATATTGTTCTGCTGTGTTGAGTTTTCGACCTTTGGGTAAGTAGTGTAATATTTCAAGATTAGTATCTATGTTGGTGTAGCTATGGTTATGTATGTGTATGTGTGTGGAAAACGCAGAATGTATGTTTTTGTTAGATAAGGCTTTTAAGTGTTCAGAGTAATGAAAAAGATGAAAAAGATGAAAAAGATCTTCCCATCTGGCCTATGTAGAAACTATTGCAGTTATTACAATTTAATTTGTAAACACCTGTTCTATTGTATTTGTCTATGTCCGTGTTTGTATCGTTGATGTGTTTTTTGATGGTATTGTTAGTTCTGTATGCTATTTTGTACTTGTGTTTTCTGAATGTGTTGGCAAGTTTGTGTGTGTTGGAGTTATGGTATGTGAGTGTGATGTATTTATTGTGTTGTGTGTTGATGGTATTTTGTGTTTTGTTGTTTTTGTTTTTGATGTGTTTGTGTAGTTTGTTTATTGAATTGGGGTTGTATCCGTTTTTCATTGCTATGTATTTGATTGTGTTGAGTTCGTCAGTATAACCTTGTTTACTTAAGGGTATTGTAGCTAGTCTATGGAGCATATGGTTGAAGGCCGCATGTTTATGTTGTGTTGGGTGGTTTGATGTGTTGTGTATAACCATGTCGGTTGTGGTAGGTTTCCTGTATATTTTGTACGTGTGTGTATTGTTAGTTTTGTTAATTGTTAGGTCTAGAAAATTTATACTATTGTTTTGTTAAATTTCCAGTGTAAATTTTAATTTGTGGTGTATTGTGTTTATGTATTTGTGGAAGTTTTCAACTTGTCTTGTGTTGCCTTTGAATAAAAGTAATACGTCATCTACATACCTGTGCCAGTAAATGATTTTGTTGGTGTATTTGTTGTTGTTTATTATGTGGTTCTGTTCTATGTTGTGTATATATATTTCTGCCAGTATTCCTAATATGGGGGATCCCATCGGGAGACCGTCTGTTTGTGTGTATATCTTGTTATTGTATGTAAAGTAATTTTGCTCAGTTATTATTTTGGTAAGTGTGATGATCTCTTGTATGTGTGTTTCAGGTGTGTTGTTTTGTCTGAGTAATTGTTCTAGTGTTTGTATGGTTTCTTGAAATATTGTTTGACAATAGTACGACTCCCACACTATTTATTAGTTCATTATTTTGAACGGGTTATATCTGCCAGGCTCACACTCTGTGTCCTTCTACGTGTGCATGTCCTTGAGATTATTACTGCCACAGACAGGCACCGCGAGTCTGACATCCGATGTTGGCGCTGATAACTAACATTTGGTACACGCGAGTGTGTGTGGCGCCAATTTGCATACATTACACGGAGAAGTGTGCTGCCGCTGTTTGCCGTTATTAGAGCGCGGGGGGGGGGGTTAACACGAATGACTCAACAACAGTAGTGAGAGAGAGCAAATCAATATTGTTTGGTCTGCAGGAGGGGGCGGGGGGTTGCGGCTGCCACGGCGGGGGTGTATCGCCGGCTGCAGAACACAGACAGACCTTGACATAATACTATCTGATTTTTTATTACCGTATACACGTCTCGTTCTAATTAACACGGAAAACTTAATTTAAGTCAATAAAAAAAAAAAGTCAGCAAATTAAACGCGAGCTCTGAGTTATGAGACACGTGAGAAATATACACGATGAAATATAATCGACGAATATTATTTAAAATTAAAAAATATGTGAAAAACTGAAAGAATACACACGCGCGCGCGCACACGCACAGTTGATATTACGGCTTTTATTTATGAATATACTGTAGGCTTACTCTTCAAGAAGGCTTTTTTTGTTGTAATGTAAAAATTCAGCAACGTTTTTTGAAGTACAGTTGATAGAATTACTTTATTTATATTAAAAGGTAATGAAAACTCGAGCTGAACCCATTTTGATGCACAAACGAAACAAAAAAAGTATATTCGTTTTAACAACGTGAACGTTTTTATTTATCCATCGACGGATTTCGATTAATTTTTTCGACTAAATCAAACAAATAAATTTGTACAGAAATTCAGACGGAATAAAGAAACAACTGGGTTATCGAATATTAATAAACCATTTATCATATGTTAATAATGGTTGTCTGACACCGCAGTGATTTCAGTGGCGGATTATTAAGCGTGTCAGCGTGTCGCCTTTATGTTGTTTCTGCTAGACATACTCAATTGGCCAGCGAAACAGCAGAGAAAATTTATAGTCGCCATATTTTTCGCGATACGATATATAATTATTCCGTGTGAGTACTTATAATGTAACTCAACAGTAACACATGTAATAGTATAGAGGAATAACGCGATTGTACAGTGACTCAATGTAATTGTACCGTACCATATACACGCAATATAATTGTACCGCGACACAAGTAATTCCACAGCGTTTGAATGTAAATTGTACCATGTTACAACTTGATTGCACCGTGATGTGACATACGCAATTGTACAATGTAACTGAACCGCACCACTTAAGTGTACCGGAACACGATGTAATTATACCGAGATATAACTTAATTGCACCGTGACACAACGTAATTGCACAGTGACACAATGTAATTTTACCGTGACAGAACGTAATTCAACAGTGACACAATGTAATTGTACAGTACCAGAACGCAATTGCACAGTGAAACAATGTAATTACACCGTGACACAACGTATTTGTACCGTGACACAACGTAATTGCACAGTGACACAGTGTAATTGTACCGTGACACAATGTATCTATGCCGTGACACAACGTATTTGCAACGTGACACAACGTAATTGCACAGTGACCCAATGTAATTGTATCGTGACACAATGTATTGTACCGTGACACAACGTATTTGCATCGTGACACAACGTAATTGCACAGTGACACAATGTAATTGTACCGTAACAGAACGTAATTGCACAGTGACACAATGTAATTGTACCGTGACAGAACGTAAATGCACAGTGACACAATGTAATTGTACCGTGACACAATGTAACTGCTCCATAATACATGTCACCTAACAGAACCGGTTCAATTCTCTTTGAATCTTCTGATTGCAACTTAGATGTCGAGCGCTGGATATTATGTTGTATATATTTATATTTCTTATCAAACTGCCCAAGATGTCATATTTCTTCACGGCCACCGCTACCGTCCTCAAATCGAGATAAAGATCATAAAAATATAATAATAATGTCTCCCATGTGTACCACCGAAGTAGCTTAGGAGAAGGCAGGGTAGGCTGCCTTATGTGAGTCGTACGGCATACAGTACAAGGAAGGCAGTGTGGCCAGCACTACGCTTCAGCCGCCCACTATTATCCCCAGGACGTTATCCCAGGTACTCATTTTCAACAGACTGAGTCGATCTGGGGGCTGAAAAACGCAGCTTGATTTTATGGTGCGGGCCCGGGAAGATAAAGGTCATCAATCCTCAATTAACGCTGAACTTACAGAAACCTTCCCTAAATGTTTGAACGTTTTAGTTTGACAGTCTAATTTTCTTCCAGTATTTGTGTTACTCAAGAGTGTTCGCTGATTATTTATAGATCTCGATAAATAAATTTTTTCTACTTAAAACTTTAGTGCTAAAACAAACGCCCATTTTAGTGCAGACGTAAATAATTTTTGAAATATTCTTGATACTTTAATGTAATAAGCACATTCACATTAAAATTCATGTTTCCAGTATCCGTCTCCGTCCACACGTGACACGGTGCACACCGTTCAAGTAGCGTGTACGGAAATATGTTTTTATTGTTGATATGTGTTTGACTTTAATTAATAAATTTTAATGGTTGACAACCTGTTGTGGGGGATGTATAGGCTATGTCTGAAGATGAAATGAACGTTCCGAAACGTGTGAGAGAGCTACTAAAAGCAGTCACAAGACGGAACTGAAATAAGGTAGGTCTAATATAATAATTATTTATTAATTTATGTAGGTATTCACGGCTCGAGTTATACCGATCATTTCTTAGTATTTCCGGCTTCATGATCACAGTCTATGATTAAAATTACTGTTAACATCTATGTTACTGTTACTGTGACCTGGGACACGGTGGCATGAGAATATATTATGTTGAGCTCAGCTCATTGTTTGTTCAGAAGGGAGGTGGACTCTGAAAAGTTATTTAGGGAAGTCACTCCAGTGTTTGAAAATCCTTGTTACCAGTGTCGTGACAATTTTTCACCTCGCTCTTCGCTCTGAAGATGACTGTCGCGTATTACTTCCTAAACGTCAGCAATGAATAACTTTAATCCTCGACCACAGCGATTAAGCCCGGAAATGTTACACAAATTTGTTATTAAACCTTAAATTATCATTTTCAAAAGTGAGCCTTTTTGTTTTTAAACTATAGCTATCCGTTTTATAGGTTTTATTCCCTTTCGTCGACAATTTATTATTAATTAATCAAGCGTCTTTCTCAACGTTTCGCATAATAGCTGCCGTTGCCAGCTCATCAACATAGGCCTACCTTAAAATACATGTGTATAACTTAAAAGCTTAATATATAGTCGGACCAGTTCCGTATAAGAATATTGGCGTAATGAAACTAAACGTTTTAAAGAGCAATTTGCTCAGAAGTCGCCACGGTGAGTCGAGAATTTTCTTGCTCGGTGACTCGTGATCGATCGAATTGTGTCACCTGCGCCAATTCCCATGCCGTTCTCACTGTTTACTTGTGCCGTTATTGGTGGTAGTTCTATAAACAGCGGAAAGTTTATCGCCTTACTTTTGTCACTGTATTTTCCGCTTACCCTGTCTGACTGACTGACATAGTTTATATTGTAAGTAGACGTTGTTACATTCTTGTATTATCAATTTTTCGACTACATTTTATAGAGTAATGCTCGGAGACAAACGAGTTGACGTTGGTTTACTCTGAGCACGTTAACCCTTGTGTCTTGCACCTACCTGCGAAGTGTATTTAAAAAACGGTCGATAATTGTTCTAGCGTTATAAAATTAATTAGAAACAGCATAAATTTAACAAACAACACCACTGTCAAAAATAGTATAGATCTGGTGAATAAAACTCAACATGTCCACACCCCACACAATTCCACACTAGCTTCATTTGACATAACAAACCTATACACCAATGTTCCCATAAAAGAAACTATAACTACATTAGAACAATTACTAAAATTAAATAACACACCTGAAACACACATAAAAGAGATCATCCATGTAACTAAAATTATCACTGATCAAAATTATTTCACACACAATAACATATTTTACACACAAACAGATGGACTACCCATGGGCTCCCCTATATCAGGTACTAGCCGAAATATTTGTACACACCATAGAACAGGAACACATACTGAACAATAACAAATACACCGACAAAATAATATATTGGCACAGGTATGTTGATGACATTTTACTCCTCTATAATGGCAACAAAAGACAAATAGAAAATTTCCACAAATACATTAACACTATACACCATAAATTAAAATTCACATTTGAATTAGAACTAAATAATAGCATAAACTTCCTTGACCTTACAATCACCAAAACAAACAACACACACACATACAAAATACACAGGAAACCCACCACATCAGACATGGTGATACATAACTCATCCAACCACCCAACTCAACACAAACATGCAGCTTTCAACTACATGCTCCATAGGCTCACTTCAATACCCTTAAACACACATGACTACCAAGAAGAATTAAACACAATCAAATATATAGCAGTCAAAATGGATACAACCCCGATTTAATAAACAAACTACACAAACGCATCCGTAACACAAAAAGTAAAACACAACAGACCAACAGCACACAACCCAGTAAATACATCACACTTACATACTACAATTCCAATACACACAAAATTGCTAACACATTTAGGAAACACAATTATAAAGTAGCCTACAGAACCAACAACACCATTAGGAAACACATAAATAATACTAATAAAAACACAGACAAATACAGTAAAACAGGGGTCTATAAATTAAATTGTAATGATTGTCACCAATTCTACATCGGCCCGACGGGAAGATCTTTTTCCTCCAGATTTTCAGAACATTTAAAAGCCCTCACCACAAACTACATACATTCCACATTTGTCACACATTTACAAAACGAAAACCACAGTTACACAAACATAGAACACAACATGGAAATATTACACCACTTGCCTAAAAGTAGAAAACTAAACACTGTTGAAAAATTTGAAATATACAGACATCACGCACTACAACCAAACAACATATTAAGCGAACAATTACATTATAAATAACATACACTATTTGATACATTGATCCAAACACACAATTTGAACCCCAGCGCCAATTCCCTCCCACCATCAACCCCCACCACACACACCTGAGTCCATAACCGTTAATCTGTTAACTGACATTCAGTATTTACTCCCACTGAAGAAGAGGTACATCACCTTGAAACGTATGGGGAAGTGATAATTAAAGTAAGTTCATATGTGAAAGTTTATATATATAATAATATTTAAAAAAAAAAAAAAGTGAACGAAGAGGATGAATCAACAAGATAATCATTATAAAATGATGGGCGCACTCCATAACAACACAAACAACCCAACCCATCAGTAAATGCTAAACTCTGGAGCCATTAAATTTTAATCGTCATCATCATCATCATCTTCACGGTTTAAACCAAGAATGGTTTGTTCCGGTCTCAAATAGGCAAAGATTAGAGCTGGTCACTCCAGCGCTTCCTCGGACGTCCCACACCTCTCCGTCCCCTCGGCTTATAGTTCCAGAGTTGTTTGGGGATGCGGCAGTCATCCATTCGGCAAAGATGTTCCCACCAATTCAGCCGATAATGGGCGATCCTGTCGCGTATACTCATAATATTCAGTTCCTGCCGTATTGGCCTGGCCTTTCGTTAAAGTTCAATTCTCAGACCCATAAAGAAGTGTGGGAAGAGCCATCACCTTGTAGAATTTTAGGCGTGTTCCTTTACTTGCTGACTTAAGGGTTCGTCTGTTGGTCCCGCACATAAGGTTGAACTTATGTAACTTATTCACCATATCGTTGCTTGTATTATAAGACACACTGTAGCCCAGCTATTAAAACCTGCTAACTTGTTCCAGGACAGTACCGTCTATAACAATTTTTGCCCGTACTGGATCAGTGCCACAAAAACCATCACATTGGTTTTAATTGTGGATATTTGCAATCCAGAGTCTTTGCAGAATCCATTTAACAAATGACAATTTTAATTATCATTTTATTAATTTAGTGCTGCACTGTTTAGACGACTGTCTCTGTACTCCTGCCTTGCTCGCTCTAACTCCTCAGTACCTCTCTACTAGTACAGATATTCCTTCACTTTACACCTGACCATTCGCTTTTGTCTTTGTTTCACTATAATTTGTAAATCATTTCCTGTGATACCTTCTACATTGTATTCTAGTCTTCCTGACAGATCTTGCACATTTAGTGTTTCAGAAGAGAAAGTTCATTTACATAACCAAAAACTATGTAATTTATCATCCATATTTTACTTCTCGAAAAAATAGTTTAGTTTATCCTTTCTAACACACAAACTGCTGAAAGGGATGGAGGGTTGACATCGCATTTCCCACGTCCTGGACAATTTGCTTTTGGAGTCTAAAAAGGAAGAATAGTGAAAGGGAAAATCAAGTATGGGTTTACGGGAAGATTACTAAATCGAGAGTATAAGAGTGGAGAATACAGGTGAGATGGAACAATATTTCGCGTGAATAACAGGAGATGGGAGAAATCAAGAATTCGCGTGGAGTGGCTGGTAATATCCGGAATCAGATCCGTACTCCATCGGGACCGAGGAGAAGTACCAACTCTTAACAATTAACTTTATTTAACATTAATAGAAAATAATTTGTACGTTACAGCTGAAAATACTATCGAACACTCGTTTGCAAAGGGCGTAAATTTAATTTCGATAAACAGGACTAATAGTTATTGCATAAGGAATGACAGAAAACCCATCGAATAAGAAATTTTAAAACTCATAAAGACGAAGATACAAATCGTGTAAGTTTTGTAATTAGTAAAATTTAATTTACTGCTGTACTGGCACATTATTAGATGTTTAGAT
Source organism: Magicicada septendecula (assembly GCA_034769895.1). Classification (NCBI taxonomy): domain Eukaryota; kingdom Metazoa; phylum Arthropoda; class Insecta; order Hemiptera; family Cicadidae; genus Magicicada; species Magicicada septendecula. The sequence goes on from CM068375.1 coordinate 13,365,410, forward strand.
TTCGTAGATGGAACAGATTCGTACACCCGACAGAAGTGGCTGCGTCTTTCGTAGAATTAACGTACAATAAGTCACTTGTACCCTCGACAAATTTTTGCAAAAAACTTACAATATATGAACGTTCCAATAGATAGAAGAGAGAAGGAATGGAAGCGCAGCGCCAAGCACCAACACCTATTGATAAGTATTTGGGCGCCGTGCTACGTTGCATTTCGGTTGCGGCAAACCAGTCTGCGCATAACCGCCAAGACAAAAAAAGACCTTGGAACAGTCAAAACAGCAACTGAAGGACTATAGTAGGTGTAGCCCAACCACTTGCCGATGAACACATCCAAAAATGGACAATGGACTGAAGGGCCATAACGAAAATGACTGGAGTGTCAACCGTGATACAGTCACGCCTCTAACTTGTAACGCCCAAACGTAAAAAAATATTTTTTTTTTTTTTTTTTTTTTAAAGAAAGACAGGAACCATCTGGCAGCGTGTGAAATGACGTTGACGAATGGGAGAAGCAATAAAAGGATAGAAAATACAATGGATGTAACAGCCTTCAACGTCGACGTACAGATGTCTAAAAGTATCATAAATCTAAACAAAAACAGATGTTCGGCAGAGAGAAAATTTACCAGGAAATACTACAGAGGCGTGTGGACCAAGTCAACATGTACAGCCAGAAGCGTGTTGAAATTAAGGGATTGTTCTGAAAGAAAGGCAAACAATCGCCGCAACGAAGTACAATGAGAATTTACTAAGAAAATATATGACGAAGGCTAACGCACTGGCTAGTAGTACAATTAGAAATACGAAGAGTAACTTATGCCACACATGAGAAACTTACGTAACATGCGCATCTGGACGAAGTAAGAAACAAAGGGTGTCTTGCTAAGAGGCATGAAAAACGCCAGAAAGAATTATGACTATAACACGTTGAAAAGACTACAGCAGGAGTGGAACTAATTAAAAGATGCAGCTGCAAGCTGGACAGAAGGAAGGATGTCACTGTCAAAAGGCGTAGAACAATACCAAAGAGATTTATGATCGTGGGATGAGACATACTGAAGCAAATGGTAGCTGAACCCAGAGTAAGAAATTGGTGGGAACAGAAATCGCCTATCAGAAAACAGCTTGGAATATAGGCGGGTTTCCTGACGGGAAGTTCTTGGAAACCAGAACGTAAAACCAATGAACACGGAGCAGAGTAACTTGTGGGAGTACTAGGAGGGAATTTTCTTAAGAAATATAGAGGAGAACCAATGGAAACGAAGCAGGAGGACGAAAAAGGACTTAAGTGGGGAAAATGTAAGAAAGTAGTGGGAAAAAGAAGAGTAGGTAATAAACACACAGAACGAAGGTGAGATCGGGGAGCCTTTGCTAAAATTTCGGAAGTCGATGACTAAAGTTTCGGAGAGTCGGTAGAGTCCGTTATAATAGTTACGAAGTAGTGACTGAAACACTTAGGGAGTCTTTTACACATTTTCGAGAGAATCTGAGGTGGGGTTCGTAGCGTATTACGTATTTTAAAAGAGACTTTGTTAATTTTACGAAAGTATGAAAGTTTGCGAGAGTCTAGAGTCGAATCGAGACGAAGTCTAACTTAAACTTCGTGGAGTCGAGATTAAGTGTTACGGAAATTCGATGTTAAAAGTTCGGAGAGCTTTACTTAAAATCACGTAAGATTATCATGAATAACAATCTGTGAAGTGAGAACTGGAGTTTATTAGTTAATAACTCGTCAAAACAAAAGACCGTATCTTATCATGTATCACGAACGATATAGCTGTTGAAACGGAATTGGTCGTTACGAGATATCAGTGAACGTAACCGAAGTAGATAGTAACCAATAATTCCACTAAATTTAAAATTGGGAATTACCGGTTATCAATAGAAAGAGTGAAATAATGAAAGTGTATATGTGCCAAATACTACAAGAAAGAGTCACATTGTTATGCACGCAAATTATTCTGTGTTCAACGCAGTCGACGGGACATCTACATCTCCATATGCTGATTTCAGGAACCAAAAGGGAGAGCACATCATGACAACGCGCCGTAGTTTGTGGATAACGTACCAAGAGTAAAAACTTTTATGTATTAATTTTAGTTTACGAAATCACCTGTCTGTCACTCTAAAAGAATTCACGTAGAGAATTTTATAAGATAGGATGTCCTCATTCAAAACTTACGTATAAATTTTAAAGTCAAAGTGTTAGAATATAAAGAGAATTAAGTACATTTCATATTTAAATGAATCCATTTAAAATTATATGTCGTAATGAAATAAGTAATTAGGAGTTAGAATTAATTCATATTTTAATAACACTCGAAAGAACCTTGAGATATTAAGAGATACTGAGATATGAAGAGATATTGAGAGATTAGTTTTTTAATTGTTTATTGATAGAAATCATGTACTAAAATAATTATTGATAATAATCTGTTACGCAGAATAGAAATATGATACTAATGGCAGTAATCGTTAAACGTAATAAATTTAATGGTAGACAGATAAACACGTCTTGTTTGTTTATTGAAGATAAACCATATGAAATTAATCACTAGATATAGTTTTCAACACCTTCCGAGTAAATATTGAATACCAGAGTCTCATAACATTTGATTGCATAACTACTAATATATAAATTATTACCAATAAAAACCCTGAGATCGTAAGCAATTAAAACAAGAGTAGCATTGGCACCACAACTTGGGGCTATTAGCATTACAAACTCAAGCTTAAAATAGCGTTTCAGATTTGCCATGCCTGTTTGTTTAGATCTGGATTGAACTAAGAACGGAAAAAGTATAATTAGCTGTGATCCAGAAACGGCAAGCTTACGCTGCGACAACAGTACGTGAAAGGTGTGCTGTGATTCAGACAATACCGCCAGCTGACGTCTAATTAGTCGTCAAGTATCAGCTGGCGGTTAACTTGCTAACAGAACCTGCTCAGATCCGCGGCCACGTCTCTTGAGCATCGTACTCGCCGACTAAAGAGTACAACGAAGTGATACCCCATTCCCCGTGAACAATTCTCTTTATTTGTGCTACATGTCACTTTTATTTATCTCTAGTGTTTGTTATACGTCCACTTATGTATTCAATTTTTTTGAAATGAAGCCAGGAATTACTATATTACAATAATTATAGTGCCTCAGGATAGAGGGGAAGATGCGTGGACCGTATTTACCAAAGAGTCGCATGTTTGTTGTTTTCTTTATGGCACAATGCTTACATCCCCTTTAACAGCTAATGAGGCCAGATACAAATTAAGCCTCCTTGGTCATCATGAGAAACGATTCAAAGTTTATTATTTGTGTTTGTGTGGGAGGGGGGCTGAATGCGTGTGCCTGTGAGTGTAAGTTGTACCACATATGGCTACTTTTAAGGAAAGAAGAAAAATTAACAGTGAGTTAAGTGATCAGAAAATAAATTATTCACTTACAGCTTAATCTATCTGTAGTAGTAACTTTACGTGAGAGATGTTCTGTGATTTAAACAACGCCGCTGGTTAGCCGTCAAGTATCAGCCAGCGCCAGCTTGATTAAACAATTTAACTTGGCTAATTGGGTTTCACCTGTAAAAACAGTTTCCACCCGACTTCACACACACACACACACACACAGTCGACGTTACCACAACTTATTTACACAACCGCTCTGTCTGTCTCTCTCTCACTATCTCTCACTTTCACTCACTCTCACTCTCGTTATTGTTCGCCGCTGTTGTATGTATTCCGCTCAACGCCCAGACTCTCTTTCTCATATAAGCTGAAAGTATTGTACACTTATGAGCAGTGACGTAACTAGAAGCTGCTCCAGGGGTGGTGATGAGACTAGCTTGAAGGTTGGACTCGCTATTTTCGTCAGGTCAAATGAGAAATTCATCTTTCTTCCCATAAAATTTTAAAAATACAATTTTTAAATTCTTTGCGTTTCAAGATTTTGATCAAACTGATATGAAATATGCTGTAAGTATGTATACTGTTTCCGTTCTTAGGTTAATCCTGATGTAAACAAACCCACGTGGCTCATCTGAAATGCTATTGGTCAGGGGCGTTGAAATTATTCGCTCAGTAATGTGTTACGCGCATGAGCAGAACGTCTGTACAGTAATGTTAGAGTTGTCTTAACTACGTTAAGTGGTTTTTGAATACGTTTAATCATCTTTATGAAAACACAGTAGAGCTTTATCGCCGCTAGCAATATGAACATAAATGTAAAAGGTTTTTATAAAATGATATTGCCAGAAAGTCGAGGCATGCCATTTTAAGACTTTTTCCTTATCATTGTATTCTGAATATCATTTAATTAATATGGAGCCAGTTGGAAGGATATGTTGTCCGTCATAACACAACATATAACACTTAACTAAAAATGAACTTTTTCATGTGAAAACTTTGTAACGAGCAGAAAATTTTAAAAATTTTTTTAAATTCTCACCTCGGCAGAGTACGTTCACACGAGGCAAGTGTCAACGACTTATGGTGGAGCAATAAATAAGGAGTAATGAGAAGGTGTCAGTGAAGCGTTGCTGACTTGACAATAGAAACGCATTAAGTTCTATCCAACTATAGAATTTGGTGGCGTAAGATGACAGGGAAAGTTTCGTCCAGAATTATTGCTCTCCGCAGCTGTAACAAAGTGAGGAGGACATTCACACCCGTACCAAGAATTGTAGCAGATGTGGCCGTATTACGTCAGTAGACGATAAGCGACAAAAACAAGTAATGCTCCATACTACAATGAAACGGAAACGCTGCACCTTAAGTAACAATACTGGAAGATAGGCTGACAAAAACTAAAGTCATGTTACACAGCTGGAGGTATCGTCTAATTGACAGACAAGAATTTACGAAGGGAAAGTTGGAGTGACTTCAACGACCAGCAGATGTTCGAAATTAGTAATAGCCAGAAAAAAGGGGTAAGAGCATAGAACAATACGCCAGGAAGACTGTAAGTACAGATAATGGGAATCTATAGAAACGCAGAGTTTACTCAGACAATAGGCTGTTAGACAAATTGTTTATAGCCAGAGTTTCTTCGAAGCGGGTCAACGATCGTCTAGCCGGAGAGTAGGGAACCTAAGGACCTATCAGAGACCTTCAGCCAGCGAGAAATTTGATGGTGAGGGATGTTTCCATAGCAACTGAGACGAAGAACCTATCGAAAGAACTATGACGTCGGATTTTGACAGAGTGGGACAGTATTTCCGAGAAAATCAAAAACTGTCCAATCTCGAAAGAAGTGGGCGTGAAGCGCGCCAGAGACAAAATTTTGAGTAGGGACGAATTAATAAAACTAGCTGTCCAGGAAGACGGAGCGTCAGTTATACTCAATTTTTACGCAGCCACACTCAAAATTTCGTCAGTTATACTAAAGTTTTTGCAGTTAGAAATTTCAGACAGTTTACATTTCAATTATTAAGTAGTTTAACTTCAAGTGCGAGAGACGGTACATCATAAACTTTCCATTGCTACTCGAATCATTCGGAAGTTAGATAAATAACAAGGAACTTAAAACTTAATACATTCATATCGCGGTAGTAGAACTTTACCGACGTGCGCATTAACGGACTTAGTGAAATTTACACCAAGTGAACAATCAGACCGTTACACTAACAGACAGCGTCACTAAACGATATACAACTTATTGGAACTTAATATTGTGTCTCCACAACATAATGAACACGAAACATTAAACAAACCAACCAATTATAGGATCGTTTGTGGAAGCAGCGACAAATGAAACTAGACATGTTTATTGACTTTAAAAACGAACACACAGCAAACACAGTAAGATAGAACATTGATTGAACGCTAAACTTCAATTACCCACACCTATACAAACACCTACGCGAGTGGTCGGAAGAATAAAGTGATAAGTGGCAGTGATAAAACAACTAACGACGGAATGTATCTACGAGCCATTTCCATCACCAGAACGAGACTATGTCAACAACTAATGGATATTCACTAACCAAGTAACCATATTATAATTACTTCTAATTTGTAACTTCTACTGACCTGGTTTCTTTCAAAGAATTCACACCTGAGAATTTATTAAGAAAAGTAATGAGTAAAATTGAAATAAGTAGTTAATGAACGTATAAACAAAAGCTTATTTGGGATTTAATGAACGCATTAAATAAATAGAATATTGAATTGTAACATCATTTGATTTGTATATGTATGTATGTTTTCTTTATTTCAGCATTTATTGAGATATATCTTTGTTTATTATAAATATGTATGTATTTCAGGTACAGCGACGTATTCTATGTACTATTATAATATGTCATAAACGATAATTAAACTAGTATTTTAGTTAACTAGAAACATGCGTTCATTATTACCAATGCAACCCGAATATTGACTTAAAGCTTGAAAGAATGCAAATAGATTTTAAGAGTTTCTTATGTTCAATTAAATAAACGATATTACGTATGTGTTGATGAACGTAGATAGTTAGAATCATCATTAAGATTAAATTATACACATACTTGTCAGTGATCGTTAAATTTATATATTTAATAATTAATTTATTGTGCTATCAATACGCATATTAAATGAATGTTATAAATGGCGTCCAACTTAAGGGCTAGGTAAATTTAAGAAATTATTAAATTAACACATTAAGTAACTCAATCGCGGTTAGCACAATAGATTTATAACTTATTCATGTTATAAAATGGCGCCCATTCGCACGGCATGATACGTATTAACACAGACTGTTAACACGTACGGCTTAGGTAAAGAACAGGCAGTAGAAGTAGTAGAAGAGTAGTGTCATAGAAGTAGAAGTAAGATAAGTGTTATTAGTGTAAGTCAGTTTGAATGATTACACGCAGTAGGGCTAAAATGGCGAGCAATTCAGACAGTGTAGAATATGACATTAATAACCAATTAGGCGCAGTAAATACCGAGGACAATACTACACCTAGCGAACCAAGTAGTGTGGTGGAAAGTCCAGAAGATAGGGCGCGAGGACAGACTTCAAAACTAGAAGATGGAACTATACAAATGTTGATGGAGTTTATCCGTCAACAGAATGAAAAACAAGAAGAGAATCTTAACAGAAAACAAGAAGAACGAGACGAGAAACAAGAAGAACGAAGCAAGAAACTTGAAGAAAATATTAAATTAATTAGAGAAGAAAGTCTTCAATTAATTAGTGAAAAGTTAGAAAAACAAAATGAAAAACTCGACCAGCATAAGGAAGAGATGAAACGACAGTCAGAGGAGCAGCTGACACAGATAAGGTCGGAGATACGTGAAAGCCAGCAGACTTGGGAAAGAAAGGTTGATGAATTACAGAAAAAACAAGACGATGTCGTGAGAGAATTGAGAGAAGAAGCTGACAAGAAGTACGTAGAAATACAAGAAAAACAGGATAATGAACGGCAAGAATGGATGGCGGCGGTACACTCTACCCAGACGGCCGTTAAAAAGATTAATCACAAGTTCGATGTTCACGTTAAGGATTACAATAAGAAGCACGAAGAACTTAAGGCCGAGATGCACAATACCATGCTGCAGAGACAACAGGAGCAAGAAGGAACAAATAGTAATATTATACAAAAATTAGAAGACGTAGACGGTAGACAACGTTCAACAGAACAGAAGTTGGACGAGACTACGAAAGAAAAGACAACTAGGATCGAAGAATTAAAAGGACATTTAAATAAGGTAAGAGAAAACCAAGAAAGGTTACAGCGACAACTGATGGAAGGTGATTGTGGAATGTTAAATCGAATTAACGGACCTAACCACAATGATCTCAAATATAATGGCACAGACAGATTCCCTATGGAATTCCTCAAAGAATTGTCCGAAGTTCAAGAGCTATATTATCCCGCTGACAATATCAAGTGGATTGGCAAACATCTGGAGTTAGACGCAGGAATTTGGTGGCGAGTGATACGTGACCAGATATCAAACTTCGCAGAATTCAAGGAAGCGTTCTCTCTAAAATATTGGGGCCAGGAACGACAGGACAGTATTCGGGACCATTTGGAGTTTGGCAGATTTGATTGGCGCGGACCAGTTACTGCTATTCAATATATTGAACGGATTTTATTGGAAAGTAAGCAGCTAACACCTACTTTATCTGATTATCAGTTAATACGTAAGATCTCTCGTCACTTTGGGCGTGACATCCAGCTTGCGGTGGTTACAAGAGGAATTGTGACGATACCAAACTTCGAATCTCTGATCATCGAGTATTCACAGATTCAACCAAGAATTAATAGAGAAGCGAACTATGCAGCGGCAAACGAGGGCAGAAATGCATATAAGGAAGGTGAAAGTAACTTGAACAAAGGAGGCGGTATACAGAAGAAGACATGGGGTGACAGACCCGCCATAAATAATCAGCCCCGTAACACGGACCGGCGCGCTGTCAACACAATAGAGTTTACAAACACGACAGCTGGTGCATCGGGCATTCAACCTAAGAGAAATCGTCAACAAGAAGAGGAAAAAAAAAATCCCTCCACCCATTAACGAAGATAGCCATCAAAACAAATGACTACCAGACGAATATTATCCTACCGGACTTACGAAGCGATTTATTGTGTAATGATGATGAAGAAATTTCTCAACGAATAATCAGGTGTCCAGAGATAAATATCAAGTTCAATAATAATGTTAGTGTGCAAGCGTTAATCGATACTGGATCTGTAATAGCTGGGTTGTCTGAGTCGTGGTTTCACCAAAACAAACATGACATTACACCTTATGAAATATTACCGATGTCTAACACATTAATAGTTAGCGCAGTTGGTAATAAATCAAAGCTAATCAGAAAACAAATATTATGTGATATCTATATTGAAGAAATTAAATATGAATGTGTTTTCCTAATAATACCAGATTTGATAAAACCATGCATATTAGGAACCAATTTTCTACAAGAAACAGGGTGTCTCATTGACATGGGAAGAAGAATCGTCGAGATAAGAAGAGAGGATAACGAAGCGACGTACACGGTGCCTATGATGCATATAGAAGTGGTGGACGTAGAAGAAGAAGAAGAGATCATCAGAAACATTAACAAGAAGATAGAAAGTATAGAATGCGGAGATAGAGGAACGTTGGAAAGATTAAGGGAGATTCTAATAAGAAATTGTAGTTTATTCAGAGAATGCCCCGGAAGAATCGATGGGTATGTCCACGAGTTCCGAGTCACCGACCAGACACCGTACTTCCAGAGAGGATGGCCTGTCCCATTAGCCTATAAAGGGAAGGTAGATGAGGAGATTCGGAAAATGTTACGGTATGGGGTCATTGAGAGATGCAACAGCGCATATATCAACCCACTAGTTACGGTAATCAAGAAGGACGGTAGCGTACGATTGTGTTTGGATGCGAGGAAGGTGAACGGTGTGACTATCCCAGACTACGAGGGAGCTCCTCCAATAAACGACATATTGGCGAGATGTGGAGAGATGAAGTACCTATCTACCGTAGATCTAACTAGCAGTTTCTGGCAAGTACCACTGAAGTCGGAATGCCGGGACTTCACCGCTTTTATGTACGACGGCAAGTGTTATCGTTTTACAGTTACACCATTTGGCCTGAGTACCAGTTCTGCTGCACTGACCAGGGGATTGGACACGGTACTGGACGAAGAAGTAAAAGAGAATACCATTATCTATGTCGACGATTGCCTGTGCTATTCAGAAGATTTAGAAACGCATTTGTTACATTTAGACTTATTATTATCTAATTTAAGAAGGGCAAATTTAACTATCAATTTGGAGAAGTCGCAGTTCTTCAGACAAGAAATCGCGTACCTCGGTTATCAACTAACAACGCAAGGAATACGAGCAACGGACGAGAAGATAGATGCCATTATGAAGTTTCCTGCACCTCGGAACCAAAAACAATTAAAAGGTTTCCTGGGGTTGACAAATTTCTATAATCGTTTTACAGACAAATACGCTGAAACTACTAAACCATTACTCGAGTTGCTACGGAAAGGACAGAAATTCACCTGGACACAGGAATTAAATGAGTGTTTTCAGCAGGTTAAAAGGTTATTCGTAGAAACAGTCATCTTAAAGTTTCCCCGAATAAACCAAAGATATTATATGCAATGTGACGCCAGCAACTTTGCATATGGCGGACAACTATATCAATTGGATGAAGAAGGAAGAATTGGAGTAATAGCTTTTACCAGCAGGACATTCAAGGGTGCAGAAATAAATTATTACACTACGGAGAAGGAGCTTTTGTGTATTGTAAGATGTCTTGAGCGGTTCCGTATATACATACTAGGACAACCGTTAACCATCATTACTGATAATAAAGCACTGACTTTTATGAATAAATGTCATTTAAACAACTCGCGTATTACACGCTGGATCTTAAGTATTCAGGAGTACAAATTTGACATTGTCCATTGTAGAGGTAAGGACAATATTATTGCCGATCTTCTGAGCAGAAATCCAGAAGATGCCACACCAGAAGTAATTAGTGACAATATTTCCGAATATTTAATTAACCACCTGACAATCAAAATGGATAAGAAGGTAAGCAAGATCCTAATGGATATTGGAAGGCACCAAATTCAAGATCATAAACTTAAGTATATTATTGATAAGATTAGGGAAAATTGTATAGATAAGAAATTAAATAAATTTTATAGATTTGTCGATGAGAAATTGTACAGATTACGCAAAGGAGAGTGGAAACTATACGTACCGAACAGTGTGTCTGGCGAAATAATTGCAGAAATACACCGTATGTATGGGCATCCCGGTGCGAAGAGATGTATCAAATTATTACAGGAGTACTTTACCATGGACGGAATGTTAAAGAGGGTGAAAATTTATGTACGGACTTGCGACACTTGTCAGAAAAAAAAGGATTCCGGCAACAGAAATTCGTTCGGAGGAACAAAAGCCATAATACCGTTACGCAAGGGCGACCTTGTGAGCGCGGACTTTTACGGACCGTTACCTGCTTCGTCTAGTGGGGTGAGGTATCTGTTTATAATGATTGACAACTTTACCAAATACGTACGACTTTTCACACTTCGAAGGGCAACGATCGTCGCTACACTGAGGAGAGTACACCAATATTGTGAAGAACTAGGATCTCCTAGAGTGATTATCACAGACAATGGAACGCAATTTTCATCTAAAAAATGGTTAGATGGATTAACTGAACTGAATATCCAACCACGATTTACCGCAATAAGGAACCCTTGTGCGAATCTGGCTGAAAGGATCAACAGACAGCTTGGGAACTTATTTAGGATCTTTGTTGGTGATCAACATACAAAGTGGTCGCGTTACGTACCAATCGTCGAGAGTTGTATTAACGAAACGTACCACGAGACGATAGAAGTAACACCGTACGAAGCTCAGCTCGGAAGAAAACCTCCCAGAGCGTGGGAAAAATACATCAACAAGGATATGCTCCTAGTTAAAGGGGTAGATCATAAACAAATATATATCAAAATGAAGGAGAAGAGAGAAAAACAAGCAAAATTATGTAATGAGACTAAAACCATTACAAGATTCAACATTGGTGAGAAAGTGTTAATCAGAACATATCATCAATCGGACGCGGTCCAGAAAAGAATTGAAAAATTTTGCGAACTGTACTGCGGACCATATAAAGTGCATCAAATTCTCGGAGAAGCTACTTATCTACTCGTTGATTGCGATGATGACAAGAAACTCCGTGGAAAATTTAATGCCAGACAATTGAAAAAATACTATGAACCAGAGAATTGAAGATGAAGGAAGAGGAAGAGATAGAAGAAGATGTTGTAAGAAGCTAGCCGATGCTGATGAATCAACTGCGTTAGGGTAATTGACGCGGTGATATCATTCAAGCTGGCTTATCCAAGAAAGTTATGTACTTTAATTGTTGTAACATAACATCAAAATGTATTTAGTCAATTAAGCACTAAGTAAATGTTAGATAATAAGATAAATTAACATTTAGTGTGACATTTTATAAAAAATATTGCAGTGAAGCAAAGGACATTTAATTGCTATTAATTGATTTATATGGTAATAAGTTAAAAGGACAAAGTGAGAAAAATGGACACTTAAATCAGATAAGTGATAATATTTAACGAACTAGATAGTGAGTGAACTTTATTAATGTGAATGTATGTAATTAGTAGGTTAAGATTATAAATGATGTATCATGAAGTAGGTCAATCATTGAAACTAAATGTTATACGTGTATGTAAATTAGTAAGATAATTACAGTTAACGTAGCGATTGTGTCAATTAACAATCTAATTTTAAAATAATAGTTTAAAAGATTTTATTGGTAAGATCATTAATAGTGCACAAAGGTGTATATGTATAGGAGATTTTCTTTGATATCATGTAAAGGTTACATTGAACCGCTTAACTGTTTGATAATATCTTGTGAATATGATATTTTAGAAGGTAAGATCTTATTCAATTGATGAAATTATTTAATTACTTATGGAATTTATGACTTATCTTATAAATTATAAAGATAAAGTATTTATATGTCAATTCGACAATGTGAAATGCGTTCAGCTATCCCAAATAGCTGGCAATAAATTCAGAGAACTAATTAAAACCAAAAGGGGGTGTACCACTGGTCATATAAGCTTTTGAAAGTAGGTTATTGTGTAAACCTTCCCCTGAAGAAGATGGACACGGCGAGGCGACGTACAGGGCGCAGAATTTAGATTTGAGTTGTTCCCAGAGGTCACATCGTCAAATCGAAATTGAGGACACTGTAACGAGCAGAAAATTTTAAAAATTTTTTTAAATTCTCACCTCGGCAGAGTACGTTCACACGAGGCAAGTGTCAACGACTTATGGTGGAGCAATAAATAAGGAGTAATGAGAAGGTGTCAGTGAAGCGTTGCTGACTTGACAATAGAAACGCATTAAGTTCTATCCAACTATAGAATTTGGTGGCGTAAGATGACAGGGAAAGTTTCGTCCAGAATTATTGCTCTCCGCAGCTGTAACAAAGTGAGGAGGACATTCACACCCGTACCAAGAATTGTAGCAGATGTGGCCGTATTACGTCAGTAGACGATAAGCGACAAAAACAAGTAATGCTCCATACTACAATGAAACGGAAACGCTGCACCTTAAGTAACAATACTGGAAGATAGGCTGACAAAAACTAAAGTCATGTTACACAGCTGGAGGTATCGTCTAATTGACAGACAAGAATTTACGAAGGGAAAGTTGGAGTGACTTCAACGACCAGCAGATGTTCGAAATTAGTAATAGCCAGAAAAAAGGGGTAAGAGCATAGAACAATACGCCAGGAAGACTGTAAGTACAGATAATGGGAATCTATAGAAACGCAGAGTTTACTCAGACAATAGGCTGTTAGACAAATTGTTTATAGCCAGAGTTTCTTCGAAGCGGGTCAACGATCGTCTAGCCGGAGAGTAGGGAACCTAAGGACCTATCAGAGACCTTCAGCCAGCGAGAAATTTGATGGTGAGGGATGTTTCCATAGCAACTGAGACGAAGAACCTATCGAAAGAACTATGACGTCGGATTTTGACAGAGTGGGACAGTATTTCCGAGAAAATCAAAAACTGTCCAATCTCGAAAGAAGTGGGCGTGAAGCGCGCCAGAGACAAAATTTTTAGTAGGGACGAATTAATAAAACTAGCTGTCCAGGAAGACGGAGCGTCAGTTATACTCAATTTTTACGCAGCCACACTCAAAATTTCGTCAGTTATACTAAAGTTTTTGCAGTTAGAAATTTCAGACAGTTTACATTTCAATTATTAAGTAGTTTAACTTCAAGTGCGAGAGACGGTACATCATAAACTTTCCATTGCTACTCGAATCATTCGGAAGTTAGATAAATAACAAGGAACTTAAAACTTAATACATTCATATCGCGGTAGTAGAACTTTACCGACGTGCGCATTAACGGACTTAGTGAAATTTACACCAAGTGAACAATCAGACCGTTACACTAACAGACAGCGTCACTAAACGATATACAACTTATTGGAACTTAATATTGTGTCTCCACAACATAATGAACACGAAACATTAAACAAACCAACCAATTATAGGATCGTTTGTGGAAGCAGCGACAAATGAAACTAGACATGTTTATTGACTTTAAAAACGAACACACAGCAAACACAGTAAGATAGAACATTGATTGAACACTAAACTTCAATTACCCACACCTATACAAACACCTACGCGAGTGGTCGGAAGAATAAAGTGATAAGTGGCAGTGATAAAACAACTAACGACGGAATGTATCTACGAGCCATTTCCATCACCAGAACGAGACTACGTCAACAACTAATGGATATTCACTAACCAAGTAACCATATTATAATTACTTCTAATTTGTAACTTCTACTGACCTGGTTTCTTTCAAAGAATTCACACCTGAGAATTTATTAAGAAAAGTAATGAGTAAAATTGAAATAAGTAGTTAATGAACGTATAAACAAAAGCTTATTTGGGATTTAATGAACGCATTAAATAAATAGAATATTGAATTGTAACATCATTTGATTTGTATATGTATGTATGTTTTCTTTATTTCAGCATTTATTGAGATATATCTTTGTTTATTATAAATATGTATGTATTTCAGGTACAGCGACGTATTCTATGTACTATTATAATATGTCATAAACGATAATTAAACTAGTATTTTAGTTAACTAGAAACATGCGTTCATTATTACCAATGCAACCCGAATATTGACTTAAAGCTTGAAAGAATGCAAATAGATTTTAAGAGTTTCTTATGTTCAATTAAATAAACGATATTACGTATGTGTTGATGAACGTAGATAGTTAGAATCATCATTAAGATTAAATTATACACATACTTGTCAGTGATCGTTAAATTTATATATTTAATAATTAATTTATTGTGCTATCAATACGCATATTAAATGAATGTTATAAATGGCGTCCAACTTAAGGGCTAGGTAAATTTAAGAAATTATTAAATTAACACATTAAGTAACTCAATCGCGGTTAGCACAATAGATTTATAACTTATTCATGTTATAACTTACTGTTTTATTGGACGCGTTTCGGCTTACGTATCCGCCTTCTTCAGCTTTGGTAACAGACTGCCAGCATTTTGTAACGGTTGTGTGGAAGGTGAAGTGGGGGTGGTGTGTGGAGGAAGGGGATTGGCGCGGGGATTCAACTTACTGTTTGTTTTCTGTATAATTGTGTCAAAAAGTGTATGTGATTTATATTGTAATTGATCGTTGAGTATATTGTTTGGTTGTGTTGTGTGGTGTTTATATATTTCGTATTGTTCAGTTGTGTTGAGTTTTCGACCTTTGGGTATGTAATGTAAAATTTCAAGATTAGTGTCTATGTTGGTGTAACTGTGGTTTTCTGTGTGTATGTGTGTGGCAAATGCGGAGTGTATATTGTTGTTGGTTAAAGCTTTTAAGTGTTCAGAATAACGGGATGAAAAAGATCTTCCCGTCTGGCCTATGTAGAAACTATTGCAGTCATTACAATTTAATTTGTAAACACCTGTTTTGCTATATTTGTCTATGTCTGTGTTTGTATTAGTGATGTGTTTTTTGATGGTATTGGTTGTTCTGAATGCTATTTTGTATTTGTGTTTTCTGAATGTATTGGCGATTTTGTGTGTGTATGAGTTGTGGTATGTGAGTGTGATGTATTTATTGTGTTGTGTGTTGATGGTATTTAGTGTTTTGTTGTTTTTGTTTTTAATGCGTTTGTGTAGTATGTTTATTAAATTGGGGTTATAACCGTTTTTGATTGCTATGTATTTTATTGTGTTGAGTTCGTCGGTGTAATCTTGTTTATTTAAGGGTATTTTAGTTAGTCTATGGAGCATATGGTTGAAGGCCGCATGTTTATGTTGTGTTGGGTGGTTTGATGTGTTGTGTATAACCATGTCTGTTGTGGTTGGTTTCTTGTATATTTTGTACGTGTGTGTATTGTTAGTTTTGTTAATTGTTAGGTCTAGAAAATTTATACTATTGTTTTGTTCAGTTTCCAGTGTAAATTTTAATTTGTGGTGTATAGTGTTTATGTATTTGTGGAAGTTTTCAAATTGTCTTGTGTTGCCTTTGAATAAGAGTAATATATCATCTACATACCTGTGCCAGTATATAATTTTGTTAGTGTATTTGTTGTTGTTTATTATGTGGTTCTGTTCAATGATGTGTATATATATTTCTGCTAGTATTCCTGATATGGGGGATCCCATCGGGAGTCCTTCTGTTTGTGTGTATATTTTGTTATTGTATGTAAAGTAATTTTGTTCAGTTATTATTTTGGTAAGTGTGATGATTTCTTGTATGTGTGTTTCAGGTGTGTTGTTTTGTCTGAGTAGTTGTTCTAGTGTTTGTATGGTTTCTTTGATGGGGACATTAGTGTATAAATTGGTTATATCAAAAGATGCCAGAGTTGAGTTATGTGGGATGTGTATGTGTTCAGTTTTCCTGACTAGGTCAATGTTGTTTTTGATGGATGTGTTGTTACTGAGTTTAATGTTTTCTCTAATTATTTTGTCTAGTTGTTTTGCGATTTTGTGGGAGGGGGCCTGTGTGTTGTTTATTAATGGTCTGATTGGAATGTTAGGTTTATGTATTTTTGGTAATGCATTTAGTTTAGGGGGGTTAGGTTTTATTTGTTTAAGGTATTTGGCGTTTTCTGGTTTGATTATATGTTTTGTGTCGTTTATAAATTTATTAATCTGTTTATGAAATTTTAGTGTGGGGTCTTTATTTATTTCCGTTATATTATTATCGTTGAAGAAACTTTCGATTTTAGTGTTTAATTGGTGTTTGTCCATTATGACGCTAATGTTACCTTTGTCGGCTTTTAGGATTGTTGTGTTGTGTTCAAGTAACTTGTTTTACATTATTAAGTGTTTTTATTTCATTGTTGTGTATTTTTGGTTTTGTATGTGTGTTTTGAAGTTTTCTTTTTATGTCGTGACGTATCGGGTCTTGGTTGTTAAGGTGCGTGTTTTGTACAGCCGTTCTGCGTCTATGATGATGTCGCGTATGTGTTTTATTGTGATTTTTGATGTTGGTTGTATTGGTATTCAAATTATGTTTCAGTCCTTTGTTTAATAAATCCATTTCATCTTTTGTGAAATTGATGTGTGTGGTATTAACTACGCGTGTGTGGAATTTGTGTGCCGGTTCAGGGATTGATTCAATTGTGCGTGTTGTAAGGTTAGTTATTTTGTCATACAACATATAAGCTGCATGATTTAAACAACTGATAGAGCAGGCGGTAAATGAAATTAATAACGATCATCAAGTGGAGTCGTTATGTCGAGCATGCATGTCGAGGAAAAAGATAAGCTTATGGGAATTCGACCAAATTACCGACGCCGTCGTGGACAATCTTATCATTAACACTGCTGACTCAAGTGATGGTTCAAGTTTCGACGCAGACATGGAAGGCATTGAATTACTCTCTGACAGCACTGATAATACACAGTACACTGGTAAGTAATTATGACAGCTTCTATTTTCGCTTTAAATGTAGGCCTACTTTATTATTTTTTCTTGCGTTACTCAAACAGTAAATAAAAAAAGTCTGCGTGTTATAAAATATATCATTGTCGCCCTGACAGTCACACAAATATTACTTTGGTCCGGAATGTAAAACGTATTACAATTTACATGTTTTAATACAGTATCAACATTATACCTACCCTGTCTGTACACCTTCTGTCAGAGTGACACGCCTCTAACTCAAGCAACAAATAGCGTTGCAGATGTGGGCACGCCTGTTTGTTTACATCAGGATTAAGCTAAGAACGGAAAGAGTATACGTTATTTACCAAATGTTGAGCGATTGTCATTATGAAGAGATCTCTAGTAGCAACAGGCGGATGTACCGGATATAGAAATTATTAACAGAAGTTTCATTTGAAAACACGATTACGGTTTAACATTTTAGGCTATAGGAAATTATAATTGATAGGCACACAAATATACTACAATTGAAATTGAGATATTCTGTCACGGAAAACAATTCCACAAACGACATGATAATTTTAGGCATTCTGGCAGACTGCCTTCTCTTCCCGAGTACTTGTACATTTATGCTGGCACAAATGGTACAGTAAGTGTTTTATTGTGTTTTTCTGATGGTATAATTGTGTTTTATTGTCTATTTTCTGTTTCACAACCTGTGAAACCTATTGGCTGTACTATATCGCTTCGCGCAGGGAATGTCCCCCAGATTCCGATTTGAGAGGAAAATACTTTGGGCCAGTAGTACAACAAGATGGCACTTGGCGGATCCGCATGAATCTTAAACTAAATATAATCTTAATCTTAATTTTCTGTGACTTAATAAACAGCAAAACCATAGTAAAGTTTAATAAGTCGCAGAAAATTAGATGGCTAGGACATATTTATAGAATGAAGAAGACCAGACATACTAGAGCTAACACAGAATGGAAACCCTTGGAACATAGGCCCAGAGGAAGACAGAGAAAGAAGTGCATGGAGTGTGTTGAACAGGACCTGCGAACCGTGGGGGGTTAGAGAATGGAAGATCGTTGCTGAGAACAAACGGGAATGGTGTAGGATTGTTGGGGAGGCCAAATCTCATAGAGGGATGTAGAGCCAGAGCAAAAAGAAGAAGAATGGAAGGAAATACAGAATATAAGCTGGACTGATACGTGAGAAACGATATCGCGATGGGAAGGATAGAGGAAAAATAAATTATTGAAATGTTATTAAATTAAGGAAAGCCAACTGGTTAAGGTACATTTTAAGAAAGAAATGTATTACTAGTAATTTAATGGAAACTAAGATAGAGGAAAGAAGAAAAGGGTAAGACGAATCATAACAACTGTAGATGACATCCAGGAAGGAGACTGTTGTAAAGGAACAAAGAAAGATAGAGTGTAGTGGAAGCGCATCTTCAGATCCTAAGCCTTCGGCCTGTTGCAAAAAGGAAAATTTTATTACTAAATAAAAAAATGTTGCTTTAAATATTACTGGGTTTCACTACACGGATTGAACTCGTGGCCTCGATGGATTTTGTTGTGAATATAAGACAAGACATATTAAGGATAAAATAATTACTATGACCGCTCCTAATAATGGTTTCCAATAGAACAAATTGTTGTGGTCCTCCCAAGTGACTGCAATGTTTCCATAATTATACCTATAAGAGGGCAAAGTCAAAATAAACATCGGGGCATATATCTAAAATCAGAAATGTGTTCAAACCATAATTATCGACAGAAAGTGTTAAACCTCAAAACCCTTTACCATTGTTGCGTTCACACCAATTGTCATTTTATCAAATATACACAACGCCCTTTGAAGATCACGTTAACACCGCTAGGGTGATCCCAAACAGTCTCAAAATTTACCGTTTGATAATTTGTGAATATAAATATTGTTTGAAAGACCAGAGATACGAGAGCTATCACAGAATGGAAACCCTTTGAGTCTATGTCCAGAGGAAGACCGAGAAAGAGGTGGATGGAGTGTGTTGAGGAGGACCCACGGACTATGGGGATCAGAGGATGGAAGATCGTTGCTGAGAGCAGACGGGAATGGTGTAGGATTGTTGAGGAGGCCAAGTCAAATAGAGTAGTGGTTCTCAAAGTGGACACTTTCAAGAAAAGTAGAATATACCGTAATTTTCTCCGATTTTTATGCAATAAAATCTAAATTTTAGAATCTTAAAACAATTAGTAAAAAATTCCAGTATTTTGTTCAAACTAATTATAATCGTAAAAGTCATTTCAAACTAATGGCTTTAATAATGTCTTTAAATCATGTCGTGTAGCAGATCTGTTTGTCAGCCGAATTGACTAGAGCGCCGCATCAACGCAGAACTGATCGCGCTGTTTTAGTCCACGTATAAGCACTGTATCGCATATAAGCACAACATCTAAGCAAAATGTTTTCCGTGTGGCTGGTTTTACGCCTAAGTAGCTGGATATCGACTCGTGTGGCTGGAAAGATAGAGCCGAGGTTGGCAACGCTGGCTGCGCAACGCAATGTATCGGACTCGTGACCAATGGCAGGTCATTCGTGGTCTGTCCCAGCCATTGATGCTTGCGTAGATACAAAATAATTGAAGCTGTGAATTCAGAGATTAGACTCTCAAATTTTCAAACAATTCCCTTCCGTGGCAGATTTCGTCCAGATGTCGGGAGTAAATGTTTCAATAATGGAGTAAAATGTAAGACCGCTCCTAATAATGGTTTCCAATAGAAAAAATATCACCTAGAAAACTGACGGTACCTGTGTAGTGTGTGTTGTTTTTGACCAACTGTGGCACAAACGTGATGTGAGAAGTGTGAACTGGTTAGCCGTAAAGTATCAGCCAGCGCCAGCTTGATCAAACAACTTAACTTGGCTAACTGAGTTTCACGTGTAATCCAGGCGACACACAGACACACAGTCGTTGCGTTTGCTCTCTTATCCTTATTTTCCTTCTCGGTTACCTATTAACGTCTCTCACTCTGGCCCCTCCTCCTCTTTGCCTCTTTTACCAATTAGTGTATTCTACCCGTCCTCAAGTCTGCGTTTGTTAGATATATTTTTCTCAAAAACAATATTAGGATATTACTGCTTTTCTAACCAGCTTCGTCAGCCTCTTTTATCCTAGGAAACAGAATAGGAAAATAATTCTGTCTTTGGTAATCACAAATGAAGCACTTGATTAAATACCTTCAGCGTGAAGAAACGAAGTAAGATTCACATCGTGACAGGAACTGAAAAAAAAGGCAAAACAACGAAGAAAGTGAAGAATGAGCGAACGTAGCTTCCATGTAATTTCTTAGTGACCCTCGATTTCAAGATCTGAAAGGTCATAATATTCTTTATGAGGCATTGGAAAAAATTCAGTTTTGTTTTGTACATTTACAAAGGGTCAACACCTAAGACTAGTCTTTAAACTGAAGAAGAGAACTGGATAATGACTTCGTTAACAGTTCTTGAGATGCAAAGGGGAAATTTGATTCTTCAGTAGGGAAAATGTGTGACAGTGATGATTGTAAACATCGTTACGACGGTCCACGGATTGTCTTGTTTAACTGTGGGAACAGAATAATTGGCATAAAATAAAATCACTATTTAGAACCTGAGTGACAGTTTACATAAGCAAAACAACAATAAACACTCGAACGGAAACAAGTTTTGAATTACGATTAACCGACATACTCTTACGTAACAAGCAATAAATGTCTCCTAATTAACAGTGTTGCACTAAATACGACAAACCACCAATTACAGATGTTCGCATACAACACTTTACAACGATTACTTTACACTAAATCTCAATATTATACAACCATGATAACGCACAGTAAATCGCTGATCCAAACTGACTCGCTGAGTCGGACATAGCGATGTAGTGTTGTAGTGTATGCTCTCTATGACGATGGTTGGTGTGTGGACCCTTAGCCTACCTGTTGCCTCTCCCCCATTGTAATACTTCCGCCCGGGCTCGACAGCAGCTAATTACCGCGTGAGTCACTTCACTGTGCGTCCAGTATGAAACAATTTTTGTTGCCTCGCCCAATACTGGTAAAATTTTGTTATATTTGAAATCAGCGAAATAATACGATGAAAATGACATCAAACACTAATAAGGAATATTAAAAATTGGACGTTATAAAGCACTATGCACTGAAGATGTGTATTAAAGTAGTTGTTGAGCTTTTTACCTTGAAACACCTTAAAATTTAATATTTTTTAGTCGTGTTTGGTGTCATTTTCATCGTATTATTTCGCTGATTTCAAATATAACAAAATTTTACCAGTATTGGGCGAGGCAAAAAAAAAATTGTTTCATACTGGACGCACAGTGAGGTGACTCACGCGGCAATTAGCTGCTGTCGAGCCCGGGCGGAAGTATTACAATGGGGGAGAGGCAGCAGGTAAGCCAAGGGTCCACACGCCAACCATCGTCACACAGAGCATAGTTGTGGTGTAATACGGTGAATGCCGATAGAGCAATAGACAAACGTATGGAAGGCACGTCTGAGCACTGCGTAATACTGCCGTGCATAGCGTCATGTAGCCACACACGTTATCTGTCTGCTTAGCGTAATGTTGAAGTAGAGATACGTCGTAATTCAGACAGTCCGTCCGTTTGATATCTAATTAAACCCCCAAGTGTCAGCCGGCGGTAGAATTTAACTTAGCTAATTGAGTTTTACTTTTAAAAAACAGTATCCACGTGCTGTTACAAACATGCCAAAACCGAAATAAAAGTTTCCGAAACTTACCCAGTACCTCGTTGCGTCTGCCCCTTTTTCTCATTCTCTTTCTCTCTGACACGCACCCAAAATCCTCCATTCTGAAATTGGTTATGACTGCAATGGAAGGGAGCCAGTATCGGGTCAAAATACAAACAGATTTGTCAGAACCTTTACAAATTACAAATGAGCTAAGGCAAGGCGACTCACTTTCGTGTCTGCTCTTTAATATAACCTTGGAAAAGGTTGTTAGAGATGCAAGTATCCAAACAAGGGGAACAATATTCTACAAATCTGTTCAACCGTTGGCATATGCCGATGACGTAGATATTATGGGAAGGTCAGAGAATGGTGTAAAGAAGACATTCACAGCATTATACAGCATTCAGCTGAGGAAATGGGGCTAACGGTAACTGAGGAGAAAACTAAATATATGATTGTAAAACATACGAGAACTAACCCGTCAGCATCACATTTAAAAATTATGAATTTTAACTTTGAAGGGGTCTCAAGTTTTTCGTATTTGGACTCTCTGGCAAATGAAAACAATGATATAAATGAAGAGGTGAGTAAAAGAATTCAGAATGCTAATAGTTGCTACTATGGTCTGATGAAATTCTTTAAATCACAACTTCCACGCCATGAAACCAAAGCTAGGCTATATAGAACATTAGTAAAACCGGTCCTGATGTACGGAAGTGAAACACGGGTACTGACACACAGCGACATGTTTCGACTCGCATGAAAGCAAAACACTTCGGAAAACGTATGGACCCATTAGAGAAGGTGGAGAGTGGAGAATAAAGTCCAACAGAGAGCTCTATGAATTATATATATATATATATATATATATATATATATATACATATATATATATATAATTATCTTGTTGATTCATCCTCTTCGTTCACTTTGTAAATATTATTATATATATAAACTATCACAATTGAACTTACTTTCATTTATCTTTCCCAAACGTTTCGAGGTGATGTTCCTCTTCCTCAGTGGGATTAAATACTGAATGTCATTTTAACAGTATAACGGTTATGGACTGGTGTGTGTGGTGGGGGTTGATGGTGGGAGGGAATTGGCGCTGAGGTTCAAATTGTGTGTTTGGATCAATGTATCGAATAGTGTATGTGATCTATAATGTAATTGTTCATTTAATATGTTGTTTGGTTGTAGTGCGTGATGTCTGTATATTTCAAATTGTTCAGCTGTGTTAATTTTCTACTTTTAGGTAAGTAGTGTAATATTTCCATGTTGTGTTCTATGTTTGTGTAACTGTGGTTTTCGTTTTGTAAATGTGTGGCAAATGTGGAATGTATGTAGTTTGTGGTGAGGGCTTTTAAATGTTCTGAAAATCTGAATATATACCGGTATATATATATATATATAGACTAATTTTGTGACATCGATTATGATGGCTAGGCTTTGATGGGCAAGACATGCACAGAGAATGAATGAGGAGGATGTTCTTAAAAGGATTATGAAAATCACACCAGAAGGAAAGAGAGGACGTGGAAGACTCAGACTACTATGGATTGATGAAATCCTAGAGGATGTGAAAGTGCTTGGAGTGAAAAATTGGTGGACATTGGCTAAGGATAGGGAAGTCTAGAGTTAAATCCTGAGGAAAGCTGAGGGCCACTGTGGGCTGTGGAGCTACTGATGATGATGATGATGATGATGAATATGTAATCTACACAACGTTCACACTGTTTTCACACAAGCTAAAACTTGTCTCTTTTTTTGAATAATTATTTAATATATCACAGACTATTGCTTCTATTTATCTGTCTAACCTCAATGACGCGATTAGTACAAAGTCTTGAGATATACGTAGTCTGAAAAATGTTCACAAAAAGAATACAGACTAAGCTCTTTGAGCGTTGCCTGTAAATGTTACCCGTTAATACACAATCGTGGTATAAACTTAACACTCCGTTTTTAGACATTTCATTTTTTTAATTACTATCGTATGAAAAAATATTCGCTCCTTACGATTCTAAATACATTTTTGTAATTTTATTTAGAGGCTTCGTAATTTTCGTTTTCTACAACTAGGCTACAGTGACTGGAAGTTACAGTCGAGGTTGAACTTACAGTAAGGTAAGAAAAACTTGCAAGTTACAAAAGTCAAAATTTGTAAGATTGTGACAGCTCCTACATATGTCAGAAGTATTTAAACCGTTGTGTAAAATCGAAATTCTGTGAGGCTGTGGAAGTGTCATTTTGGCGGCAGCCGTTCTCCACGCCGCGCCTAACGTGTCTAAGCTCCTGAGTGTGAACACTTTATTAGCTACGGAGCCGCAACTCAGACGTGAGGTCAGGCCAGTGGAAACAAATAGCGCTAGCGAATAAATGGTGCAAGTAGAATCCTTGCTATAATTTCCCCTAATTTCCTTTTCCTGCTTAAGATTGATCGAGCAGTACTGTTTGCAACCGGCTGCGATCCTGATAAGTACACACCTAAGGCGATAAGACGTCCCGCGTACTCCTGTCCAGTACTGACGGATAGTTCAAAGACGGAATTCGTTCCTCTGAAATGTTCTTTCTAAGACACGTTAAGGTGTTTTAAGTACGTTAAGATAATTATGCTTTCCGATAGCGGTAGTATCACTTAAGACACGAGGAGATACTGTTTGACAAATCAGTGTATACAGATATACTTGACATGAATGAAATGTGTTAAGAACAGTACCTAGCAAGTAAACGGGATGTTTGTGTATCTGTCGCCTGAAACGGCTTTTTGTACAATGGTAACAATTATTTGTATCTAATCATTGCAAACTGCTAACGAAGTCCTCCCCCATGCTTATGTAACCTTATCCGATCCCTAAACTGCGATGTGCATTTCATCTATAATATGAAAAAATAACTATATTTAATCATAACGTTATTTATTTTTCTAAAAAAAAATATGTACAATCCCATATGACTGTATGTATAAAAACAAAGTCAACGACCCATATCACTGTCGCCGGCTGTGTTACGCAACAGTCTCGATGGCCGTGTACACTGGCCAAGCAAATTATCACTGCCTCCTATAATAAAACGTATCGATCGGCCAGTCACGTCCACGTGAAATAAGACGGGCACTTATTCTCCGTTGGGTAAATACGACGGCATTATAAAATATTCATCGCCTACTATGCGTTTGGTTTTAATTTCGCAATGAAGTTAAAATCAAGAGAATTTTACGCTAGAATAATGGGATACAATAGGTAAACAACATAATATAACAGGTTACAACATATAAAACTTATACATAATTCTTTTTAGATAATTTTACACCTTAAAGAATTTAAGGTATTGCACACTAAAATATAGAAAATTCCTGATTACCGTTTTCGAGCCTTTCAGCTCATCATCAGATAAGCAGAATGATCACTGTTGCACACCACTATATAAAAATTATCCCGATTAGCGCTTTCAAGCTTCACAGCTCATCGTCAGATCGGAATGGACTATGTGATGTCACATCGTCAATTCCGATCTGACGATGAGCTGTGAAGCTTGAAAGCGCTAATCGGGATAATTTTTATATAGTGGTGTGCAACAGTGATCATTCTGCTTGCACATCGTCAATTCCGATCTGACGATGAGCTGTGAAGCTTGAAAGCGGTAATCGGGATAATTTTTATATAGTCGTGTTCAACAGTGATAATTTTGCTTGCACATCGTCAATTCCGATCTCACGATGAGCTGTGAAGCTTGAAAGCGCTAATCGGGATAATTTTTATATAGTGGTGTGCAACAGTGATCATTCTGCTTGTGATTTCAACCACTAACACAACTTTCTTCATTAATCATCATCAGATAGGAAATATACCATAAAAATCTTTTTGGATATATACTGTATAATTATTTTTAGACTTATAATTTAATTTTATACGTTAAATCTTGTTCTTAGCGAATAGTTATGATTCTCATTAAAAAATGTTTGTTTGTATGTGGGTACTGTTATAATGCGTAAACGCTACGACATGGCTCAGTTTTTACTCTATTTTTAAAATAGTTTCGTAAGATAATTTGGTATCGGCCCGAGATGGTGAGGAACTTGAAATGGAAAACTGAAATAGGAATTTCCGTAAATTCTATAGTACGTATACCAGAAGTGAATATTAGTTAATACATTTAACAATGTCATTACAAAACGACACTGAAATAATTGCAAATAAGGAAAGTGGATCCGAATATTTAAAAAACAAGTTAAACGAATGACGTATAAGATATGGTAGAATCAACAATTCTATACGAATTCGAGGTTTGGGAAACAGGGAGACGGAGAAAGATTATTCGAGAGAAACAAGGAAAGATAAAGCCTGTAGAAAAATAATATTACGGTATGGAAAAAGTTGTGCTCTGACGAGGATGGGTAGAACCAGAGAGGGGAAGTAAGTTACAGACTTCAAAAGAGGAAGATGGCGTAGACAAAGGGAACACGGAAACCGTAGAACATAAGCAAGTAAGCTGGTTCGGGCTATACAGACAGAATGCCAGAAATAAGATGGCCTAAGAAATAAAAAAAAAGGCAGACCTATACATGAAGTTTAGTGGTCTCCGGAGGCCTCCAGAGAACAGACTGCGAAGACAGAAAGCGATGAAAACTATGATACGGAAGAAGCTCTTAAATGTAGAAGACCCACATACCTATATATTTATGTTGAGGAAGACGAGTTATCCTTGAACATACGATAAGCGGGCACTGAAAAAAAAAGTGGACGGAAAGAATGGCCAACCAAGGGGTACGCCAAAGTATAGACGAAAAAGTTATTAAACTTTCTGTACTTACAGACCCACCAACAGAAATACCATGTATTTACGGTAAAATATTTATAAGTTTATAGAAGAGCCCAAAACAGAAAAGAAAGCCATTACGAGGACCACAATGGTAATTTTAACTGAAATGAAAAACAAACTTATATCAAAAATATATGAAGAAAATAAATTTATATCAGCCAATAAAATTAAGCAGTTGACCTACTTTAAAACAGTGAATGAAAAACAATGTACTAGGCATAGTAATTGTCCGGATATGACTCTGTATACTTTACTGTTTGCTGTCGATCAGGTTTCCATGAACGAAAGCTTGAGGAGGAAATGGGATTACTATTAACGTCAATGAAGCAGGCCGTTTGGCGTTATAGAAATATGCAGAAATGTTTGACCTGAGCACTGACAGTATAAAGATATGTGATGTTTACCAAGGACTGAAGGAGTCGCAGGAGTATTCCTATCAACACCGCTGGGGAAAAAGGTTATCCCTCAGGTGAATTCAGAGTTTTTTGATGAGATAATCGCAAAAAACAACGTAAACCATTATATACGAGTTACTGTCGAGAGTATCTCAAGCTATGACTCCGAAAGCTGAGAGATAAAGAAAAAAAAATTAACAGAAACCGTTCAAAGGCAGTGGAGACGGATTACAGATCATTTGGTATTAGAAAAGCCAGACAGACAGTCACACGAGAACATGCTAAACACAGTAGCCCTAAAACAACTTATTTGTTACAACCACCTTTAGGAGATAGTTGCTTATAATCAAAGATGAGAAATATGGTGACAAAAGTCTGGGAATGGATACCAGATGGAAGGAATGAGAGAGAGGAGTGCTCAAATAGACCATAGAACGTCGACATCAAAGGAGCGACGGAAGATTGAAACTTGGAGGATTACGATTGGTATGACTGTTTAAAATCTAAGGAAGCGAGGCGAGGCTTAGTAGTATACACACACACTAGCATATTGAAATTGAAAAGGTGTTTAAAATATCACTACCACACTATTTACAGTCATTTAAATGGAAAGTCTCTTATGTATTCTTGAAAATAGAACGAACATAGCAGTTACAGGATTAAGAATGATGACAGGAAACTACGAATATTTCAGAGATTTTGATTTTGCAGAAAGCTTTTCTGCCTTGCACAAAACAAAGTGATTGGACGTTATTCTATCCCGTTGTATATCTGTCTATACCAACGCGGAAAATGTGTCAAAAAATGAGTTAGGGAAGACGTTGGAAGAAAAAAAAAAAAGGTCCTTTTTACACTTGATTACTTCACTAGTGTGAATTTGGAAGAACACATCATCAACGTCCCGCTTATACGAGAGGCACTTACGCTTACACCAAACACGCGGTACTAACCAAGCAATTTCAGCATCTAATCTTTTAGCTTTTCTAATTTGAGTAAAAACAGAAATATTCCTTATACGAAAGTAGTATAGCCCTATGTCACAGTACTGTAGGAAAATGTTGGTTGTGCGTGCGCGCGCGCGCACGTGTGTGTGTGTGTGTGTGTGTGTGTGTGTGTGTGTGTGTGTGTGTGTGTGTGTGTGTGTGTGTGTGTGTGTGTGTGTGTGTGTGTGTGTGTGTGTGTGTGTGTGTGTGTGTGTGTGTGTGTGTGTGTGTGTGTGTGTGTGTGTGTGTGTGTGTGTGTGTGTGTGTGTGTGTGTGTGTGTGTGTGTGTGTGTGTGTGTGTGTGTGTGTGTGATCGCAATAACAGAAAGTAGGCCTACTTCTAAAGGCCGCCTACGAGCTTGACAAACTAAACAAGATGTCAAAGACTAAAAAAGAAGTGAAGCGTATTTGGAGTATACATAGTTACTTTATTTGCATATCTCAGCCGTCGGATATGACCTTTAAGGATGAAAGTGTATACATACACTCATCCAGTGTATTTGGAGTGTGTTCGTCTTTGGGCCAACTAATATTCAGTTTTCCTCTTTGGGAAATTTATCTCATTTTATTCATTAAACATTTACTTAACTTTGGGGTATAATCAGAAAGAGCTATATTGACATAAAAAAAAACAGACTTTTCAAAGTATCATCATCATCATCAGCAAGAATTAAACACAAAATGGTTTGTTCCAGTCCCAAAGCAGACTAGAACTGTTCGCTCCAACGCTTCCTCGGACGCTCCACGCTTATGATTCCATACAGCTTGTTTGGGGATGCGGCAGCCATCCATTCGGTTAAGATGTCCAACCAGTTTAGCTGATATTGGAAAATCCTATGAAGTATCCTCATAACGTTCAGTTCCTGCGTTACATCGACATTTCTTTTGCGATCTTGAAGAATATGCCTATATCCTGCCAAGTGCTTGAGATATCTCATTTCGGCCGCTTCAATGCGACTGGCCTTGGATTTCGTTAAGGTACAATTTTACAAAATATTGAAGATGAATATCGTAGGTGCGCTTCGGCACGTCAGGATCAGCGACCTATATAGTAATTTGAAAACGAGTTCTGTTATCGACCGTACGCAAGAGAACGTGAGAAATGAATACATCATCGCAAAAACGTGATGCCAACCGACTCGCGTATGGTACGGAAACGAAGGGACGTCTATAGTTAACGTAAAGGTGAGTCATAAGTGTCAAGTGTTGAAACAGAACAGCGAAAAATAAAGGTAACTTTTCACAACGTACCTTAGTGCAAACGAAGCTGACAGACCAATGAGAAACTCTTCGATGTACGTCTTAGTCATTTTAGGTAAATAGTACATTACCAGTCATATGATATGACTAGAATCAAGTGAACTTATAGAAAGTTGCCCTTATCAAAGTAACAAATTTATTGAATGGTTTATCAAAAACTTAATTCTTGTTGTTGGTTTGTTGTTGTTGTTGTTGTTGTTGTTGTTGTTGTTGTTGTTGTTGTTGTTGTTGTTGTTGTTGTTGTTGTTGTTGTTGTTCTTCTTCTTCTTCTTCTTCTTCTTCTTCTTCTTCTTCTTCTTCTTCTTCTTCTTCATATCCGTCTTCTTCTTCCTCTTCGAATTTTAACCTATGGTATGTCCCCCTTTAAACCAGATGAAATTAAAAACCATCTTCTCGGATTGGCCTATCCACTTTTGGTCTTTGAAATTGTCAGTGTCCTTGTCTAGACCTATCAATTGATCTGCACGGCCCTTTATAATTCTTCATTATCACGCCTATTGTGTTACATTTCAAACATTTTTTTAAAGAGCATTTGAAAGGACTAACTTTGAGATTCTGTCTCAGGTGTTTCTGTTACCAATAGACAGCTATTTTGTCGGATTTAGTGATTTGGTAATTCATTTAACTATTTTTTAATTTAATAATTTGGTAGTGACTATCATTACGATAACTCAACAGATTTATACTTATTGTATAACATTATGTAGTAACACTAGTGTGTAATAGATTTTTCTGTAGTCATTATTAGGGACACTGAAGCAGTACAAGAAATATTAATTTGTATCCCTTCCGGACACCTAAATTTAGAGATTGACTGAAGTGCACCTACACTAGTCGGCTTCGTCGTAGCACGTGTGAAACAGCTGGCTGGTAGTTTAAATGATATATGAGGGATGTTATATCAGTTGCCTACCAGAGACTGCAGGCTTCGGAACGTTCATTTGCAAACAACCGTCACTGAGTTATATTGAGTTAGGCCTACATGATACAACATTTAATAGAATATTATTTTAATATAAATCAATCAATCATTGCTTTACATAACTGCATACGTTTCATGACTATCACCTCTGATCTAACCGAAACTGCAATTCAACTTACAGTCCAATTTAATCTGACCAAATTACTAGGCCCGGTTCACCATCATCTAAAGGCCGTGCCTTGTCGAGTTAGTCACGTCTTCCTCTCCATCATTGTCCTCTTTAAATCGCAGTACGATAGGAAGTTCATCTCCTCTTCCATGTCTTTGAAGAACGCTGCTCTTAGTCGTCCTCTTGGGTTTTCCATCAAAAATGTTACTTAAGAATTGGTTGTGTCGTAACACTTGCCCGATCAACTTTGCTCTTCTTCTTCCAACCATTTTTAAAAGTGATCTATCTTCGTTCACTTCTGCGAGGACTTGCTCATTACTTTAGTTCCGATTAAGAAAACAAACATTACAAGACTCAGTTTTCATCGTTTTCCCACTTACCTGCTATCAGTTGAGTATTACGATACAACATTAAAGTTACAGCAATTCGGTGTTTTATTTTGTAAGAAAAATACAAATTTTTTAACAACTATGGGTCCTGTCAACTTGTTTGGATCCTGATGAAATGTTTAAATCCCACACAACACTAGACTTATTTCTATGACTTTTCGTAGAAAATATTTCTCATATCACTTGCTTCACTTGTTCACTTGCTAATGAACAGATCTTAGAGGAAATAAATGAGAATAGAATACTGCTTAGGAGTATAGAGGTGAGGAAGATTAAGTTGATAGGGCATGTGATCAGACATAGTGCTTTTTTAACTAACATCTTTGAGGGAAAAGTAGTGGGGAAGAAGCCCAAAGGAAGACCAAGAACTGCATACTTCCGCAGCACAATGAGTGTCGTGAATAGTGGGTCCTATGGAGAAATGAAGAATATCGCAAGGGATACAGTGACGTGGCTACAGCGACAAGGCATTGCCTTTAGGAGTTAAAAAATCACTTGCTTCAAGCTACGAAAAGTGGATTTAATTGATTAACTAATGTTCCTCAATCGTGAGACATACTGAATTCAGTACTTCCGATTCGCCAAATTTCTGACGTGTAAATTAGATACTTGGTTGTATCCAGGTCAGATATTGGAATAACTGACGTCTTGGTTGTACAGACACGGTGTTGGAAATGTTTATTACCAGTTTATTACCAAAAACACGTCGAACTATTTCAACATAGAAATCATAAATTCAAGCGCCAGTAATTTACTGTCGTTAGGGGTGACTGACGTTCCGTCATAGGGCGGAATATTAAAAAATGAATATACTGACGTCACTGGTACAATATAAACGACCTAATTACAACAGGGTCGTAAACCGACCTGTCGGTTGTTTGTTTACATGTGTTAAGCAAAGAGTAGTTTGTGAAACGGCCCTGTAATGATACCAATTAATGGCTAAATAGCGATAATAATAGCCTCCCACTTTGATACTAGTTAAGTGGCTAATCCTGAGTTAATACTAGGTTAATAGTTACGAGTCATGATATCAACCCAATTGAGAACGTATTGGAACTTTTAAAATAAAATAAAAATGGGAAACAAAAAAATAACATACAACTTATCATCGTCATCATCATCATCATTATCATCTTCAGCAAGTATTAATACAAAAATGGTTTGTTCCGGTCCCAAGCAGATTTCTTCCGGGGAGAGCTGATCACTGCAACACTTCTTCGGACGTCCCACGCCTCCCTGTGCTATCGGATTCAAATTCCATAGTTGTTTGGGGATACGGAAGTCATCCATTCGGTTAAGATGCTCCAACCATTTTAGCCAATATTGAGCAGTCCATCAAACATACTCATAATATGTAGCTCCTGCCGTAGATCAACATTTCTTTTGCGATCTTGAAGAGCATATCCTGCCACGTGCCTGAGGAATCTCATTTCACCCAGTTGAATACGACTGCCCTGGGATTTCGTTAAAGTCTAAATTTTTACAAAATATGTAAAATGAATATCGTTGGTGCACTTCAGACGTCAGGATCAGTGACCTACATAGTAATCTGAAAATAAGGTCTGTTATCGACCGTACGCAAGAAAACGTCAGAAATAAAAGCGTCGTCGCAAAAAACGTGATGCTATCCAACATGCATATGGTAACGAAACGAAGGAACCTCTGTAGTTCATGTAAAGATAAGTTATAAGTGTTTCTTTCCTCGTTGATTTTAAAGTTGTCCTGATGGGCCCACAGATATATTTGAACTTGCGCGGATTCTTTACCACATCATCATTTATAACGGAAGATACATATTCGAAATTACTGACCTGCTCCAGATTAGTACCCCTTGCAGACCTGAAGAATTTTTTCTAATTTTCGGGGGAAATTTATATTGAATATTGTTGTTTACTGTAATTTTAGCATTAGAAAAATAGCAAAACACAATTCCCTCTTTCCACTTACTTGTAAACATACCCACACAATTTTGTAGGTTAGGAATAAGTTCATAAAAAAAGGTAAAAAAAAGTAAAGAAAAAAAATTAATCAAAGTGATTATTTATTATATTTTAAAAGTACTTAATAGCTCAGTTTACTTATGTAACACAAATACTTCTGAAAAATTAAAATTGTCTTAAATATTGCATTATTTAAGATGTGTGAAAGTTTTTAAAACAATTTTGTTTGTAAAACTCGAGCAAACATTGCACTTTTCAGAGAGATTTACACTCTTTTTTTCTGCAGGCTTTTGCAGCAGCTATTAAATTGTCATTGACTGGCTACTGGTTATATCCATCTGTGCGTTTATCGGTCTCTGACAGTGGTGCTCTCCAGTTACTGTTTTTCCGCTCATCACTGAAATGATTATCACTTTCTTATTCACGAGGGCGTTTGTCTGGTCTACTGATTAGTGCTTTTGCTAACTCTAGTCGGAAATGTAACAATTCTTTAACCTTTGACTTTTAAATTTTCGCAGCTGGGCAGTAATTTCTGTATTGCTGCCAAGAGTTGACAATAGCTGCATCCATAAGTGAAGGATTACCTTTAAAGCCCATTTTTATGTTTTTACATAAGTTCGGTTATATTCCATGAGCTGGTCTAAAACATCAACCCCACCCATGCATTTACTGTACATGGATACCACACTTGGGCAAGTAACAACTTTCGTAGCTCTTACTTTTTTATCCCATCGCTCTACTTCTGAAAAAGGTTGTGCTCCACAAAGAGAAGACGATCATTGTAACACATTTATTAGCTTTCCATTTTACAGACAATGTTACTATTTCCTAATTTTGCAACAAACCGTTGGTAATCACCTCGCTTCAGGTCTATATCTTTTTTCCAGAATAATTTTCCCCAATCTGTTTGTCATTACAGTTGCAATAGCAAATGTGTAATTTCATTTACATCTTCATCTGAGAAATCTTCTATTTGTGAACCTCCATCAAATAAGAGTTCAAACATTTCGTGTAAGTTAGTCTCCACATTGAAAACTCTAATAGAACAATAAAATAAAATGATAACGGGGATAAAATGTGACAGATAAATAGAATAATTGTAGAAATTATATTTATTTACATTTTTTTATGACATGCTTATATTCCTAACCTACACAATTGTGTAGGTGCTAATTGAAATAAGCAAATCCTTCACGTGAAAATAAAGAACTGCAAACTAACAGTACTGCCAAGTAGGTAGACTATTACTATAAAATGTCTGACAGAAAAAAAAAAGCCTTCACTTCTACACAGAAATTCAGTACGAAAGTATACACACACAAACACACACCGGTTAAGCACCTAGTAAACCACGTGTTAATTCATAGAAATGTGACCTCAAAACCAACACTGCCAACTTAACTGAGTGGGAATCTAATTATCCCTTGGAACCTACACAATTGATGTGAGTAGGTCTGAACATCAAAAACAGAAGAGAATTATTTAAAGAATTTTTTGAGTAAGTCAGTTACATACCTACACAATTGTGTAGGCAGGGTCTGAAAGGGATACAATTCATTGTCGAATAATTAACACAGGAATCATAATGACTCTTTAAAATAATCCAGATTAAAATATGTATATGAGAATCAAATGTGTTACCAGGATTAAAGAGGGAAAAATTTTGTGTAATAGAAGAATCAGATTCTCTCTATTTGTAATTACTCGTATGTACGTTTATGTAAATATAAATTTCCCCAACTCCTGTAACTATTATTATTTAATAAAACCAGCAACGAAATTTTCAGTCTTTTATGTGGTGGCATAATAATTTGCCACGAACTGCATACGTAAGGGTGAATGTTATCTTTATTTAAATGCCTCATTATGTACTATATACGGTAGTTCACTGCAGTTCTAACTTCTCACCGTTTGCTTTAAAATATGGAAATGGAAATTTAGCAATTTCCTGGCTTAATTTTTAAAACCAACGTTTTGAGGCCTTTGTCCATGGTAGCATACATGGAAACTGACACGGTGCAAGGAACACAAGACACCTCTTCTCTGAGTCTACTTGGGTAAATCTCAGCAGGCGTGTCCACAACGAGGGGTGGGGTCGATTCCCTGAGTGTGTGGTTAAGACCTGCTGGGGACCCAGCATTGCGGAGTATAACGTTTAAATCTTATACGGGGTTACGGACGAAGACCAGAATGTCGATGAAGACGGAGAAAAGAATCTTAAGTACGGTGGATCCGGTGGATCCGGCAGAAGTGGCAGCCCTGCCTTTTAGGGATTGTTTGAAAGACTAACGGAAAAATTCCAATAAAAAATTCTGGTTCTCCAATTTGTTGGTTTGATCGCTGGGCCACCTCATTATCATTCAAGTCAAATCTGAAAGGTTATCACATCATATAAATATCGTCGTTTCCTTGAGCGTTAACCGCCAAACTCCACTTCGTTTGTTAAAGCTACCAGACATCGCATACCCTATCGTACCACATCTGTCGTTCTTAATCACACTGTGTTTCGTAGTACCAATGGCGATTACTTATTTTCACATTTGATCTGTCTGAGATATAACATTCAGTCACACAAAATATCTGTAAGATTTAATAAACTGTGGCTACGATAATCGACAAAAAGTATACGAAGTCATTGGTATACGACCTTGCGTACGCATTACCACTTGGTTTGGAATGTAGCCACAATAAAATCTGAAGAAATATTAATCAACTACATTAGTCATTATAACCTGAATGGTTGGCGTAGTTAAACAGAAAAATATAAATAACTAGAACCAACTAAGTATTTTATTAATTCATAAAATAACCAAGTATTAGTATTGCAAACAATACAATATGAAAAACTCCATTATAAAAACAAAGGTAATGGAATTTCGAGGCAAGGAATCGATAAGAACAAAAATAATGATTAATGATCGAACCCTAGAACAGGTGAGCCATTTTAATTATTTGGGAAATTATATAGGCAATGATAGGAATTATGATACTGATGTTAGGTTAGGTAAGTTGCAGACGACCTGTGGGACTATCAACCGTATTTTTCGAAACAAGGTACGTCGCGATACAAAGTTAAAACTTTACAATGTATGGCAGCCCCTATACTGTTCCTATGGGTGTCAATTATGGACAACAACCAAGAAACAAGACATTAAAATGCAGCCCTCAGAAATAGGAGGCGTTCTTAAGAGCAGCTAAAAGGTGTTCTAAACTCGACCGTATAAAGAATGATGCCAAAAGAGAAGAGTTACAAATTTTTAACTTGAATGAAAAATTAAAAGATTGAAATCAACGGTGGAAAGAACTCTTAGAAAGAATCTCAGATTCGAGACTGGTCAAACAAGTTTCCAGAAAATGCAAACCTATAGGACACAGGTGTGTGCGTATACCAAGACAGCACCTTGCCTACGCAGTGTTGTGAAAATAATGATGAACTAAGTATTAATTTATTAAGTATGAACTTATCAAGTCATAAAAGTAGCAAGAATTTTTAAAGTATATTTACAATTAAAATTTCTATAATAATAAGAACTCTTTTCAGGACAAAATATTTTTATCGACCGTAAAAATAGTCCAGACATGTTGAAGATGGAAGAATAAAGTCCCCAAGAAATCGATCAAAATAAATACACGTGGAAGCAGCACAATGCTGTGTGTGTGTGTGTGTGTGTGTGTGTGTGTGTGTGTGTGTGTGTGTGTGTGTGTGTGTGTGTGTGTGTGTGTGTGTGTGTGTGTGTGTGTGTGTGTGTGTGTGTGTGTGTGTGTGTGTGTGTGTGTGTGTGTGTGTGTGTGTGTGTGTGTGTGTGTGTGTGTGTGTGTGTGTGTGTGTGTGTGTGTGTGTGTGTGAACGGCAAAGAATATTGCACACGTCAATATTATGTGTACATTTACGAACTTGTTGAAGGTGTATGGAGTTGTCATAATATATAACTATACAAACACTGAAGTGGTTATTGAACCGTCTGAGACTATAAAAATGAGGGCTGCACGTCGTCAGCTTTGCTTCCCTTCTGCACCAATCCTCCCCCTCCTTGCAGCAGTGAACAGCTCTTAACATGTTTGTTTGAATAAAATCGATGGACGCCGCGCTCTAAATAAACCGCGCGACGTCTCAAGTGTACATTTGTTTCATATTTACTACATAATTTTAGCGACTTCTTTTCACGTCCAATTGGTTTTGCAATTGCGCAATGACGGACGTATTTTGAAACGACACAGACTGACAGACGCGATAGTCTACAGAAATGTAAGAAAAATGTTTATTTGACAATAAATGTGGTAAATAAATATATTAATGAAAAATATTGTTACGACGGACGGTCTCGCTGATCGTCGCATGGTGCAGTGGAAAAACAAAATACGGACACCAATCAAGTTACTAATCACCCGTTTTAATTTATCACAAATACAGTTTATAATTAACTTGTACAATAATCAGAGCAAAATTTGTCCACACGCAATAATAATGTCAACTAATAGAGTCCCGCACAATTATAACACAGAACATTTCGCGACAATACTTCGAACCTCACTTGAATAAATCGCCACTTATTAGTGACTGAGTAATCGCCGACGTAAACTGAACTGACCGTCGCTGGATGCTTATATTTATACCCCGCTGAGACGGCAGAATAGGATGTCACTTTTGGATGACGTGTTAAACAATTGCTCTCGAATCCACTAGAAACAGTGTCGTGTCCGGCCTTGAACACAGTGTGCTCGAACCGGTGACGTCTGGAACAGCCTCGATTGTTGACGCGTGATAAGTGTCACGTAATTGTCTTTCATCTCAAAGTAGCAACAATATGTACGCACCGCACATTACAGCTGGGCTCTGCTGGGATAGTCGAGATACTTGCAGAACGTTCCGTATTACGTAACAATGTGTTAATTTATGGTAAACAATCGCTGTTAGGAGGAAACAATTTTTTAATTTGAAAATTCCCATACCAATTTGATCGCCGCCGCAGGCGAAGAAGGACTAGAACAAATGAATACAAGATTACGTATCTGCTCCAGAACTTATGGTTTCTTCTTCTTCTTATGGTGCGCTGTTCCGGAACTATCCGGACCTCCGGTACAGCTGGCCTCAACAAATTTATTCACGTTCCATGGAACCAGTCTCTCAGGTTTTTCTTCCACGAAACCCTTCTACGTCCAATTATCTTTCTTCCTCCGATGTTAATATGAATTAGAGAACTCCATACTTGGTTAGTCATAATAAGCGTCTCATCTACACCAATCTTCCGTTTCTGAATACTGAAAATCAGTTCGTTTTTCTTAGCTAACCATCCGTCACTATTCGATCTTTCCTGTAGGCACAATATTTTGAGAACCCTTAACTGTACCAAAAACGTCAAAGCGTCAGTTCTGCTCATTTTGATTTTCATAAGCGTCCACGTTTCGGCGCTGCAAATTAACACCGAAAACCAGTGGCGGATTATCCATAACGCTAGGGTATGCTGCAGCATCGGGCACCAGGGCCACAGCTGTCAGAAGGGGCACTATCCAGCTGAATTGCGAGCTAAGTAAAACTTATGATCGCATTACACAATTGTTTGGTTTTCTTATGCAGTTATTAACCATGGAGAGTGTCGAGTTGGAAAATCAAGTGAAAGCTCTTATAGAAGTTCACTCGCACCATTTGAATAACGATCTTCTAATAGAATTGAAGTACTTTGTCCCACGAGTAAAACTGTAAGAGAGAGGCTTTTTCAAAACGTTCGAATGAAGATGACAGATTCCACGATACTACAGTTTGTCCGTTGAAAGTATTAAACTGGACTATTGATTGTAAAATGAATTATGTATTTCCGAACGTATACATTGCTTATTGTTTGCTTTTGACGATTCCAATAGCTAACTGCGAATCTGAAAAATTATTTTCCGTATTAAAACGCATTAAACATATGTTGAGTTCAACTAGGGGGATGAGAGATTAGCAAGGTTGAATATTGAAAGTGAGATAGTGAATCGCTCGATTGATAAGAAATTATACAAGACTTGGTTAAAGCAAAATCAAGAAAAATAATCGATTAGTATTTTCTAAGCTTAAGTACTACTATGCTTATTGTAATTACTATTTAGCTAAATATTTGTTGTAATTTGTGAGTTCAATAAAATATTTCTTAACTTTAGAAATTGTGAATCCAATTTATTTAAACAATAAACTGTGTATCCATTAAATAATGGATAAAAGGTTAAATTTTGAATTTGGTGGGGAGCACCAGTCTGATGGCAGCATAGGGCACCAAGCGCTTCTAATCCACCCCTGTCGAAAACACATACCAATCGAATCCTTTAACTTGGATTCAGGATTTTATCGATGAGCAGAGCTTTCATTTTCAAAATCGCAGTTCTTGCCATTCCTATTTGGTTATACTTCAACACTACCATTATGCTCTTGGTTCAAGGTTGTTCCTAAATTACGATATTCGTTCAACGTGTATGCTGAGAGTCAGTAGTCAATTTACGCCGGACAACTACCGTATGTATTGTATTCATATGAAGGTTAATTCATATAATGACTGATATGCATTCTTTCCACAATTAGTTGTAAATCACTAATGCCAAATAGCAGCTATTATTACGATATCGCAAGCAGAATGATCACTGTTGCACAACACTGATTAGCCCGATTAGCACTGAAAGCTTCACAGCTCACCGCCAGATCGGATAATTTTTATATAGTGGTGTGCAACAGTGATCATTCTGCTTGTGATTTCAACCACTAACACAACTTTCTTCATTAAACTGCATTAAACTTCTATTACGATATCAGTATCTGTAATATTAGTAGTAGATCTTACGTTGTTG
Source organism: Magicicada septendecula (assembly GCA_034769895.1). Lineage (NCBI taxonomy): Eukaryota > Metazoa > Arthropoda > Insecta > Hemiptera > Cicadidae > Magicicada > Magicicada septendecula. The sequence goes on from CM068375.1 coordinate 13,405,293, forward strand.
ACTCTGACACCTGAAGAAAGAAATTGTCTAAATAGTTTTTTTGCGAATATAATATGAACAGAATATACAAACCATTAAATATAATATGAACAGAATATACAAACCATTAAATATAATATGAACAGAATATACGAACCATTAAATATAATATGACCAGAATACAAACCATTAAATATAATTTGAAAGGAATGTACAAACCATTAAATATAACATGAACAGAATATACAAACCATTAAATATAATATGAACAGAATATACAAACCATTAAATATAATATGAACAGAATATACATACCATTAAATATAATATGAATAGAATATACATACCATTAAATATAATGTGAACAGAATATACAAAGCATTAAATATAATATGAACAGAATATACAAACCATTAAATACAATATGAATAGAATAAACAAACCATTAAATATAATATGAACAGAATATACAAACCATTAAATATAATACGAACAGAATATACAAACCATTAAATATAATATGAACAGAATGTACAAACCATTAAATATAATATGAATAGAATATACAAACCATTAAATATAATATGAACAGAATATACATACCATTAAATATAATATGAATAGAATATACATACCATTAAATATAATGTGAACAGAATATACAAAGCATTAAATATAATATGAACAGAATATACAAACCATTAAATAAATTCTGTACCTAAGGCTTTCGCGGCCGGCGCCAACTGTGTTAGAAAAAAAACTGACTATTCTCCGGGCGGGGCGCGGTCCGCTCCTGCTGCCACTACCAGACGTTTCGCCCTCTCCTCTGGAAGCCATGTTAAGTGTGCAAACGTTCGCTAACTAACACGGTCTTCCACAGTGGACACAGTACTGGTGAATAGCCCAGTAATCCCAGTAACCCAGATATCAGTCAGTTTGTTTCTAACACATAAAATATATTGACATGGAATCCATAGGTATGTAATGTCTTACTCGCACGTTTCGCGAAAATCGACCGTTATGTTTCAAATGTACTTTCGGCATACCACTATCTCACGAACCGCTCAACCAATCCCAGCAAACCAGGTGTCAGGTGATCGAGTCACTCGGCCCCCTTCCACCAATAGTACTGAGGCCGAAGTATTGGAGTCAGCCGATGTCTCAGGAATAATACAGTCAGCACAAACGTCGCGGCAAATTATTCAGTGATTAACAAATTTATGCATTTAGGTTAACAGATGTCTAACAACGGAGGTGGCATCAAGGAAACTTGCAGCCGGAACAAAACAACTAACAAAATATGAAAACGACAAACTAATATTGAAAAACGGTAAACGTGATGGTGCCGGTTAACACTTTGTTGTTCACGCGCCTGCAGCTTGGACTTACAGGACAGACTTACAGGATCGCAAAAGAAATGAAGCTTTCGTTTTATAGGCTAATAGAGAGCATCGTGGATGAAAAGCATAACGAATGCTTCTTTGTTATAAGGAGTACAGGAGAAAAAAGTTTTCTAACAGAGATCAGTGAAGCATACATCTGCTGCTTTGGTCTACTATAGTCAGAAGAGGAAGCGAAATGGAAATTCTTGCGAGAAGGTGAAGTAGAAGAGAAAACACCTATGGGTTGCTCTCTACTGATATGGACAAATAGGCCTAAGAAACGGACTGAACATTGACTATGTCTCTCTTACGTCAATAGCTCGCAAGGAGGCTGGCAGTTACTCTCCAGTCTTCTCGAGCTTCCACCTTCCTCTTCATTGCACAGAATATGACACCATTCAGTCATGTCTTTAACTACTTAAATCACGTATTCCATCATGCATTCTATGCCCAAGAGTAGGTCTCACACAAGGCATATTGTCTCCATGCTTTCCTATGCTGGATAGTCTCTTCACGTCTTGATATGGCATCCGTCAATCGTGACGGATGATGCATTACTCTTATTTCTTTACATTCCTCCTCCAGCCACAAATTTCTCGAAGCTAGGTAAAGCCACATCTCACAAACAATTATACTAACCACTTCTTTAAGACCATCTCTCATCTGTACTGAGTGAGCATTTACTACTAAACTTCCATTCACCTTTATCCACTTTGATATAAATCTCCCTTCCGCTTTTTCCACTTTGATATAAATCTCCCTTCCACTTTATCCACTTTGATATAAACCTCCCTTCCACTTTATCCACTTTGATATAAATCTCCCTTCCACTTTATCCACTTTGATACAAATCTCCCTTCACCTTTATCCATTTGATGTAAATCTCCCTTCACCTTTATCCACTTCGATATAAATCTCCCTTCACCTTTATCCACTTTGATATAAATCTCCCTTCCACTTTATCCACTTTGATATAAATTTCCCTTCCACTTTATCCACTTTGATATAAATCTCCCTTCCACTTTGTCCACTTTGATATAAATCTCCCTTCACCTTTATCCACTTTGATATAAATCTCCTTCACCTTTATCCACTTTGATATAAATCTCCCTTCCACTTTTTCCGCTTTTTCACCATTGTTGAGCGTTTACAGCTTTATTTACCCCTCTGTTTTCCCTTCAGTTCAGTGTAACATAATCTGCAATACTGCCACTACCATGTTGTGGTCGGAGTTATGTGTGCTCTTGGATATCTTTTGGCATTCTTCAAACTATTCCAACCCCACTTCTGTATCAAAACTTAATTAATTAGGTACTTTTCTTTATCTATACTCGATGTCCACATGTCTCCCTCCTCCTTTTTTTTTCAAATAATGTGCTACCAACTACAAATTCATTTCTTTGCAAACATTTTCCAGCCTCTCGCCTCTCTCATTTCATGACCCTCCAAATGTTCCAACCACCTCTTCCACTTTTCCTTGACCAACCATCGCATTTAAGCATTAAACGTTATCCGAATCCAAAATACTGTACGTACTCCAAATTACTATAATTTTCACTTCAATAATTCTCGACATAATCACTAGCTAAGGAACTTGTGAAATTTCATGTATGGCATCACGTTATGAGGAATTGTATTCAATACACTAATGCAGTAACTGTAATAATTTGATAAAATTAATATCACTCACACCTGTCTTACAAATTTTTGACTACTTTCAAAAAAGATTGTAAGCTATGTTTCAAAACAAACTGTACATATTGTTTTCAGATACATATATTTGTGAGAAATCTTACATATAGACTTACAAATATCTATACAAAATACAAACAATTAAAACTACGCATTTAGGCATTATATTTACAAATGTAACTGCAGTATTATATTTACAAAATGCTGTAATTCGGATTTTTTTGTTTATTGTACGGTCGTAAGGTTTAACATTGTTATTTTACTAAAAAATAAAAATAGTAGAGTTCTCGGATTTTCACATTTTTTCTGATAATTGAAAATTTATTTAATATTGAAATCAAATAATAAAACTATTCAATTGAAAATAATAACAGATTTGTCCAGATCAGGGAGATTACTGGTTTACAATTATTTAAACAATGCCATTTCTGTTTCTTCAAATCGCATGTTATATACTTTTCCGATGTCTACTATACACCAATAATAAAAGTCACCAAGTTAATTAATTTTAATAGCAGCAGCAAGAAAATAAAGATTAATAAAAATTATTTATAAATTCTATTATTAATAGATACAAATACTCTAACTGTAGGTAGAAAAAAACACTAGAATAGTGTTAGACACAGTTCGCGGAACTCTCACTGCAGTTTGCATAGCAGGCTGACAGCTATCCATAACACGGATGTTTATAGATAGCCGGCGGCTTCACTTGTGTGGCGTTTAAAACTTCCAGTTGTGATTTGTGATTCATTCTGGATAATGACAAATTCTCAGAATTTGCAACATCAGCTAGACTCCGCCATGTGATGACCTCTCCACACTGTAGTTACTCGTGTTATCTCAAATTTCTGCCCCATTGATCTAGGCAAGTTTAAGAATATTACTATATGTAAATATTTTATTTTGTAAAAACAATATGCATATATATATATAAAATACTTAAAATTTATATTTACTTTACCTCAAGATGTTATTTTTCCCTTATTTGGAACATGTTTCGGGATCCATAGTGTTCCCATCATCAGCCTTTCTAACTTTGAATCTTGTAAAGTACCTGTGTGCTGGTTTTTTGGATTTTGTTTCCCATTGGTTTTTGGTTTTTAAATTGTTATTATTGTGTGTGTTTGTGGTGTACATATTAGTATATATATTTTTCTAATATATATATATATATATATATTAGTATATTAGTGTATATATACTAATATATACACCACAATCACACACAATAATAACAATTTAAAAAACCAAAAACCAATGGGAAGCCATAACAACAGCCAACCAGCACACAGGTACTCCACAAGATTCAAAATTAGAAAAGGTGATGATGGGAACACTATGGATCCCGAAACATGTTCCAAATAACATCTTGAGGTAAAGTAAATATAAATTTTAAATATATCACATCAAGAAATTGTAGCAAAAAGTGTTTGTATATATTTTCGCCCCAAGAGTGTAAGTACAGTATTTTTATTTTTATTTTCCCTCCAACCCAATCTCACGCCTAGTATCAAATAAATAAACGTAATAGTATTTCCAGTTTCAACGTTTTGGTTGCTTATCATCTTGACGGTCGACTGATTCTTTGTTGCTGGTTGAAGAATGAAAACGTTACAAAAAAAGATTTAAAAAACGCGTTTAAATTTGTTTTATAACCACTCAAAAACAACCCACACAAGTTTACGCACAAACAAACCAGCGCTACTGTTCAGTTCAGCCGGCGAGCATATTCCGTGGATCGCTGAACTCCGCTGGGTATTTCCACGGCGTCGCAGCAGTGCGCGGCGTCGCTCCGCTCGCTAATAACGATTTGATTTATTCTATGGCCTTGAAGCGAACGTAATATCACAGAACGTACACGCTGGGCAATTAGCATTTCTGATTACGGCAACTCGACCGAGGGTGCATGAACTTTACTCTCGTGTAAACCTGTGCGCCCGTGCCTGTTTCCACACGTGCTTGCAGTCCGCCAACTTCCTCCGTTACACTTTCTCATAGTGAGAGTGATGCTCCTCCGAGACAGCATTGTGAGATAATTTGATTTAATATTGAATATACGATAATCGGAAGGAGTCGTGTATAACGATCTACACCTGACACTGAATCCCAGACGCTGTAACAGATGGTCGCTAAAAGTGGTAACTTATTTTTTATACCATTCTTTGTCTTCGATGTTCGTTAAATACAGTAAACTTCTGAAATATTCATAATAATGATATAGGCCTAGGAGGATTTTTCAACAGAAACACGTTTGACCTGAGCAGCCGTGACTTCGTCGCCATGGCAACGGAATTCTTGTATTATTATTGTCTGTTTAAGTACTAGTAACGCGTCTGTCAAAAATATTTGCAGTTTGCTCTTTTCTAAGCGTTGTGACTGGGTTGAAAAATGGCATCTATGATAGAAAATCCGTCCAAAGATAATCTGCGTGCCGTTATTCAGTTTTTGGCCGCTGAGAGGCGTCAGCCAATAGAAATTTATACGACAATGAAAGCTGCATATGGTAACTATAGTTATTCTCATACGGCAGTGGTTGAATCGTGCAATAAATTTTAACTAGGAAGAGAATACACTATAGATTTGGCCCGTCTCGGACCTGTACGTGTTGCAGCATCAGCTGAAAATGTGAGGCAGCTGGAAACTGTTTTACACGCAAATAGGCGCATCAAAGTTAGAGAACTTTCTTTCTGATCAGCGTGGGAACTGTTCATTCCATCATCACTTAGTCTTGGCTATCACAGAGTTGCTTCTCAGTGGATTCCACGACTGCTTACTGATGAGCAGAAAAATTTGCGTTCGGCATTATCATTACAGCATTTGATGCGCTATCAACAACAAGATAATGCCTTTCTACACCAAATTGTTGCCGGTGATGAGTCTTGGTGTTATCACTACGAACCAGAATCCAAACGTCAGAGTATACAGTGGAAGCATGGACAATCTCCGAAGGCGAAAAATGCCGGTCCCAACCTTCGGCAGGAAAAGTAATGGTGACCGCATTTTTTGATTATCAGGGTGTGCTGCTCTTAGATTTTAAAGGACCTGGTGTCAACGTCAACGCTGAGCGATATGCAGACAGCTTAAAACGCTTACGGGTTAGCATCAAGAATAATCGTCCCGGGAAACTCACAAATGGTGTCATTCTTCTGCATGATAATGCTCGACCCTATGTAGCCCAGACGATTCAAGATCTGATTGGTCGTATGAAGTGGGAAGTCTTACATCCACCTTACAGTCCCCACTTGTCTCCGTGCGATTATCATGTTTTTGGCCCATTCAAGAAATCACTAAAAGGACCGCGGTTTAAATCGGACGCTAAGGTAGAGTTTGCTGTTATCGAATGGTTCCGCAAACAGCAGCAAGAATTTTATTAGCATGGAATCTGCGGATTAATGCAACAACGGGACTCATGCCTTAATGTTAATGGAGACTTCTTTTAAAATCGTTGAATAAAAATTGCTTTACAGCCTCTGAACGTGTTCCTATTGAACAATCCTCGTAAATACAATAATATTTTTAAACATATCGAGGCAGTTTAAGCAATAAAAGTCTTCAACTGGAATTGTGGTCTCTTCGCAAATTTCTTGTTACAGTATGAGAACTTCCGGGAATAAACACGTTACGACAGAGATACACTCGAAAATAAAACCCCACATACACATATTCTCTCACGATCGTACACTTGTATTGGTAGTGAATTTCAGTTTTTTAAGGTAAAATATTTTTATATTAATTCTACGCGTATTTCAGTAAAATAAGAATCTTTTTCCTACAAATCGATATAATTATGCAACTATTATATTATACAAATATAATAGAAATGCTGGTAGCGCCGAGCTACTATTATGAAAAACAGTTAGCTTGTTGATTGTGTAACGTGATGACTTATCAAACAATTATTTCATATCTATCGAGCTACAAGTACAGCATAACATTTCAGAACGTCGTATAATAACGTCGTCCATTGTAAGCACTTAATACTGACATTTTGGAATGATAATGTCTTTTAGCTGGACATCGTTTGAAACTTTCAGTAAATTTTACTTACCGTCACGCTGTATGACGTCATCATTGCGTGACGTCATTGGGATTGTTGTAAATAAAGGTTTGTTTTGATACGTCGCAATTATATATATATATATATATTGTGTTAAAAATAATATCACTGCAAACAATTAAACCAGATTTATAAAGCGTCCTGAAGGTTTAAAATCAAGTGTTAGCACAATTTACCAGCCGGGAATCGTTAACTAAAACCGCGACCGCTAACATGCTAACGTCGTCGCAGATTAAAGACCTAACAAGCAAACAACACTGCATAGCTGTAGATAGGTTATTGTCTCTAGTTAATGGTTGTCTTCGTTTGTGATTCAGCTAACGATCCTGCATCTATTCATTAAAATATTTGTCTGTACTGCATCGTAAATCCAAATCTACTTCCTCTTTATATTTAATTACTCACCGCAGAAATGTGAAGATATAACACAGATACATAACGTCATTGGGATTGTTGTAAATAAAGGTTTGTTTGCGCAAAAGAAACAATCAGTCAGTCAGTAACCATAATAATGTTGCGTTTAGCTGGCGGCTGAAAGACATTATCATGCTCTTAAGCTTTTACCATTTGGTAAACGGTACTTTTTCGATCCATCCATCCATTGCGAGTCTTCTACTCCAGTTTCTCGCATCCTGCATACCTAAGGCTTCTGTTGCACTAAGCCACTTTCTCTCGTCTCATCAAGTATGTTTCTTTTCACGATCTTCTGGGTCTACCCCGTTTCCGTCCTCTAGGTTCCACCCGTCTAGCAACTTCTTGAGCCATCGATCGTCCAGCATCGTTGCTCCGAACCACAGAGATCGCTTTGTATTTAGAGTGTCTAAAATTTTCTTGTCAACTTGCAGCTGCCTCCTGATATCGTCATTTCTAATGCACTGAAGCCTGAAATCCCATAAGACCTTCAGAAGTCTATTTCTACTGCTTGGGAGCGTGTTTATTCGGGAGCGCTTATTATGGCTAACCTCCAAGATTGACTATACTTTCTAAGACAGCAGAATCATCTTTTTAGTTCTGCGGGTTGTTTTCCCACTCCAAAGCACAGAATTAGCTGCAGTATCACCAGTTTCGCTAGTTTTATTTGCAGCTGATATCTCATTCGCGTCTACTATATTTTGATAATGTCACTACAATTACCTACAAAAGTACTATTTTTTATAATGTGAGAAATCACTATTATATTGTCTCCTTCGCCACTAACAATCAGATGTTGGGTTTCCACAATTTATGTCGATGCTTCGATGTTCCCAGATACCTGTATTCTTCATGAAGTGTTTAGATCATGAAACTGGAGTCCTGTTCTAAACAACTTGATCATCCGCGAACTGAAGCGTGTAAAGATAGTCGTCATTTATTAAAATGTCCATTTCACGATAATGCTTTCTCTACCTATATAAGGGTGCGTTAATATAAATTTTGAATAAATGTTATGGAACGCCCTTGCCTTAAACCTTTTGTTATACCAAAGTATTGGAACACCTTATTACCAGCTTTAACAGTACTCACACAACGCTCATAAAATTTACGTAGGCCTACTCCCGTAATACATATAAGATTGATGCGTAACTGGCCAGAGCTTTGGTAATGGAACGCTACCACAAACCATTTCATGGATTTAATGGAGATACAAAACCATTTCATGGACGGCAGTCTTCAAGAAAAACAGAATCAACTGTTAATTCAAGACCTTCACTTTGTTCTTTTGCGTCATGTATTCAAGTTCCTATTCAATTCTTTTTGGAGTTCGTCCAACAGAACTTGTCACATTAATCCCACGACTGTTCTCATTTTTTGCCGATCACGTTTGTCATATAGGGACGTTATGTTAGCGTGTTTCAATTCGTACGGGACTTCCTCACCTTTAAAGCACTTTGAGAAAATTCGCAAGTATTCCAAATTCATCTCCTGTGGCATACAATGATAGCTCAAATGATATTATTTCAGATCCAGGGGCTTTATCGTACAGTATAAGAAGAAGGCCGGCATTAGAGTGAGAAACAGGCATGGAAATGCGAGAACGGTAGACAACTGCAAGTTGAGAATTCTTCCCTGATATGTGCTCTCTCTGCGTTTCCGCTAGTCTTCACATAGTCCAGAATTCAAAGCCTCTAACTTCTCCTGCCTCTCTTCTTCTCAGTCTCTCCCTCAAACTATCGTTTCCAAGATATAATCACACCTCACTATGTGCCCTACTCCCTTCCTTCTTATAGTCAGAATTACTTTATGACGCTCATCAACTATCTCAACACGTCCTTATTAACTACTTTGTTGCTTCAGCTGGTTTTAGCATCCTTCACATTCAGAACTTCCCAACCACTTTATTTCTCTTTCTATAATGCTCATACTTCCGTACAATATCTTTCACGAATAACATTCTACAATCTTCTTTCTCAGGCTGAGTAATATACTTTTTTATCAGTAAGTATTTAAATTTGTTAAACGCTCCTTTTGCAGTGTTCCCAATGATTTCTTGTGTGCTGCTCACACGTAACGTTGGTAAGCAATCGAGACTTATGAAAGACAAAAATAGAAATCTTAGAAGAAAAAAAAAACAGAGAAAACGAAGAAATCAGTTTAATACCGCTGATCGTCCTTATTATGTCGTCTAATTTTATATAAAGAACTACTCAGCCTGTTTTAATAACCCGTGTAAGTCTGAATGGAAATGATCAAATCAGGATTAATAAAAAATATTTCTTATTACAATACGGGACCGTTCGGAATAAACACATTATGAACGTGATGTACGCTACTCGAAACCCACCCACACCCACACACTCACTAACGATCGTAGACTTGTGTTGGTAATCAGACAATTTTCATATAACGAAACGTTCCTCGGGGTTTCTCGACAGTAGGCTGCAAATCCTCAGAAAACAACCGCTTATTTATATCATTCGTTTTTGCCCCTTTTATACTTTCCCAATTCATCCGAAGACAAAATACTTTCTTCCATAGCTACTTTTATTTCCCTAGGTTCATCCTTTCCGTTCCCCACAACGTTTCTTTTCCTTACGCATAAATATACGCGCGCAACCACTCTCTCTCTCTCTCTCTCTCTCTCTCTCTCTCTCTCTCTCTCTCTCTCTCTCTCTCTCTCTCTCTCACTTTCTCTCTCTCTCTCTCCCTCTCTCTCTCTCTCTCTGTCTCTCTCTCTGTCTCTCTCTCTCTCTCTCTGTCTCTCTCTCTCTCTCTCTCTCTCTCCTCTCTCTCTCTCTCTCTCTCCCTCTTGCTCTATGTTTGCAAGGGGTCGACCGAATATAAATAGAAGAAAGTAAGAAGGCAAGTGGAACTTAACTCATGTGGAGATAGAGTTGGAACGGAACGGGAGTGACTGACACTGACCAAAGCTCCAGTAAGAACAGTAGATATCGACAAACGAATTGACGGGCGTAGATTAGGGCTAAAAATACACAATGTTTTCCCAGTCTTGACGTGGAAATACACAAATCGTCAGCCATTTTTCATAACTATACGAGTCACGGCACCACGACAGAAATAAATCTCTTCACAATGAAGAAGCTAACAAACTGTAACCTTGCAAATTATTAGATTTTATTATTAAATGAATCAATAATTAAATAATTTATGCACAACCAACATATGTAATTTCAAATTATATAAAAAAAATTACACGGAAATAATTTATAAAATAAAATTCAGTTTTCAATAAATTTCAAGTCTTTAATGTAAAATATTTTTTATATTAATTCTGTTTGAGTAAAACAAGAATGTTTTTCCTACGTATCGATATAGCTATGCAGAAAATATAATAGGACGACGGTTGCGCCGACCAGTTGTATTGTATATACAACTGGTATTGTTTGATTGTATAACGTAATGACTTAACAAAGAATCATCTGATTCTTGTTGAGCTATAACACTGCAGCAGAACATTCCAGAACTGCGTAGAATAAAGTGTGCGTTGCAAGCGCATGGAGACCTTGACCACGATTCAAGTAAACGCAGACGGAACACAAAGTTCCAGTCGATCAGTTCACTATTTTAAGTCGATACTTATGGATTATGGACGTGTGGCTTGCGTTCATAGTACGAAATTAGATTAAGTGTTCATTTTTTTTTAACTGCAGTTGCGAAAAATTTAATAAACTTAGTAATTGTTATAGTGTTGTTGCGAATAATGCGTAATGGATTACTTGTGTTGAAGTGTAAAGATAGTTGATATGTTGTATTATTTAGACAATAAGTTTAAATAAAACTTACAGATGGGTTACTATCTCCGAAATTAGTTTCAATCTTAAAAATCGCAACGCACGTAAATATTTTTTAATTAAATACATGTCAATTCATCTGTTTGTACGAGGGCCAATTGAAAAGTTCGCGAAGCAACGTCTATAGCTCAGTGGTAGAACTAAAATCTTTCGTGTCCTGCAAGACGTATATTTCGCGTGAACACCTGTTAATTTCCAGATATATCTGTCAATTTATTCACTTTTTACCAGCTGTTTAAAATTTGCCTGTCACGTGTGTTTTTAAAATACACAAAATCAAACATGGTGTTGTTATGAATTCTCTATTAAAAATGTTTTAGCGCCAATGAAAAATCAAAACGAAATTCTAAATGTGTTACTTAGAAGATGCTGCCCATTCAGAAACAACTGTCAATGGTGCACACTCGAGTTTAAACGTGGTCGTACAAGCACTGAAGACTATCCCACCAGCGGACGTCCTAAAAGTGCAACAAAAAAATGACATTATTGAAAAAATTTCGTAGGGTGTTGGAAGACCGCAGATTGAGGAGTGGATGACTTTGCTGAAATCATAGGCATCTCATATGAGCGTGTTCATCATACTTTTTTTTCCAAGAACTTGGTGTGAAAAAGCGTTGTGCAAGATGGCTGCCGCATCTGGAGTTGTTGCACTTTTGGGCGTCAACAAGTGCGACCACGTTTTCAGTGCTCGTACGACCACGTTTAAACTCAAGAACCTACTTACAAACCGTTGGTTTTGAAGTCGCAGCATCTCTTGACACATTTACAATTTCGTTTTCAATTTTCGTTGGCGCTAAACAATTTTCAACAAAAAATCACACCACGATCTTTGAACTTCTCCGTTTTTCAAATCACCCATGATACGTCAATTTTAAAAAGCTTCTAAACAATGAAAAAATAGATAGATGAATTTTGAAATTAACAGGAGTTCACACAAAATACAAATCTTGCAGCACACGAAAAATTTTAGTATTACCGGTAAGCTACAGAGTCGCTCCGCGAACTTTCCAACTGACCCTCGTACAGTCTAAGCTACACAACTGTAGAGACAACTGTATTTCCCCAAACTTCAGTTCGAAACCAGACAAAATAAAACATAAAGACCCAGTAAACCAATGTCGGATAATGTCAGGTGGAAAGCTACCAATGAGTTACCAATGACAAAAGCATCGGCCGCATTCAGTGCATCACTTCAATAGCGCAAAATCTAAGCGCTTTCTAAAACATCAAATGAACTCTCCAGAAGGCTACATTAGCAGCAATACAAAAAAAAGTCACAACAAATAATTTTAGTATCAACCTTTCTGGGAAATATTCTTGCAGTAATACTCAAAACTCCAATTTACCAGAAAGTAAAGGACAGAGTTGTTAGTTCATTATTTTTAATCATATACCAAACTCGAAAATCTAAAATATATAACATTTTATTTATATGCACATATGTCAACACACATGATCATCATCGTCACCACCACTATCATCTACATCTTCTTCTTCTTCTTCTTCTTCTTCTTCTTCTTCTTCTTCTTCTTCTTCTTCTTCTTCTTCTTCTTCTTCTTCTTCTCCTCCTCCTCCTCCTCCTTCTCCTTCTTCTCCTTCTCCTTCTCCTTCTCCTTCTCCTTCTCCTTCTCCTTCTCCTTCTTCTTCTTCATCATCGTCTTCTTCTTCTTCTTCTTCTTCTTCTTCTTCTTCTTCTTCTTCTTCTTCTTCTTCTTCTTCTCCTCCTCCTTTTCCTTCTCCTTCTTCTTCATCATCGTCTTCTTCTTCTTCTTCTTCTCTCCTCCTTCTCCTTCTCCTTCTCCTTCTCCTTCTCCTTCTCCTTCTTCTTCTTCCCCTCTTTTCTTATGCCTCCGTCCGCCGTTTTTCTTTGAGAGTGAGATAGTTTCGACCGTCATTCTTCCCACCCTATCCCATTCCACGTGTTTCCCATGTCGAGTTCTACCCATCCTCCCTCTGTTTCGTGTTTTAACTTCTTGATTTCCAGTTCTGTCAGTTCTCGTGTTACCTTCACGCTTCGTAGGAACGTCGTTTCGGAAGTTCAAAAACAAATTATTTTGCTTTCATATTTTCGAGGGGGAGGGGACGTAATCAATCGTTTCACTCCCACGTAATACAACAAATACAGCTACAAAAACTGCTACCGCTGTTTTCATAACTGCTCTGTTGGTGTTTACACACATATATATGCTACACATTTTTTAACATTGAAAATGTTTATAGGGACGTTTCGCACATTTGCTGCCGATCGCTGGTGCGTTATCGAAAATGGGAACCGGTGAGTTTCCATAGAAACTACTTCTTAGTTGTCAATAACGTAGAACATTACGTCAAGCTCATGGATTGCTAACTTCATACACTCCTATTTTAAAGCGTGAAACTGTTATTGATGTCGGTTCTAAAATCATCAAAGCTCGACGTGTGCAATTTCCAGTTGTGCCTGGCAATGCCATGACTATACATAAATCGCAAGGTGGTACGTACGATCGAATTGTGTATGAGTATGACAAAACTCACGATGTCTCCTTAGTTTACGTCGCTCTTTCTCGTGCACGCACTATCGAGGCAGCTCGTCTACTAGAGCCGGTGGTGTCGCAATTTATGACTTTATCAAGCCTTATTTGAAGCGTTGTACGCATTTCTAGTTGGATACTACGAGCGCGCCGTATGGTGATGTGTGTTGTGATCGTGTCGAATTTAAGAGAACACTCAAGGACTAAATGATAAACTCCACATCATCCTGATGTACGGACGACCAAACATCATTGAAGACGAGTTATTTCGTTTATTCGACGCCGCTCTTTTGCGCTGTAACGTTTATAGCATGCGCAGCTATACGTCACGTACCGATGACTTATATGGGGAGCCCGTTAATTATATGTGGTGATTTTAACTACAACTTGAAACTGCCCGAAGCTGGACGACTACTCGCATATTTGGAAGAATTTTATTCGGTACGTTTAGCATCTGATCGAAATATCATAACCACTCGTAATGGTACTACGATTGATGGTGTATTTTATAAGTTGCAACCAACCGAAGTGGTCCCATACGCTTCATATTTCACTACGCATCGTCCGATGATTATACTTCCAAGTGAAATCGATGAATCTCAAGAAGAACAGCGAGCTTCTCTCCGTGCGCGCTTGTGAATGCGACTACATTTAACTTATAATCTGTACATTGGTAAATGAAGAAAAATAAATATATATATTTTTTAGATTTATTGAATCATTTCCAATGCCCTTCTCTGTGCATTACATTTGTGCAATAACTGTAAATTGTTTTACACGAACAGGGTAGCCGTGGACCACGCGAATATAATTTTCTTTTCTTCTCCTGCCAGAAAGCCCTCATTCGCACACTATGCTCCGCCTTCCTTTCCACTGTCCACACCTTTCTCGTCTTCTTCTCACCGCAGAGGACCTCAAGATTTTGAATTTTGTTTCTGTATGTATTTCCATCCACACAGTCGTTCAAAGAGTGCGCGCCCTCCTGCGGCGAACATTAGTTTTCCACAGTTGCCGTCGTAAAAAAATTATTATTATTATTTAAATTCGAAGTATAATATTAAAAAATTGTATTTGTAGCTTAAAGAAACTTTAAAATAAGAGTTATTATGCCTCATAATTTCATTACCTACTTAACCAACATAAATATCAACCACATATCTAAAAATAAAATCAAATATATTGCAACTTACCGTCTGCGGCTTCCAGAAACAACGTCTTCACAAAGTTGACATGTTTAGGGACACTTGTCCCATCATCAGAATGGGATGTCCCGAAACATGTCAACTTTGTGAAGACGTTGTTTCTGGAAGCCGCAGACGGTAAGTTGCAATATATTTGATTGAACAACACGTGTCTTGGTACTAACTAAATATTTGGAATTATTCCTTTTAAACATAAAAATAAAAACTTAATATTTAAACAATTTTACTATTTTTTAAAAATATATATAAAACAATTCAATAATACAAAATAAGAAGCTAAAGACTAATTAAAAATATAATTTCTTTCTTTCATTTAATAAAAGAAATTATAAGGCATAATATAATAAGCTTAAATATACCATTTTAACACAAACAACCATGTAAAAGGTTGATCGTTTTATATCTTAACAGTACTATAAATACCGGTAACTTTGTTTGATGATGACAAATTTTGTACTATAACAATTTTAGCTTTGTCAGATGATGTAAAACAATTAATTGACAGCGCTTACGAAATATACACAAGTAGATCTAAGTAAATAAAATTGGTGCTTATACAAATTAAATTGTGGTGTGTATGTGTGTGTGGGGGGGGGATGGCGACAGTGGAAATGGCGATTTCGTGAATCGGCTGGGATGGATCGCGGTGTAAGAGAGTTGCAAGGTGGTACCGGCACGAGACACGCACCTGGCGACCCAAACAAGAAGACAGCTGATGCGCCTCTCTCCAAGGACGTTGTACCGCCCGACCGACATATGGGTTCAACATTTTTTTATACGCCCCCAAAAAACTCCTTCCTTCTGCTGCTGCTGCTGCTGTTGTTATAAGAAAACAACCAGCGTACGGTTAAAAGCTGTGCGCCAAGAAAAGAAATCCACATCCTTTCGGTCCACATCCTACCCAATCTGGCCTAATCACTTCACGGTATTTAATTCCACTGTGCGCACAGTCCTTACAATAGAAAATTGCCCCTTACGGATGACGAAACGATCCTTTATTGGAAACAGAACGCACGTCGTTAAATCTAGCACCTCTTATTTCTTCGTTTCTTTCTTCTTCACTTCCTGTGTTTACGCATTCTGTTTCTGTTTCTTTCGCCTGCAAACGCAAGCTTTGTGACAAAATATTAAAACTACTAGAAATCCAGCCTCATGTTTGTACAGTCTCTAATTGTTCCATGTCTCTATTATTTTGGCAATATCCACGTTTCACATAAAGTATGTAAGACGTTTCCCTTGTCTTCCAAAGTTTTATCGTCCTATGTTTCATAGTATTCCTCTGTAAGTAACTCGTTGAGCTTCCTGCAGTTCTTCCATGTAATATCTTCGAATAAGTGCACTACAAGTAGGTTTATTTTCACATGACGCACGTTTCACAGAAATTATTCTGTATCTTCAGGGCTTTGTTTGAATTGTAATTAAATGTTCTGCTTACAATCACTTATAAATCTTACATGCGAAACCTCTGAAGATGCGGAGTAATTTCTGTGAAACCTACGCCAGGTGAAAATAAACCTACTTGCAGTGCACTTATTCGAAGCTATTACACTAAACTTTGTACTAAAATGTTATTTTTGGAGTTCACTGAATGGCATTACTTCCACACGTTTTTTCATCTTCTTGCTTCCTTTCAGACCAATCTCTCTACAGCTATTCGCATAAGAATTGCTTTTGCCTCTTTTCACTACTAGTTCTTCCTCACGGCTTTTCTTCCTTCAGTTTTTGCCTCATTTTCGACAGTTTACAGTAACTGCATCAAACTGATCATCCATACGTATGCAAGTCCAATCAATTAAGTATTTGGATTTGTTAAAAGAATATTATTTAATGGTCACATTTTAATGCCTAACGTATTTCGGTAGTCGTTCACATTAAGCCCGAGTTCTTGGTAGAAGTTTAGAAGAACGTTTGGAAGGATTCGACAAAACGTTTGGAAGGATTAAAATTCTTGTTATTACTAGCCGGACTGTTAAACCATGGTTGACTGTTATTGTGGACAGAGGTTTCGGCCCCACCACCGAAGGCCATCTTCAGTATGGGAAAATGTTTGGTACACCGCAGTACTGAGGTAGAGTAATAGTAGTAATGACAATAATGTTAACCATGTTGACGTCGGTCGTAAAAGCTTAAGGATTGCATACGTTTGGAAGAGGTTCCATTAATTTTTTTTTTAAATAATTTATTTCATCATCATCACCATCATCATCTCCTTCAAGGATTAAACCAAGGATGGTTTGTTCCGATCTCAAATAGGTGAAGATTACAGCTGGTCACTCCAGCGCTTCCTCGGACGTCCCACGCCTCTCCGTCCCCTCGGCTTATAACTCCATAGTTTTTATTTTATGAATTTGCTAACTGCTATGTTTTTTATTGTTCGACTAAGCTTTTCGTCATTACTGACATCTTCAGGTCTTAAACAACGAGTAAAGAACTGAGTCAGGTCATAAAAGAAATAGTAAGGATGGCTGCTAATTTAAACAATACGAAGAACTCCATAGTTGTTTGGGGATGCGGCAGTCATCCATTCGGCGAAGATGTTCCCACCAATTCAGCCGATACTGGGCAATCCTGTCGAATCTACTCATAATATTCACTTCCTGGCGTATATCTGTGTTTCTTCTATGATCATGGAAAGTATGATGCTTGAGAAATCTCATTTCAGCCGCTTGGATGCGACTTGCCTGGCCTTTCGTTAAAGTCCAATTCTCAGACCCATGTGGGAAGAGCCATCACCTTGTAGAATTTTAAGCGTGTTCCTTTACTTGCTGACTTAAGGGTTCGCCTAATGGTCCCGCACATAGTGTTGAACTTATGCAACTTATTCACAACGTCGTTGCTTGAATAATTTGTTTCATTGCTAAATACTTATATATTCTTATTTTTGTATCAATAATTTCCTACTTCTTTTCACTTGTGTGGTTAATAAGCGAACTCTGCCTGTTCCGTCATTTTCGTGGTCGTTCAGCTCTATTTTCCCATGTTGCTTGTAATTCTTTCTGCTGCGTGATCCATTCTATCGATAGTTGTTTTTCCACCTTGAATTATATTAAACTCCTCGTCATCATGTTATAAGCTGAAAGTCTGAAATTACTTATTCATTTGGTATCCCATCCTGTCTAGTGCAACGCAGAAAATCTTGTCAAGATTTTAGCAATATTTCTTTTCTATCAGTAGTTTTCTTCAGCAGAAAGTTTTTTCGCTAGCAATTTCATTATACGTTATTTGCAATTACAGTACATTTTCAAATTGTACTTCTTCTTTAACAGCGGCTATATTTATATATGTGTGTGTGTGTGTGCGCGCGTGCGCGCGTGTGTGTGTAGATCGTCGACGTAAATGATGAACAACGAAGGCGTCCGCGCGGCGACCAAGGGAAGTAGTGTTGTAGTAATCATACAGAAATCCTGGCAAGGATACAGCAGTCATTCGCCGATTGCACCCAGTTATGTTACTTATTCATTAACAGAATGCTTTTCGTTCCCACTGGAACAGAGGGATTCCACAACATGCTCCCTGACTTTCCGCCACAGCCTCTGTTTTCCTCTTATTTTTACCAGCAGGATTCCAGTCAAATACTAGTCTTGTTATGTCTTGTTAAGATTTTCGGAGTCCCAATCGACTACATAATTTTCTTTTTATTATTTCACAGACTGATTCCCGACTTATTATCCTACATAGTTTTTATCTGATATTCTGTCGTGGCAAAATATTTTTAAAATCTAACAGATAACCGGTATCTGTTACCCACCGATGGGTAATGGTAATTGTATCGGTAACTTTCTACACGCTATAGTGAGCAACGGAAATTTGCGTGACTGATATTTGCAATTTAAGGTAGCGTGTCTGAATGATGACCTTGAGATTTTCGGGAGTGATGTGCGACCGGAAGATACTAACCGATATTTTATTTCTTTTTTTATTTTAATTATATGTCCTAGAGGCACGTTTTCCGCGGTATAGCGAATCGAAAAAATATAAATATTTTTCGGCTCACCCTAATAGACACTTTAAGCTGACTGGAAAAAGTGTGAACATAAGACACTACGTTAGCAGTAACACTATCTAGTAGGGATGAAACCGTAATCGTGAGAGATATCTGCACACCCGAAAGCGACCCTGAAGCCTGACAGAATGTATCAACCGACGTACTCAGGATCGTCCAGGAACAACTCGTCGTCTGAAGGATCTGCAGTCGGCATTAAAGAAAAGTGAACTTATATTATTTATGTACGATTGGAAAAATTATTTAAAAAAAAAACTGCATCATATCAGTAAAGACTTCATAGCACATAAGACAAAAAGAATTTTGAAATATTAATTTACTTCATAGTATGGAAAGTGAAATTTTTAATTGGTGTTACAAAGGTCAACAGAGACAAATTAATTATTTTTTATAAACTGAATTAAAAGCTCACTAGATTGTCAGAAAAAATAGCATCACTAAAAAGTCTACTTCATTCCAACAACATACATCTCGACTAGTTATTCTATGGGGCACCAATACATCGCACCTCTTTGCAGATGGGCGACAGATTTATACTTGTACGTGCATGCACATAGGTTTTGTTCATATATATACTTTTACTTCCCGGCAATGAAAATAACCTGATGCGACGAAAACAATTACAACTTTGTTTAACTAACTGCTAATAACTTGTAAAACCGTCGTTGGTTATCGATAACAGACGTTAATTACGTGAGGACTGCAATTACGGTAAGAGGCAATATCGACGTTGCTTGTAATGGATCTGTGTTAGCAAGCACAGCCGCTGTATAGGCCTACAATAGTTCACGCGTCAAGAACAATGTGGTAAAGCTAAGCTAAACGAGCCTATTCCATAATGCATTCCATCAAGTAATATTACTTGTGGTTGTAGTTCACACGCGCGCGCGCGACAAGTGTTTAATTAACGTAGGGCGTATTGTACAGTCGCATGAGTTTGACTCACAATTGTCTTCGCTTTCTGACAATGAATACGAATTATTAGCTAATGCTTACACCAACGGATTACATTAAGACAATGGAAACATTATTGCATTTATTCTGATCATTCATCGTCAACCCGGTTCTACACTGAGTGAGGTCGTCTTCATGCTGTCACCGTCAAAAATTCTCAGATCTTCGCATTATCCCCCTCAAAGACATTCATGATTCCTTTTCCTTAAGTGTCTAGGTGGCGTGCTCTTCCTTTTTTAAATATTCGTAGAAATTACGTAACAATTTTTGGAAGTCTACCGCCCCCATGTCTAAGTAGATGTCTTTAGAAGCCTTTCTAGACCGACGCGCTGCGTCAAACTCCCCCAAATAATTACCTCCACGTACAAGCCTAGCGTAAAGTGTCTAGAGAGGAGAGAGGGGAGACACCGGATAACAGTTCACCACCTCACTAACTCTCTCTCTCTCTCTCTCTCTCTCTCTCTCTCTCTCTCTCTCTCTCTCTCTCTCTCTCTCTCTCTCTCTCTCTCTCTCTCTCTTTCTCCGTCACACACATACTTCTATCTAATGTTCTCGTCAGCTTTGTTGCAGACGGATGTTCACACACATTGTACAAGATTGTTGCGCGCATGTGCGAAATGAGAGGACATTTTGTTAGCCTCGGGAGGTGTTTGTCCACTGCGCATCTCTAAGCGAATGTTCAAAATCTATCGTCAGCTCTATATCACACTAGCTCAGGTCTTACCATAGCACGAGCTAACAGATGTCTTCTATTTTTTTCTAGTTTTCCCTGTTCGTACCTGCAGCCAAATGTCCACGTTTCTACTTGCTTCTAGTCTGAATTTTCTAGCTCATAGTGTGAGGAAACTAAGTTATATCGACATTAGTTTCCTCCCCATCTTCTAATGTTTAAGCATGCTTACAACCACATATTAATGTTTAACATTCATGTTTCGTAATGGTATCCAAGTCACTTTTATATAATTTTAAATGATTACCTGTATGCGGTCCGCCGTGTGACTTCTCAAACTTGGTTACGTTACGCGTTTCAAGGCGTATGCCTCATCATCAGACGTTTAAAAAACCAAAAACACATATATCACACAAAACTGCGTTTGTCAAAGAATATAAAAAATATACATTTTTTATATTCTGCAATTTAAGGTTCTGCAATTTTATTTTTTGACAAACGCAGTTTTGTGTGATATATGTGTTTTTGGTTTTTTAAACGTCTGATGTAGAGGCATACGCCTTGAAACGCGTAACGTAACCAAGTTTGAGAAGTCACAAGGTGGACCGCATACAGGTAATCATTTGAAACATATTAATGTCATCTTCATTATTCTGTCACAGACATGTATTCGTATGTTTTTGTGCCAAAGTTTCAGAACGCATCTGACTTTCCTACCACCTTTCATTCTCACATATTAGTAACTTCTTCACACCTTCCTATGTTATCAAGTTTGTGCCGGGGTTCGAATTCTCCCGGCGTGATTTGAACGATCGGTGCCGCCAAAGCGCGTGGCCGCTGGGCGAGACAGCTAACGCGATTGGTAAGGCCGTGTCTGCGGTACGGCGACGCGATCTAGTATGCCGGCCAACCGTGACAGCTGATGCGTTGCTTGCCGAAGGTTATGTTCGACAATTCGAAACAAGTTGAAATTTCTGTACCATGGGGGAACGAAGAATACGGGCTTCGTTCTTATTTCGTCTCCAACCTTCCAACAGGGTGTGCTAGTCTGACGGCCCAGGGGAGTACCTATTTGATTTGTGTCTAGTTGAGTTCTTAATATGACTTCTTAACCTCGTAAAGCGTTTCAGGGTCCCCGCACAGCCGGGAGAGAGGGAGGTGTGAAGATTGTGACACCGACATCTGTCACCATCTGCAGAGCAGTGTAACACGAAGCTCCCCGAAGCCTTCAGGTACAGAAATACACGACTACAGAGCCCCAAGAGACGTCTGCCCAGAATGAACTAGCTGGAACTTCTGGAATCTTCAAGCACCACCACCAACACTAATCGCAGACTGGTCTACGGGATATCATGTCAGTTCTTCAAAAGTACAGGCGGGAGCATTCCAATTACTAAACCAGTCGACAACAACTCCACCGGTTTTAGATTAAGTCTAACTGACATTTTATATCAATGTAAAGAAAAGGGTAAGAAGCCCAGGGTGTAAATCTTAAGGGTACCAGAAGCCCAGTTAAACTTTTGACATAATTTAAATTTGTAATGTAAATCAAACTAAGATTTAATCTTTTGAAGGCTGTAATTAAATCTTTGACATAGTTTAAATTTGTAATGTAAATCAAACTAAGATTCAATCTTTTGAAGGCTGTAATTAAATCTTTTACATAGTTTAAATTTGTAATGTAAATCAAACTAGAGTTCAATCTTTTGAAGGCTGTAACTAAAATAGCACTAATAAAAATTGTTACTGGTTACAAGAGTATTTTATTGCAAGTCCTGTCACTCTGGGCTCCAGCACATTTTTCGCTTCGTCTAGGCCAAGTGGTATAGTTTTAAATTTTACGTAACGGCCTAAGTGGCCGTTACAAGTTTTACCTTCAGGTATGTAAACTCTGCGTATCCTTTGCTGGCTATACCGTTGTCCACTATCAGACTTTTGTTAGCGCTTATGTCCGTTTACTGAGTTTTACATCGTATTCGTATATACTTCCTGTAATTTTCTTGTATAATATTCCGTACCTTTCAATTTCTGTGCTAACACGACTTAATGTAATCAGAAAAGCGTCGAGTTGACAACTGGGTTTCCCATTCCACTAAATTTCCGTACCCACTGGGTAAACGCGGTAGCAAGGTACGTATTTTAAGTAGGATCGGAAATATACTACATACGTGTCGAAGTCCTTTAGTTGTCATAAAGCTAGCACTAAGCATTTTCCATTACCAATAATTATAATCTTCTAATATTAAAAATTTGGAATAATCCAAATATTATTATCCAAATAATATTATTCTTAAGTTGAAATAAAAAAAGACTTATAATATTGCGATTTTAAAACATTCGACTCAATGGCGTGTTACTGTTATTTCATCCTGAACGCCCATCTTCGTAAAACAATACGAATGCATCTTCAGGTGTGAATTAAACTTTGCATTTAATTGTACACGTGAAGATGGCTACTGACCGAAACGTCGAATATGTGTTCTATGATGATGGATATATGCCAGGTATTTTCCTTAAAAATCACACGTACAGATTCTTTGTTTTAATATTACGTGATCAAACTTGTATTACGTATATCAAAAACCAGTAATGATATGTGGAAATGGGCAACTCACATTTTCAATTAAATTTATTATTTAAACTTTACCTTATTTGATCCGTCTAGCGCTCTTGTAGTATATAATTCCACTACATGTTTCGGGAATTAAATTCCCATCATCAGGTAAAACTTCTTCTACCTAATATATAGGAGTCGTCGGTGAAATTATTAAAAAACACATACACACACGAACGAATAAAACAAACACAACTGTTACAAATAACATAATTAAACACCGTACACACACAGCTAACAAGACAGTGCGCACTGCCCGACAGTCACATATCATCTGGGCTGATTGCAAAGTTCACCGTTTATCTTTAATACGGTATCATACAACGTATTCGATCTAAATGAAAGCTGGTCGTTGAGCAAACTTTCTTTATGGATTTTGGATGCTTTATAAATTTCGAATTCTTCCAACGCATCCATCGAACGACCTTTGTTAGTGACGTGCATGGGTACCATATTCTCCGCGAACCCAGTGTAATTGTGGTTTTCATTTATTAAATGTAATGCAAATTTGGACATGGCTGATATGATGTCCTTTTTTGGTAAATGTTCTTTATATCTGTCAATTAATCTCCTCCCCGTTTGGCCTATGTAAAATTTGTCACAATCATCACAATCCAATTTATATATGCCTGAGCAATTTTCTATTACGTTAGGAGACCTTAACCTAAATATATTTTTTAAATTATTGACAGTTCTGAGACCATTTATATGATGAACTCACATTTTGTTTAACATTTGAACAACTCACATAATGATCATCCAACATTTGATAAGTGGTATCCCTGTTTCCAAATTATAAATTTTTAACAAAATTGTGGTGCGATTTCTTAATTTTTTAATGTGCGCAATATTAAAGGTAATTCTGTCTTCATAATCAAACAACGAACCAACTTACTAATGTCACTCGATTAAAATAATCTTATTTATACTTCACTAAAATCCTTCATCGGAACAATAATGTATAGCTACAGTTAAAGAGTACCGGTGCTTCTAGAATCGGCAGAAATAAATAATTTTCAAATGTAACTACGCAATCTGAAGCAAAACTTCGTTGAAAACTGTAAACGTACAATACAGGAATAAAAGATAAACATGAAGAGAACAGATACAAAGAGCATATAAGGCACTGCTAATTATTACTCGGTCCTGTCACTAAAACAGTTCCCTCTCACTCCCTCTTCCCCTCATTCACTCTTTTCTCTCTTTCTGTCATTATGTTCATAGGCCTGACGACAGATATTGAACAGTGGTTTAGAGATGCGCAATGAACAAACATCTCGTTGTGAGGCTAGCAAAATTTCCATTCATTTCGCTCGTGCGCGTAACAGTGTTGCACAGTGTTTCATAGTTCGAACATCAACTGCAACAAAGCTGGACAAAAATTAGAAGCATGCTACTGTCGTTTTCAAATGACAGTACGTGATGTAGAAAGATAGTGTGTGAGTGAGACATTATAGCTTTCTCTCCTCCCGTTACCTTGTGCTATACTTCTAAATGGCGGTATATAGGCCTACGTATGTTATAATACCAAATGATTCATACCATCTAATACAGTATAAAATGGCAGCGATAAATAATTTCTGTCATAGAATAAACAGTTGTATAGGAGATGAGGAAACAGAAAGAAAGAAATAGAAAGAATAAAAATAATTGTAAAAAACAACAAGTATAATACGAACGTAGTAGATAAAATATTTAATAATATAAAACGAAGAAAAGAAACAAAAAATGAGAATAGTAAAGAAAAGAATGAGTATAAGTGATCCATATCATATATAGATTATAACACAAGAAAGATACAAAAATGTTTTATTCTTCGTATTATATGAATTAGCAGCCATCCTTACTATTTTTTTTATGAAGTTGCTAAACTGCTACAATTTTTTGTTCAGACAAAGCTTTTCGTCATCTCTGACATCTTGGTCTTGATGACATCATCTCGTCATCATCATAAAGTATAAAAGCCTACAACGCACAGGAGACAGACGTTGTTCAAGACCTGATGATGTCAGAGATGACGAAAAGCTTTGTCTGAACAAAAAATTGTAGCAGTTTAGCAACTTCATAAAAGAAATAAAAATGTTTTAGAAAATATATTATAGAGGTAGCGGTTAAAAAAATCGAAAACCGTGTTTGATATAATAAAAACTACGAATTTTGAAGAAGATGACATATTGAAGAAAAGTGGAGTATATATGCTTAGTTGTGGGGAATGTGACAAAGTGTATCTGGGCGAAACTGGTCGTCAATTATGCCTGAGATTTAAAGAACATAAGAGGGTTGAAGGAGAGTTAACGACGAATTCATTATACGCTAGGCATTTTATAGAAGAAGTACATAAATTCATAGACCCAGTTGTAAACTATAAGATATTAAAAATGATGAGTAAAGAAAAAGAAAGGAAATTAAAGGAAGAAGTGGAAATATTAAAAATAAGAAATAAAGATGAAAAAAGACTAATGAATATAAAAACCACATTTGAAAATGAAGAAATCTTTAGCAGCTTATTAGACAACAAAAAAGAGTAGAAGATGAGTTAACGTGAATTGTAACGGCTAAAAAAATTGGTAATATAAGACAACCCACTATGGGTGGAGCTAAGTAAGACGTTACTCCGTCAGGGGGCGGGGCTAGATAGGTCCGGTAGAACGGTATATAAGAAGTGAACGGTTTCATATTTCTCTGTTGGTAAATGACCTGAAGATGGCCCGAAAGCGCTCGTCAATACCAAAGACAACATAGTGGTTTGTACAAAATTACTAGTAGAAATATTTGTGACCCACTAACACTCCAATACAACAATAAGGTAATTATTTCGTTGGGTCGCGCGTTGCACCGCTCGTAAGTGGCTGTCAGGTTTCTGTCACTATCTAGTTCTTTTTGCATCTGCTTATTGCTCTGTCATCTGAAAGTCGAAGCCGTCAAGATTGATGCACTTTGAAAAGACTATAAACTTCCTTTTTCCATAACTTTAAAGAATATCGCGAATGGATGTAGCAAGAAGTGAGTACGCTAGAGAACAAGTGTAGGAAGGTAGACGCCACATATGGAATACGTAGAACGAAAGTTCATTTGTTCGGTGATGTCCAGTGTATGGACCGAGGCCAGTTACCCCCGAACGTGATACATTTGCATTAGCTACCGGCAGGAAAGAGGAAGATTCTTGCGAACATGGATTAAAGGTATTCACTGAGGCCATGAATTTCGAGAACCTTAGACCAGATAACTGAAGAGACGATGGGACAGAGACTGGACGTTGAACAACATCGTAGCACGTTCTGCAGCGACCGATGGATGAATAGATACTATTTCCTGCATATTTCGCAATTTTCGTGTAATTCTTTGTTTCTCAGTGCAGTTCATAACTGGTAGGAAGCCATAACTCTCGACTTAGAATGGTGATGGCGATCACGTAAGACATTCATGGAGTATGTTAAGGATCTCACCCGTCGTATTGTCACGTGGTCGATTGGTTGATCAGGGATATCTTCAGCGATACGATAAATCGACTCTGGAGACAGTAAATCAATCGCTGTCTTTTTTATCTGTTTTTTACCCATCAGACTTGATTAAAAAATATAGTAGCCGTAATTCGTTACTCAAAATAGACAACAAACTGCGGTTTAGTAAATTTGTTGTTTATAACGTTTACTAAGTCACAGTTAAAAACATATACATATATATATATATATATATATATATATATTTATATATATATAAAGTAATTTAAAATTTATGTTTATATTACCTCAAGATGTTATATTTTTCCTATTCGGAACATGTTTCGAGAGCTCCCGTGCTCTCATCTTCAGCCTTCGCGATCTTGCGTCTGGTGAAGTATTTGTGTGTTGGCTGGATACTATTAAGGTTTCTTGTTGGTCTCTGGTCTTTTAACCTCACTTTTCGTTTTTTTCCCCTGTAGGCTTATTTACCTTGTATGGTTTTATTAATTCAACCACTTTCTGCTACAGTTCGTTTCTTGATATATATAAAGTAATTTAAAATTTATGTTTATATTACCTCAAGATGTTTATGTTACCTCAACGTTTTTTTAGGTTAGAAGTACAATAACTTTGTTAAATGATTAATAAATGCATAAAAGTTAAAAACAAAACTTGTAAAGAATTTAATTCTGAGAAAAAAGATGTAAATAAAGTCAATAAAAATCAACAAAAAATTCCAATTTTGGTTAAAAACAATACAATACGTTTTTAGGCAAAGATTTTTCTGTTTTAAGTCGGATATCATGAAAGTTATGGGAGATACAGTTCTGCGACCTGTTTTATTCGATTTTTCAGGTCAAAAACCATAAGAAACAACAGAATTCGCCCCTTAATTTACCTTCCCAGAATTCCAGAAAGTCTTCATTTACCCGGGGGAACCGAAACCCGGGCGAAATCTTTCGCTAGCCGTAACTCACTTACAAAGCGTTTCCGGACATATGTTTATATGAACTTTTTTTCTTCTTTTACTCTATAGAACCATTTCTCAAATTATTTCCCTCTCCTCCCGGGACACCCTGTATATCAAGAAACGAACTGTAGCAGAAAGTGATTGAATATATATATATATATATATATATATATATATATTGTGACGGCAGCGGTATGCGAACATCTGCTCTCCGGTACCAGCGGTGGACGAGGCGAGCCAATCCGGCATCAGCAGCCGCCGAGACGTGACCAACTTCGTGTTCGGAGCTAGCGAATCAGCGATCCCGGTTAGTGCATAAAACCCGGGCCGGCAGAAAATTTTACGCACACTTCATCGCCACGCCATCGAACGCACTTCATCTCCTCTCCTCTCTCGGACGACATCGGGGCGGAGTCAGCCGGAAGGAACAGCCGAAGAATAGAACCGCCGCCGTTCTTGCGTCTTCGCACTCCCGTTCCGCGCCAGCGATGGATTTCGCTGGGCCGGCAGCCGACTACAACCGGTGCCGAAAGAAGAGGAGGACTGCAGTACGCCACGATCAGCGGGCGCAGCCGCCGAACATCTCAGCGCGGCACGACCAACATCACCGTTCTCGCCACTCGGTCCTTTTTAGGGCCACCAAAAACGATAGTGTGTACGATTGGCGCCAGTTGTCATGCGGCAAGCCTTTTGTCCGGTGACAAGTGGCGCCCAACGTGGGGCAGCGATCATAGCGGTATGCGAACATCTGCTCTCCGGTACCAGCGGTGGACGAGGCGAGCCAATCCGGCATCAGCAGCCGCCGAGACGTGACCAACTTCGTGTTCGGAGCTAGCGAATCAGCGATCCCGGTTAGTGCATAAAACCCGGGCCGGCAGAAAATTTTACGCATTGACGGCTCCCTGTCGCCACCCAACAGCCTTGGCGACCAGCGTCACACGTCCCAGTCTTGGCCGCCCCCCCCCTGCAAGAACGTCGCAGAACAATATGAAGAAAAAATAAACAAAATGCATAAATAAAGATGCCCCAGAAACATTATAACGACACATCCATCTACCTCTCCCTCTCGAGTATGGCTACACACCACACCTCACACAATATAACCAACAAACAGTACTCTCCCAACTAAGTGCCTCCACCTTCTCTGCGCTCCGATCGTCTGGCGTACGTCCCCCCAAAAACCCCTTATCCACACGGCTGAAGGGAGCTCGTCTCCAAAACAGCCCGAGTCCGACCATACTGGTCGGTCTCAAACAGCAAAAAAAAAAAAAAAAAAAAAAAAAAATTTACGCACACTTCATCGCCACGCCATCGAACGCACTTCATCTCCTCTCCTCTCTCGGGACGACATCGGGGCGGAGTCAGCCGGAAGGAACAGCCGAAGAATAGAACCGCCGCCGTTCTTGCGTCTTCGCACTCCCGTTCCGCGCCAGCGATGGATTTCGCTGGGCCGGCAGCCGACTACAACCGGTGCCGAAAGAAGAGGAGGACTGCAGTACGCCACGATCAGCGGGCGCAGCCGCCGAACATCTCAGCGCGGCACGACCAACATCACCGTTCTCGCCACTCGGTCCTTTTTAGGGCCACCAAAAACGATAGTGTGTACGATTGGCGCCAGTTGTCATGCGGCAAGCCTTTTGTCCGGTGACAAGTGGCGCCCAACGTGGGGCAGCGATCATAGCGGTATGCGAACATCTGCTCTCCGGTACCAGCGGTGGACGAGGCGAGCCAATCCGGCATCAGCAGCCGCCGAGACGTGACCAACTTCGTGTTCGGAGCTAGCGAATCAGCGATCCCGGTTAGTGCATAAAACCCGGGCCGGCAGAAAATTTTACGCATTGACGGCTCCCTGTCGCCACCCAACAGCCTTGGCGACCAGCGTCACACGTCCCAGTCTTGGCCGCCCCCCCCCCCCTGCAAGAACGTCGCAGAACAATATGAAGAAGAAATAAACAAAATGCATAAATAAAGATGCCCCAGAAACATTATAACGGCCACATCCATCTACCTCTCCCTCTCGAGTATGGCTACACACCACACCTCACACAATATAACCAACAAACAGTACTCTCCCAACTAAGTGCCTCCACCTTCTCTGCGCTCCGATCGTCTGGCGTACGTCCCCCCAAAAACCCCTTATCCACACGGCTGAAGGGAGCTCGTCTCCAAAACAGCCCGAGTCCGACCATACTGGTCGGTCTCAAACAGCAAAAAAAAAAAAAAAAAAAAAAAAAAAAAATTTACGCACACTTCATCGCCACGCCATCGAACGCACTTCATCTCCTCTCCTCTCTCGGGACGACATCGGGGCGGAGTCAGCCGGAAGGAACAGCCGAAGAATAGAACCGCCGCCGTTCTTGCGTCTTCGCACTCCCGTTCCGCGCCAGCGATGGATTTCGCTGGGCCGGCAGCCGACTACAACCGGTGCCGAAAGAAGAGGAGGACTGCAGTACGCCACGATCAGCGGGCGCAGCCGCCGAACATCTCAGCGCGGCACGACCAACATCACCGTTCTCGCCACTCGGTCCTTTTTAGGGCCACCAAAAACGATAGTGTGTACGATTGGCGCCAGTTGTCATGCGGCAAGCCTTTTGTCCGGTGACAATATATATATATTTCAATCACTTTCTGCTACAGTCCGTTTCTTGATGTATATAATACTATAATACTTATAACTATTTTACCTCAAGATGTATTTTTTCCTTTAGGGACATGTTTCGGGAGATCCTGTTCTCCCATCTTCAACCTTCGCCATCTTGCTTCTGTGGATGGCGAAGGTTGAAGATGGGAGAACAGGATCTCCCGAAACATGTCCCTAAAGGAAAAAATACATCTTGAGGTAAAATAGTTATAAGTATTATAGTAATATATATATATATATACACATATATATATACATATATACACACATATGTGCATTTCGCACAGAGTACTTAGCTCAATGGTCAACTACAACGGCTGTAAAGAAGCAATTAACCAATTAACTCTTTCCCCCGTTTCCTTCTTTATATAGGTCACGGCGGAGATAACCGGGACAGAAGGATCTTGACATAGCAAAATTTGTTTCGAAACATGGAAAAGTTCGGGATGTAGCCTGTTTATAACTCTGTTTGTAGTTTTCAAAAATTACTGTGTTATTTTATGAGACATGGTGCTCTGTCACGAAATAAGCAA
Organism: Magicicada septendecula; assembly: GCA_034769895.1. Taxonomy (NCBI): domain Eukaryota; kingdom Metazoa; phylum Arthropoda; class Insecta; order Hemiptera; family Cicadidae; genus Magicicada; species Magicicada septendecula. Next base: position 13,436,172 of record CM068375.1, read on the forward strand.
GACGTTCGGTACCACTAGTTTTCCATTCTGTTTTCTGTCTCTGCTGTGTTAGTAAAATGTGGTTGCTCCCTAAAGAAGTGCCCCTGACCGTCTAGATACCTTTCATACAACGTTAGCATCCATTCCTCTTTTCTAATTCCTTGTAACAGTTGAAGTGGAAGCCAGTGGCGTACGTAGAATTTGGTCTTGGCGGGGGGTCCGGGGTCTAGTCTCCTTCATATACAAGAAAAAAAAGTTATGACTAATCATTATTACTATCTTTTAAAGGGTTGAAACCTAGGCGATAACATCTTGAAATCAGTCCCATTAATGTAAACGTTAATAACACAACAAAAATACGCCATATTGAAACAAGATATTTTTTGACTGAATTTACTTTCTTATATTTCATATTTCAAACATCTACACTAATGCTGTGTAATAAACCTGTTTGTATATCTAAAAAAGAGTTACTACTCTATTCGAGTATACAGCTGAAAAAACAATAAAACAGCCTAAAAATTAAGAGATTAACAAACTTTTTTCAACTTTTTTCGACCCTCTAGGGGTGGGGTCCGATTCCCCGTGAATACGCCCCTCATGGGAGCCGCTCAGCTGAGACATAAAGACTGCCTTAGCTGAGACTGAACAAAATGTTTGGTATTAATACAAATTATATTGTGTAAATTTGTAATAACAACTCTTAATAATAAAAAACACGAAAATTTGTAAGTGAAATTATAGTCGCAACATGTTGACAGAAGAAATTTCCCCACCAAATAAATCGCTAGAAGCCAGAGGCAGTAGGACCATGAATGAGAACAATTTCCTACGGGACGACGTAACAAGACGTTCTTCCCGTTCTTGTGAAGTCCACAGGGACCAGAGAACCAGAATCCGTGCGGTAGTCTGACGTGTTGTTACAACTCATTTACCAAGTCAGTGATTAACGGGTGATTTTGAAACAGTATCATTATTGCTGGAGGTATTAACGTTGTAGTTCGTGTGAAACTATCAATAATTAGTGTTCATTAAATTATTTGTGTATTCATTAGTTCGACGCGTTGTATAATTGTAAAGCTCGGTACACGCTGATGAGCGGAGTAATTTTGCGTAATTAGCCGACGACGCTGTAATCCGTTGACGGATTTTCCTGTACGTACGTGGAAAATTCTGTCGGTTTTATGAAAGTCAATACGAACTGTTGGTTCAAATACTCCGCTGGTTTTGGACGAAGATTTCGACCAGCGGCAATGTTTTGTATAACGTAGGCTTGTTTCAAAGCGTGCTATAAAATATACTTCTATTCCAGGCAGTAATTATCAGCACATGTGTCAGCCTTTATAGGATCATGGTTGTACTAACCATGAAACAGTTTTTTGCACCACAAAAACACTATGCGAACACACAATCAAACATAGAGTGTGTTGCTCGTCTCGCTACACTAAACAAGCAGCTAGTTTACCAGTGAGGTTGAATACTTCGAATCTTGCTTGGTAACCTCAAGAAGCTATCTGCTGAATTACGTACCTCGGCGCATCCACATTGATTCTTAAAAGCCTTTTCTAACATTTTTGGATCTTCTCTGTATTGCTGTTGTTAGCGGTTCCCCAAAGCCGCAGTCCGTAAGTACATATGGATTTTAATATTGTTTTGTATATAACAATTTAAAAATGCAAAAGGATGGGTATTGAAATTGACGGTGACACATATTTGTACACCCTGGAGTGTGCAGACGATCAAATGATATGTGCAAATGAAAAAGAAGATCTGGAATATATGACACACAAACTGAAGGAAGAGTATGAGAAATGGAGAGTACTGATGAACATAGAAAAAACGCAGTATCTGTGTGTCGGAGAAGAAACAACAGATTTAATCTTAGAAAACAACGAACGTATACAAAAAATGGAACAGCCACAAATACTTAGGAATAACCTTAATGAAGAAGGAACAGTTGATGTTGAAATAAAATCAAGAATAAACAAAGCAAAACAAGTAATTAGATCATTGAATGGGGTTCTACGGAGCACAGAAATTGTGAAAGAATAGAAGAAAAGAATATACGATAGTATGATTAAAAGCATGTTGATGTACGAATCCGAAACATGGTGAATCAAAGAACAGAGAAAAAGAAAGTTAGAAGCTACAGAAATGGACTCTTTGAGACGAGCAGCTAGAACTTCAAGGCTAGAGCGAATACGAAATGAAACAAAGAAGAAATGGGCGTACAAAAGACTATCATCGACTCCACTGAAGAAAAACAACTAATCTGGTACGGACACGTACAAAGACTGGGACAAGACCGACTACCAAAGAAAACAATGAGATGGATACCTAGAGAGCACAAAAAGAAGGGAAACCCCAAGAAAACATGGATAGAGGGCATAAGAACATCAATAAGCGATAGAGGAATAAACGACGAAATCTGCAACGGCAGACAACAATGGAGATTAGCCATCGGACAACGTCGTAGGACGTTTTGACCCCGAAAAAAATATATAGGAACTTACCTTCCATTGTTAGCTGTGACTGTCTCCCCACAATCCAGTACAGCTGATTGAGTTTTTACTCCAGTTGTTTCCATTTACTGAGTACCATGCACCCCAGTACATTAATACATAACAAATGACATCTCACAGATATATATACTCTTCAGTTTTCTACAGACTTACCTACGTAAAACATGATCCCCTTTCAGATTCTGTGATTTCATAGCAGTTTTTTTACTATATTAATACAGATTATTAAACTTTCACTTGTGAAACTTACTTTGTTTCCTCCCGTACGCGTTTCGGCGTGATGTGCGCCTTCATCAGCGGTGTGAGACAGTTTTTTACTCATCCGTTCCAAATTTTCCGTAGCATGCTTCCTCTTTTCTGTCTCCTACAAGCTTCCAGTAGAATATAAATTTTCCACCTCGATTTTCTCTTATTCCAAATATACGTCCAAACAATTTCAATCAAAATACAAACCATTCCAAAGATATGTTTAAACCATTCCAATCAAAATACGAACCATTCCAAAGATATTAAACCCTTTCAATATATCAAAGGAGGAAACACAGTTCGTGGCTTTCTGGGGAAAGTACCCAATCAGAACAAAAATCGTTTTTAAAGGAACAGTTTTGTAACAAGTCTGAGTTTATTTATCTAGTTTGCGTTATTAATATTGGGAATGAAACAGGGGGGGGGGACGAAACGGGACCGGACCTCCTGAGGATCGAAAAAGTTGACGAATTTCGTTAATCTCTTAATTTTTAGGCTGTTTTATTATTATTTTTTTTTTCACCTGTGTACGTTAATATACGTATTATATATTAGCACTTTTTTAAATATACAAACAGGATTATTAAACAGTACTGGGAAATACGTTTGAAATACAAAATTTAGGAAGAACAATTCAGTCGATAAACGATCAACTAACTCAATTCTAAACAATGTTTCAATAACGCGTATTTTTATTGTATTATTACCGTTTACTTTAATGTGGACTGATTTCCCGATGTTATCATAGGGTTTTCAGCCACTTTAAAGATAGTAATGTTGGTTAGTCTTAACTTGTTTTTTCTTCTGTATGAAGCCGACCTGACCCCTGACTCCCCCCCCCCACAAATTCTAGATACGCAACAACTGTAATGAAACAGGACGAGATGTCACGACGAAATTATCGAAGTTTCAGAATATGTGCGAACTCATACAAAGAACATTAAAAAACAAACTAGGGAAGAAACAAGGAATTAAATTTTGTGAAACATTGGCAGTGCCGACAGATACATTGTCAGTCTTAATGTATGGGTGCCTAGAAGAAAGATTATAAACTAAATTCAAAGCTTAGAATAGAGTTTTTTGAGATGATCAAAGGGTTGCACGTGGCGAGATCGTTTGCGTAATGAGTACATTAGGGCTGAACTACAGGTATTGTTCATGAACAATAAAATGCTGAATCATCGCCTGTAATTGTCGCAGCATATGGGCAGAATGGAGAAGTCGGCTACCTAAAGTAGCATATAGATACAGACCCTTTGGAACAAGAAATGTGGAAAGGCCAAGAGCAAGATGGCGAGATATACTGTGAAGACGTAACAGGCAATTTGCGTACTCCGTAAGTTGAAGACGAAGAAGAAGGAAGAAGAAGAAGAAGAAGAAGAAGAAGAAGAAGAAGAAGAAGAAGAAGAAGAAGAAGAAGAAGAAGAAGAAGAAGAAGCAGAAGAAGAAGAAGAAGAAGAAGACCATTTCAATACTCGCCTCTCGATATTGCACCCATAATGGTACTTATTTCTTGATGGCATTCGATTCTAGCCACCAGACTCTAGCACTTCACCTTAGGCAGTCTACTTCTACTGCGATCAATTTTCTTTCTATATTCAAAATTAGAGCCCATACTTGAGAGCTTTGAGAGTAGAACGATTCCAATCATTATTGTAGCGCATTATCGTAGGTAAATACGAAATATTTGTCAGTGTTCATGTGTGTTCGTATTAAGTTTTAGAGGTAACATTAAAGGACACCATACACATCGAGTTTAACGCAGTAACAGAGACGCCTGAACTGAATTGAAATTCGACCGCAAGTTTTACGAAACAAAGGCAAACGCATTGAATAACTGACCGCAACCTTGACTGGACACGTTTACAAGTAGAGGCAGGGTTCCAAAAGATGGCCCGATGATAGAAGAACATAAACTTCCGGATACACACAAGGTCGGAATAATAAGTAGACAAAACTGAAAAAGATTTATGACCATCTGTGGATCTGAGAATGGATGATCGGATGAGTGACGCCAAGCTCAACACTTGCAGTAAACATTTGATTGTAATAATCATTGCAGACATTCGTGACTGACATTCAGCAACGAGTCTACTTTCTTTATTACCGTCATGAACATTACATGAGTTGAAGAAAAACTCCATTTGGCCCACTAAAAACTTAACTAGAATATGTAAATACATAAGTTGAAATAATTTCATTTATGTACTTTACTTGGAATTCTGCTCTGATATCCTCATTCTTTATTCTATCTTGCAATGTATAATTTACAGTGTTTTGAAGAAATTCCATTTCAGCACTCTGAATCTTGCCGCATTCCTTTTTTGTCATGACCCACGCCTGACTCGCATAAATCAAGTGGGTATTGCAATTGTCTTATAAAATTTAATCCTTGTGCTGTGTCTTGTTTTATTTCTAAGATTTCTATGGATCGTACCACAAATATCCCTAAATATTTATTTATCTTCTCTCTTATATCATATTCAGATCCGTAGCTTACTGCATAGCCGAGATATTTGAAACTGCTCACTTGTTCTAAAGTGCTGTTGTTTATAACTATCTTAGTCCTCACTGGATATTTACCTTTAAAGGCCATGGTTTTGGCACTGAACTATAAAACCATTGGTGAGGAGACGTGGATCGTCAGAGGATGACATGGGGGCCGGAAAAGGCTTATATAACCTAACCTTAAAGAGGTGAAGGAGGAGAAGAAGAAGGCGTAAGTAGGTATTATCTTCCTTTGGTTAAAATCATATGTTTATGATTCTTAGATCCAACTGTTATTATAATTAGAGATATTATTATTATTTTTATTAGTGTTATCACCATCATCATTATTATCATTATAATTATAATTATAATAAATAATATCGACTAAACAATATACAAATGGAATATTATAGTTTTTTGTATGCATGAGAGATTTCAGGGGTTTCAACGACCCTAAAACACCCTCTGCTTACGTCAATGTGTTATACGTCAGTTTACATCAAATTAGCGCCCGATTGCATTATCAAAGTTTTTCAATCAGTAAGAAAATTATTAGGCATTAAATCTTTATTTCTGAACGTTTGTTTACTCACTGAAACAGGCTATTTTTTTGTCAGTTTACTGGCTGTAAACAATTTAACAAAACTGTTTTAAGTAGACGCTTTTTTCATTCGTTTTATAGAATAAAAATTTCATTTCTCTTAGTTTTTCAGAAGGTGTTTCTAATCATTCACTCCAAAATTTTACCAACTTCATATCCACTATTACATACACACAATAACCATTAGTAATAATAAATGTTATAATAAAGATATTAATTATAATAAAACTGGTAACAAGCCCTACCGAACATAAAACTGTTGTGTTTACTAAAAAAAAATGTTATACTAATATATGCTTACGAGGGAGTAATTTTTTATAATTAAGACATTTATCGATGGGGTAAGAGTCAGTGGTGGGTATGATCGTACGGTTCGTTAATTCGCCTGTGGCTAGCAAAACCGTGTGGCGAACTATTCATCATCATTAACTCGTAAGGGGTAGGTACCAGCACCTGATCCAGCTTCACAAATCACCCGGAGGTCCAGTGTCCCGTCTGCTACATGCATGGAGAAATTCCATAATTTGTTTTGGCATCTGGTTGTTAACGAATTTCCCACGTGGGCGTGCCCATTCCTTTGGAACTCAATTGTTTTCATGACGCTTAAAAGATATTTCTGTTTGTAGCCTATATACGGCCATTTTGCTTCCAGCAAATAAATTCTCGCAGATAAATTATTTTATCGTCTCGCCAGTAACATCGTACAGTCAGGTTCAAAACGGTGTAACTTTCCTACCATTAGTTTTAGTTTTTGAATTTTTTAACGGAATTTATACAGCGCTACCGTCACACGCTGTCTCCCCCCCAAGCCCCCCCTAAATCTGTGCAGGGAATCGTCCGCGCATCATTCCAAAATTGCATTCTTCCTCTCTTCCGCCTTTCGGGTCGTGTTCAATTTGCTCATCGTTCTCCCTTTCTCCATTCGCTTCACACAATCGATCATTTTTCAGTACGTGTTTCTCTGGTCTCCTCTGTTTACATCTTTCTACTGATCTCCTCAGAGTCTTCGCAGTCTCGATACCCCTGCATTGCGTCTCCAATAATCCATCTCGACAGCTGCATTTAGTCTTCTTCAGCTGCAGCGTTCAAGCTCTATACTCCCGATCCATAGCTTAGCAATGGATCGACCATCGACTTCCCATTGTAAGGTATAAGGAAATGTTTTTACCCTAATGTTTGGAATTTAATCTACCTATAACTTTTCGAAATTATTCGACTTTATTTTGTTTTGTTTTTTATTTCCACGTTGTCTATATCTTCCTTTATGATCATCACCCCAAGCTATCGTGCGTTGACTATTTTCACTTCTTCTTGATCCATAATTACAACATACAGAAAACCAACTTCCACTAACACCTTTAACAATTATTTTGTTATGCCCTTCGTTGTGGGTGCCAATTAACGTTACTTGCCCCAAGTTGTGGTGCCAATTTAACATTTATTTTGTTATGCCCTTCGTTGTGGGTGAATTTAACACTTATTTATGTGTTCCAAGTTGTGGGTGTCATTTTTTACTCTTATTGGTAGTTGTTAAATTAATAGTATGAAATTCATGCATTAATTTGTTTACTCAGAAGTGATGAATACTACTTCTTTAATTTAATTGTTGGTGCTCATGAAAACTATTTCAAGTAATAGTGTTGTATAATCCATAAGGTTAATCTTTAATAAATAAAACATGACACATTTATCAGTCTAACCAACACATTTATTAAATTGATATTAACTGTCATTAATATCAGTTCCTTATGACTTTTAACATATCATTATCATTAATTTTTTATTTGAAACATAATTTCTACCAATAGACAATTTATATGCTAAGCTCTCTATATCTCAGGGTTCATTTAATTTGTAACTAAGTATGAATAACATTTACATCTAATTACTTATCATATTACAAAAATACATTTATTCCAAATGGATTCATTTTAAGATATGAATAAATATTCTTATTTATTAGTGATTAGTTCGCTTTTATATTCGAATCAGATTACTTCAAGTTTTAATATGTAATTCATACGCAAGTTCTTTTAGAAGGACAGACAGGTGTATTGTAAAATAGTAATTAGTACATAAAAATGTTACTGTTGGTACGAATATTCCTGCCTACGGCATGTTGATATCCTGTGCTTCCATCTCCAGCTCCTTAGATCCGTTGATTTGATGTAGATTCTCTTTCAGCTCCTTTACATTTCGGATCATTTGGATTAATTATAGTGTGGTTCACTCTCGTAGTAATTGATTGATTAACAATTTTTTTAATCACTTCACTTTAACTAAGTCTATCCGGCTTCTTCCGATAATTACATTTGTATAAGTACTGTTCACTAGTTTACAACGGTTACTCTCGTTACGTAAGTTTACAGTTCGCAAACGACTTAGTCCGTTTCAATAGATTATATCACTAGTAACACATGATAACATCCAATTTTGTTTTACGAGTTACAAACTAATAACTCTAGTTCTCACTGTTTCGATATTTATCTACGTTACACAAATTGTTCGTTCATTTTGTCTCTACGAAATGTTAGGATAGATTTCTAAATTTTCACAAACTATTTACTTATGTTAACTTTATGGAAAATTTAAATTAACTCTCTGAACTTTCATCGTAGATTCCCGAAAAACTTTACAACAGACTCCATGAATTTTTAAGTAAAGACTCTTCGAATTTTAAGTAAAGACTCCCTTGATCGCGCCTCAGTTCATTGTATATATTCAATACACATAATTCCCCACTAGTTTCCTACATTTCACTTTGCTCCGTTTTAATTGGTCCTTCTTTCTTTTCTTCTAGGAAAACTCACTCCTGGAAACCCGCCTACCTAGAACGCGGTTTTCTGATAGGTCATCTCCGTTCCCTCTTTATCTCTTTCTCTTGGTTCAACCCCTTCTGCCACGGTATGTCCGATTTCAGACTCGTAAATCTTTCTGGCGTTTTTATATGCCATTTAGACAGAACAACCCCTTAGTGCCTTCTAACGTCCAGCTGCACTGTTAATTAGTTCACTCACCTCTGCTGTAGCTTTCTCGGTATTGAAATCGTAATTCTCTCTCTGGCGTTTTTCTATGCCCGACAATCCCTTAGTTTCTCCAAGCATCCAGCTGCTCTGTTGATTAGTGCAATCACCTCTGCTGTGGCGTTCTTGGTATTTCCTAATTGTACTTCTCTCTAGTGTTTTCCTACGCCTTTCAGCCAGAACAACCCTTAGTTTCCCTAAGCATCCAGCTGTCCTGTTGATTAGTTCACTTACCTCTGTTGGATCCTTCTTAGAATTTCCCATTCATACTTATCTCTGCTGTTTTCTATGCGTTTCAGCCAGAACAATCCCTTAATTTCTTCAATCTTCCAGCTTCCCTGTTAATTAGTGCATTCACCCCTGTTGTGTCCTTCTCGGTAATCCTAATCGTACTTCTCTCTGGCGTCCAGCTGCACTGTTAGATTTATGATACATCCATACACCTGCACATCGACGTTAAAGGATGTCACACTCTTTTGTACTAACTTCCTCTCATAGTTTCTCTCCATACATCAATGTCATTTCTAGCGCGGACAGATGGTTTCCTTTTTTTTATTTTTAACGTTATACTGTTATACATCATTATACCTAACCATTCTGACCACCCACCATGGCCATAAAATGGCACCATTCTATTCACTACTTAACAGATTGTACAAAGTACCACTAAACAAACAGGAAACACGGAAAGAAAGAAATATAATATACCAAATTGCTTATGAGAATGGATACAATAAAAGTACTATAAACAAAGTATAAAATAAAATAAAAACTGAAGAATTAAGAAATAATCAAAATGAACAAAACATAAATAATAACAACAACAAAAAGTAGGCCACATTCACATACATAAATAATAAAATGACAAAGCTAACAAAACTATTTAAAAACACAGACATTAAAGTAGCATACAAAACTAATAAAAATAATTTACAAAAACTAAATAACCCGCACAATAAAGATAATACAACAACCAATGGTATTTGAATGCCAAAGATTTGCAATAAATGTTACATAGGACACACACAAAAAACTGAAAAAACGTTATTTTGAATACCTAAACCATACAAAAAAAAAACAGAAATATATAAATCTAATTTGGCCACACAAGCAATAAACACTGGACACGAATTCTCAGGCATAACCAACATGACTCTTATAAAACACATACCACACAAAGACACCACAATGAACATATAGAAAAATTTACAGATATACAAACACAAAACAAACTAATACCTGAACAAATACAAATCAATACAAAACATGAAACAATTTTCAAAGCACTCAACATCGAAAATACACAAAATACTAATATATACACCACAATCACCAGTAATGCCAATCTAAAATACCAAAAACCAACAGGAAACCATAACAACAACCAACCGACACACAAATACTCCACAAGATTCAAAATTAAGAAGGCTGTGGATGGGAACAATAAGTTTCCCGAAACATGTTGTAAATAAGGAAAAAACATCTTGAGGTAAAGTTATTATAAATATTAAGTATATTAATTAGAATTGTAGACTACGCGTCTAACAAAATATTTTATAAATTTGTTACTAGATCTTTTTGAATATCAATTTTAAGCTCATTTTCTTTATGAGTATTGATTAAGTTCTTAAGTATACATTCGAGATTGAAAGCGTCTTCTGCCATTTAAAGTTTTTGAAATTTTGATAAAAATATTGTTTGGTTTTACGTTTACGTTTGGTTTTAACATCACAAGCCATATCCCGTTTACAGCTTCATGTAGCCCTATCATGACAAGCTTTATTTATTTGTCCTTTTTCAATTTTTTTTTTAGGGGGGAGATGTCAACATCCCAGGACCTGTTCGGATTCTTCTCTCCTTTGTTCCTTCAACCCCTCCCCATTCTCATTCTAACCATCTTCTTTGTGGTGGCCATACTAATGTAGTGTATCTAAAATATCCAATTGGTTTGTATGAGGCGTCTAATTTCTAGTTTGCCCAACGTTCAGTTTTTCAAATTCCAACTGAGCTTCCCCGGTAGTCTGTCTCTATTGACCTCAACCGTTTTGGTTCTTTTATTCAATTTCTGCGCTTCACATCCGTAGGCAGACATACTTTTACAAATTATGGTATATGGTGGTTTTCGTTTTTTTCAAATGTTATCATGTAGAAGAGACTCAAGAAGACTACCAAAAAATATAAAAAGAAAAAGTACAGATGCTGCTCCTGCCTGGGAAGAATTAGGAATGGAGATCTTAAAAGAATTCTGGGTAAGCCTAATACGGGCTTTACAAAGAAAGCAACTTAGATATGGTCATTCAGACAGGGTTTCTCAACTTCTTTTCCAACTGTAGCCTCCTTTCGATCATGTTCTCTTCATGCTACCTTCTTGTCCTCGCGGAGGAACGTAGCTAATTATAGAAAATAAAGCAGCACGCTCATCGTCAGTTATCTTCCTTTTTATCCTGTCATTTGTGTGTTGGTTAACTTCAGTTGGTATCTACTGTTTTAAACGTTGTTTCCTGTTTTACATGTGCCTGTAATTGTTTTGTTTTTAATGTTTAAATGTCCGTAAGTTTTTCAAAATAATGATTGTACCATTACTTTCAATTATTGTTAATTATTTTCAATGTCTTTGTGCCATGGGACTGTATATATTATTAATATCTCTTCTTGTTGAATATTAGCGAAAATTACTTCTGCCCCTTATTATAAGAAGATTACGTGTTTGGCTGAGTAAACAACTCAAACGATTGATACCTGATTGTACTAAGTAAGAAGTAAGAAATGTACGAAAAACAATTTTGTTTTATGCGAAGACTGTGGTACTACTCTTTATGCAAAAGTGGTGTTTTTCTTGATTGACACTTACTTTCCTTACTATATCGTTGTACAGCTCTGCGAGAGCTTCTGGCAAAGAAATATGAACAGCGGCATCGTTAATAGTAAATGGATCAACTTCCTAGTCTCGTGTCGTGCCCCCCGTCGTGTGGGATTTTCACCTGTAAACCCCTTGGACTGCCACACGGCCTATGTTTGAGAACCACTGACGCAGAACGTGGGAGAGAATGTATCTTACGATGTAAGGAATAGAAATTGATCAGAAAAGAACTGTATAGACGAAATTCGGAAAGCTACGAATATAACAACCCTGAAGATGGAGAATGAAACAAATTAGACATCATACACCATCTAAAGGCATTCTAATACCCTCACTCTCTCTCTCTCTCTCTCTCTCTCTCTCTCTCTCTCTCTCTCTCTCTCTCTCTCTCTCTCTCTCTCTCTCCATCTCCCCCCCCTCTCTCTCTCACTCTCTCTCTCTCTCTCTCTCTCTCTCTCTCTCTCTCTCGTGCTATTATACACACGCTCATACACACAAACGTTTGTGTATGTGTGAGATTTTATGAATTTTATCATTCGTCGACAATGTTTCTAATTACATTCAGACATTCAGCCCTTTTCCTCTCCCACTTTGTGTATGTGTGAGTTTTTATGAATTTTATCATTGTCGACAATATGTTTAATTACATTCAGACATTCAGCCCTTCTCTTCTCCCACTTTGTATATGTGTGAGTTTTAACGAATTTTATCATTCGTCGACAATGTTTATAATTACATTCAGACATTCAGCCCTTTTCCTCTCCCACTTTGTGTATGTGTGAGTTTTTATGGATTTGATCATTCGTCGACAATATATTTAATTACATTCAGACATTCAGACCTTCTCTTCTCCCGTAGGTAAAGAAAGTCACACTAAGATACTTAAACTTATGAATACTTTAATATTTTCATTATCGAGGTCAAATTCTTTTGTGCCTTCTCCTACTGCCTAATACTAATATACGACTCTATTTAGGATATTCCTCCCGAGCTTTCTAGTCACGTAAAAGGCATATTGAATGTCTAAGCAATCACTACTTGATAGCATACTGTATTTGAATTTTGTCTGAAAATTGTGGTTTAAATATATTTATGATTCCGCAAAAATAAATACTATATGTAAATATAAATTATCGTTGGCAACTCTTAAAGGGAGCTGACGCGCAGTGCACACAAGATTTGAGAGGTTTTTGGCAAAGTTACCACCCTGTTGGGATCAATGCGACGGGAGCCATGGACCCGCACCCTTGCTTCCGGATTCAGTTCCGTCTCACCTTCGACACGCCGCTATTTTGTTTGCGCTCAGAACTCGAGATAAATCATTCATTTCGAACCTTTCCTGTATTGTTTTGTTTACATTACTGCATTTACAATGCACAGTCTTCGGTTTTTGTTGTATCGTTTGTAATTTGATTCCCATAGTCGTTTGTTTCACACCAGGTTTACGCACTATCCTTATAGGGACATTTAATAAACACCTAGACGAACACAGTTCAGCACCTAGGGACATTAAAAATAGCACGAGTTCTATTCACACTTTTATCCAAATCACACTTCAACAAATGTCCCAAACAAATAGGCCTACACCTTACCCATAACAAAGACAAAAATTTATTAAGTTAATTCGTAATTAATTAGAAGCGAAGAAACAGTTAATATCACTTCGTACTAATTACAACGAACTAGTCGATATTGTTAGACAACAAGGTAACTTAATTACTATTTAATTAATTAATTTAACAAGGTAAACTGCCTTTCCGTTCCGCCGATGTTTTGTACAGGTCGTCTGTTACATCTCGACGGTCAGTATCACTGGTGTCATGCGTAGTAATACGGAATAAAAATGACGACTACGTACAACAGAAGGTACCTTGATAACATTGATAACAATGATTTATACATAAGAACCAGCGAATTTAATAATCGGTTGCTCGACACCCGTATCAAGCCTAACAACTTTCATTTCTTTTATTAGAAAATCTAAAACAGCGAAAAAACTAAATAATAAAATTACAAATCATGAACTGTAGAGCTGACAGTAAAATCACAGCTAAAATTCAATATAGTATCATGTGTTACTTCCAACATTACACAAAATATGAGCTGTCACTGACAGAATCGGTCTTTGAAAAAGTTGGGCATAGTCAAATTGTTCCCCTGGTCTTGTACCACTGGGGTGGTGGACATGTGTGATTAAATAAGCCGCAAAACCGTTTATCGCCCGCCGCATAGGGGGATATCTTAAGTATAAGCCAATGAATTCCAAATTTTGATTTATTTCTATTGTTCTCCAGGCGACGGAAATAATCGAAAACTATTTCCTGACATGCACAGATACGATAAAAATGTTCCATTACGTACCTGAAGGTTTGTCAAAACCAGTGGCGAATATAGAATATATTTTGGGGGGGGGCCAAGATTAATGTAAGGTTAGGTTAAGTAATTTTAAGTAGACACCCCATGATACTTTATATCAGTTTTGCTGCTCATATTCAGAGGGTAATTTGCGCTGAATGCCCCTTTTACTTTACCGAGATCACGCTTCTTTATTGTTGACATTAAATCATAAAAAATATAACTATTTTTAAACAAACCAAATGATGAAAAGATCTGTTACTATATTTCAAACATTGGTCAAGATTTTAACAATGTCTCATCTGTAAACACTTATCCGAACTAAAAGAGTGAAATACGCGATTGTGATTATCGTGTTTGGAGGGGTTCTAGCTATAAATATTGTTTTGTTCTGTCATGTATGTATAAATTGCCAAGACCTCTATTTTTTTCTTTTTGTGTATACACGCATATGTGTGTTTTATCAACTATCATTCAAAAGACTGTTTTGAGTATTGTTTTGGAGAGACCTTAAAAGAAGGTTTAATAAAGTGACTGTTTGACAATGCAACAAAATTTGTTTTATTAATCGTTAATCCAACAGACAATAAAAAGAATACATAAAAGAGTACATAAAAAGGAACTCCACTTTTTATATAGACCAATGGTTACGAAACAAAGTCCAGGTTTCTTGGTACACTTGCAAACTTATCAAGAACTTCATCGTCACTAACTATAATGTCTCTGTGGATAGAAAGTAAAGCAAGCCCGTTAAGCCTACTTTCAGATGTGCTGTTCCTTAGGTAAGTCTTCAGTCTTCTTTGGCTGGAGAAAGTTCTCTCTACGGTTGCGACAGAAACAGGAAGAACTGCGAGTAATTTCAGAAGGGTATAAATGTTGGGGAAGAAAGTCTTGTCACATTTTTCTAGAGAACTTATAGCCGTTTTTGGAAGATTTGAAGGATTTTCCTGACTCCACTTTTCTTTCCACAACATAAACTCACTTTGCACAATCTCTTTATGTGACAAATCTTCTTCGTAGAAACCAAAAGCAGCCTCCAATGAACCGAAATCTGTTATGATACACAATTGTGGAAGGATGTTTTGTAAGGATGCAACTGTTTCCTTGTGAGATTCAAAGCGTTCTTTCAGTGAGTTACAAAAATCGTCCAGGTATGGCACATAAACAGCTCGTCGATAGTATTCTTCTTCTGTGGTGTAAGGGACGTTGCTACGTGCTGTTTGAAGGCGGCAAATTCTTGGAATCTCTTCCTTAATGTCAAGTTTGGCAGCGAATGACTTTACTTGATTATACAAGGCTTTAAATGAGTCATCAGCATTTGCCCTCTCCTTCGACAGAAGGTGTAAGACACTCGTAACGTTAGTCAAGGCCTGTGGAAGATCTATATTTTTGTTTTGAAGCTGCTCAGATAAGTTATGCGTGGTTGATACCATCCGGCTCAAAACAAAAAGATTAATAAGAAATGCAAATTGACTAATAGCACTACTTAGAGTGTGAGCCTTAGAAGCTGAGTCACTTAATTCCTCTTCTTCTATTTTGCAAAGGGAGAGAAAGATAGGTTCCAAAATGTCTTTAAATAAAATTACTGAGTCGTGCCTTTCTACCCATCGGATTTCGCACAGTGAAATAAGTTTCTTTTTCTTTTGTTCTGGACAACATTCAAATCATTGATGTTGACTCAAAACAAATTGGAGAGATGTTCAAAGGCAAGTGCACATTTGTCACAGAAATCGGCTGATGTCGAATTGGTCTTTATTTATTATTAATCCGGCTGTACAATGTTTACACATTTTCCGGAACCAAAGATTACAAAAGTGACTGAATTCTCAGCTTCCACTGCTGCTTGTCCATCCAAAGATCTTCTCCAATTTCTCGTTACCTCAATATAATCAGAATGTCTTCTATCCAGGTGATAGGCGGTGTTCCTCTTTTCCTTCTTCCTGGTGGGGTCCATTCCATAACTCTCCTTGGCAACCTTTCCTGTGCCACTTCTTTCGTGTGTCCATACCATTGTAATTTTGTTTGTTTGGATAAAATCAACAATTGAATTGATCACATTCATTCTGTCCTTAATGACTTCAATTCTAATTTTCTCACGTCTGGATACTCTTGCCGAACGTCTCCAAATGCCCATCTCTGCTGTCATTAATTGTCCTCTTGCGTGTTTATTAGTAGTCCAAACTTCTGAGCCGTAAGTCATGATACTTCTAACAATGATTTTAAATATTTTGCTGTTAATTTCTTCTGTAATTTGCTTATCTGCATTTAATGTAGATATATCCGTCTCGAAGGCGTTTTTTGTTATTAGAAAAGTCAGTCACAAGGGGAGTAAATAGAATACAATATCTACAAAAAATATTTCTTCAATAACGAAACGTAGAAATGAACTTTCCCTATCAGCTTATCAGAAGACTGAAGTATCGTTCTCAACGGAGAAAACGGAAGAGCAGAGTTTAAACACTATGCACAGAACTTTGTAGACAAAACCGAGACTCCTTACCGACCTTTTCTCACCTTTTTAACTTTTCATCTGTTACTGTCTCAATCGGATTGATCGCTTTGCTCACGACACATTGTGTTTTGTGCCTTTTCCGCCCTCTTCCTCCTCGTCCTCGTCGTCGTCCTCCTCCTCCTTTCTTCTTCTTCTTCTTCTTCTTCTTCTTCTTCTTCTTCTTCTTCTTCTTCTTCTTCTTCTTCTTCTTCTTCTTCGCTTCAAGACTTAGGCTTCAGCATCTTTCCGTCTTCACGACAATCTTATGTCTGTAGCCCTTCTACAATCAATGACCAGCTTCCTGCCGCCATTTTCCTTATATATCGGTTAACCCTGTCGTTGACGAAAAATTTTCTGAACCAAATATTTCTCTATTTAAGCCCTCATTCCTCACCTGAGGTCTCAGAGAACAGTCCCCGAATCTCCTCACAAAAGTTTATCGCGGCGGATTGTAGAAGCTGTCGTGTTAGTATACATTAGGGCTGCTACAGCCATAACTTTATAAAATGTTAACAATCCCGACTCCTTCTTTAGTCTCTTTATTAACCTTTCTATCTACATCATTCTCGTACTCGAACTTTATGTCTCAACGTAGGAAACTGAAAAGAAACTGTCCCCTAATGATATTATTGTCCCCCCATACTTTGGAACCTAAAGATTCCTTTCCATTAAAGACATTATATTGGTACCATTAATGAAATTCTTCGTAAGCCATTGATATCTACTTGTCAAGTAATCGTCGCTTTCTTGTAAGTTGTCTTTCGACTTTGTGAATTAGGACAGTGAACTGAATCTCGAGTAAATCTATTATGTGAAGTACATAGGCCTACATTGCTCCCCTGTACTGCTCTGTATCTTTGTAAGGCCTGTCTTTGGTATTAGATTTTAGTATCTACGTATTGTTACTAGAACTCCCTGTCCTATATTGCTTCGTGTAGTAAGTGTTCCTTTACTTCTGTAAGTCTTTTCTTCCATTTCACTGCATATCTACGTCTCCTCTTGTTCTGTCTATACGTCCATATTGACCTAGACACGGCTTACGAAGCTAAAATGCAGACAACTCAACTCCTTTATCTGCAATTCTTGTAATATAAACACTTTCGTTTTGTTCTGTGTAGGCTAGGAAATTATTTACTACAAATGTCTCTCGTCGGCCGATCAGAGTAAATTCTACGTTTTTCTAAATCACAACACCGCTTTTCTTTACAACACTGCTGAACAAAAACATAAATATGTGTGTTACCTTGATTGATTCACGCAACAGATATTGCTTGCGAGCCTTGTGTGTGTGTGTGAGCGCGCGGGTGTGTGTGTGTGTGTGTGTGTGTGTGTGTGTGTGTGTGTGTGTGTGTGTGTGTGTGTGTGTGTGTGTGTGTGTGTGTGTGTGTGAGCGCGCGCGGGTGTGTTTACGCGATAGACCGGCCGTGTTGTTGCCCGACAGAGTAGCCGCAGAATCGATCGGCGACGTAATATTCTGCGGTTTACTGGCTACAGCAGTTCCATTAATACTTAATAGTATCCTAATGTGTGTGACGTCATGACGCCAAGACTCTGCCTTTTATATTGCCGCTCGGCTTTACGTTTATCGTTTATTATCATTATATTAATTATATTAATATCGTTTAAAAGCAGGCAAGTTTTTGATTTTTAAGACTGCATAAACGTATAAATCAAATTTATGTAAAAGCTAAGTAGCTTGTGACACTTTTAATGAGTCGTACGGCGAGACACAAAATGTAATTTTATATTGGCGATAAATGTAGTGCTACTGTTAAAGGATCGAAAGTTGAGTGCCAGCTAACTGAGACAGATCAATGAATCCTGGAAACTGAAGTGAGATTTTTAAGGCAAGTCAAAGAAACAAGATTTAGACTTGGTGACGTTGGAAGAGAATTCGGCGAATGACTCAGTGACGGAATACAGAAAATTAACGTCAACTACAACCAACATTAACACTGGAACCTGCATTATATCAGACGGTAGATGCATCCGTGATGTAAAAGTAGAATTGCAAGAGGAGGATTTTTCAAGGAATGATGTCTCCTGGCGTCCAGAAACGTATCTCTATAAACCCGGAAGGAATTCAGAAAATGTTTAATTTGGAGCCTATCAACATATGGCTGCGAAGCCTGGATCCTGAGGGAATTGGAGAAGAGCCGCCTTGAAGCTTTTGAGATGTGGTTCTAGAGGAAGGGCTTAAGAATACCGTGGACAGAAAGTGTGCCGAATGATGTGGTTTTAAAGAGAGCGGATGAACGAAAGATTCTGGTTAAAACCATTTCGAACGGAGAAACAGTAAGGTAGGTTACGTGCTAGGCCATTCTAAGTTCGCCACCCCTAATGAGGAAATTATTGAGAGGGGTAGTGGGAGGGCAAGGCCCAGACAAGGGTACATGGATTTGATAGAAGGAGGAACGCGTATGTGGTGATTAAGAGACTGTCTTTGGAAGGGTAGAAATTGCAAGCCCACCAACCTCTGGGTTGTGGAGAAGGAGGAAGAGGAGGATGATGATGAGGAGGATGAGGAGGAGGAGGAGGAGGAGGAGGAGGAGGAGGAGGAGGAAAAGAAGAAGAAGAAGAAGAAGAAGAAGAAGAAGAAGAAGAAGAAGAAGAAGAAGAAGAAGAAGAAGAAGAAGAAGAAGAAGAAGAAGAAGAAGAACTAACGTGTAGAGCGAGAAGAAGAAACTAGGTTACAGAAAATTTTTTTTTATTATAAACCTGTTAGAAAGAGAGACATAAATAGATTATGAAAGTGGTGATATTAACGCAAGAAATTTTGTACGATAAAAAACTGAAGAGAATAAGAAGAAAAGATTAACAGATAACACATTGGCAGGCGTATGTTGTATGAGTATTAATCCTATGCTCTACGTTTGACCCGTAGCAACAATATTATGTACCCCATTCACAAGTACACAAGTATGAGGACTGACTGTACAAATGAAGATACAATTTTTTTTTTTTGTATCGGCCATCTGATGACCACAGCCAATTTCAGTTCTTTATTCTTTGCTCTTTTCTTTTTCTCCAATATTCTTTCATCTTTTCACTGTGTCTCTTCTTCCTGTCTTCAGTCCACTTTGAACCTGCGTTTCTATCTCTCCTACCCTGGACTCCTGTACTTTTAACACTTTTTCCCGAAAAACTTCTCTTTCAATTGCTTCTTCTGCGTTTATATTATTTTTTCTAAATCCTTTTGGACTTGCTTAATCCAACTTGATGTTGACTTCTTTTCCCACAGATATTTGCACATCTGCTTTGTTAACCTATTGTCGTCTATTCTATATAAATGTCCAAAAAATAATAGTCTCGTTTTTCTCATTGTTTCTGTTATATTTTCAGTACTTTGATATATTTCATCATTACTTCTTAATTTCCTACCTTCTGAAGTTTTTCTTGGGCCTAATATTTACCTGATAATTCGTCTTTCCAATATTTCTAGTTTATCTAAATTATAATTAAATGCTAGACATTCACTTCCACATAGGCATTCTGGCCTCACTACTGTACTGTAATGCCTTATTTTCGCATTTTTAGATATGCACATTTTATTGTAATTATCTTTAGTTATAGTATATGCTCTTTCCATTTTATGAATCCTTTCTTCTATAAGAGATTCTTCTAAACCATTCTTTTGAATTATTTCCCATAGATACTTAAATTTTATAACCCTTTCTATTCGACTAATATCTGTTAGCAAGAATTTTAGCGCATTTTTAATGTTCGTGAGAAATTGTTTTTTTTTTCAGAAATTCTTAAGCCTGTTCTACTGGCTATGTCCTATAAAAAATTAACTGAAGCTTCAATTTTACTATACGACACAATAATTAAGTCCCTCCATTTGATATAGTAATGATTTCAGAAAAGATTCCGCTCTACATGCAGTAAAGATTAAGAAATACTGAATCCACTGACAGAAAGGCATGGTCTGAGTTTGCGTTGTTGGATGCTTGAGAGCACATGAATCATGCCAGCTTGTGTCACGCTCCTCATCAGAATGTTAGAGATTCCATCCTACACGAACCGGTAGTCGAGGAGAACATGTCAGCAAATCTGACAAGACGGTTCCGTAGCGTATTTCAAAGAAGTTGAGATAATGCGTAAACGAAGCTAATTACGCAATAATTTTGAAATAGAATAAGCAAAAAAATAAAACATTTACGGATTTTTATATAACTAAACATTTCTAGACGACATTTAACTATAGAATTTCTGGATTCACACAAACAGACACACTCATGGGCGTGTACCCAAACATACAAATGTTTAAACACCACGATATTCTTATGTACTGCAACTGCTACTGCCGTCAAGTATAATTTTAAAACTAGGCGTTTAGCCTAGACGAAGCAAAAATGTGCTGGACCCAGACTGACAGGACTCGGAATAAAACTCTCGTTCAACAGTAACAAGCATTGTTTCTTTTTATTAGTGTTTTCTTATGACATGTTTTACATATTGTTCAACTAACTTGATATTATATTCAGATAACAGTTCATAGTTCTCATTTTAGGTTAATTGGACTATCATCCACTATAGACACCACCTAGCATAGCATGCTCTTTACTAATAAAATTTATATAAATTAACAGTCTTAATCCTGAGCAAATTACTCGTACATATTTAAGTAAAAAAAATAATTTAAAAAAATACAATAATTAATTCAACAATTCAACTTCAAAATTCTAAACACAGTATTGTATTGGTACTTTTAATTAAACACAATGACAAAACAGGGACTTCCAAACTGAAGTAATCAGAATGACAAAAGACGCCATTCAAATATCATAAAAATTATTAACTTTCAACGGCAAAGGGCAGAAAAGAGAATGAGAACGATTTACAGTTTCAGTTAACCCACCGTGGTTCGAGAATGCCTGCTGAAAATTTTAATCAGCTGGACGACAGGTATACTTTATCGCATCGCCGTCCACGTGCGGCAATCTTGATTTAGTCGGCACGGCCTACTGCATAACGTCGCTGTTCAAGGTCACTGCGACAGTTTTACTCTATAGTGACTTTCGGTCGCTGCGATCAAGTTTGCCTGTCTGAATCAGTCAGGCAGTGCTACTCCAAAAGCCGTGGCCTTAGCGCGGTCGACTAACTTGCCGAGAATTTCGAATCTCGGCACAGTACTTTGAAATCTTGTTGTACAGGTACGTTTAATTTCGTAGAAATGTCAACATTATTATTTTAAAATAATTATAATTATTCATTTTTATTAATAATATTATTTTTCACATTTATTATTAACTTTTTAATTGAACGCAATGATTAGGAGTATTTCACATATACTTTAAATACTTTTGTGAATATTACAATCACCAAATTTTCTATTAATCTTTAGTTTTTTCCTGCGTTTTGTTTTTTACAAAATTTTCAACATCTGCGGTGCAGAAAAAATAACAGTGGATGGAAGTCGGGATTTAAATTTCAAAGCGAGTCCAACGAAATATGGACTTGAAAAGTTTAAATATCTTTCTTTCTAGAAAACACAGAAAGTTTGGCCTCAGGTGGGTTAGTTACTACAGCGCGAATGACAAATGCGAAAGCAGCTCATGAAAAATAAATACACCCCCCCCCCACAACGTGAAATTGCGTCTTACAGAAGGTACGAAATACGTTTAACAAGAAGTAATACTGTGGTCAGATGACCTGTTAAACCGTAATTTCTACTTTAAACATAGATTTAAAATTTCAATACCTCCGAACGTAAGCACTAAATTATAAAAGTGTGTGTGTGTGTGTGTGTGTGTGTGTGTGTGTGTGTGTGTGTGTGTGTGTGTGTGTGTGTGTGTGTGTGTGTGTGTGTGTGTGTGTGTGTGTGTGTGTGTGTGTGTGTGTGTGTGTGTGTGTGTGTGTGTGTGTGTGTGTGTGTGAAACTAAAAAAACTAAAAAAGTTACTTCAACAACCAAAGCATACTTAAACTCGTTTGAATGAAATTCAAGAGTATAAAGAAACAAAAGATAAATGGTTGATTAAATATGAATTAATAAAGTATGGAAGAATTACTTTTGCACACTTGACCAATCAAATTTAGAAATCTACTGTGCCATAAAATTTGCCTCTTCTTCTTTAGTACCACAGCCCAACGTGAGCCCTGTCTTCCAACACCAATCTTCTCCAATGTCTGCTATCCATTGCCATGATCTTAGATCCATTCTTCTTAGATCTTCTAGCACATCACCCAATCATCTTATCCTAGGACGGCCCCTGTTTCTGCTTTTATAGACTTGCGCCCTCAGGCATACGCTGATCATCCATCCGCTCTAGGTGACCTAACCACTGTATTCGTTGAGCCTTTATGAATCTTACAATAGCCTCATGCTTCAATAGCTTATCTGCCTGCTGGTTGTTTCTTATTCTCCATTCGTCATCTTCTTTAACCGGGCCACAAACACGCCTTACAATATTTCTTGCAAACCTTCTTAGTCGTCTTCTTCTTCACTACATGCCTTAAGCTATAGCCCATTCCGACATCGCAGAGTCTTTGGCCACTTTTTCCAGGGTCTTCCACGATCTCCCGTCCCACTGGCCTACATTAAAACGCTTGTTTGGGAATACGCGTGTCTACCGTGCGTTCCACATGGGACTTCCAATTCTGCCTGTATTCCTTTATTCTCTCCAGAACCGACTGTAACGTCAGATCTTTCCTTATGTCGTCGTTTCGTAGATAATTTTTTTAAACCATATCCCTTACCTGCTCTTAAAAATTTCATTTCAGAGGCCTGATTTTTTAATATATGTTTTTGCAGAAGAGTCCATATTTCACGTCCATACCTTAAAGTCGGCACAGCCACGACCTTATAGAACTATAGCTGTGTCTCCCTCTGCGTTTTATTCTCCAATAGTCGTCTTATTGTTCCACAGGTATAACTAAATTTATTTAATTTTCTCTCGATATCGTCATCCTTCCTATATGAGATATTACAACCGAAATAATTAAAATTTAATGGAGGAAGTTGTGTTAGTGGTTATAATCACAAACAGAATTATCACTGTTGCACACCACTATAGAAAAATTATTCCGATTAGCGCTTTCAAGCTTCTCAGCTCATCGTCAGATCGGAATTCACATCTGAAAGCGCTATTCGGAATTATTTTTTGTATAGTGGTGCGCAACAGTGATAATTCTGTTTGCAAATAATTAAAATGCGATACCTGCTCTAAAACACTATTATCAATTACAATTTTTGCTCTTCCAGGGTTCTTCTCTAGGAGGCCGTCACTTTTGTTTTAGTATTTGAGATCTTAAAGTTGTATTTCTGGCAGATTGTATGTAAGGTACAGCTGCCGCCACTAGTCTGTGCGCGCGGAGCTTAGGTAGCTGCAACGGACGGGAGGTGGAGAGGGGCGCCTTTTCTACAAACATTGGATGACTCACGTGCGAGAAATGGTCGCGAACGCTGGAGTGACTCGCCACGATTTATGTTTTCAGAGTGAGTAGTACGATTGTGGCCGCGCGCACAGGCTACTGGCGGCAGCTGTACAAATAGACATTTGTAACTCATTTGCACTCTTCCCTATAAATATTTGGTCATCTGGGTATAGTAATGTGCCAAACCATACACATAACTATGTACTAAGTGATCCCTTATCCGAAATTCGTATACCTACGGGACAGACATTCGTCCATTCTCGCAAGATTTCGGTAATATACATATTAAATAAACTCGGAGAGAGGCTACAGCTTTGTCTATCACCTTGATTTATAGGCACTTCTTGAGATAATCTTCCCTTACCTAAATCTATATGGGCAGACCGGGCTCATCTGGCGTACAGAAGGCGGCCAGTCTAGGGGTTGTGTGCCCCCAAATCAATGCACCTGGTCCTCCTCCAGGTTGGGTGTTGTGCGAGGTGCTGGTAACCCTTCCATGTAAAATTTATTTTTTCTCGAATACTTCAACAGAGTAACTAGCTTCTTAGTGTTTCAAGAAAATACTGCCATCAGAATGAATAATAGACATCAGACAGCGTCAGAAGATCAGAATTATTATTATTATTATTATTATTATTATTATTATTATCGACATTCGACGTTCACAGTTGTTATTATTATTGCAAATCGAATGCAATGTTCACCTTCTGTTTACTTTTACTCGTGCTGAGATCTCAGCTGTAGAGCCATCGTGTGCTGATGTACCCAGATTATGTATGTAACTCATGGGTTAGTAAACACGGAATACTTGACCATACGACCAAACTCCTTATACGAACAGCAATAAGTCTGGAAACAAGTAGTAAAGAATGGCCACTTACAGAGTAGTCCATTACATCTAGCGACACTATACTCGGGAGCACATATAAAGGCGGAAAGTGAAAGCGCATTGCGCAGAGAGAGACAGAGTCTAACACTGCGACAGCCAGCAAGCGAAACGATTGACTGGCTGTTATTGGCTGACACATCACGTGATACTATGCTCTTGCCTCTGCGCAGCTGGCAGCTCTCGCCCTTTCATGTGCTCCCGAGTCTAGTAGTTATAAACAAATGCATTTTTGTCAACCTGTTTTTGTTCAGCAGTTTTGTAAAGAATAGCGGTTTTGTGATTTAAATAAAAAAGTATAATTTACTCTACTCGGCAGACGAGAGACATTTGTAGTAAATAATTTCCTAGCCTACACAGAGAAAAACGAAAGTGTTTATATTACAAGAATTGCAGATAAAGAGTTGCGTTGTCTGCATATTAGCTTCGTAAGATGTGTCTAGGAGAATTTGGACGTATACACAGAATAGGAGGAGAGGTAGATGTGCAGTGAAATGAACGAATAGTCTTACAGAACCAAAGGAACACTTACTACACAAAGCAACATAGGATAGGGAGTTCTAGTAACAATACGTAGATGCTAAAATCTAATACCAAACCAAGTCCTTACAAAGTCTACCTAGAGCATTTGCCCGGGTAGGCTGTGTCGATTTTTGCTCTGCAAAATTTTGTGTAATTTAGCGGAAATCTTGAATATTCATCATTTATTTCATCATCATCATATTCTTCATCATCTACACTACAAGATTCACCAACAGTCCAGTGCTCAACAGTCTTATTTAATCTGTGCGGGAGTGTTTTTGTATCCGAGTGCTGTGCGGTCTGTGTCGAGTTCAATTGTGCCTGTGAATAGTTTTCAGTGTCTGGTGATCCCTCAATCCTAGACCTGCGTAGACGTTCATTTCGGCTTGTCCGAAATGGCGTCGAATACGCCACCGAATCCTCTGCCGGCGCCGCTTGTTTCCTTAATGGAAACATGCTCAACCGGCTTCCGTACCACTCCACTTCCTCACGACAGTGAAAGTGATAGTGAAAGTGATCATAGTGCGGTAGAAATGTGCAGTGTTGGGTCGGGGGACGGACAGTTCTCGCTTGTGGAGGGCAAATCTGCCAAACGCAAGCGAAAACTGGCCCAAACTCCGCCGCCCGCCTCAGCTGCAGATCTGCCATCTAATCATGGTAACAGCGGCACTCAGCGCGTGCAACGTGAGTATCCAGCTACCACCCAAACTGTGTCTCCTCCTCGCATTCCTCCTATTGTAATTCCGGATAATAGGAATTATTCTGACCTGTTACGTTCCTTATCCCGAGCTCTCCCTTCGGTCAAGGTCGAGGCGAGGTGCCAAGGCCCCTCGCTAAAGCTGGCGACCGCTACGATCCCGGACTTCCGCTCTGTTCAGTCATTCCTGAGAGAGCGTAAGATATCTTTTCATACATTTGCCCTCCCGTCAGAGCGTGAAATCAAGGTCGTTCTGTCGGGAATTCCATCCTTTACCGACCCTGATGCCATCAGGCAGGAACTTGTTGCGCTCGGCTATGCGCCGACCGCGGTAAGCGTCCTGCATGTTGGCAAAGGTGATGACCGCCGTCCTGTCAACAGCTTTCTTTGTAAATTACTGAAAGTAGGCCCCTTCGAGGAGATTTACACTCTCCAGAATCTTCTGCACCTACGGGTGCAAGTCAGAACATTTGACCCGCGGCCAGGCCCCTCGCAGTGTTTCAACTGCCAGAGGTTCGGCCACAGCAGTCTTTTCTGCCATCAGCCCCCGCGTTGCGTGCGTTGTGCTGAACCTCATCGTGGCTGTGATAAGCCTACGACGGGGTACACAGCTAAATGCTGCAACTGTAAAGGAGCCCATCCGGCTAATTACCGAGGCTGCCCTAACTTTATCGCCGCCATGAAACCGCAGCGACCTCCTGTGCGCCCTGGCGCGCAGGCAGGCCGTGTAGCTGGTCCTGGCCCTAACCGGCGAGCGGCATTCCCGCCTCTCACCGGTTCATCTGCCCAGGTCCCGGCAGCAACTCCGGTTGCTTCCGGTGCCGCTGTCTCGCCTGCAGTCGTCGCTTCGGCGCCGCCTGCAGCGGCCTCAATCCCGGCGCCTACCGGAGCGCCCGCACCTTCCTACGCGGCCATGGCCGCTAAATCAGCCCCGCCTCCAGCCCGATCGGGCAAATCAAAGCGCTCTCGTCGTCGCCGGAACTCCGCCGGCCGACCTACATCATCACAGGTTCCACCTGTACCCTCTCCGCGGGCTCGCCCCGCCCCCAGCCATCGTCCTCAACCTTCCAGCGAGCAGTCTACTACTCAGACCACCAGCCCAGCGCCATCTGCTACCCCTGTCGAGGTCAGTCAGGCTTGTCCTCCTGAATCCCGGGAATCTTCCCGGGCTTCGGCGGATCCCCTGACTGCCTGGGCAGATAATCTTGTTGCATCCATCAGGACTGCTCGCGACACTACCACTGTGCTTGCCCTGGTGTTCCAATCATTAGCTGCCCTCTTTCCTCTACTCCCCCTAAATGGCTAATAGCCTGAGGATCGTTGCGTGGAACGCCTTCGGGCTACTCCCCAGGCGATCTGAACTGATGACTTTCGTAACGGAGTATGATGTTGATATCATACTTCTTTCCGAGACTCATCTGGCTCATTACCACTCGTTTTCCCTTCCTGCCTATGCCTGTTATCGTCAGGATCGTCCCCTACGGCCTCGCTGTCCCCCCTCGGGGGGCACAGCTGTTTTAGTCCACAGGCGGATATCCCACAGGCTTTTGCCTCCTCTAGATACATCTATTATTGAAGGCTGCGCGGTGGCGGTGGACGCTGGCGGATCGGAGCTGCGCGTTGTTTCTGCGTACCTCCGGCCTGGCCGGCGAACTCCGCCACCGCCCGAGGAGTGGGACGCCCTCCTCGACCACCCCCTCTCAACCATTGTAGCCGGCGACTTAAACGCCAAACACCCTTCATGGAACAGCCGCGTTGTCAACGCCTATGGAAATTCTCTGTTCCGGTTCGTCTCTGGCGACCCGGCACTTAATGTCATCGGCCCTGAAGACCCTACCTACTTCCCCTTTCACGGCCATCGGCCGGACGTTCTTGACATAGTAGTTGTCAAGAACGTTGCCCGCAACATCGAGGTCTCGTCTGTGTCGGACCTTTCGTCCGATCACAATCCCCTTGTTATAACTGTTCGAGAGCTGTCGGCGTCACCCCGACTCCCCGCTCAGATTGTTAGGAGAGTCAACTGGCGATCCTATCATGACGAGCTCTCTCGAAGGTTACCATCTCTCCCGGCGGACCCAATCGTCACTCGTGACGATCTGGATCTCCGCGCCACAAATCTTCAGGAAATGGTCCAAGGTGTCATGGATCGACACACCTACGCACTCGAGGTGAATCATCGTAAATCGGCCTTACCTGCGGAAGTACTCCACGCCATCTGGCTACGGCGCCAGCTCCGCCGCAGATGGCAAAGAACCCGAGACCCAGTCGTTAAGCGACGATTTCAACAACAGTCCCTTTACGTTCAGCAGCTACTGCGGGACGTAAACTCTGATCGATGGGACTCGTACCTTGAGTCTCTTGAAGTCGACCACGCCTCCGTCTGGAGAGCGGTGAGTAGACTGACCCGCGAGAAGAGAAATCGCAACCCGCTGGAAACCCCGAACGGGATTGTGTCTTCATCAGAAGGCAAGGCTGAGGTCTTCGCCGACTGCATGGAGTCGCAATTTACCGTTCATCGAGGCGTTTCGGACCCTGCCCACTCGGCAGACGTCCGGGACTTCCTATCTGGTTATTTTTCTCGCCCTCCCGCTGGCCCAGACCTCCCGTTCGACAGAGACGAACTCGTTTCGTCTGTCTGTCGACTAAACCGCCGTCGCGCCCCCGGTCCTGACCGGATCGGGGCCGCTGCATTACAATATCTCCCGGCCTCAGGCGTTGACCTCGTACTCGAGCTGTTCAACTCTTGTCTCCGGCTACAGTACTTTCCCCGCCTGTGGAAAAATGCCAACATCGTTATGATTCCTAAACCCCGCAAGCCGCGCATGCTTCCTGAAAGCTATCGGCCAATATCTCTCTTGCCAGTTATCTCGAAGGTGTTCGAGCGGCTCCTGCTGGCCCGCATCTCGCCGTTGTTGGATAATTTTATCCGCAACGAACAGTTCGGGTTTCGCAGAGAGCACTCGACCACGCTTCAACTAGTCCGCGTGGTAACGCAACTCTCTGACGCCACCAACAGGCGAGCGGCTACGGCCGCCGCACTGCTGGACGTGAGCAAGGCCTTCGACAAAGTCTGGCACGAAGGTCTTCTCTTCAAACTCGCCAACTCCCCCTTACCATCGTCCATAGTGTTTTTCCTCCGGTCGTATCTCAGCGACCGAACCTTCAGGGTGAGCGTCGACGGAACCTGCTCTGCAGTTCGTCCTGTCGCCGCTGGCGTACCCCAGGGATCTGTCCTCGGCCCCGTTCTGTACCTCGTGTACACGAACGACCTGCCTGTTTTGCCCGGAGTCACGTTGTCTTTGTTCGCTGACGATGCAATGTATCATTACAGCTCTGTGTCCCCGCGTTTTGCGAGTACACAGTTGCAGCGTCAGTTGGACCAGCTTCCGGACTGGCTACGGAAATGGCGGGTGACGATCAACACGGAGAAATCCGAGGCGATCTATTTCACTCGTAAGTCCATCTCCCGATGCCAGCCCCTCTCCCTTGAAGGGAGGCCTATCGCCTACAAAGAGTCGGTGAAGTATCTAGGCGTTCGGCTAGATCGTCGCCTTTGCTTCAACGCCCACGTGACGGACACCCTTGCCAAGGCTCGCGGCGTCCGAGCCAAACTTTACCCATACCTCGCGTGCCGCAGCCCCCTGGCGCTGCGCACGAAAGTTACCCTCTATCTGTTGTTTCTCCGGTCTGTATTGACCTATGCGGCACCTGTATGGTGGTCACTTGCCTCCGCCACCAACAGGCGTAGGCTGGAAAGTTTCCAATCCAGAACCCTCCGTTCCTTGTCGGGATCTCCTTGGTTTGTTCGAAACAGTGTAATTCGAGGAGGTCTACGAGTTCCTGCTCTCTCAGCCTTTGTCTGGTCATTAGCTGCGACTCTCTTTGCCGCAGCTGAGACCTCTTCCTTCCCCTACCTCAGAACCATCAGCACCACGCAACCACCTCCCCCTGTCCGGGTCAAACGCCCTCGGGCGATTCTCGATGACCCGCCATAAGTTTAAGTAAACTGCTTAAACCTCACTTGTATACTCACCATCTGCCCATGCCCCAGAATTTACCTGCAAAGCTGTTTCCTTCCTCCCTTCCTAGTATGCCGACCGCGCTGAATGCCGCTGCTACGCGCTATCACTGGCACGGAGGCTCTCTGCCTCGCGGGGAGCGACCGACGCCTCACGGCGTCTGCACGCAGGACTGGGAACGCGCGACATCTGTCGCCTGAACCCGTCCTTGCGGCAGTGCCCACTGATTGCTGTAATATTTAAAATAAATAAAAATTGAAAACCTTTCTCCCCCGCCTTCTCAGTTAACTGGTTGGCGGTTGTCCATTCCTGATATTAGGCACCAGTCGAAGAACCAGACCTATGTATATCCACAGGCAGCCATTGAGCTCGACTCAGATGCTGCAGTCATGCACCGGGTGCAAAGACGCCCCGCTACTACAGTCCTTACATAGGATAAAGAACGGTATAGGGCATCAATACCCTGATTACTTTACATAATCAATTTATTCGAAATTCAATTTACTGTCCTAATTCACACAAAGTCGAAAAGTCATCTTACAATAAATCGACGATTACTTGATAAGTAGATATCAGTGCCTTACGAGGAATTTGAAAATTTCATATTTCACTTATGGCCTGAAAATATCAGCAATGGTACGAATGAATATATTGTGACTTCTAAAGGGAAGGAGTCGATAGGCTCCAAATGTGGGAGGACAATAATAGCATTAGAGAACAGTTTCTTTTTCAGTTTTCTATGGCACGACAAATTACGAGTATGGGAATAATGCAAATAGAAAGGCTATTCATAAAGCGCTAATCAAGAAACTAAGGAAGGAATCCATGTTAACTTTTAATGACCGATTTTGTTTTTCACCGTTCCAAACGCTGTTAAATTGCGTACATACATAAACGACATTTATGTGTTCCCCGCTAACAACATAAATAAACAATAATTAACTTTCCGGAAAGTTTCGTATTACATCAACAAAGCTGGCGAGTCTCAAGTAACCGCCTGTTATTGTTGTTGTAACGGCGCCCGAAGGAAGCGGATCATTAACTGCCGATGGGCCAATTACAACAGATAGACTGACATAACAATGGCTCTAATAATGTAAACGATACACATCACGATATAACGAGACCTACTACGCGCGCGTCGGTGCGTATGTGTCCGTGTTATCTCGTAACTCAGCGGTACCAATCGAACGATGCAGAGTACAACAAAACCAATCACGGGTTTCTAATAACTTCATTTACCGCAGTATCTTAATATAATTCTCCTGCCGTTAATTAAACTTGTTCTTTTTCTGGTGCTACAACTCTGCGATGGTTTAGACTTTCTATACTTCCGACGACCACTCCCTTCCATCCCCGAAACTCTTCTCCGTTTACAAATCTCCGTTGACCGCAAGTTTTCCCATACACTCGTCAATTACTCCTTTCTTGGATCTTCCTTTGCTTCTGACTCCAAATGTTCCCACTCGGTTTTTTCGTTTTGCCTGATAGTCTTAGACGGTTCCGTTCAGGGTATTATGAATCTAGGAGTATTTTTTTCGTGTTGTTCAGGAAGGACAAGCCTCGGGCTGATCTGGGGCAAGCCCCCTTCAGCCATCAGATGGTGGGACGTGGGGAGACGCACGCTAGCGTGGACCGGAAGCGAAGAAGGTGGAGGCACATTGAAGGTAGAGTTGTGTGTGTGTGTGTGTGTGTGTGTGTGTGTGTGTGTGTGTGTGTGTGTGTGTGTGTGTGTGTGTGTGTGTGTGTGTGTGTGTGTGTGTGTGTGTGTGTGTGTGTGTGTGTGGTTTTAGCCATATAGGTGAAGGAAGTGGCTGGTGGACGTGCCATTAATTTTATTTTATTTTATTTTATTTTATTTTTCAAGGCGGCCAAGAGAGGGAGGAGTAGCGCAGTTCGCCAAAGCTGGAAGGAGGCGACAGAGAGGCGTCAAGGTAGGGCGGGGGACACAAAAAAGAGGGCCTAAAGGCTTGGTAAGAAGTTAGGGAAAATTTAAGTTGTTATGTGATCAGGAAGGATGGCACGTTGAATATGTTTATAATTGGGAATTAGGTGTTTCTATGTCTTTCTATTTCTTTGACACTGGCGGCGAGGAGTTCTAGGAGGAGATCCATCGGCTATGGTAAGGAGTATCTCCATTACGTATTAAGGTATTTAACTCCAACTTCAACCCGATTCTCCATCAGCAGTCTTGACCTCGGACCGGTCCACATATTTTTCTCAATATCTTCCGCCTGAAGTTTCTTCCTCGGCTGATTTACGTAGAGACCACTTTCTGTACCGCATGTAGAATAGGTCTTACGAAAATTATTCCTCAGGCTTTCACGGCCGGTGTCAGATGAATTGTTCATGATATCCGGGCTGTTTGGCCGTGGTCCATGGTTTATAACAAAACAAAACGTTTCGGCAGCTCCACTGGCTGCCATCGTCAGTGGTATAAAAAAAAAATTTTTTTATACCATCATCAGTGGTATAAAAAAAGTTTCGTTTCGATGAGACGAAACTCTTGTCGGCGGTGAGTGATTACTTCCCTCGTCTTCATATGGAGTCCGTCTTGATTCAGAAGCATGCTGCGATCGCTATGAATCGGCGGGGCGAAAGCATCGCATTAAGTACTTTATGGCATGGCGCGATGAGAGCCTCTCCTCTCACACACCTTCTTGTTTCTGATTGGCCGGTGATGCTGTTCTTACCTGTGCGGGGGTTGAAATTAGTATAACAATTAGCACAGGTAGCATCGCGGGAAATCATCAGCCTTCCCCACAGTACTTCTCGGAAAACTAGTGAGTATCTAATGGCATAGCTTGGTGCGAGCCAATCATACACCATCTTTATTGCGATTGGCTGATGGTGTCATTTTTACCTGTACGTGGGACTTTGCTGAATTTATAAGTACAGGTAGCATGGCAGGACAGCTTTAGCCTATACCACAGTACTGTGGTATAACCTCATCTCTTGAGTTATAACTTAGGGAACCAGTAATAATTGGATGTGCCAATTATACCGGCTGCCTTCGTTGTGAAGCACTGAAAATAATCACAACAAATAAACAATTTATATAGCAGGATATTAGGAAGGGGAGACTGTTGATTTATGCACTCATTTTACTCGGTACTTAGATGACATCTCTTTATTACATTTGGTGATTAAGTTCTCTATTGAAAGTTCTGAAACAATATAGTTTACTATATGATTAAATATATAAATTACTACTTTACAAAGGGGCCTCAAAATATGATGTACATCTTATTGATTAATTCCACGGATCCGGGATTAAATATATTAAATGAATTATGGTCACCTTGCCATGTACAATATTGAAACTCTAACCATTTGAAGAATGGTTTTTTTACTAATCTTCTAAAACAACAAAACTTTTAGTTTAAACTTTACCTTTTTGCTATAACTAGCGTTATTAGATTTTATACTACATGTTACCTAAAATGTCAGGTTTCTAAAGTCTTTAATGTTATTACATTTAAACATAAGTTTTAAAGTCTTTAATATGATAATTTAAATTGTCTTTTTGGGTTTATAATTTTGTAACTCTTAACCATGGAAGACAAGCCTCCATGTCACCTGTGTGTTTCCTGAAGTTGCTGCAGAATTCGTCCTTCGGTCCTCCTGATGTTTCTTGAAGTTCAGTCGTTACCTTATCATACTGTGATGGTGAAGTTCTAGAAGTATGTGAAATCATTCCTGGTGTGGTACATTCATCTCAGGCGACTGTAGTTATTCTTAGTAATTCTTGTAGTTAGAATACATTGATAGAAAGTTTGTTTCACTGTTATACACTTCACATGATGATAGATTAGTTTACTATCACCTTCTAGGTTGTAATACTGTATTATTTACATAGTCCGTTATTTTATAATATAGAGAGATGTCATCACCACACAAATTACTTATTTAAATAGTCATTGTATCAACCCTTTCACATTTTTATATATACACGTAGCGAAACAACGCTTTACGCTGCTTACGGCGTGAGCGCTCCATTACAAGTGGAAGAAAATAGTTAAGGGGAGCGTAGTAATCTCAAGACAATTACTAGGCAACATAAAAGTAGTTCCGTTTTTTTAATTTTAATTAAAGGACTACGGTTGATTAAATAATTAAATCGTGATATTCTTAGTTGCAGAAGTTATCAAAGTACGTAACAATGGTCTTAATTAATTATTTAAATAATAACAAATTTACAATAATACTTAGTTTATTTAGGGGTCAGAAAACAAGTTAATTCTGGTCAGTTCTTGTTTATGCAGGAATAAATTAATAAGCTTTACCCTTTCTGTACAATTCCATTCCCTTTTAATTTTATTATTAGACTTATATTAAATATTATTATTATTAAATGATTGCCATAAGATTTAGTTTACAATGTGAGATTTTATTAAGAATTTAAAATTTCTCCGCTTATCTATTATCAACTTAATTAATTAACATATTTTTATTAATGAAATCGTCACATACTCCGCCGCTTAAGCCACAGACGCCGGTATAATTTTTTTTGAATATACCGAGAGTATGTTTAGGGATTTCCGTGTGTAATTTCTCTCACCCGTTTCTCTCTGTATGTAATTATGAGTTACACACGTCAGTCTCGAATTGTTCCTTCTTACTATCTACATATCATACTTTACAGACTAATTCTAATAGTACATAAAATTCACACATTATAAAACATATAGTTAACATTCTAATTTTCTTAACACTACTACTTATGACTACTACCGGGTTTTTCTTTAGTTGGGAGTTATTCTAGTGATAGAATTACTCATTAAGTAATTTGTTACTTAATTATTTCTCATATTTGCTGTCAGCTGACTTCTTACTTTGCTCTACTTTCGAAGAATAGGATTCAAGGGTGATCAGGCCTCGTACCTATCTATACCATTAGCTAGCTAAATGTTACTCTGGTACTCCTTTGCAGTTGAGTACTAAACATATACTTTTCTTTTTTCTTTACATTTATTTAACTTGCACTCTACAATTACCTTCTTCGTGATAATGTTTTATCTGAGAAATATGTGTCCTTCGTACATATTTTTGAGTAGAGGGTTCATACAGTGCTACGGTTACTGGAGTTAAATATTTGCGAATTTGATAAGGACCGCACCATCGGTATGATAGCTTGGAAGTGGTCTTATCGATTGCACTACTCGTAGGATGTGTTTTACACATAACTAAGTTACCGATTTGGTACTTTACTTCATTATTTTTATTTCGCTCGTGATATTTCCTTGATTTCGCTAAGTTTGTTCGTAAATTAGCGCGCGCTTCATTCCATATTTTCCTAATATTTTTATCCTTAATTTCAAGGGGTAACAATTCATGTATTTTCCACTTAGTGGATAATGGGTGGTTGGGTTTATATTTGAACAACAATTCAAATGGGGTCGACTTATGTCCTTCATGATATGCAGAATTAAAGGCGAACTGTATCCAGGATAAGTTCTGGTCCCAAGAAGTATGGTCGTTAGCATGGTAGGCAATTAAAGCAGATTTTAGGTTTCGCAAATACCTCTCAGCTATATTACCTTGCGGACGATACTCTGTAGTGGTAATATGGTTTATACCTAGTTTGAAACACATGTTCCTGAATTCTTTGGACTTAAACTGTGGTCCGTTATCCGACACTAGATGGACCGGAATACCGAATTCTTTAAATAATCTATGCTGTAAAATATTTACTGTGGTTGTAGCTAAGGCTCGCCGCATGGGGTACATCCATACGAATTTGCTAAAAGAGTCTACACAAATTAGTAACATTGTATTTCCTGATTTGGAACGCGGGTAGGGTCCTGAAAAGTCTAAATAAATTTTGGAGAACTGGGTAGCAGGAATCTCTGAGATTAACTGACTTATTTGGCTGTTTCTAGCGGGTTTGCTGAGTGCACACAACTTACACTTTTTTACAAAATTGGCGATCTCACTGTTCATATTTTCCCAGTGATATTCTTTACGAATTCGGTGTATAGTTTTATTTATTCCCATATGTGCTCCAATGGTGGAAGAGTGATAATATTCCATCAGCATAGGTTTAATAATATCAGGGGCAATTATTCGTAGATATTTTCCGTTCGCTATTTTACAACATAATACTCTCCTACTTAATATGTATTTCTCTGACTTATTTCCTTTTTCAAGTTGTTCAATAATTGGACTCAAACGTGGGTCTTGTATTTGATACTGGGCTAAATCCGTAAATGCAAGAGGAAATTCGGTAATTAAAGTATTAATAATCGGCGTTTCTCTACTCTTGTTTTCGTAATTATTACTACTAGGCTGGAACATACGTGACAGTGTATCGGCAACTACGTTTTGGGTGCCTCTAATATGTTGTACTTTGAATTTAAAACAATTTAATCTTAATACCCATCTTCCGATACGGCCTAACTGTTTTGGGTGATTTAGTAGCCAAGATAACGCTTGATTATCTGTTTCTAATAAAAACTCCTTATGTTCTAAAAATGGTTTGAACTTCTCAAAAGCGAAAACTATAGCTAAACATTCTAATTCGTATGCGGAGTATTTCTTTTCTTGCTCAGTTAGGGTGCGAGAAGCGTAACTAATAGGTAACCTTGAGTTATCTACTTCCTGATATATTACTGCACCTAGTGCGACACTAGAACTGTCAGTCTGCACTACAAATGGTTTTGTAAAGTCGGCTAATTGTAGTACGGGGGGTGATATTATGCTTTCTTTTAATTTCTCGAATGCGGTTTGGTGTTGCTCATTCCATTCAAATTTAATTCCCTTCTTTCTTAAGGTATTTAGCGGTGCTGCAATTTCGGCTAGATGTGGGATGTACTTATGGAAATAATTTATCATTCCTAAAAATCGGGCTATTCCTTTCGCATCCCGCGGCGGTAAAAATTCTCTGATGGCACGGGTTCGCTCTGGGTCTATGCTTACCTTTCCGTTTGCTTTTACGATGTGACCTAAAAATGAGAATTGTGTCACAGCAAAATTTACTTTACTGGGATTTACGGTTAATCCAGCTTTCTCCAATCGTGTTAGTACTTCACGTAGATGATTAAGATGTTGCTCAATTGACTCGCTGTATATAACAATGTCATCTAGGTAGTGGTACACATATTTAAACTTTATGTCATGAAATAATTTTTCTAATAATCTGCTACATACAGAACTACCTTGGGATATACCAAAAGGTACCCTTGTAAATTGGTACAGGTTGAAAGGGACGGCAAAGGCGGTAAGACGTTTTGATTCTTCCGAAAGAGGTATCTGATGAAATGCCTGATTTAAATCCATAATGGTACAAATTTTTGCTTTAGTAAAATAATGAAATGCACTGTGGATGTCGGGAAGTGGTATAGATTCAAATTCTATCCGTTTATTTAGTTGTCTGTAGTCCACCACTAATCTATGTTTGTCGTTACTTTTGGGTACTAAAAACGCGGGTGATGAATAAGATGACGTAGAGGGTTCGATGACTCCTTGTTCTAACAATTTATTAATTTGGTTCCTCATCACTTCCATTTTCGGTGGTGATAATTTGTATGGGGCTAAACGAATTACTTTGTTGTCACTCAAATTTATTTTGTACTCTATCAGATCCGTCAGTCCTAACTTTGGGGTGAGGACGTTGGAGAATTGTTTTATTAAAGTCTGTATGTTCCGTCTATCTTTACTTCCTAGATGACTTAATTCAGGTTCGTGATGCTTTATATGTGTAGAAGTGGTGATAGTACTTTCTCTGTTATTTGCATTATCATGCAAGTTATATTTCCGTGAACGATCGAATCCAAAATAAAATATCTTCTCGTGAATGTCTAAAATTATTCCTGTTTTACTGATAAAATCAGCTCCCAATATTAATTCGGGTCCTAATTCGTCGCATACCAACATTGGAAAATACCACGTTAGATTTTTAATTTTTATTTTAAACGTGATGATAAGCTTTATCATTAAGTTTTGCTTATTAGCTGTAGCGCATCTAATATTTACGGATTGACTGCGTTTAACTAAATTGTGTTTAAATAATTGATCGGCTAGCTCTTGACTAATTAAACTTCGCGTGGATCCGGAATCAATTAATCCGAGGCTGGATGTAACACCAAGGTCAACTTGTATATACGGTAATTCACACCTATTGTAATCACATTTACTAATAGAGTTACATTTATCGATAAATTTCCTAACATAGGGGTCTAATTTTCTTTTGTTATTATTATTAGTATTTTGTTTTAACTTGTGGTCTCTCAGGGGTTTACCTGTTTTCACGATGCTGCGGAAGACACAGGGTTTCGGATCTCCCTGCCTTACATGTTTTTTGGATAATGAGTTTTCTGATGATACTGTTTCCGTTTACAGTTTCTACTGAGGTGTCCAGGTTTTCCGCAGTTATAGCATATATATTCTTTACGCGGGGTCTCACTGGTTTCGTGTCTAGGTGGTGGCTCTTTGGACTTACCGTGGCCATGAACATAGGTTGGTCGCCGAAATGGGCGTCGTTCTCGTAGACTTCTTGTATCTAAGGGTAGGGCTTGCGTTTCCTTTCTATGTGGTGTTGTGGATACCGGTGCATGTCGATGCTGATCTGCATACCACACATTTGAAGAGTGCACACTACATTGTTCAAGGTCAGCGAAAGTAAGGGGTCTACTTATTAGAGCTAAACGGGAGCGTTCTTCAGGAGATAAGCCTACCAATATAGTATCGACCAATTGTTTTTCAGTCCAGTCGACTTGCAGTAGACGTGAAGATTCTCTGATGTCTGCGATATAGTGGGCCAGTCTTTCTTGAGCTCTTTGTACTCGAAGTACGGTATTTCTTTTTATCTCCTCATATATTCCAGTGGGAATAAAATATTTGATTATATTTGTATGAAGTTCTTCTACCGGAAGATTCGAGTTTAATGATTCGAGGACACGATCTCGTAAAGGTGGTTTACATTTGGGTAAGATGACCTGCAGTATTTGCCAATCGCTCAATTGTTGTAGATCTTTTATTTGCAGTAGATATCTGATAAAAGTCAATAGAGTCGTGATGCTTAAGCCATCGGTGTAAGGAATATCATTAATTATTTTCTCTAGTGGGTGGGAAATCTTTCCGTAGAGGTCTACATTAAAATATACGTTAGGTATACTTTTCGAAGGATTGGTGTTTGCATTAGGATTTGTAATCGCATATTTACTAGTGCGAGTATGCTGAACATTTGGCGGTGGGGGTTCTAACATAGTTTGGGTTTTTAATTCTCTACTAGGTAATTGTTCCTGACTCAGTGGTATCTTCGATACGGTGGGTGATTCGGGGTTCGAGGTGGAGAGAGGGTGTTCTAAAGTAGGGGACTGAACTGGGGAGATATATAATTTTTGTAAGTAGTGCTCAATTTCCTCCATTCTCGATGAGTCTGATTTTCGTCGTAAGTCGTTGATAATTACGGGTAATTGGCTTAATGCCTCCTCCGCAAATTTCTGCACATCGGGGGGGGTTACGGTGACGTCGGGCCAGCTTAATAAATTATTTAACCGGCGGGTTAAATGTTCTATACGTTGCGTAACGCGCAAAAATTCCGTAGGTGATTTCTTGTCCTCAAGGTTCTGAGATAATACTATCAATTCCCTATATTTGGCATAACAGGTTTCTCGTTCGCCGTCATAATCGAGTTCACGCAATCTATCTAACTGCGAGGGTGTATCTGATCCGGTTTGGCGTAATGATTTTCGTAACTCCGACACGGTTACATTTACGTG
The DNA here is from genome assembly GCA_034769895.1 of Magicicada septendecula. Classification (NCBI taxonomy): domain Eukaryota; kingdom Metazoa; phylum Arthropoda; class Insecta; order Hemiptera; family Cicadidae; genus Magicicada; species Magicicada septendecula. The sequence goes on from CM068375.1 coordinate 13,475,964, forward strand.
TTTTAGACCTCGTAAAAGTGCCTCGTAGCATAGCTCATCTTTTAATAACAGATCAGGATTAAATTCGGCCATTTTAGTAACGTGAGCGGCTATAACTAATTATTCTACTATTTGCATTAATTGTTATACAACGCTTCCTTTTTTTTTTTTACAAATAAACACATAAAATGTTATGACAACCTTTATCGTTTTACTTTGAGAGAGAGAGAGAAATTTCACACATGCATGAATATGCGTACGACAAAAGATTCCCCCTTCGGTTACTAACACATGAACAGACACGCTTCTTATAACAATAGACCACGCAACGAGGGTGACTTATTTTCAACTCAACTAAACAATGACAATTTTAAACAAACGGCAGCAGGAAACTACCCGTCCGAGATTGTCGAGAATGTGGCACGTCTATGAATGGGACTTTTAACAAGTACCGACATGGTTTGTTTACATTGGATTATATGCTAATATAACGTTACACATATTATATTTACTAATAAAGTTATTTATACTATATTACTATAATATTATTATATTATTATTTTTATCTTATTTCAAACTCTGACACATATTGAAATACATGAGTATATAGATCAACAGCTTTTGGGCGTGGGATATCGGGTCGCAATTACTTCTTTCTTTTCTCTTACGCAAAATTAGCAAATTACAGCAGAATAGCAAAATAGCAAAAATAGCAAAAATAGACAGCAGAGTGGCGCAAATTATAACCTCATCTCTTGAGTTATAACTTAGGGAACCAGTAATAATTGGATGTGCCAATTATACCGGCTGCCTTCGTTGTGAAGCACTGAAAAATAATCACAACAAATAAACAATTTATATAGCAGGATATTAGGAAGGGGAGACTGTTGATTTATGCACTCATTTTACTCGGTACTTAGATGACATCTCTTTATTACATTTGGTGATTAAGTTCTCTATTGAAAGTTCTCAAACAATATAGTTTACTATATGATTAAATATATAAATTACTACTTTACAAAGGGGCCTCAAAATATGATGTACATCTTATTGATTAATTCCACGGATCCGGGATTAAATATATTAAATGAATTATGGTCACCTTGCCATGTACAATATTGAAACTCTAACCATTTGAAGAATGGTTTTTTTACTAATCTTCTAAAACAACAAAACTTTTAGTTTAAACTTTACCTTTTTGCTATAACTAGCGTTATTAGATTTTATACTACATGTTACCTAAAATGTCAGGTTTCTAAAGTCTTTAATGTTATTACATTTAAACATAAGCTTTAAAGTCTTTAATATGATAATTTAAATTGTCTTTTTGGGTTTATAATTTTGTAACTCTTAACCATGGAAGACAAGCCTCCATGTCACCTGTGTGTTTCCTGAAGTTGCTGCAGAATTCGTCCTTCGGTCCTCCTGATGTTTCTTGAAGTTCAGTCGTTACCTTATCATACTGTGATGGTGAAGTTCTAGAAGTATGTGAAATCATTCCTGGTGTGGTACATTCATCTCAGGCGACTGTAGTTATTCTTAGTAATTCTTGTAGTTAGAATACATTGATAGAAAGTTTGTTTCACTGTTATACACTTCACATGATGATAGATTAGTTTACTATCACCTTCTAGGTTGTAATACTGTATTATTTACATAGTCCGTTATTTTATAATATAGAGAGATGTCATCACCACACAAATTACTTATTTAAATAGTCATTGTATCAACCCTTTCACATTTTTATATATACACGTAGCGAAACAACGCTTTACGCTGCTTACGGCGTGAGCGCTCCATTACAAGTGGAAGAAAATAGTTAAGGGGAGCGTAGTAATCTCAAGACAATTACTAGGCAACATAAAAGTAGTTCCGTTTTTCTAATTTTAATTAAAGGACTACGGTTGATTAAATAATTAAATCGTGATATTCTTAGTTGCAGAAGTTATCAAAGTACGTAACAATGGTCTTAATTAATTATTTAAATAATAACAAATTTACAATAATACTTAGTTTATTTAGGGGTCAGAAAACAAGTTAATTCTGGTCAGTTCTTGTTTATGCAGGAATAAATTAATAAGCTTTACCCTTTCTGTACAATTCCATTCCCTTTTAATTTTATTATTAGACTTATATTAAATATTATTATTATTAAATGATTGCCATAAGATTTAGTTTACAATGTGAGATTTTATTAAGAATTTAAAATTTCTCCGCTTATCTATTATCAACTTAATTAATTAACATATTTTTATTAATGAAATCGTCACAGTGGGCCTGTACGTAAACACCCGGCGTGCAGGATTTTTATACCACTGATGATGGCAGCCAGTGGAGCTGCCGAAACGTTTGGTTTTGTTATAAACCATTGACCACGGCCAAACAGCCCGGATATCATGAACAATTCAGGTCTTACGAAAGTTCTATAAATTTTAATTGCGACATAATATCTTGGATAGTAATAGCAGTTTATTGGCAAGAAATCTCTTTTCCTGTTCTGATTTTAATATCTATGTTTATAGAATTATAGTAATAACATTATCTAATGGAGTACACATTGTCCCTCCCCCCCCCCAAATATCACTGAGCCAATACATTTACTGACCACTGTAGTCGGTTCTTAAAAACGTCACTTGTAATAACAATCAACACTTCACGCAGCCTTATAGACACTTACAAATGACACACAAACTGACTGAACTGTTCTTGTTGGTCTCAGTTATAAAATCTCTATCAAAGTTACGTCCTCATCGAACAGAACTGTTTACTATTTTTCTACAGAATTCTGAAACTAAATACAATATGTAGTGAAGCTGATATGTTTTGTCTATTTAAAAATTGTTTTTCGTTCGCATCGCCGTGTGTAAGTTATCAATAGCATACTCCATGTAACATGTTCTATTAAGTGTCACCGTAACCACACACACACACACATCGGTCAAGTCCCGTGTTGTTAATTTAATTTACCCTTATTTCTCTGTAGGATTATAAAAAAAAATTATGTGAAAGGAAGACTCTATTACATCAGTAAAGACTTTATAGTTTAAAAGAACCTTTTAAACTATTAATTTATTCATTGTACAGAAAGTAAATTTTATTTTGTGTTACGAAGACAGATTATTATTATTATTATTTTTTTTTTGTAAACTGCATTAAAACACAGTAGACTGTCAGAAAATAATAACATCATTAAAAAATCCATTTCATTCCGAAAACATATATCTCGACTACTTATTCTATGCGACACCTGTACATCACAATGTATATGTACGTTGTGTGTGTGTGTGTGTGTGTGTGTGCGTGTGTGTGTGTGTGTGTGTGTGTGTGTGTGTGTGTGTGTGTGTGTGTGTGTGTGTGTGTGTGTGTGTGTGTGTGTGTGTGTGTGTGTGTGTGTGTGTGTGTGTGTGTGTGTGTGTGTGTGTGTGTGTGTGTGTGTGTGTGTGTGTGTGTGTGTGTGTGTGTGTGTGTGTGTGTGTGTGTGTGTGTGTGTGTGTGTGTGTGTGTGTGTGTTGCAATGAGATAAACAATCACACTATGTGTGAATATATGTGGGGACATGTTTACAATAAAACTTAGTTGGTGTTCTGTGCAAAGCGGTGTGAATGTTGTTAAGACAATATTGTTATTAGAATAAGTACTGCATGTTAACGCAGTTTAAAACGATAATAAATAATAAAAAACAGAGCAGTGCAGTGTAGTGTGAAAGTGAATAAGGTTTGTGCGCTTAACGAAGTGTGCGAGGAATATTAACAGTAAGCCAATTAACAAACACACTATAAGCCATTTATATTAGTGTGAAAATTGGAATAACTCCTAATAGCTAATTATTTTAATAGTATTTATTAAACTAACAAGTAATTAGTCATGAAATCACATACAGTTGAAAATAGATGGTTTGATAAGAAGTTCATATTCAGCCAGCAACAAGTGGTAAATTTTCTAGTAAAATCTAGAACGTTTTATCATTTAAAAATGACGTCATGTGTGTAAATCTATAAAAGCACGGGTGAGCCGTGAGTTAGTGTTTCACAGTCTTTCATTTCACGTCCGTCTCTCACAGTCTCTGGGAGGTCGGAGTCGTTTGTCGAAGGACTGGCTGAATTGAGCCACGAAGTCAGCACGATTTTCAGAGACCGATTGTTGACAACGAGGGCTGAATCGTGAGGGAAATTAAGGAGGACAACAGCTGGTGTGGAAGCAGGAGCAGGCCCGCGAGCGCGAGATCGTCAGGACCAATCCAACTCAACCTAGAAAATTCCAGGAAAGTGAAATTATAAAAACTCTTATAAAATACAAAATCAGTAAAGACTTGTAGTTAAATTATCTACCGGGCTGTTTAGCCGTGTCAATACGTGTTTGATACAAATGTATGTCGGACATAGACATATACAACAAAACAGGGGTATACAAATTAAACTGCAATGATTGTAATAGTTTCTATATAGGCCAGACGGGAAGATCTTTTCCTTCAAGATATTCTGAACACCTAAAAGCTTTATCCAGCAACAACATACACTCCGCGTTCGCCACACACATACATACAAAAAAACCACAGCTACACCAACATACAAAATAATCTTGAGATCCTACACTACTTACCTAAAAGTCGAAAACTTAACACAGCAGAACAATACGAAATATACAAACACTACACAACACAACCAAACAACATACTTAACGACCAATTACACTTTAAATCACACGCACTCTTTGACACAATTATACACAAAACATACAATAAACAGGAATCCCGCACCAACTCCCTTCCACCTCCACACCCCCCTCCCAAACAACCTACCAACTATAAAAAACCGTTATAAGTTCCGGACATTCTGTATCACACCTCGCTGAGGAAGGCGAAAATCACGCTGAAACGCGTACGAGGAAAATAAACAAAGTAAGTTTCACACATGTTGAAAGTGTAGCAATTAATATTCATGGTTTTTGTATTTCAAACCTATTTAGTATAGAGTAATATAAAAACGTAATTTGAAGATTTCTTGCGTTTACAAGGCAAAATAAAAATATATTAATGTCATTACTATATTTCAAAAATGGTAGTATGAAATTCAAATAATTTGAATTTAGTTTTTTTTTTCATTTGGAACTGCCGTGATCGTATTGCACTGTGAGATGTAAAAGTTATTTAATATTTCATCTAGCAATTTCATTTTGCACACTCAGTACACTAAGTCCACTCAGCGTTTTTTGAGACATGGTGCTAAGCAGATAATTCTTAATCAATTCGGCTTGGACCAAAAAAATGATATATCAGACCATAGTCCAAACCATTATGATGTATGCAGCGGAGGTATGGGTTATTAACAAAAAGAATGAAAGAAATATTCTTGCAACGGAGATGGAATATTGGAGGAAGTGCTGTGCAATAACGAGAACAGACCGAATAACAAACGAGGAGATCAGAAGAAGAGTGGAAACGGAAAGAAGTGTAATTGACTACATCGAAGAAAAAAGATTGGTGTGGTACGGTCATGCCGGAGAGCCCAAAATAGGTGGATCAACAAAGTGACGGAATGGAGTCCATTAGGAAGGAGGAAATGGGGAAGACCGAGAAGATCTTGGAGGGACGAAGTGGATGAATCTATGCAACGTATAGGACTTGAGGAAAGACAATGGGAAGATCGGGAGAATTGGAAAGCCAGGTTGAAGGAAGGGAGACGGCACTAGCTGTAGCTACCCTATTATATATATATATATATATATATATATATATATATATATAATTCAGTTTGGAGAATGTTCGCAAGGAGGAATTCTGGTGGCATCGGTGCATTCTTAACTGGAATCACTGCTCTATTGTGCAGTTAACCAGGCAATTTATACTCTCAAATTACATCATTAGGTAGTGGTGAAATAACAATAAAAAAAATAAATGTTTTCAATTTGGATGTTAATACATACAGGGAAATTTGGTTTTACTTAAGTTCAATGGTTTATACCTAATCGTAAGATATTAAGGGAAATGTTTGCGCAGACCTCTCTAGTCCTCAGATCCCACCGCATTGCGGGCCATGAGAGCTCGGCAGTTATACCACTGGAATACTAACGGAATATTCAGAATCGCAGCTTGTGGTGAATGTGCACAAAATTGGTTATACGTTATGTGCGTAGGAAGAGGGTCTCCCACTCTTGGTGAAATTATGTAAGTAGTCGCTCACAACGTAAATACTACGTTGGACCAAAATTAAAAAGACGCTACAGTTGTCGAGATAGCCAAAAGCTCTTATGAAAAGTAGTGTTCCGTATGGAAGCAAAGTATGTCAAATCATGTAGAGGTCATAAAAATTAGTTAACGCAAGGGAGACGGAGGTTTAGCGACGAACAGCTGGAAAGTCAAAAACTGAGAGAATACGAATCGTTAGTGTTAGGGAAATAATGAATGCTGGACACACAATTACGGATAAGATAACCACAAATTATTTGAGACGGGACTGCCATCAGAAAAAATGGGAGACGTCGTGTAACAAAACGGGTCTTGCACCAGGAAAATGATTCATGTAAAACAGAAGAGTTAAAAAGAATAAAAGAAATAGCGAAAAATAATAATTACCGGTATAAACCGGGGATGGTAGAGAAAATTGTAAAAAGAATAGAAGAAAATAGTAGCCAAGAAGAGAAGAAAGAAAAGAAATACGTAGGATCAATAACGTATCTGGGATTTCAAACGAGGAACATAATCAAGTGCTTTGAAAAACATAATATAGATGTAGCGGTAAAAAAGACAAAGACAGTTTTTGATTATATAAAGAACAGTAGTACTGAAATAACGACTGAATTACAGAAAAGCGGTGTTTATAAGTTGAACTGTAAACAGTGTGATAAGGTTTACCTGGGTGAAACAGGACGTAAGTTCGAAATTAGATTGAGAGAGCATGCGAGAGGAGAAGGAGACAGAACTACGAATTCGCTCTATGCGAGACATTTCAATGAAACAGGGCATAGGTTTTTAGACCCAACAGAGAACGTCGATATAGTGAGGTTAGAGAATAACATAAGTAAACGCAAATTGTATGAAGAATTAGAAATATTAAAAGTAAAGAAAAAGAATAGTAATGCGCTGATGAACATAAAGACTGAATTTAGTAATGAGGATATATTTTACTATATATTGAAAGAGTAGTGTATAAAAGGTGTAATACGGTTACAGGATAGGTTCAGAAGGTAGAAAGATGTAGGAGATTTCTAGAGGATAATGTATATGACGAGGTCAGGTTCACTGAGTAAGGGGCGGGGCTAACAAGGACTGGGCGGTAAGTACTGCCTCTTATTGGTTGAATGTAACCGGTGATGCGTGGGAGGGTTAGTATATATATATATATATATATATATATATATAAGGGAAGTAGGTATTTTAGTGTTTTTGTAGGAAGAACTTGATAATGGTTGCGAAACCGAAAGGCCTCGTTCGAGGAAAAAGTGTATATAGCAGGGAAGCAACAAAATTTGACAAAGTTGTAACACCAAAGCTTTTTATACAATTTTTATACAATTACGTGGTCCCTGTGAAGCAAATATTGCAAAAAAATGGGTGTCCCAGAATATTTAAAATTTATGATAAAATCTATGGTCACTCTGTGTATGTACAGACAACCGAATATGTAAAGTTTTTCGCACGAGTAAAGGCCTCAAGCAGGTATGCGTGCTCTCCCCCTTATCCCACAATACTCACGGCCAACGGATTGTGAAGAAGGCAACATCGGACTGGGAAGGAGGACTGTCAACAGGGGGTGGAATTGCTCTACGCCGACAAAACAATTCTGTTGGAAAGTATCCAAGAAGAAATGGCGCAGTTTCTTCCACGAAACTGAATATTACAGAACAAGGAAAAGACAAGAGAAATTTTATTTAGGTGCACTCATTTCGAAAAAAGAAGATAGTGAGAAAGAATTCAATCAACTGATTGGAACGGTAAAGTAAATGGTAAAGTAAATAACGTTAAAATTAACTGACATCTGGAGAAATAGTAATACCTTAGAAAAGGAATGGGTATTAGCCTGCTCAAGTCACTTGTGTTTCTAATTACCAGTTAAGGACTACGAATACTGCACGCTTACGTAGAACTAATACGTACCTTTTGAAATGACGAGCTTCATAAAAATGAATACACTTAAACTAATTCGTTGTCTAATACAGACTGCCCGTAGAATTAGTGCTTCGGTTCTCTGTTAATTGAAAATCGACTATGAACTTCAGCTGACACCAACTCTACAGAGACATATTCTAAATTTCTTCGAGCAGATATTAGGACAGAACGAAATTGAAAACCTGGTGGTTCAAGGCGACTTAGATGAGAACAGCATTTTTATCAACCTATCACGATACGGTTCATAGATAAGACACTTGTTATCGACATTGCAGATTTAAAACTCTGGCAAATTTGCAATGAAGGATGCAACAGCCAAAGTCACCCAAGCGTAGAAACTATAGGCTTACAACTTTGAAAAAAGCTATCACCGATTTCAGTTCGCTCAGGTGGAGAAATAAGGCTCCTCCCTTTCACACTTTCTCTGTCTTACTGTCCTCTTCCCTTACTAATCAACGGCACGCTGTATAGTTCACATACGGTGTTCAGCGAGTGATCCCTTCCTCACAGTTGCCTTGCGTCACGTGACTTTCTCCTATAAGTGTCCCAAGCGTGTCAAAAATGTTTGTTCTGCGCAGGTAGTTTTCAACGTTGTATACCTATACCTAGTCAGTAGATACAATTGGTCACGACGTACCATTCTACGTCGATATAAAGAAGAAGATAAAGGAGAAGAAGGGGGAATTGACGTCGTAAATTACATATTCTATTTCCCACTACTACTGCCACTGCTGCAGTGTAGATTGTCACCTCACTCCCGGTCAAATACATCGTTTACCGCATACACAATTTGTTTTCGTCGCAGTCAGTTTGTTTACCCCCCCCCCCCCAAGTTGAGCGAGACACGCAAAAGTTATAATTCCGCGTAGTACATGGAGAAATTTCGTCACGTTACAAAAACAAATGTCATTTACAAAATCTGTCTCGCAATTTGCAAATAGTTCTGCGCACTTTTCGTCCCCTTTCGAACCCCCTCACTTTTCCACCCTTGATGATATGATAACGCATACAGTTGAGTACGGCCTCTTATTCTACACAAAAATCTGACTGTTTTGAAGGGTGAGTCGCGTATATTATGGTCAATCGTGACCGATTTATCGATTTTTTTTATTTTGGAAGAAAGTAGTTGTATACCTTACTGGCGGACTCTCCGCTTCTACCGTTTTCCCTTGTCCTTTAATAAATGAGGGAAATTTTTCATTGTCACTCTTTGTAGTTACTGCTTCCGACTAATGGCGTTTCTCTGGATCCGATCTATTGTCGACCAAGAGTTAAGATCACGTCTAGCCTCATCGGCTCGTCGAGCCTGTTACACCTTCTTTCAAATGATCGCAAGAACTTCGATTCTGTCAGTCGAATCTCCTGGCATCCTTCTATGTGAATATCCACGGTACACTGTCGCACTCTAACCAAGAACCGCCAACGTTTTATAAAATTTCATCTGTGTTTTCCTACTCATCTTTGTTTTTATTTCCCACGCATCATTTGGTAATTTGACGTGTTCTAACGAGCTACATTCTCATAGATATAAGATACGCTGCACAGTATTTTCCAAGCAGGAAAAAGAACTAATTAAACTCATATAAAATTTTATACGGGTGCCGGCTATAAAATTTCATTTATTTTTCTTCCTAGTTTTGTCTGCTGCAATGCTTTAAATACATTCGCAGATTTCCAGGAATGTTCGCGATACACTTCTGCCTAGGTCGAGTTCATATCAACTTTCATCATACTATATATATATATATATATATATATATATATATATATATATATAGGCCCTATTGTAGCAGATATTTATTTCAATATTTTAATTAGGTTTTTGTAGTTTCAGATCTTATACAATGTTCGCCGTAAGGACTTTATATAATTTGCCTTAAGATTGTACAATGTATTCATCTTATTTATTAATGAATATAATGAAGTTTTATTGAGCATTTATTATGTTTCAAGTTGTGAATTTGCCCTCCTAATTCAAAAAGACGTGTATATAAATTATTCGCAACTGGTCATTTTTTCTGTTTAATAATGTTTTCTGAGTCAATATATCTTATTTCAAATCAAAATAGGCATATTCCATTCGAAAAGTCTTCATAGGCCTTCAAAAAAAAAATAGCGTACCTGCAAAAAATACGCTAATAACAAAAATTGTATACTTTTTTCGAAATACGACGTTCTGGCTAAAGCGGGCAGAATAGCAAACTGTAAACTGTGCCCTGCTCCTTCTCTGATGACCTACTGTCAAATGCAGATGATTTCGGATCACGTAGTATCGAGTATCGAGCATCAAACCCACATACTGTTTTCAACACTCAAGATGACGCGTTTTAAATTATACATTTTTGGAGTGTGCCTACAATTCAATTTTTTATTCACAAAATTTTGTTCCATGTAAGAAATAAAACAGAAAAAAACAGACAATTTTATTCGTTGAATTTATTCACCGATAATCAAAACGGAGCAAGTGTTGTACGGTCTGTGTCTGCGTACGCGAGTGCACGCGCAGGCGCGCGCCAGTTTTGTGCCTGGGAGACTTTACCCGAGTCGTGTCTGCTGTTACTACCAGCCATGCGGTGAGGAGAGAAGAGGTCATGGGATCGATTGCCGCCCGGTGAATTTAATATTCTGAGGTTCCCCTAGCTACAGTAGGCCCACTAAATGTATCTCTGCACTGTTGTGTTGTATCGTAGCCATAGACTCTCCCTCTGTTCTACCCAATTATTTACTTGGTAAATTCCTTTTGTCTACGTGATACCGTATTTTTGAACACGTTCACCTCAAGGCGTAATACGGTTCATTACTTATTAAGACAGTTTTTTGTCCTTCCCTTTCACCACTTTTCTACCAACTCTTGGACACTCATTGTGCTGCTTCATTTTTCTAACTTTCTCATCACCTAATACCGCAATGTCAAAATAGTATTAGACCCTCTATTCATGCAGACAGTACAACAAATATAGTAGACTATCCTGAACGCAGATAAAACAAATCGTATTAGATATTGTAATGTTTTGTTATTGATACATGTAGTCGTGATACACGATTATTCACTGATTTCTTCTTTTACTAAGACGATAAAAACAGAGTCGAATGAAGCCGAGCTTCGTCAAGCAGCCTTACACACTGTACAAAAACGTTTTCCCGCTGATCAGTGGATACTAATCTACACAGACGGATCCTCTATACCATCTACAGGGGCAACAGGGGCTGGTTTCTACAGCTCTCTATTTGAAGGCCACCTCGCTGTAGGAGGCCGCCTAAGCAACTATGACGGAGAGGTAGCAGCTATAAAAGCAGCATCTATTGAGCTTGCCAAGATCTCACCACCTAACAAAGCCGTCTTCCTCATAGACTCAACTGCAGCGATTCAAAACGTGACCTCAAATGGTGATACAAACTGCTCCCTGACAATTGAGTGTAGGCGAGAACTGCAGAACCTTGTACAATTAGGCTGGCAGATTGAACTGCAATGGGTACCCAGCCATGTCAACATCATGGGAAATGAAAAAGCCGACATCCTCGCCAAAATGGGCGCAGCACTACCTCAGCCGGAGACCCCCAGCTCATATGCTTCTGCGAAAGCAAGAATAAACTGCTCAATAAGCTTATGGGTAAAAGAAAAACAATTAAGTGCCTGTGTGGGAAAAAGATGGGCAACATTGGTTATGGACGGCTCCATCAACAGAACTCTACCCCGAGCAACTACTGTTGCTCTTTTTAGAACCATAACCGGTCATGACTACCTGGCCTCCCACCTGCACCGCATCGGCGTGTTGTCGTCTCCTGAATGTGTTCTCTGTGGATACGCTTCCATGAATGCGGATCACCTGACTACATGTCCAGCCTTGCTCTTAGACACGCAAGTCCAAGACGAAGATGATACGGCAAGGCTCTCACGTCTCTACTGGTCAGAGCGCCGCCTAATGGCCCAACAGCCAAGGGTGGGCGTTGGCTAGTAAGTAGTAAGTAAGTATTTCTTCTTTGACTGGTTAGTTAACATTTGGGAAATGTGTCCCTCGAGCAATCTGTAAAGTAAAAGGGAATGCTGCACAGTATTTAATTATAATTTAATATGTTTCCTTGTTAACTATTTTCCCTTACACATGTTTGTTTTCCAAAGAACTATTTTCCTGGTAAAAGAATAATGCCACGTTGTTGGCCAATTTTTACGTATCTCGAAGGAATAACAGGTTATTTAACTATCCGTTCGAGTGACAAAACAGATGGCTACCCGACTAAGCATCTGAATTAAGAATAGGCTTTCACAGTTATGGCGGTCCGTGTACTGTCCTATGGGTGTGCATTATGATCGACAACCAAGAAACAAGAAAGTAAAATACAGACCTCGGAAGTGGCGTTGTTAAGAGGAGTTAAAAGGTGTTCCCAACTGGATGGTATAAATAGTGAGGTTGTAAGAGAAGAATTACAAGTTTTTACCTTAAATTAAAGATTAAAAGACAATAAACAACGGTGGAAAGAACACTTAGAAACAAAGTCAAATTAAAGACTGGCCAAACAAGTCCGGAAATATAAACCTTTAGGACAGTGGTATGTGGGTAGATCAAAGAAGAGATGCCTGGAGGATCTTTGAAGGCGGAACAGAAGTACCTTTCCCATGACGTGATGTGAAGATGATGATGATGACCAGCGGCGAAGTTACATGGAGGCAGTTGAGGCAATGCCTACCCTAAAAAATTCTGTAGAATAAAAATTATAAATACGTATGAACTACATAACGTAAAGATGATACATTGTTACCGCGACTGTCGAATTTATTAAACCGAAACGTGCTTTACTGAGCGACCGCTAGATGGTGACAGGTGAGATTCGGCATAGCTCGTTTAAAGCGAATGAGGCAACCTGAACTTGCCTCAGCGTTTTTTGTATACATCGTATGTAAGCAATGTGCGGGGATGATAGGGAAGTGAAGGGAGGGGGGTATTGTCCCGCGCTGTACACATAGAGCGTTGAGGCCACAGAGTACGAATATATATGTGTGTCCAAAAAAGCGCCTGTGTTGTTTATAAGTGTGTTTATTTTTTGCGGTTATTAAAAGTCTCCCTGTTATTCCGCTGAACTAACAGATGATCAAGATTGTTATTTGAATTATTTGTAGGGTCTAACATTAAACATATATATATAGAAACTAATCAAGTTTAAAATTTTGAAGTTCAATCAGTTGTATTATTGTGTATGACTAATACAAGGATTCTTCTATAGAAAGACATATAGAGCTGTAAAGCATTTTTTATTCAACGATTTTAAAAGAAGTCTCCATTAACATTAAGACATGAGTTCCACTGTTGCACTACCTGTAGATTCCCTGCTAGTAAAATTCTTACAGCTGTTTGTGGAACCATTCGCTTACAGCAAACTCTACCTCAGCGTCCGATTTGAACCACCGTCCTTTTAGTGATTCCTTAAAAAAATTTAAGATAAGATTTTTGCCTACCCATTCATTAACTACTAGCTTCGCCACTGATGATGACCTAAGGAGGCCAGGGTCCAGTAAGAATTTTCATGACACAGGAGGAAGACGAAAAACAAGGGAAGTTACACCAAAGGCAAATAAGGCAATTAATAATGTTTTATTCATAACTGTCTTTCCAAATTATTCATATTTCAATAATTTTCTTCTTCGCAATAAGAGTAATCCATTGTGCACTATCTAAAAACAATATTAATTACTGTAGTAAGAAATTAAGTTCAATAAACTGCAAAGCAATTTATATGAAGTGATACTTAGTATCACTTCATATGAATAAATCACAAAACCTACATGCCTATAACTCCGTCTTTTTATATATTATGTAGAAGTTTATATATTGGGTACTTAACACATTAAGTACCCAACATCGAATTCGACAATCTCGCACCATCAGGTTTTGCTCTATTAATGTCCAAATTTCAACAATACTTGGAGCGTACAATTATAGCTAATTATTCCTTTGCAAGTAACTAGTTGAGTTTCCTGCAGATCTCCTACGTAATATCTTCAAATATATACACTTACAATTACAATTCAAAAAAAAACCTCTGAAGATACGGAATAATTTCTGTGAAACGTGCGTCAGGTGAAAATACACCTACTTGCATTGTAGTTATTTGTAGATAATTACGCATCCCTGTGTTGTAAAGTTCAGTTGCGGATCCGATATAACACGTTCGGTTTTACAACTTGTTTTATGTCGTTTTCTGCGATGTTATGAGAACTCTGTGTTACTGTTACGTGTGTAAAATTATAACTTCGTCGGGTATTATTTCAACCCGATAGTTGCTATTTGTATGTGAACATTGCTAGTGGCTTGAGAGTAAAGTCGAATACGTTCAGAATTGTGGTTACAAAAATTAAATGAAAGCGAAACAAAACGTACAGGTGTGTGTGTGTGTGTGTGTGTGTGAGGGTTGACGGTGTACACGGTACTGGTCTCCGCATTCACTTAGTACAATGGCTGCTAAAAACCACCTCTCAACGCAAATGCCTGCACTTAACTTGATGACAGCCAGGCAGCAGAGGCCCTGTCGTTGTTCGGCGAAGTTACCTTCAGAAATTAACAAAGTTATCCGCCCATACATCTCTATTACACTGTCTGGCGACTTGCAAGGAGCACATTGAACCAACACTTTCGCCTTTATACGACCCGCACTTTCAGGATTACGTAAGAGGGGATTATTTGGCTGTACGATTGATGATGTCCACCTTGTGCGGTGGAGTTGGATGCTACTTTCTGCTGTTAAATCCTACGTAGTAGATATTCCGTAGCCCGTGGAGGGTTAGAGCTGCATTTATTTCTCAAACGCAAGTGTACTGGCCACAACATCGTCAGGCGCCTAGTCAGCGTTCAGAACAATCGACCTCCAGCTCGACGGAGAGACGGGGATGGTATAAACAGAGGCTTGAAACATCTCCGTCATCCCTTAGAGTTTCTGTACGATTGATGATTATACGGATACTATACTTGTGCGTATAGTACAAAAAAGCAAGCAAATTTGGTGTGAGGCAACGAAATATCTTGTTTCTGTACGTACTGAAACATTTATAGTTTGAAACTCGCGAATTTCCTCTTACTTGCCTGCTACTGACAAACAGTTTTGTTGTGTCATTGTCTGAGCTACGCGCGAACGACTTTATGCGTGTGGGAGGGCGCGCGCGCTTGTTTGACTACTACTTGTCTGTATTCGTGCAGCTTTCCATAATCGCATATTTTCTAGGTATTCGTTAATCGCAGTGAGACAGCAGATTCCGGAGTTTGGTGCTGGGCAGAGTACCCGCATTGGGAGTAGCCAAAAGTGTTTGTTAGACTCACAAAATCTCCGAACCAGTCTTAGTTTATAATTAGTTTTATAAAAGGCCTACGCTGCTCTTAGGTCTGCCTTATACATTAATTTAGTCACTTACGTATTTGGGTAAAACAAAATAAATTCTAGTGGGCGATTCTACTTCTTGAAGTGTGTTCTACCAAACGTGTTCTTTAAGTTAAAAAATTTTGGAACCGGAGTCCAGACCGAACAGACGTCTCGACTGGGACCTGTCTTCCAGCTGACGTTAGCCTTAGTTTCTCTCGTGTGACCAGTCGCTGGAGGAACATTCATAGTTGACCACGCCTCACACACTTACACACGGAAGTACTACACGGCTACGTTAACATTGGATTCGGAGAGGGGAAGCGTAGCAACACTGGCACTGCGAGTCGCGTGGGGACACAGTACGTTCCCCTACGCTGCTTGACGTTTGTACTGTCAAAGTAAAACTCATACGCGACTTGAAAATTTTCCCGTCCGAAAATTACAGTGTGACGATTTAAAAATTGTTTGAATAGCACAAAATTAAATTTTTTGTTCCTATAACAAATGACAGTATAATCCACCCTTATCTGTACCTAGATACCTGTATCAACGTGCAGAAAGTCCAGTACGAACATGCTAAGTACAATGTTATTAAGCGAAAACTAATAATTCTTCTAATTAAATAAAAGACGTATTAATAATAAAGGAAATATCTAAACTCCTAACAAAAAATGTAGCATAATTTATACTAGTTAATTAATGGACAATTAATAATAATAAAGGAACGAACTATTTTCTCTCAGCGCGTAAACCGCGCCAGCTTACAGACTCCCTGCCGCTAAACCAGTCCCAGTCGCCGGAGAATCTTCGACATGTAAGCAGCACGAAAATGTGTTGTAAAGTTACACTTACGTGTGTGTCGCTAAACAACGATGTAACAAGACGTTAGTTCTTCTAATCTATTTAATCCAATGTAGCGTTAGTAAAACTCAAAAATTAGTAATGTAGTACGTGGAGGAAATATTAAATATATAAAAAAAAACTTAGCCGACACATCTCTTTACGAACAGTAAGCGGTAAGATATGTTCCTTACCATGTAAAAGTAAACATCAGTGCTGCTAAAATGAAAACAAATTAAATGTAAAAAAGTGAACAACCAACGCCAGGAGAAAAGTTACTACAACAACCGTACGAACTTCAAGTAGCAGAATCCAACCGTCATGACCTAGACTACAATTCGGAAACTAAATGGAGGATCCAGATGAACAACGAACTACACCCAAGAAGACCTACTGAAGAGGATCATCGCAAACACCCACCGCAGACTCACGTTATATTCAGGTGACATTAAGCCATAACTTCTGTGCATAACTTGTTTTTTAAAAACCGCAACATAAAGAACAGTAAAGTTTCTTGTAAAGACTTTTAGATCACTTAAAGATTAGCATATAAATGTTTGTAATTTCTGTAATGCTATAGTAATAACCTGATGATGTTTAAAGGTAAAGTAATTCTGAAAATTACATCAGACTATTCTTCAAATAGTTTGGGTGATGTTGAGATATGTTAGAATATTGCAAAGTTAAAGCCCGGATCCGTGGTAATTGAAATAATACACAGCTGTATGATTTTGAAATACTAAGAGTAACAATTTAAAGAGTATTTAATGCAGAATTTATAAGAATTTTCTTTTAAAAGTAAAGTAAAGTAAGTAAAAAACAAAAGGATGACCATTAAAGCTATTACTTTTATATACTTAGTTAAAATACAAGAATAAAGAGATGTTTTCGCTAATATCCAGAGAGTGGATAAATTTATGTAGCCTTGGACAAAATCCTGATATATACATTGTCATAATTTGTTGGTAAGTAAATTTTACTAACTACGGCAGCTAGTTTAATTAACAGCGAACAATTAAACTGGTTCCCGATGGTAATGTCTTGACAGGAGAGACGTTATAACAGCAAGAGCATTAGAATACTTAAACTTTGTGCTTTGTTATTTTGCATCATTTCAAATATCATACTTTGTTACACGAACACGCACAAATATTAGCCTATACTTGTAATGCAATCGACGCTCACAATATTCACAGCTGGGAAACATACATTCAAATGACAAACGTTCGAGTACGACTGTAGACTGCTCGGTAGTGTGAGACGCGCATGCGCGTTTGTCTCTAAACTCCCGTAGTTCACAATTTCTCCGCTTCCTTCGTTAAATTTGGCTAGTGGCACTTAAATTATTATTGGTACACATTCTCAGGTAAGAACTTTAAATTAAGCTTCATGATTTTTAAAGGTAGAACTCAGATAAGCGTGAACTATCGAGCGTAAAAACTATCGAGATGAGAGTCGGCAGACGGTTTGTGCGAAATTTTGTAGTGTTCTCCTTTAGAAATTCAAGATTTTCAATTATTAACTTATCAGGCCTTTACCACAATCAGGTCTATTAACTTGTCAATCTTTACCGCAGAATTGATGGAACTGGTGAACACCTTACCAGTGAACCTTTTCAGTAGTTTACACTGAAGATGGTCTCCAATAGTGGGCCCAAAACGTCTGTTCAAATTAACAGAATTAGACTACGACCTAATAGTCCAGCGACGCTAACAGAATTGTCAGATTAGTATTACCTTTTCACATTGTAGAAGGAATTTCACACGGCAGAAATAACATTGTACCTTCTCATATTCTTTTCACTGTAGAAAGAATTCACTTGAAACCTAAGCATAACTCCATAATTTTAACGAAGTTAGAAACGTAATAATTTTCAATTCCGAGGCCTGAGATGTGCAATTTCTTGTATAATTAAATCAGAATCCAGAAAACCTTTTAAAATTCTGAATGCGTTAGTAATATGCTTATATATTTTTTTTATAATAAGGCGTAACTTGTCCAAATCAGTCCCGTACCTTTTACTATCGTCTATGCAGTTGTTCCCAAAGTGGAGTTCACGGACCCCTTGGGGTTCGCGACAATATTTCAGGGGGTCCGCGGACACTTTTAAGAAAAAATAGAATATAGGCCTACCGTAATTTTCTCCGATTTTTGTGTAGTCTAAAATCTAAATTTTAGAACCTTAAAGTTATTAGTAGAAGATTCCAGTATTTTTTTGGGTTCAAACTGATTGTAATTGTAAAAGTAATATCAAACTAATGGCTTTAATAATGTATTTAAATCATGTCGTGTAGCAGATGTGTTTGTCAGCCGAAATGACTAGAGCGCCGCATCAACGCAGAACTGATCGCGTTGTTTTAGTCCATACATAAGCACTGTATCTAAGCAAAACGTTCTCCATGTAGTTGGTTTCAGCCTAACTAGTTAGATTTCGACACGTATGGCTGGAATGATAGAACCGAAGTTGGTAAAGTTTAGAACTAAACTTTATGTTGAGAGTGACAATAATAAAATTATCAGACTGCAATTATATAAAATACTAAACCTAATATTGCAGAGCTGATTGTTCAAAAGCGGCTTCATTGTTCACATTAAACCATATTTGATACCATTAATATTATAATTTTGCAAGTTAAGAGAATTTTGATTTTAATACATTTTAATTAAAATATAAGAGTTTGTATTATATTTACTGTTTGTTTTATTTCATAACTCAGACGGGGTCCGTGAAATTTTTAATTTTTTTGGGTGGTCCGCTCACTGAAAAGTTTGGAAACTGGTTTTGTTTGGAAACGTTTTGGGGTCGAAATTGACTTCAATTTCATAACTGCCTATTATGCGTTTTCGAGTGTCAAACTGACCACAAAATAGAACGTCCCAGCCAACCACGTGTTAGTTAGTTAATAAATAATATTTATATTCGTGGAGGAAGTTAATTAAATGTTGAATGAAAAGATAAAAGGAGGAAAGCGCAATTACTAAACTCTTATGTAGATAGCCATATATAAGGGTATAGACTTTTATTTACACACAACACAGTAAAAGAGTCGCAAGAGTTATTAAAAGCTACTTTGCAAGCATGCTTTACTCAGCAACCGGTTGCAGATTATTCTCAGTAACAACTACGATTAATGAAGTCTTTACATTCACTAGATCTCATTTAAAAATAAGTCCGTCATTAATCTGCCATACAGTTGCTGCCGTTTCTCGCATCTTGCACACAGAAGGCTTCTGTTGTTCCAGTCACCACGTTGCAAGCGCATTTTCTCCAACTCATCGTGTCTCCCTTACAGGATCTCCTGCATATATCCCGTTTAAGTCGTCTAGGTGGAAACCAGTTTAACAACTTTTGGGGCAACGATCATCAGGCCCATGCCTATCTGTTCCACCTACCCATACCATACGAGGCGTTTTTTTTTATTTACGGTGTTAAAAATTGTTCTGTCGATATGAATTTGCACCTTAACACTTTCATTTCTAAAGCCCTGGAGTCTTGAAACCTCACAAGATCTTTTCTAGGTTTATTAAAAATAATTAACACTTCACGCCACTTCGCACTTGTAGAAGGCAACAAATTGATCCGCATAACAACAATAGTTGATTCCCCTGCATCGTATATTTCTGTCATAAAATTTAAAAAATTTAAGACAAGTTGAATCCTTATCGAGAAGTAGAACGAAATAAGGGTAGCGGCGTATTGACGACAACACCTAGTTGGACAGTGTGGAATAGAAAACGTGCAAATTTTCAGGTACAGAACTCCACAGGAACTATTTCGTCGCTGATAGGGCGGCTGACACAATGCTCTGCCAATCCCCTACCAATTATTGTGAATCCCAAGTGAAAGTCAACGCGTTCATTGAACGAGGACTTCTTGGAAACTCAACCGGGGAATGATTTGCGACAGTCGTTCACTCAGTTCTGTTTTCAGTTCTCCTGTTCAATTAAATATATTTTGCATCATCTATTTTATATTTTATTTTAAACGGGAGCTTCCTTGGCAAGGTCCTGTCACCACTTATTCTCTCCATTTTTGCTCATTCTTGATCAAGCTTCATTAACATAACGTATGACACATAAATCATATTTTGCTAAATTTTTACTACTCCAGGTAGCGTTATCTCTGGCAAAGCCCTTCATTAGTTTGTCTCTCTAGCCGAACTATAGTAGTCTCCTGCAACACCATTGTTCAATTGAAGTTAACTGCCTATTTTCCATAATTATTGTCATACACGTTTCCAGTTCATTGATCGCGACATTACAAACTGCTCGGAAACGTTTCCAGACTGCTTCATACTCGAAGATATTTTCCAAAAATATTTTTCTTGTTATCTAGCTCACGAAAAAGCTTATAATATTTTTAATGTTATTTTTCCAAGGGCTACACTGCTTCTCTTTTCCTTTACACTTCTCCCACATTTTGGGGATTTTCCTTCCTAAATAAGAACATTCTACAACATCGTAAAGTGTTTCTTCGTTCATCGTAAATTTCATTTTTAATCCCCCCCCCCATCGCACACAGTTACTTTAGTTTTGCTTTTATTAAGCTTCATAAAATATTCCGATCCCAATGATTTCCTGCATCTGATCGGCATGCCCCGAATATGCTGCTCACTTTCAGCTGTCCCCTGAGGTTGAACTACATTAGGTGTTTCCGAACATCGAAAACTAAAGTTTTCATGTTCAAAAATCAGAGAAAACACAGCGTAATCAGTTTGTGTTAATGTCACGAGTAAAGTTTACACATATGTTACAGTAATTTATAGAGCCACAATTTATTTTACGTATTTTAATGATTAAAATTGTACGCTTTGTTAATTTTCTTTAATAACACGTCAACCTACGTCTTTCCTGGTGAGACCCGCCTCATTTTATTTACATAATTGTAACTTATCTTTGTTAAGGTAATGAGCGTAATCTTTTAAAATAAATAGATTTGTTAAAATAAATTTAAAATTCGTGTATAATGTTTTTCACTATTTTCAATTTAATTTACGGTGTCGTATAACGTTGCCTTTGCTCTTTACTGGAGAAGGTGAAAAGGTATTTCTTTTTCAAAATTTAATGGAAAACATATTATAATTAAACTTTATTTAGTTAAATTGACTTTTTCCTTGGCATATTTAATGTTAACTTCATAAGTTAAAGTGAAATTAATGCAAACTCTTTAAACTAATAAATGTAGTCACAAGCTGATGCAGTTTTACACGGATACAGTCAGGTGGATTCTCTTAACTTGCAGAGACGTTGACGGGCAGGGAACATAGAAAGCACGAAAGAGGAGAGGCTACCGAGGAAGGTGAGGAAAAGGTAATCTTTGGAAAGGTGGTTAAGGAACACCGTGGTGAGGAGTGACAACAGGACGAATGGAAAAGGATTGCTGGGTGTCACAGTAATTGGCAGCCGCAGAAAAGAGATGTTTGAAGGCGGCTGTTGAAGGAAGTCCCAGGTTCCAGCAAGAACTCTCACTCCACAATAAGCAGACGAAAATAGTATTGTTCGAAAACAATCTTAGGACCCTTCAATAGCAGATAATAAAATTATTTAAAAAGGAATACAATTAAAATGTTATATTACATTTATAATTACAAAAAATATTTTATTATAATATTACGACGGTCACTCGGATCGTAGTTTTTACACAGTAGAATGAATAATACAACACCAGAGAAATCGTTTACTCACAATTTATTTACACTGCTAATCAACAAATAAACTAGTATAGAACAGTCCACCTAGTTACAAAATTGCCCAATACACACAGTAATTACAAATAATAAATGTTCGAACACGGTAACTAACAATTGACACTTCACACTTCAAATAATTAACTTAAGTCTGGCATGAGGGCCTTCTGTACAAGCTGAAGAAACAACTTCAACTGATCAACTATATTTACTGTTGAAATCATATGTGCAAGATAGACACTTCCAAATCAAAATCGAAGACACTGTGTCAGTAATCTCTCCTATAAAGTCGGGAGTGCCTCAGGGCAGCGTTCTGGGGCCATACTTATATCTTATATTTACTGCCGACCTACCTGTGACAGACTACACTACCACCGCCACCTTCGCTGATGATACCGCTATCCTCGCAGTAGATCCCAACCCGGAACGAGCCTCTGAGAAACTGCAAAGCCATCTTTACCTCCTGCAAGATTGGTTCCAGCGGTGGAGGATCCGAGTTAATTCTGCAAAATCCACTCAAATAACCTTCACCATGAAACGTAGCTCTTGTCCACAAGTCACCATAAACGATGCCCCCATACCTATAAAATCAGAAGTTAAATACCTGGGGCTGCATTTGGACGACAAATTAACATGGAAAGCCCACATTCAGGCTAAGAAACAACAACTCAGCTTAAAAGCTAGGCAAATGTACTGGCTCATAGGTAGAAAATCTCAACTATCTCTCGCAAACAAAGTCATCATATATAAAGCTGTGCTCAGACCAATCTGGACTTACGGTATAGAATTCTGGGGCTGCTCTAAACCTTCCAACACAAAGATTCTGCAGACAGTTCAGTCAAAACTCTTGCGTTCCATAACGAATGCTCCCTGGTTCATCTCTAATTATACTCTTCCCAAAGACCTCAATATTCCATACATTTCTGATGTCATCAAGATGCACGCCGCTAAGTACAGGAACCGCAACATAGGACACAGCAATAACCTGATCAACGAGCTCCTCAATCCATCACTGGATGTAAGAAGGCTGAAGAGACAGTGGCCAGATGACCTGACCCGGTGAACGTGGTAATCATCGCTGGATGATTCCCACCTCAAGTGACGACGTATACATCACTTTTACTTATTACTCTGTGAAATGAGTAGATTGTAAAACTGCATTATAATAAATAAAAAAAAATTAATATAAAAAAAAATAATAACGTACGAAATAACGCGCACCGAATCCCAAATTCACAACCAGCAAAACACTTTAGAAAGAGTGCTACTTCAGCCAGCGTTGCTTGTGTGGCGTATATGTTTTGCTAGTTGGTTTCCGATGGACTGAGATTAATCGTGCAGACGCAGCGAGAAACCCGCGTTCGAAACTGCGTCGTTTACCGATTCAGGATTACTGACCGTCGTACAGGGCTGTTGACAGACGAATCTAGAAATAAAAGACGAGACGTTGAAGAGACATAGACTGAGAATCAATGACAGAAAAGCTGAAATGATAGTCGCTGGAAATCAAGTCCACTGAAATAGGAGGCGTGGCTTGAAGTAGATTCCGGGTTGTCCATATTAACAATTAATATCTTGAAGAGAAGTCGTTTACTAGAGAGAAAAATGGAAGGGCCAACAGGAAGTTAAAGTTCAAAAAGATCAGTTCGTACGTAGTTCAATGGCAGAACTAGGACCTGGAAGTTAGTTGTCAATAGCTGTAGAGATTAGGAATGGGCAGGAAACTCAGAAAACGTCAGAGTCCCCTATTAGTCTCTTAGAATTAAGGATCAGAGCTAGTTTTATTTTTATTTAGAAAAGAACGTTTGGCATTTATTTTTGAAACATACTTAATAGCCTTTGATTGTATTACCAAACCACTAGGTACTGAACACTCAGTCCTAAGGGCGACAGCCAATTCGAGTCAAGCTATCTTGACGTAGAGAGTTAATGCTCTACATAAGTAAGATACACGGTAAACTACGTGACAAAATCGATTGACTTAAGTCGTTAGCTAAATAACTTTGTTTTAAAAGATACCAAATAGAAAGTATCTTTGAATAAGTCGGTAAATGCACTGAAAATAAAATTAAAAAGAACAAACATTTATCACATAATGAAAAAAAGAATTACTAATTTTTGTACCACGGTAGTGGCTTCGGAGCGGTAAAACAGCTGTAGCTTGACTGTGTAGTTTGACTCCTACGGTATCCAATAGAGCGAGTCGAAAAAATATATATATTTTTTTTTATTCGCTACACCGCGTAAAACTTGCCCCTAATTCGACATTTAAGTAAAATAAAAAAGGGATAACAAATCGGTTAATACCTTCCTGTCGCACATCACCCCCGAAAACCATAAATACTGACTAATTTTAACTCATTTTTGCTCACCCCCAGAACTTGCTTTAAAGTATGATTGTAGATGAAAGAAAGATATCAAAGAATTAGGGCTCAGCAGAATAATGAAGACGAGAAACAAAGCTCGTAAGAGAAAGTCAATTAGGACCTTTCCGACACCAAAACTAAATTTTACGGCCACTGACTGCACCCAAATGATAGACTGGAGTGTCTGTAATCTTTCGCCGCCACCTTTGCTGCAAAGAGTAAGGGATGAAGAGACTTCTTCTGTAATAAAATCAGGAACAACAGCTGAACAGAATTTTGACAAGCAATGAAGCGGTGTGTGAAGCTGGTGACAGAAACATCACAAAAAGTCGTTGGTGCCAGGGCCTAGATGCGTTCATCAGAACGACGCTTCTTTCAAGATCCATCATGCCACATTTTTCGCACAAATCAGAGTTTAAAATAGAAAGTACCAAAGAGAATGAGTAAAAGATTATTGACATAATGCCATAGTTTGTAACATTTATCATTAACTATTTTAGGTCAAAATGTAAAATTGTCGATTTTAATGTTAAAAATGTTTTTTCAGACGCAATTTGCGACCAATAAATGTTGAAATATCTATGATTTTTTAAATTTATTATCTTCCCTGTGTTATGCTTTTCTTATCTAAAGCTGTAGCGTTTGACTTACGTAGAAAATTAATTTTTTTATAAGTACGAAAAGTTGTTATGTAATTAACCGTTCAGTTTTTATGATTTTCGGGGGGGGGGATACGCAGCCGGAAGATATTAACCGATTTTTTATTTATTTTTTTTTTATTTTACTTACCTGTCCTAGAGGCATGTTTTCCGCGGTAAGTGAATCAAAAAAAATAAAATAAATAAAAACAAATATTTTTCGGCCCACCCTAGTATCCAAGGCAAGCGCAAGACATACTACGCTTTTACACATGTTACTTCTCTAAGTGTTGCCCTAATTACAACAAGCTAGCGTTGCCCATTTCAATAAGCTGGGTCGAGCTGGAAGCTGGAAGACGCACTTTGCATAGTGGTGCACCACGAACCAGGGAACTCTACACTAGTTGCCAAGCCCCATGCCTACTGATCTCCTAATCCCCTGAAAATAATGATATATAGATAGATATATTTTTTGTCTCCATATTTTTATGTCCAGATTTTTATTACAATTTCGCTTTATTTTAGATCAGAGTAACGGATGAGTGCTCGCTAGAGCACCTTCCACATGACGTGTATTTTCTGTGTTCTCAATCATAAGTTTTGCTCAATGTCACCAAGTATTCTTGTACAGATTGTAAAAGGTCCCATACCTTTAACCCACAGAGTCGTATTGATCTTTGGATTGTTCCCTCCAAAACGTAGGGGCAGAGGGCAAAAATTAGAAAATAAAAATTTTGAAAAACCGCAAAAATTCCAATGAGGTATCAAATTAAAAATAATTTAACAAATATCGGAATATCTTAATGGAGTGTACAAATTCCAAGTGTCCAATGCAACATCTGTTTGCAAATTTCAAAATTTTAGTATACTAGGGCCCAAGAAAGCGATCAGAAATATGTAAAAATCTATACCGGATAGGCTATAAGGCTAAAGATAATTTTGAATCCGAATCCGAATGCTTGTGTTTACCCTAAAAATTTTCCAAATTTAGCGGCATCATTAGCAAAAAAACAGACATCAAAAGTTTGAGAAAATTGTAAAATTCTATGTGGTGAGCGCCAAATTATGAGGAATTATTCAAAGTACCCACTTGGTATCAGTAATAATTTGACAAACGTAGTGTATGTCAGTACCCCTTTGCAAATGTAGAACCGGCATCAAAACGTTTGGAAGTTATGTTATCAGAACTTCAGTCCAAGGTTGTTGGGTGCAAACGTTTGTAAGTTATGTTATCAGAACACTTCAGTCCAAGGTTGTTGGGTGCAAACGTTTGTAAGTTATGTTATCAGAACACTTCAGTCCAAGGTTGTTGGGTGCAAACGTTTGTAAGTTATGTTATCAGAACTTCAGTCCAAGGTTGTTTGGTGCAAACGTTTGTAAGTTATGTTATCAGAACTTCAGTCCAAGCTTGTTGGGTGCAAACGTTTGTAAGTTATGTTATCAGAACTTCAGTCCAAGGTTGTGGGGTGCAAACGTTTGTAAGTTATGTTATCAGAACTTCAGTCCAAGGTTGTTGGGTGCAAACGTTTGTAAGTTATGTTATCAGAACTTCAGTCCAAGGTTGTGGGGTGCAAACGTTTGTAAGTTATGTTATCAGAACTTCAGTCCAAGTTTGCGGGGTGCAAACGTTTGTAAGTTATGTTATCAGAACTTCAGTCCAAGGTTATGGGGTGCAAACGTTTGTAAGTTATGTTATCAGAACTTCAGTCCAAGGTTTTGGGGTGCAAACGTTTGTAAGTTATGTTATCAGAACTTCAGTCCAAGGTTGTTGGGTGCAAACGTTTGTAAGTTATGTTATCAGAACACTTCAGTCCAAGGTTGTTGGGTGCAAACGTTTGTAAGTTATGATATCAGAACTTCAGTCCAAGCTTGTTGGGTGCAAACGTTTGTAAGTTATGTTATCAGAACTTCAGTCCAAGCTTGTTGGGTGCAAACGTTTGTAAGTTATGTTATCAGAACACTTCAGTCCAAGGTTGTGGGGTGCAAACGTTTGTAAGTTATGTTATCAGAACTTCAGTCCAAGGTTGTTGGGTGCAAACGTTTGTAAGTTATGTTATCAGAACTTCAGTCCAAGGTTGTTGGGTGCAAACGTTTGTAAGTTATGTTATCAGAACTTCAGTCCAACGTTGTTGGGTGCAAACGTTTCGGCCGTGGCTTCGACGGCCACCTTCAGTGCAAAAGTCTGCAACACACTGACCAAGGTTTCGCAATCAGTGACCATTGAATTGTGGTTAAGGCCCATACACAGCAGCCGGCCGTGAAAGCCTTAGACAGATAATACTAGTAAGTTATGTTTGCAAAATACCTTACACATTGTTATCAAATATGTGTATGTATGGAAAATATTAAATAAAGGGTGTTCCATATAAAACGCAACCCATCTATGTCAGTAATTACATTTAAATAAAAAAGGCATATGTGAAGTATTTAATTAAATATTTTATTTCCAAACTTTACAATACTTAAAATTCTAGAGTAAATGCTGGAAGTGGGCGCCATCTTCATGAATACACGCTTCCACCCTTTTCACTGTGTTTCTTGCAACTATTTTTAGAGTATTTGGGTTGATATTTAAAACAGATTGCTCGATATTGACCTTCAGTTGTTCAAGTGTTCGTGGTTTGTTGCTGTAGGTGATTGTTAATAATAATTTTTAAAATGAGTGCTGCGATTGAAAATCCCGCGAGCTGTGAAGTGTGCTCAGTAATACGATTTCTGCAAGCAGAAAACTGCAGACCGGTGGACATTCATCGGCGACTGTGTGAGGTGTATGGGAAGAATGTAATTGAGTAAGGCAGTGGTGTGTTCTGTTCAAAAATGCCCGCACCAATGTGCACGATGATGAGCGGAAGTGTGTGCAGACCTTGTCAGCAAGGAAAATGATGGTGACAGTTTTTTGGGACAGAAAAGGGGTCCTCCTGCTGGAGTTGATGGAACGGGGTACCACAAGCAACTCCGAGGTTTACTGTGAAACCTTAAAAAAGCTGCGGAGAGCAATCCAAAACAAGCGACGCGGTAAGTTGAGCTCCGGGGTATTGTTCTTCCACACGCCCGACCGCATCACGAACGGAAGAACTTCTGGGAAAGTTTGGATGGGAGCTTTTCAATCATCCCCCATACAGCCCTGATCTGGCACTGAGCGATTATCACCTGTTCATGCGTATGAAAAAGTGGCTGGCAACACAGCCCTTTGAAGACAACGAAGAGCTGAAGGCGGGCGTTAGTGAATGGCTGAAATCACAGGCGGCAGATTTTTACGATGAGGGCTTTCAAAAACTCGTAAATATGATTAAAATCGACGTCTTGTTAGGTGCTTGCACTGCAACCACTGATCGCGTGCTAAAGTACGACTCAAGAATAAAAACACGTTCGTCTTGCGTAAAAACCGTTTTCTCTCTAACAATGCACTGAGCGTTATCATCGCTTTGTCATAGGTATCAGTGGCAGTTTACTGCGCCGGCGCAATCTTCGATTGTTGGACGAGTCTATAAATGTCAATTTATGCAAATAAATGTAAATGTAAAATTACACTTGTGGTAATTAATTATGTAATTGTGTTTGCTATTAAATATATAAATTTATCGATCTCTCACATGTATGTGTATAATTGAATCTTATTTATTACTCTGATTATCTATGCCCGCGTGTTGGAACACAGTTTATATAATGAATTTTATATAATTCATGTGCAATAGATAATATGTATTTACTTGCTTTAATTGATTACTTTCATGCCGTGTGTGAAACAGCCATTTAACATTATGTATAACTATTCTGATTCTCATCAACACATACGTGATATCATTTAATAGATTAACGTTACAAATTCATTTACTTTATTTACACATATGAGACTCTTAAAATCTATTTGTATTCCTTCAAATTTCAGGTTGATATTTGGTAATAATGAACGCATATTTATGATCAACTTAAAGTACTAGTTTAATTATCATTCATAATATATTATAATTGTACATATGATACGTCGCTGTACCTGAAATACATACATATTTTATAATAACAAATACATGTTTCAATATATGCTGAAAACAAAGAAAACATACATACATATATATCAAATAATATAACAATTCATATTCTACTTATTTAATGCGTTCATTAAATCCCAAATAAGCTTTTGTTAATACATTCATTAATTACTTTTATTCAGATTTATTCATTACTTTTCTTAATAATTTTCTCAGGTGTGAATTCTTTGAAAGAATCAGGTCAGTAGAAGTTACTAATTAGAAATGATTAAAATAATGGTTACTTGATTATTGAATATCCATTAAACGTTGATGGAGTCGAGTTCCAGTGATGGAGATGGTTCGTAGACACATTTCGTCGGATGTTGTTTTATCACAATCACTTAACACTCACTTTTCCGGTCACTCGTGTTGGCGTTTGTGTATGTGAATAATTGAAGTTGAATGATCAATCGAATGTTTCATCTTACGGTGTATGTAGTGTGTTCGTATTGACGTGAATGTACATGTCTATTTCCACTTATCGCTGCTTCATTAAATATTCGTATAATTCATTATTTAATTTAATATTTCATGTTCATTATGTTGTTAATAAGGTGTAGTAACACTATATTAAGTTCAGCTGTTTAGTATATCGTTTATGTGGTGATGTCTGTTCGTGTAACGGTCTGATTGTTCACTTTGTATAATTTTATCTAAGTCCGTTACGTCACGCTTCGATTACACTCTTTAAAAGTTTATTAAGTCTCACTACCGTGACATGAAGATATTACTAAGTCTTTTAAGTTACTGGTTAACGTTCTAACTTCCGGACTCGAGTCAACGTAATTCCGCACGATTAACGTACTCTTCTGAACTTTGAATAATACTAACTCCGAATGATTAGAGTAAACTGTTGAAAGTTTATGATATATCGTCTCTCGCACTTGAAGTTAAACTACTTGAAAATTTGAATGTTTACTGTCTGAAAACTTGAATATAAACTGTCTGGAAAATTAGTATGAAAAACTGGCTGAAGATTTAAGTAAAAACCATTTCAAAATTTGAGTATAGACTGTCTCTCCTCCGTCTGGACAGATAGTTTTATTAATTCGTCCATACTCAAAATTTTGTCTCTGGCGCAGTTCACGCCTCCTTCATTTCGAGATTGGTCAGTTTTTAGTTTTCTTGGAATATTCTGTCCCACCATGTCAAGACCCTACGTCATAGTTCTCCCGATAGGTCCTTCGTTTCTGTTGCTATGGAAACACTCCTCACCACCAAATTTCTCGCTAGCTGAAGGCATCTGATAGGTCTTTGTGTCCCCCGATTTTGCTCTGACGAACGTTGACCCTTTTCGAAGAAACTACGGCTATTAGACACTTGTCTATTAGCCTATTGTCTGAGTAAACTCTGTGTTTCTATAGACTCCCATTATCTGCACTTTCGGTCTTCCTGGCGTATTGTTCTATGTTATACCCCTTTTTTTCTGGCTATTAACAATTTTGAACATCTGCTGGCTGGTGAAGTCACCCCAACTTTCCACTCGTAAATTCTGTCTGTCAATTAGACGATAACTCCAGCTGCGTAACATGACTTTAGTTTTTGTCATATCTATCCTACAGTATTGTTTCTTAAGGTGCAGTGCATCCGTTCCATTGTAATATGTAGTTTCACTCGTTTTTGTCGTTTATCGTATACTGACGTAACATGGTCAACATCTGCAACAATTCTCGGTACGGGTGTGAATGTCCTCGCTTACTTTGTTACAGCTGCAGAGAGCAATAATTCTGGACGAAACTTTCCCTGTCATCTTGTGCCACCAATTTCTATAGTTGGATCGAACTTAATGTGTTTCTATTGTCAAGTCAGCGACGCCTCACTGACATCTTCTCATTACTCCTTATTTATTGCGCCAACTATAAGTCGTTGACACTGCTTCGTGTGAACGTACTCTGTCGAGGTGAAAATTTAAAATTTTTAAATTTTCTGCTCGTTACAAGTCTATTCCAGTAAAACGTAGGGGAGTTTGGGCGGTACATTCAAATATTACAGAAGGCTGATTAGTGGGTTGCGTTTTATATGAAACACCCTGTGATACGATTCACATATTTCAAATGTGAAATATTGCGGCAAAATGAAAATCAACCTTCAGTAATCAGCTGATGTAATATATAGAACGGAATGTAAACATAAACACTCTGTAACAAAATCAGTGCTCGGGAAACTTTGGACAACGACGTACGTATGACGTTCATTAATCAATGTCTACGAATTCGTTTTTGTAAATAGTGGCTGTTTTACGATATTGTGACCGCAAGTGTGCTGTATATGACCTGACGATGGTCTGTGACCGAAATCGATCGTTTTTAATAATGTGAGTAATAAACAATTTCATTGCAAATCGTATGTATGGTACATTTAGGCTATGAACAATAAACACAATACAATAGAAAATTGAGATTATAGGTACCGTACCATTAGTAAACAATAAGTGTGTGTATATTTTAAATACATCACATTATCATTAAAGTGTATTTCGTTCAAAATAGTACGCGAGTTGAGTTCTTCAGCTCAGGCAGCTAACTAGTCAAAGAGAAAAACACATCTTTACGTATACGGCCGGAGAAGTATACGCACAATTGGGGCGCAAACTCGTACAGCCGATTCCTGCAGGCTGTGTGCTTATCTCTGTTTGGCCGCAGCAAATTGTATCGGCTACACACTGTTTGAATACAAAACAGACGGGTAAGAAGATACTTGACTGAGGCCGAATTACTTAATCCCAGACTGTTTAGCGGTGCGTTAATATCGTTATCTCGTACTGGTTAAACACTGAGGATGGAGCCGCGCGCTAAATAAACAAGCTACTTACAGCCGCTAACGAGCTCTGTCTAAATAATGATTGCATCCCGTCTTTAAGTACTGCACAGTTCTGCACTTCTACGCAATGCACCCAAACACGAGTGCGCCTACTGGCATCATGAATATTGGCAGTTAACAAAAATTCCATAAAATGTATCTTGTATCTTGCTGACGTAGGGTTGGTACAACCTCACTCTCAAGCCCGCTTCTTCTAACTTCCGTCTTAGCACACACACACACACATTAATCTAGGTCGCCCCAAATGATGATGTAATATTATCACCATGGAACACGATCAGGTCATATAGTAGGCTATATAACTAATACGCTTTTACACGGGCATTTTAACCTGGAACACATTTGTTGCTGCCGCAGTAACGAGCGCTTCTAGAATAATTCTCCAAACCTATTGTCACGACGGTCTCACTGATCGTCGTACGGTACAGTGGAAAACAAAACACAGACACCGATGAAGTCACCAAACACCAGCTTTAATTAATCACAAATAACAGTTTGTAATCAAAAAGGTTATCCAGCAAGATTACACTCGTACAATAATTCAAGTTAAATTTGTCCACACGTAATAATAGTGTCAAGTAACAGAGTTCCACACTAATTATAACACAGTAAACACTTTCCACTAATCTTCAACTACCACTCAATCCGCACAAAGGAAATCGCTCAAACGGAACTGACTGACAAAGCCAGACACTAGCACAGGTGCTCAAAAACAACTTTCCATCCTTACTGTGGGCCAGCTTAATGCGTATTTCAAGTACTCTTGAATACTCTGGAAGGTACTTGTAGTGTTATATTGTGAAACTCTACACCTGCTCGACTACTGTAGAAACGGGTAGAACGACTTTCTCTACTTTTCGAGAGGGTTCCCTCGTTACAGCATACGACATCTGTAAATTAAGTAATGAGACTATTTCATATTTTCTTGTTGGTACATCCTCTTCATTCACTTATTAATATATATATATATATATTAACACTTTCACTGTGAACTTACTTTTAGGTTTAGATTTCCCACACGTTTCGACGTAGTGTTCGTCTTCCTCAATGGGGAAATACTGAAAGTCTATACAGAGTAACGGTTATGGATTGTGGGTGTGTGTGGTGAGGGTTGCTGGTGGGAGGGGATTGGCGCTGGGATTCAAACCGTGTGTATGAATCAATGTATCGAAAAGTATGTGTGATCTGTAATGTAATTGTTCATTTAATATGTTGTTTGGTTGTAGTGTGTGATATCTGTAAATTTCAAATTGTTCAGCTGTGTTTAGTTTTCTACTTTAAGGTAAGTAGTGTAGTATTTCCGTGTTGTGCTCTATGTTTGTGTAACTGTGGTTTTCGTTTTGTAAATGTGTGGCAAATGTGGAATGTATGTAGTTTGTGGTGAGGGCTTTTAAATGTCTGGGAATTAAATGTCGAAACGTCTGGGAAATCTAAACCTAAAAGTAAGTTCACAGTGAAAGTGTTAATATATATATTGTAATAAAATACTTATAATAAAAAGTGATGTGTGTTGATGATATAGATATTATGGAGTATGTGACTCCGATGTAATCAAGTCCAATGTAATATGTTTAATTGGTGTTTAATTGGTGTGGCTCTCGACGTCTTACTGGCCTGAAACACTTCCTTAAGTTTCCCAGCTGGTCGAGTCCCAATGGTAGCAAGATCGGTCGAGTAGCGTAAAGTTGATGAAGGAATATATCTGTTCAGCTTCGCCGAAAGTTTCAAAACAAAATTTATTGTTTTGAAGGAAATTTAAAAAAAAATTATGTTTATATAAAAAAAAAATAATTAAAAAATTTTTTTAATTTTATTAATTAATTAATTAGGATCAATTAATTAATATAGGGCTGTGAAGTTTTAAACAGTGTAATGCTCTTCTGAAAATTTTTATTAAAGTTTTAGTATATTTTAAATAATCTACCACCACTCATAAGACTGTCTGTAAACCAATCGATACTTGTTTACCTTTTTATTTTTTAGGTTATCTTCACTTACGGGTGGTAAAGTCCTTGTAGATTATCAATTAGAATTATATTATTGGTAATTAGTATTATTGAAGAAATAAAGAACTATTAAGTATTGAAAAGTATTAATGTTTTTTATTAATTAATAGCAATATTGACTCTTATCGATTAGTATCGATTCTCAGGATATCGAAAAAAGTTACAAGTATATGATATAAAAATTATATAGGGTTCTTTAAACAGCCAGTTATTACCAAAGTCAGAGAAATCGGGCTAATATTTAAAAAGTATAACGTTACAATCAAATTAATAGTTATTAATAAACACAGACATTGAATAATAATTTGTAAATATAATAATTGTTTTCACCAAACAGCTGAGTTGTACTAAGAAGAAGGCACTGGAATCGTCAAAGCAAATGGCCGCCGTCAAGTTGATCAAAATGTTGCTCGTTCCTGCAGTGTTCCAAATAATGTATTTTCTGGCAAAATTCCTGTTCTTGTCTCTGCAAATCTCTTGTTAAATGTTGTGTAGTGACTGGTGTAGTGATTCTGGGTTGTATTTAGTATGTCTGTGTAATTATAAGTCAAAACACTTTTCCCAATTCCGACACTAATTTGGTTAATGTGTTATACAGTTTTCTGGTGTTTTGTGGTGTTTTTCAGAGTAGAAATGTATTGTTTAGTGTTAATTAGTGTTTCTTGATCGTTTTTGTCACAATGTATAGGTTCTGGAAAGATTTTATAATTCACTCCCGACTTTACAGTAACATACTGTTCGCCACTAAACTTCACCTTTGTAAGATAGGTTAGATCGTCACAAAACTCTCGTTTATGTTATCCGTTCAAATACCAATAATCAACTAACTGTTTCCTTCAGTTTCAATTAAACTCTTAGCCCATATAATATTATCCTTAACATTGTTCAAAAATATTTTCACATCCTGTGTATACTTTACTATTTCACTATATGAATGCCTAAACTTTGGTTATTTGTCAATTTTATTCACTAGATGTGATTTAAATTAATCTTTCATTTCATTCAGCTTATTTTCAGATTAAATAATGCCATTTTATAGTGTTTTCTGTCCAAAAAATAGTAATTTCATTTTCAGTTTGGTATACTCTGATAAGTCAAAACATTTCCAAAATTTACTTCCTGTTATAATGTAAATTCAGCCATTTTATCAGTTATATTTAATATTAATAATCCTATATTGTATTAAAAGGTTCATATTCCCTTATTTTCTGGTAGTTAATTGAATTAGTTGTATTCTGAAACATTATTCTGAAATATACGACTCCCATGTCCAAATTTCTGAGTTTAGTCATTCTCATTTTTATTTATAATTCTGAATATAATTTATTAAAATCTCTCTAAATGGTATGTGCAATTATATGGCATGATCTCAAGTTTATTTTGTCTAAACCCCTTTTGTTTATTTGCTTTTAAATGAGTAATTTCTCTGTTTTGATGAAGTTTGGTTTCCATTCTTTTGGCCTATGATTTTTTAACAATTTTTCTTACAAAATAATTTACAAACAATATATGATGTGTGATACCCTCTCTGACTTTTACAAATAGTATTATAAATTAAACATGTTTTCAAATTACACAAAAACAATTAGTATTGGTTACAATACAAATAATAGTTAAACAGAATAAAGAATTTTTTTTTTTTTAAATAAATGGTTGTCTTCAAATCAAACATTTTGCAACAAAATTCCCATTTCCAACATGGAAATATGGTTTACAACAAAGGTTTTTTACTAACTAACATCTTAATTGCCCTCTACTATTTACAAGTATTAACTATTTTTATAGTTCTGATGTTAGTTGTATCAGACCCAAACAAATGGCCTTATATCTAAAACATTTTTAAACATTCTTGTACTATATACATAAAAACCTTATATTTATATTCTTATTTCTAACTATTATTATAAGTAGGATTCTACAGTTTTTATACAGTCTTTTATACATTGTCTTTGGGTAATTGCACCCTGTCATTAACAAATAAATAGTATGAATTGTTCAAAAAGTATAATGAAATCTGTTTTTCTTTTTTCATGTAAAACAAAATGTTATTTTAAACAGATTCATGACTTATGAACAATATATTGTCACAGTACACATTTTAAGTCATTGAAAAATGCATATTTCATTGCATCCAATGTTTGTGATTGCCAAGAATGAAACACAAGGTTCATTTTTTATAATACCCAAAACTATCACTGGTTCACTTTGTACTTATATATTATGTTAATGCTAAATGGTCGTATAGTCTTATTAACATAATAAATTGGTTAGCGTTTTTTTCAATGGAGATTTGTTCCATGGGTACTATATTATTGTTTCATCTTAGTTCACAGGTAACTTTTACTTTATACACTTCTCTCTCTTAAATTTATATACATGTGATTTTTATTTCGTTATACTTTTATTTTTAAATATTTATTTTGGGGATATAGGGATTTGGGTGTCTTTTATAAGAGCATGACATCTTCTTCAGGATGCTGCCTTCTTCTTCTTTCTTCAGTCTTCTTTTCTCCTGCCTTCTGGGACTGGTATCTTCTCCATCTTCTTCTTGATGCCATCAGGTTTCTTGGATCTTCTCCATCTTCTTCTTTATTTCAGAAATACACCACCTGTATTGTTTGATCTTGGCTTATTTTAGGGTTTCTATTCTATTTATTCTCCCTCGTTGTGGGTTTGGTCATATTGTGTACTGCTTTGTTATTTACTATTTTACCTTCCTGGGTTATACCTTGAAAACCTTTGGTTATGAGACTGGTCTTGGATGACTCATCACTAGTAACTCCTTTTATTTTAACTTGTATTTTCTTTATAATAATGATTTCTTTCCACAGTTGCTATGAATTAATCTTTTTATATTAAACTTAGTGCTTTCTTCCAAATTTAAATATTATAACTTCATTATTCTAATGATCAATTGCCATTCAATATTATGCATACATCTGTCACGCTACAATATATATAAAGACTATTTCAGTAAAACCTTTTGTTTCCAGTCAAACTATATATAGACTCTATCGCCTTCAAAATAGTTCCCTTGGAAGCCACACAGCGCTTTAGACGAGTTTTCCACTCTTCATAGCAGTGCTGGATCTCAGAAACTGGAATCTCCTTCAACTGGTCAGTTACATTTTTTTAATGTTGTCTATTGTCCCAAAATGGTGTCCTTTGAGATGTTTTTTCAATCTCGGGAAGAGAAA
This sequence comes from Magicicada septendecula, assembly GCA_034769895.1. Taxonomy (NCBI): domain Eukaryota; kingdom Metazoa; phylum Arthropoda; class Insecta; order Hemiptera; family Cicadidae; genus Magicicada; species Magicicada septendecula. The sequence continues at coordinate 13,512,979 of CM068375.1, forward strand.
GTAGTCACAGGGTCTCAAATCATGTGAATAATATGGCTGAGGAAAAACAGGGATATTTTTCTTTCCCAAAAACTCATTAACCGAAAGTGCTGTGTGACAAGGTGAATTGTCATGATACAGCATGCAGGTGTTCACGCTAAATTTCGTTTTTCAAAATTTGATAAACTGTAGTGTGGTTAAAATTTAGTTACTCTGCGATGATTCTGACTGTTAATCGATGGCCAGACCGCGGCACCAAGTCCCTGTTTCGATCAACATTGTTGTCAGTTCTTGACGTTTACGGTCTTCCGGAGCGTGAACCACCCTTAATTGATTCCCGGCCATCTGAAAATGCTTTATTAAACCATCTGAAAAAAACCTGTGCTGTTGACAAAGCTTCATCTCCATACACCTTTGTCAATTTTTTGAAAGTTTCAGTAGCATTGTGCCCGAGTTTAACACAAAAAGTGATTGCACAACGTTGTTCGTAATTGATGTCGCTCATTTTTATAACGCACAACAAAAATTCACTTCACGAAAAGCTTGTTTACGTTTCACGTAGCAATAATAGGCAATCAATATTAACACTCAATATCAATCATCTGTTTATCTAACCATCTGTGTTAATGGAAAACTTACAGTGTTGCCATATTGACTGCTACATGATTAGTCTCATTATTTAATTTACAGACCTCGTATACTGTCTGTCTATACAAATATAGTCGACACTAGTAAATTACAAGTGAATGGAATACGTGAAAAAAGTAACTAAAAAAAAAGAAAGGTGTATACCACAAGAAATTGTAAACAACGATGTCTTCTTTCGTCTGTTATGTTAGACTCTTGAAAACCAAAACAATGTGATAAAAATTTCGACTTAAGTTAGGAATTTTAATGTTCACCTAACGTACATTTCGCAGACGTAAAACCGAGACGAATTAGCCCACCTTGCGAGCTGTAACAGGGAAAATTAGAATAACAGGGACAACGAGTAGGTACATGATGGGAGGATGTGTTGGCGGTAGTGAAGAATGTTGAAGAGGAGGGGTGGGAGCGAGGGAGAGAGTTTGGGGTACACACGAGTCGAGGGTATGCTGTGCTGTATACGATCTTCCATCGCATTCACTTAGCACTGGGACGACTGCTGCTAGAAGTCAGCTCTCAACGTAAATGACTGCACTTAACTTGATGACAGCCGCTGTTGTTGTTCAGCGAAGTTACCTTTAGAAATTAACAAAGTTATCCGGCCATATATTTCTATTACACTTTGTCCGACAACGTTTGTCTGAAGTTATACAACGCACGTCTCTTCATCGCGACGGTTTACAAGTTCAGATCGGAAGCAAATGTATGATTCTAACGTTTACAAACAAAACACGCCAGTGGCGGCTGGTGTTATGGTTGGAGCGTTGCATAACTACCAATGTAGAAAAACTAAATTGTAATATAATATTCGAGGTCCATTTTTAAAGTAAAAACCGTTTTGCCACGTAGCCGATAAAACTTTATTGATAAATAAAGTTACAAATGTAAACCAAAACTACAACATTACTCTACTTTTCTACGTAGTCACCGTTAAGATCCAAGCACTTGTTTAGACGTGGCACTAGTTTATCTACTCCGTTATCAAAGAGATCTACCGCCTATCTATTCAACCAAGTAGTGAGAGTTTAACATATTCCTCAGGCTTTCACGGCCGGTGTCAGATGTATGATTCAAGTTATCCGGGCCGTTTGGCCGTGGTCCATGGTTTATTGCTAAACCAAACGTTTCGGCAGCTCCAATGGCTGCCATCATCAGTGGAATTTTCAAAAAACCTGAACGTAGGGTGTTCACGTCAGGCCCACAATACTGTGGTATAGGCTATACTGTATAGGTTCACGTCAGGCCCACAGTACTGTGGTATAGGCTGCCTATACCACAGTACTGTGGGCCTGACGTGAACACCCTACGTTCAGGTTTTTAGAAAATTCCACTGATGATGGCAGCCATTGGAGCTGTTGAAACGTTTGGTTTGTTAATAAACCATGGACCACGGCCAAACGGCCCGGATAACTTGAATCATACATAGTGAGAATTTGTTTCAATTCATCATCGTCAGCCATTCGCTTCCTCCTTAAAAAATTTCTTTAGCTTTGGGAAAACATGAAAGTCCGAATGTGCTCCATCAGGACTCTAAGGCGGTTGATAAAGGTTTCCTCATCCAAACTGGTCCAGTAGCGCTGTTGTCCCTGTTGGAGTGTATGGTCGAACGTTGTCATGAGGGAAGCAGACGCCACTTGAAAGCAGTCCACGGCGACGGTTCTTAATGGCCCGCCGAAGCTTAGTGAGCGTTTCACAATACACTTCCGAGCAGGCCCGGATTTAGGTGTCCTGCCGCCCCTAGGCACTATTGTTAGCGCCCCCCCCCACATGTAACTTCTATATATTAATTTCTCCTTGACTGCTGAAAAAAAAGTTGCTGAAAATAATCATTTCAACTATCTCTATTGCAAATATCTCATTTGATCTTAAATCTAAAAGGGAAATGTGATGGAATTGTGCAAAAGACTACATTTATATAAAACTAAATTACATTTATCAAGTTCTTCCCTGCATTTAAACAACATTCTCTATTATGCTTTGAATATATGATCATGCACAGTAAGGATTGACTTCTAGATCGAGGCGCCCCAAGCGATATCGAAACAAACTATTTTAGACGGCAAAAAAGTGGACAAGAATTTCAACGGTGTCCAGACCTGTATATACGACCGTGCTCCGCTCCGACCACCGCTATTGATAGGCCCAGTGTCAATATCGTGTTATTTAATGATATAACTAAAGGTTATTTCAAAACCATTTTCTTCAATTTGGCTATAATGAAAGTGCCCAATACAAATACTGTAATTAAAAACCGGAAACATGAAATTTTAACAAATAATTTTTCACCTCGTGCCGCCCCCTGAGCCTGCCGCCCTTAGGCACGTGCCTAGTGTGTCTAGTGGGAAATCCGGGCCTGCTTCCAAGTCAACCAAAAGGGTGCCTTTCTGATTCCAGAAAACTGTAGCCATTATTTTTCAGGCCGATAGAGTCTGCTTGGATTTTCGTGGTGTTTGGTCTCTGGTGTGTAGTGACAGATCCAGGTTTCATCTCCAGTCACAAACAATATGGTTCCAAAACTCATCTCCACCCTTGTAATACGGCTCCAAAAACATCAAAGAGTGTGCCATAGGCCTACGCTTTATTTAATGCACTTCTGTCAACATTTTTGGTGGCCATCGCACACAAATCTTTTTGTAGTAACAATGTCGTAAATGACAGATCGAGATAAGTGAAGAAATGACAGGTCAGTCAGTACTCATCAATAGTGAATCGTCTGTTTTCACGAATACGGTATCAACTTCTTTGATCAAATCTTCAGTGATAACAGTAGGCCGTCCAGCCCATTCTCGTCGTGGACATTTGTCCCTACTTCTTGAATAACCTGCACATTTCCATCGTTCATAACATTGTCCCTGTACACATCTACGAGCTGTCGATGAATTTCAGTGGGACGAACATTTTTGGTATTTAACAATCTAATCACAGCACGCACTTCATAATCGGCGAGATTACCGATCAGCATGGTGATGAACAATGCTGCATAACCAAACAACTTACCACTACCGCCGCCATCGGTCTGCGCGATCATGATGCGCAAACGGTTCTTACTTAAAAACTGAGCCTCGTATTAACACACTAACCGGTTAAAATTGTCATCAGTTTCAACGGAAACGTATTAGTTTCAGTGCGACTAAGTTCACATTCACATACAATTCAAATGTCACGCGCAGGCTGGTGGTTGTAGGGCGATCGCAACTTCAAAAGAAAATGACAGAGTCCACGAAAATATTGGAGGACGCTCGTTACTCTTCATAACTGTCCAATGTTCCATATGTGAGCTCGGTGGTTGCAAAACGTCAACTAGGCTCCAATAGTAGCGTTGTAGAGCATCCTTAGTTGTGTCATGAAGTCAGCTACAAACATCTTGATTTGTTTTCTGTGTCCAGTTTTTGTAAGTTTACGTTAGTTTAAGGTCAGCGTAAACCGTTGTTTGAGGTTGTAAAATAGGAAACGTTTTGTTCTAACTGTGATTCTGATGCGCCGTGTCACACAACTGTGTATTAATTAAATGTTTGTTAAGTATTATTTTTTCTTTGTTTAATCCTGCTGTGTACTTTTGTGTTTGCGGTACAGTTTAAAAATGTCCTTTTGAACCTTATGGAGCTGAGACATTTCCCCTGATGTTCCGACAAGTTCGTCTTGTTTTGCCATGTACAATCGGTAACTGAGAAAATTTTCAGCTCATATCGTAAGCTGTTATAATTCTACACAAGCTCAGTACACGATGGTATTGCAAAATATACCTTTATTTATACTATTTTGAAAGTTCATCACTTCTTTGTTCACTACTTAATAATTATTAGTATTTTTGGTACTTTCACTGTGAACTTACTTGTCGTATCTACTCATACGTCGTTTCGGAGTGGTGTGCGCCTTCGTCAATGAGTTTGGATACGGAATGTGCAAACTGTCGGTAATTTTATGTACAACGGTTTTAGTTAACAGGTTGTGTGTGTGGGTGGAGGTGGAGGGGATTGGCGCTGGAGTTTGAATTGTTGTTGGTGTTGTTTATTACTGTGTCAAATAGTGTGTTTGATTTGAATTGTAATTGGTCATTGAGTATGTTGTTGGGTTGTGTTTTGTTGTATTTGTATATTTCAAATTGTTCTGTGGTGTTAAATTTCGACTTTTGGGTAGGAAGTGTAAAATTTTAAGGTTGTTTTTTATATTGGTGTAACTGTGGTTTTCTGTCTAGATATGTGTGGCAAATGTGGATTGTATGTTATTTATTGGTGATTGCTTTGGTGTGTTCATAAAATCTGGATGAAAACGATCTTCCTGTCTGGCCTATGTAGAATTTGTCGCATTAATTGCATTTTAATTTATAATGCAATACAAAAATACAAAATAGCATACAGAACCAACAACACCATCAAAAGGTACCTCAACGGCACAAACAAAAACACTGGCATATACAACAAAACAGGAGTCTTTTTCCATGGTCCTTCTGATAATGTCGCTCCACGTTATACTGGGTCACCTTTTTTTGTTCCTTCTGGATGACCTCTATTTCCAAACTACTTTCGAGGGTCTAACAACGTGTCCATAGACGCTTTGTATAGTTTGTGTTATGGTTTTCTCAGTCACCGTAACATTTCTTATGGCATCATCACTCTGGACAGTCGTCATTTTCTAGCAGATCTTCTCAGGACGTCCATCTCTACCGCTTCTAGTCTCCTCCTGTCCGCTTCGTACAGCCGCCAAGCCTCTGCGTCATAAAGTGGTGTTATGTTCAGTACTATAGTACCATGTATCCTTAATTTTATATGTTTAGATATGTTCTTGGTTCAATATATTCCACTCAGTCTTTTAACCGCAGTTCTTCACTACTCTATTCTCCTTTTGACCATTATTATCCGTGTCTTTACCATCCTCATCTATTATCACGCTAAGATAATTGTCTCACTGCAACGAAATACTTCACACACACACTCATTACGATAATAATAGTCCTGTCACAATGAAATAAAATTATTATTATTATTATTATTATTATTATTATTATTATTATTATTATTATTATTATTATTATTATTATTATTTGTTACAATTATTGGTTTGCGATTGTTATCATTAATTGTAAAATTGGATAATAATTGATGGCTTATTGGTATAACTACTTATACTCCTGTCTCTATTTTGCGAGTTCTTTTAAACAAGAAAGTTCTTTATTCAGGCAATTAAATCAGTACTTAAAATGAATTATTTATGGTGCCATTGATCGTTTTCATTCTTGGCGTAAGAACTGACCTTCCGTTAACATCTGTTTCGTAAAACGTTATACGCTTTTATAACATTTTTTGTTACTTTCTCAATATCCGTACCCACACTACGTTTTCGATGTTTCGAATATGCGATTCTATCCATACACCACGATGTGAAGAAGAAGAAGAAGAAGAAGAAGAAGAAGAAGAAGAAGTGTATTAATTGTAAATTATTCTATTTCTTAACGTAAAGCTAAAATACGAGTTGTTTTCATTCGTGAAGTTAAAAATAATTTTTTTGTTTTGAATTTATTGTTTAAAGAAATAAAAGCCATGGTTAGGAAAAATATGACGTTTAATGTGTGTGTACAACGCTTGAAAGAAAGTAACATTAAAAACAAAGAACATAACGTTTTTTAACAAAACAAAAAAACAAGAGTGAAAGTGAAAAATAGGTGAAAAACAAAAAGTGAAAAATAAATTATTTCTGATTACCACGATTAAAGGAAAGTGTTAACATATGAAAACAAGATTTGTTATTCATTAGGTGGCCACATATTTTTATGCTACCGGTGTTCAGTAAAATGTCGAAGTTCTTCAGTAACTTCACTGGAAGCGAATTTTGTGTGAAAAAAAACTGGAGACATGCATAGCATCTTCAAACATGTTGGTTGGTTTTCCAATAAGCAAAAACCGAGTATTATTGAAAAAAAGAGTATTAGTGGAAAACGAGTTCTGCCACAAAAAGGGAGACGGGAGACATGTATGGAAGTAATAGCCATGTCCGCCTAATTTCGGGTTGGTTTTTACGCGAATTTAAAAAAACCTAGTATTATTGTAAAGGCATATTGATTTCCACGTGTAATTTTAGTTTGCATGTTAACCTAACAACGTCCACCTTTGGCGTCACAGGCACACATCGGAGTTATATTAATGCTAGAAACATTTTCTGTAGAAAATATAACAATGAAGCGCGATTTCAATCGTCAACAAACTATTTCATAACATACTCAAATACATTTCCACGATTTCTGTTCTCTTGTAGGTTAGCAGGCCATAGGCTGGTTGGCAGCAGGTCGCCATTCTTCACGCTCCTCTGCTTTTCTTTTCAACTCACAATATGATGTGCAGTTCACATAGACCATAAGCTGTTTCATGTAGTCTAAACGGGGTCGTCGTCTGTGATTCTTCCCTTCAATTGTTCCTTCTATTATTCTCTTAACCAACCCATCGTGTCGTAGCATACGCCCTATAATCGTAACTCTTCTGCCTTTTAAATTTTGTAAAAAGCTCTTCTCCTCCTGAGCTCTTCTAAAGACTTCCTCATTCGTTATCTTCTCCCTCCACTTATCTTGAATATTCTTCTGTAGCTCCAGGTCTCAAATGCTTGGAGTCTTTTCTTGTCGCTTTCTCCAATTGTCCAAGATTCACTCCCGTATAGGGCAACACTCCACACGTTTGTCTAACTAAAATTATATGAGATGTTCATTACATGTCGATACCAATAAGCGCATAATCGATATATCGAAAATGAGTCTGGGTACAGTTATTGGGAAAGTACCCGTTTTCGAATAATTCACATATACAATGTACGCACTTCTTTGTTAAAGGTTTCTGTCTGATACAAAAATTAACAATAATTGTTTGTAATTTAAGGTATGATTAGTATTTCTAGATAGCCATCCTGTTACAGAGAAGACACGATAGTCTGTTTAGTATACGTTTTTGTTATACTGTCTTTACCGGAATGGTATTTTGTACAAAAATTAATTCAATAATAGCAAACGTCTATTTTTAAAACTTTTAATACAAATATTCAGTCAACATTTAAAGAATATTATAAAATTATCATGTTAAGACGACAGAGACCGAAGATTTCTAGACTGTGGGGAATCGAAAGTGTGGAAGCGTTACATTTTTCGATGACGTTACATTTCTGTGGAATAACCCCCAGCCTAAAATCTCTCTCTCTCTCTCTCTCTTTCTCTCTCTCTCTCTCTCTCTCTCTCTCTCTCCCTCACTCCCTCTCGCCCTCTCTCTATTTTATGCACCTAAGCATTCAAAGAATTTCGACGAAACCGAAACATCGAAGCATGATAATGTTTTTAGGCTTTTTTAGGGAATCGAAAGTGTGGAAGCGTTACATTTTTCGATGACGTTACACATTTTGCATCACGCATTTTGTGGAATGACCCCCAGCCTAAAAACATTATCATGTTAAAAGCAAAGTTAGGCAAAGACACAAAAGATAGATGTTACAGTTAAGAAGACTGGCCGCGGGACAACCAGGAAAGAGACTCGTTTCAAATCGAAACAAAACTAAAGGTTATCGTGCCCGTTCCGTACAGACACAAAGCGATAGACAAATAGAGTTCAACGCACACGTGTCGACATTCACACAGTAGCCTACACCGATTTACATATAAATTAAACTACAACACTGCAAATGGTGATTGTATGACATGCACGTGTCTACTGTTCTTTGTTAAAATATACATATATAAATCATCATCAATTATGTTGCCTCCCAAACGTTCTCATTTCGTTTCTCTTGTGACATGTTCATATCCGATTCTGTCTATCATACTTACCCAGATACTTAATCAGAACATCCCTCTATCTCATAATGGAGGTCTTTATGTCTACGGTCTTCATTCCAGCACATATATGCCATCTTCTCGCGAAGATAAATGTTTTGCAAATTTCTATTTTACTTTTTTTTTTTTGTATCGGCCATCTAAGTACCACATGCCAATTTCAATTCTTTATTCTTTTCTTTTTCTCCAATATTCTTTTTTATCTTTTCACTCTGTCTCTTCTTCCTGTTTTCAGTCCACTTTGAACCTGCGTTTTTCTGTCTCCTACCCTGGACTCCTTCAATTTTTAAAACTTTTGCCCGAACAATTTTTCTTTCAATTACTTCTTCTGCGTGTATATTATTTTTTGTCTACATCTTTTTTGGACTTCTTTAATACAAATTGATGTTGACTTCTTCCCCCACAGATATTTGAAGATCTGCTTTGTTAACCTATTGTCGTCCATTCTATATAAATTTCCAAAAAATAATAGTCTACTTTTTCTCGTTGTTTCTGTTATATTATCTATAGTTTTATATATTTCATCATTACTTCTTAATTTCCAACCTTCTGAAGTTTTTCGTGGGCCTAATGTTTCCCTAATAATTGGCCTTACCAATATTTCTAGTTTATCTAAATTATAATTCATTGCTAGACATTCACTGGCATATAGGATAGGCATTCTGGCTTCACTATTGTACTGTAATGCCTTATTTTCGGATTTTTAGATATGCACTTTTTATTATAAATGTCTTTAGTTATACCATATGCCCTTTCCATCTTATGAATCCTTTCTTCTATAGCAGATTTTTCTAAACTATTCTCTTGGATTATTTCTCCTAGATACTTAAATTTTCAAACCCTCTCTATTCGACCAATATCTGTTACCAGGAATTTTCCCAGATGTTTAATGTTCGTGAGGAATTTGGTTTTTTCTGCAGAAATTCTTAAGCCTGTTCTACTGGCTATGTCCTTCTATTTTACTTTCTTCATTCTGCAAACAATTTTGTCCAGTGATATGTTTTCCTATTTTCTTTATCGTTGGGTCATAATGCTTCGCATGCTTAGTCGTCCAAATAAAATTTAGATTTTTTTCTACAACTTTTCTGCTGGGAGTTTCTAACTGAACAAAAATTTTAAAAACCCCTTCGCCTTCTTCTTTCATTTATATTTGGTTCTTGTACATTCAAAAGCAATTCGCTTTCCATAGGAAAACAAAATTAATTTATTTCCGTTAGTGTGTGACTTATATAGCATTCGCTGCTATTCCTTTTCAAAGCTACATAAATTTTATGTATATTAGGCATGCTTTATTAGTAAAATTTCTGAAAAAACCGGAGGCTTGTACGTTTTGCTACGGACGCGACACGGCACAGTCTGACTGTCTTTGTACTTCATTCCCTTTCCAATTTAAATAAAACTATAGTAGTAGCCAGTTCATACCTCTATCTCAAGCCCCCAACTCTATGCGTAAAAGTGTGGCACTGACTTGGGCGCGAGAAGCTATACGCTACATACGATGCTTTCCGTTCCCAATATAGGGATACAAAAAAAAATAGAATATTAGATATTAGAGGATATTAGAGAAGAGCTACAGGTATTCTCCATAAATGATAAGCTCCAGACATATCCCAGTGAATAGTTACAGCATCTGGACAGAATGGAGGATGGATGACTACCTAATGTTGCGTTTCGATATAGACCCTTTAGTACGTGTAGGAAGACCGAGAGTAAGATGGAGACATACTCTGTGAAGACGGAACGGGCAAAGTACCTAGTCCATGACGTGCAGAAGAGAAGAAAACAAATTAATAAATACAAGCGCGCGCGAGGGCGTGTGTGGTATAATTAACATTCTGGAAAGGAGGGACATACTATTTAATTATCGAGAGGGAGGAAATGACTAGTAAACCCATCCCAAGAATGTGCAAAGTTTGGTTTAATAATCAATCCGGTAAAGTTTTATAAGGCTGCGCAAGAACTAAGAGGCGAAGACGGATGGTAAAGCGTGACAGCAGTGAATCAAACGAAATAAAGTAAAGAGCAATTGATAGGTCTTTCTACGACTCTATAGTTATATATGTGACGACAGGTTTTGAACAGCTGCTTCTACCGTAGATACGCAGTAGACAAACACATCGTAGCGAAGGTAACAAAACTTTCATTCATTTCGCACATGCGCAGATCAGTTGTGTACAGTCTTCCATAGATCGGCTGCAACTAGACTGGTGAGAACATTATGGGCATGCAGGTGCCGTTGTTAGCGATAATATATGATAGTGTACGAATTTATTCCCATAACTTGAGTAAGCTGCGTTTTCTACTCTTTGTTTGATTGAAGCAAACTGAACCAGCGGCGACCGTACTTAAAAGGGACAGTCAGGGCAGCGCTAGACTGAGGCTAAATTACTTAATCCTAGACTTAATATTCATGTTTAATATGGTAACCAAATCACTTGTACGAATTAATAAATTATTTACCTTAAATTATCCCCCGTGTGATTTCTTGTAACTTCGTCATTCAGGACTAATAATAAGTTACTGGATATTCTCAAACCGAAAAAACGCACGCCTCCAGAAGAAAAAACTGGCATATGTAAGTTAACATGCAATGATTGCGAGTGCTTCTACATTGGACAGACTGGGAAAGGTTTCCTTAAACGATTTCGAGAACATTTACCTAAGAAAATAAGAAACATTGACAACATCAAATCAAATTACGCCCGACACCTGACTTCACACAATCATAATTACACAGATTTTAGTTCCAATTTAATACCGTTACATGTGTGTAAGAAGGGCCGTTTCATGAATGCCTTGGAGGAATTTGAAATTTACAGTGCATATGGAAACCCAAGGAGTCGCGATATCGTGTTAAATGACCACCTGAACTTTATATCCAACCGATTGTACGATACCGCCTTGAGTCTGCTCGCTGGGGCTACGATAAGGTAGCAACCGCCGGGTGCGCACCCAAATCCGCGTACGGTTCACATGCAAATTTTGACATTTTTTACTACTTAACGATCTCGCAAGAGTGATAGTTTTACCTTTTTAATATCTGATGATGGAGCATAAGCTCTGAAACGCGTAATAGACGAAGTTACAAGAAATCACACGGCGGATAATTTAAGGTAATTAATTTATTAATCCTAGACTGTTTAGCGATGCGTTAATATCGTTATCTTGCGCCTGTTAAACAGGCAATAACAGTGTGGATGGAACCGCACGCTGTGTAAACAAACTGCTTACCGCGGCTAACGAGCGACTCGATGCCGATCAGTAAGTACACAGTCCTACACTTATACCCACAAAATCAAATACGAGCGTGTCCACTGGAATCACAAGACACCTTACTTTCCATCTGGCCACAACCTTGTTTTTTACAAACAACATTATTCAAACGTTAAGAATTGTATTTGCAGAACATTATCTTCTTCTTCTTCTTCTTCTTCTTCTTCTTCTTCTTCTTCTTCTTCTTCTTCTTCTTCTTCTTCTTCTTCTTCGGCTACAGCCCGTTCCGACTTCACGGAGTCTCAGACCATTTTTTCCAGGGTCTTCCACGATCTGGTCTATATTCAAACACTAGTTTAGGAATACGCGTGCCTACCATACGTTCCACATGGGACTTCTGCCTGTATTCCTTTATTCTATCCAGAACCGACTGTAACTTCAGGTGTCTCCTTATGTCGTCGTTCCGTAGATGATCTCTCAAACTGCATCCACTAACTGCTCTTAAAAAACTCATTTCCGAGGCCTGTATTTTTGAAATATCTTTTAGCAGGAGAGTCTATGTTTCACATCCATACATTAAAGTCGGTACAGCCACAGCCTTATAGAACATTAGCTGTATCTCACTCTGCGTTTTATTCTACAATAGTCGTCTTATTGTTCCACATGTATAACTAAATTTATTTAACTGTCTCCCGATATCATTATCATTCCTACATGAGATATCACATCACAAATAATTAAAATGTGATATCTGCTCTAAAAGTCTATCACTATTTACAATTTATTTTTCTGGCAGATTGTATGCAAGGTATAAATAGACCGTTGTAACTCATTTTCACCTTCCCTATAATTATTTGGTCATCTGCGCATAGTAATCAGCTAAGCTAAGTGATCCTTTATCCGACATTCGTATACCTGCAGGACAGACGTTCATCCATTCTCGCAAAATTTCGACATGTGCATTTTAAATAAACTTGGAGAGAGGCTACAGCCTTAGCTGACACCTTGATTTATGGCCACTTCTTGTGATAATCTTCCCTTACCCAAATCTATGCGAATAGTTGTACCTGCATACAGGCTCTGAATAGCACATTAATTTTCTTAATAATAATTTGCAGTCCCAAAAAAGCTTCCTATTAAAAATAATATCAGGACCAAAAGTTGTCTTTATCCATGAAACCTTCCATTTTATGATATTAAATTATATCAGTTTACAGAGTAAGTAAGTGAATGATCTAATGAACTGCTCGCTGAGTGAATGAACTGCTCGTTGCATGTGATGGAATGAAATCTGCTCGTTGAGCTTCGCAAATAAAATAACAAAGCCATAACAATAGGAATATTACAGGAAATACTTTTCAGCATTTGTATTTCATAAATAACAGTTATTAAGCCGTCTGCGCAGTTGGCATAGCCATCAGACTGAAACGTATCTCTGAATACAAAATAACTTTGGCGTACAATGATGTAGAGATGAATAAGAAAAAACATCTTCTCTTCATGTGTGTCTTTTGCGTTCTGCGCCGCTTATCCAGCTTTTCCTGTTCAACGATTGATCTGATTCAACACCTCGTTCTTTGATCTCTTTCTTAATGCATCTTCCTAGATATACTTCTGTTTCTTAGAATGGTTTCAGTCGATGCCCTTCACCCAGATACAACGTCATCACTATCTTCGATAAGGATTAAACAAAAAATTGTTTGTCCCGGTCCCAAGCAGGTACACAAGTGCTAGATTATAGATTGACATTAGAAGAAATCCATTACACTAAAAAGATCTCCCTAACAACAATTTACAGATTGTCGCAAACGGTATTACGATCTACTGAAAAATATCAAATATTTTATCATACACTATCAATATATCTTAATTAAACGATCAATATTGTAACGTGTCGTTTCACCAAACATAAAACTAATAACAGTACTAACTAAAAGATAATTTACTGACTGTGACAAAAGATGTAAATAAATAATTAATTAATCGCACCGTTGAGTATACTTACATATGTTTTTATTTTGTGTTAAGCTGATTCATTCTAATAAGACAATATATATATATATTATTTTTAAAAATTCATTACTAGTGAAAGTGTAAATAAACCTATTTTAACTATGAGGAGGTCTGCGTACCTCAGACCGTTATTTTATATATCAAGAAAAAAAACTATAGAAAGTGAATTATTTAAGTGTTACAAATATAATCTTGTCAAACTCTAATTCTAAAAATTATATTGTGTGAAAGTGTAAGGAAGAAAAAATGAAGTTCAACGGAGTATTATTAATTAGACATTGGGAAACCAAACCCGTGACCCATAAAATATAGCCAAAGCCTTAACTAAAGAAATTAGTGTTTTTTAGAGAAGAGAGGAATTGTTGAAAATTTCTAATTGCAAGGCAGAACGTGTAAAAATTACTGCTGAATTGGATACAAATTGAAGACCAATAAAAGATGAGAGGACCAGGAAAAACAACGCAAAACCTAGAAGAATGATGTTTTAATCAAGAGACCAAAAAACCAGATGTCCAGGAATAAAGAATCAACCAATAAATCCGTTAAGAAAACTGCTAGATTGGTGAGATCACTCCAAGACTAAATCAAATATTCGAACAAACATTACGACAGTAACGATTGAATTACAACAAAAAACAATATAAAAAACATTATAATTGTGAGTTATTTTTGTACACTAGTATACAATAGTCATTAATAATAAGAGTTTTTGTTATAGTTTCTAGTATGTTTAAAAGAACCCACAAACATTCAACAGACGCGCACAACACCATATTACCAAGTCTCATGCATAAATATTATATTGTCTGTTCTATGTATAAATTGTACCAGACTTTAACGATACTTGTATGATAACCCTGAGATTCAGATAAATAATTCTCCATTTAAAAATAAAACACAGGTTTTTTTATTTAGTTACAAATCAACTTCAGACATACTAATTATTCTAATATTACATATTGGCTTCCAACGCGGGGCTGAACAAAATAAAAGTATAAATAAATGAGGATTATATTTTTTGAATATTACAATATTAATGAAAAGTAATTTTATATGAAAGCTTAATATTAAACATATTAATAACTTCTCGAAGCGAGGAAAGCTTCTAGAAAGACCAAAATACGAACTTGAATTATACATAAAAAGTGTGCTTTGAGGACACAGCGTTCATCGCCAACAAATATCAGATACAAAGTTTAGACGTTATTTTATATGAAAACTGATGTTAGGGACCGGCTATCTATTTTACGCTAAACGTAAATACTAAATACTTATCGTCTAAGTCCATCCCTAAGGTTACAGGTGACATATTAAGCACAACAAAAAATCTTTTATGCAACATTTTTGCTCTGCTTTTGTCGCTTTACTTAAAACCAAGTTCTGACATTGATTATATCTGAGTTTAAACTTCTTACTTAAAAACTTATGAGTCTTCTCCAATCATTCTTATCATTGGAGGCGTAGCGCTTTTGGGGTAAAATTATTTTACTTGTTTGTTCTATTATAACATAGTCATCATAATCATTATCATCATCATCATTATCATCATCATCATCATCATCATCGCCACCATCGTCATCTTCTTCTTCTTCTTCTTCTTCTTCTTCTTCTTCTTCTTCTTCTTCTTCTTCTTCCGCTTCTTCTCCTTCTCCTTCTCCTTCTCCTTCTCCTTCTCCTTCTCCTTCTCCTTCTCTTCTTCTTCTCCTTCTCTTCTTCTTCTTCTTCTTCTTCTTCTTCTTCTTCTTCTTCTTCACCAACATCATGTATAAAGCTATCTTCACCTTCATCTTCTTCTAAAGCGGAAGGAAGAAGCAGCCGTGGTAGACTGAGGAAAATCGTGGGAATCTTAAAAAGCGAAATGTCTATTACAAGAGGCGGAGATTGTAATGATAAGATGACGACGACAATGATAGGATGAGAATACTTCGTCGTTTACTAAGATCGGATCAAGTGGTTGTGGCCGATTAGTAGTGCAAAGTGATTATTGTGTTATAATTAGTGCGCAACACAATTAGTTGACATCACTATTGCGTGTGAACAAATTTAGCTTTAATTATTGTACGAGAGCGCCTTGGTGATTAAAAAACGTTATTTGTGACTAATTAAAGCTGGTGATTAGTGACTTCATTGGGGTCTGTATTTTGTTTCCACTGTACCATACGACGATCCGTGAGACCGTCGTAACAATATGTTATTTATTAGACATGGTTTAATACATACGGCTCACGAATGATTTTGGGGGTATCGTGATGATGCTCTGTTGGTCATTCCTGCGCTGTAAATATTCACAAACCTAGGTATGTATTAGTGGTTCCCAACTGATGAACCGTGACCTTAAGGATGAATCAGACCATGATGAGGATCTTAACCTTCGGGTCTACCAAAAAAACAAGTATAACAAAACACATGCTCTTTTAATCTAGTTTATTATGTGTAGCGAAAACAGCAGTGTACGAGAATGAAAGCGATCGACTGATAAAATATAATCAAAAAATCGGTTAGACGCGTAAGCTATATATACGCCTACTGTAGGGTACCCCATAAAGAATTCAAGATTCAAATACCGCGTAGTTGTGTCTCTGTTAGATTGGTGGTCCTGCAAATTTCCTGCTTGTCATGTGTTTATGTTACTATTAATTTTCGAGGAGCGTTACAAGAGAGATCAACGCGATGTTTTGGTGAAAATGGAGAACGTTACGCGGAGACAGTTTGCGACCTGCGTGAAAGTTTCGGTGACAAATCAGTAGGCATTTTAGATACTGATTAACAAACTTCCAGAAACTAAAATCAAAATATTTAAAACCATTGTTACAAGTATCATGACTTACGGCTCAGAAGTTTGGACTACCAATTCACACAAGCACAAAATTAATGACAGCAGAGGTGGACTTTTAGAGACGTTCTGCAAGAGTATCCAGACGTGAGAAAATTATAAGTGAAGTTATTAAGGACAGAATGAATGTGAAAAATTCAATTGTTGATTTTATCCATACAAAAAATTACAACGGTGTGGACACACGAAAAGAATGACACAGGAAAGATTGCCAAAGAGAGTTATGGAATGGATCCCACCAGGAAGACGGAAAAGAAGAAGACCACCTATCAACTGGATAGAAGAAATTCAGATTATATTGAGGGAACGAGAAATTGAAGATCTTTGGATAGACAAGGCACAGTGGAAGACGAGAATTCAATCAAGTCTGTAATCTTTGGATCCGGAAAATGTGTAAATATTGTACAGCCGGAATAATAATAATTAAGAAATTCCAATGAAATAGATTCTACTGTGAATGTTAAATTCCTTAAGCTTCCTCATGCTAGTCAGTCTTCTGTAAACATCCCAGTCGTACAGAAATTAATTAACAATGTGAGACCGGAAAAACCGAAGAAAACTGACTACTGACTACTCCGAGAAATAGTAGAGTTTCTAGAATTTGTTCTTCTGGGGGGGGGGGGGTAAGCATAAACAAGAAAAGGCGTATTCTGTCATGCAAAAAAAAAACAAGTTAAGACTAGTCAACATTACAATCTTTAAAGTGGCTAAAAAACGTGTGATAAAATCTTGAAATCAATATCATTAAAGAATATGGTAATACAGTAACACAATAAAAATACACGTTATTGAAACATTGTTTACAAAATACTTAATGAATGAATCAATTTCCCTGCATTTCATGCTGTGTAATAAACGTGTTTGTATATTAAAAAAACCTTAGTACTATATTACACAGCTGATAAAATAATAAAACAGCCTACAAATTAAGAGATTCAAAAAAAATTCTCGTCAACTTTTTTCGACTCTGGGGGATGTCCGGTCCCATTCATCCCCCCTAGTCCCTGACGAGAAGCACCAAGCAGCGATTCTAAAAAAATCTCTGTGTCTGAGTGCCTAAAAGAGTCAGCTGACGCAAGAACTCAACCAACAGACCGTTTGAAGTGCCGAGAATTTGTGCATTGGGTTCTGTGAAACCAAGAAGTGTCTAGTCTCATTGGAACAAATAAAACTTTATTCCTGTCGCATAACACGCGACGGGGCCAGAAGTGGCCACCGGGGCCTTGTGATTTCACACCATGCGACTTCTTCCTTTAGCGGATTTGAAATTTCGTTTTCTGTGAGTACATCACAAACAATTCCTGGACTAGAGGCGGATTCGATTTGTGAGTGGCGAAAATCAGTCTCATGTATGTGGAAAATTCATCGAAAATTTCATCAAAAAAAAAGAAGAGTGTGTCAATACAGTGTTGAGGACATTTGTCTCACACAATGTTCCATAATTATTCAAAGAAAGTGTAGTTGGATTCTTTTTTAAACTATCTTTCTACTCTTTTCTCCTATTTGTATCGGCCATCTGAGGACTACATGACAATTTCAATTCTTTATTCATTGTTCTATTCTTTTTCACCAATATTCTGTCATCTTTCCACTATGTCTCTTCTTCCTGTCTTCAGTCCACTTTGAACCTGCGTTTTTCTTTCTCCTACCCTGGACTCCTTCCATTTTGAACAATTTTGCCCGAAAACTTCTCTTTCAATTGCTTCTTCAGCGTATTATTTTTCTAAATCCTTTTTGATTTCTTTAATCAAACTCTCTCTACTCTTTTAATATATAATGTTTTTATTAAATTATACAATTCTGCCTTCTTTATGGTACACTCTACTAGCTTTGAGGAATAGGTATTACTCCGAAAACTCCATAGCTGAAGAAACAAATGGAAGCCCCAAATAGCACAATTAACATCAAGTCAGATAGTCATAATGTCAATTGATCCAATTACCTCAAGTGTAAATTTAAATAATTAAAGTTAGTTAAATTAAATTAAACAAAAATTAATTTTAGTTATTAAACACGTATACAAAATAAATTGTAATTATCCTTAGTAGGGTGAAGTCTCGACAGTACGGAAAGAGTCCGTGCTTGGGGTAATCAGTAGCATGGCGTTAATGTAACCGCTGTTGCCGGTGGCAACGGTCATGGAAATGAAAGAAAATATTATTAATTATATCAGAAATCAGAACGATATTAGCAGGGAAACTTGAAGAAAAGCATATCATTGCTTTCGAACTGCTGTGCACTTCCACCGTCTTGTGTTGCCGGCTCAGACATCGGCAATGTTTTACTGCGTGTGGTAATTGACATCGTACTAGTTGTTACTGTACAAACGGAAGGGGGACACATTTGTCCTGTCCACTCAATGTGTTGCCGCTGTATAAACCGGCAAAACGCTCAGTTAACAGCTATGTTCGCTTCGGAACCAACGTGCAGCAGTTATTACTTAACTGTTTGTGTTCATTTAGTCATGTGTTTCTCTGTTTGTCTTTATTATTATTAATTCGTTAATTTGTCTCCTCATTTATTCTCTGTAAGTGTAGTGGAGTGTCCTGGAAACGTCCTGGAAACGAAAGAAAATAATATTAATTATACCACAGAAAAATTTAGTTTAGTTATTGAATAATTCCCTTAAATTAATAATTGATTGAATTGAATAATTGAAGGGAAACGTAGCCTATTGCTTTCGAACTGTTGTGCACTTGGACCGTCTTGTGTTGCCGGCTCAGACATCGGCAGTGTTTTACTGCGTGCGGTCATTGACCTCGTAGTAGTTGTCACTGTAAAATCGGGAGGTGGACACATTCGTCCACTCAATGTGTTGCCGCTGTACAAACCGGCAAAACGCTCAGTTAGCAGCTTTGTTCGTTTCGGAACCAACGTGCAGTAGTTACTACCTACCTATTTGTGTTTTGTTCCCTTAGTTATGTGTTTCTCTGTTTGCCTTTATTATTATTAATTCGATTATTTGTGTCTTGATTTATTCTGTTTAAGTATAATGGAGTCGGATCCCGTTGAACCGGGGCCCTCTTCTTCTGCCAGCGAAAGATAGAAAATACTCTAAAGAGATATTTTAGCTATAAAAAGAATATTTTGACTCTAAAAAGATCACATGCTACTAGAAAAAATTCGAATTAATTTTCAGGCTAAGTTTTATACCTATCAAAACCGGCAACAGCTGTTATGTAGCCACGTCACACCAAACGCCTATTCTCTAGTACACATAATTTATGTATTATTTATGTTTAATGAAGAAATTTGTGTTAGTGGTTGAAATCATAAGCAGAATGATCACTGTTGCACACCACTATATAAAAATTATCCCGATTAGCGCTTTCAAGCTTCACAGCTCATCGTCAGATCGCAATTGACAGAAATTATGTGAAAACAAACCCTTCACCCCTCTCACCCCACCCTGCTCACACACAACAAGCTATAATATAAATGTCCCTTCCCCACCCCCTAAACCCTGTCCCACCATCTGTACAGTTACATATTTTTCTACCAAATTCCTTGTGTTTCAGTGTTGTGTGTGTGTGTGTGTGCATCCTTTTAAACTTACCCTCTTCCTCTCCACACACGTGGGTGGAGAGGACAGAGGACAGATAGATAAGATTTAAAATTATATTGCATAGTACTAATTGGATGTTTTAAAATAAGGGTGTGTGACTGACCCACGTGTGTGGAGAGGAAGAGGGTAAGTTTAAAAGGATGCACACACACACACACACACACACACACACACACACACACACACAACACTGAAACACAAGGAATTTGGTAGAAAAATATGTAACTGTACAGATGGTGGGACAGGGTTTAGGGGGTGGGGAAGGGACATTTATATTATAGCTTGTTTTGTGTGAGCAGGGTGGGGTGAGAGGAGTGAAGGGTTTGTTTTCACATAATCTCTGTCAATTCCGATCTGACGATGAGCTGTGAAGCTTGAAAGCGCTAATCGGGATAATTTTTATATAGTGGTGTGCAACAGTGATCATTCTGCTTATTATTTATGTGTTTGTACAAGTGTTTCTCAGTTGCCAAAGATGAGTAAACCTATAATTCTTTTTTTTTCTTTGAAAAGTGGACACAAACCTTTTAAATTGAGTCCAGTTAATTGATGGAACCTCGCCAAACTTTTCGTTATTTATTCAGTTCACGGTAGCCTACTAGGCGATTGATATAAATCCATATTAGTTTATTTTTTATGGGTACTGTAAACGTTTTAGTAATTGTATTGTTTGTTTAAACGAAGATACAAAACATTCTCATTTAATCTCCAACAAATATTAAATACAGATTACTGCCATGTACTGCCATGGACGCCAAAACACAAACACACTCTCTAACTCACAGAAATCGAGAAAACATTGTGTCTATCTCAACTCCATTTAAAACCAAAACAAAAGAGAAGGACTGTTCATGAATAATCCAATTTATGTGCCAAATGTCCGCCCTAACGGCAATTCCGATGATTTGTACGTCAAATTAAGCCAGTTGTACTGCGATGGCCGAGCTTCTCCCTCCCTTACGGCGATATCTGCCACAAGCCTTTCCATGTGTCATTGACATCTGTCGAAATATATTTTTTATTTTTTTTTTGCAGTTATCATCCCTTTCTCCTCTTCTTGTTCCACGTGTCTGAGACATGCCTTTGCGCTTATGAACGACAAAAAACAAAACAGAAAATAATAAATTACAATATTTACATAAAATCCCCGGTATTGAGCAAGTGGTTACTGCTTGATAGCAGTTGAAGTGAGTTTTACTTAATTTTATTCCAATGGTCTGTTTCCGTTTTAACAGAGTCCCAATATTCTTGATAACGACCAACATAGGCCTACTACTTGTTGGCGCAGAAACTCCAGACTTACAGGTATTGTTTAAAAAGATCGTCAATCCAGAATTATGTAATTAGTCCATTCTGTCTGTCTATCTACCTGCCTGCCTGTCCTCCCTCCGTCTCACTCTCTCTCTCTCTCTCTCTCTCTCTCTCTCTCTCTCTCTCTCTCTCTCTCTCTCTCTCTATACCCGTTTGTGCCGAACCTTGGCCCCCTTTGTGATTTGTCGTCATACGTCACAATTCTGCTCTGACTTTACGAGTTCTCAGTGCCCAAATTTTCACAAATCCACCCCGTCAAGTATGTTAGCTTTTTTCTTTGCCTACGTACAGTTCTAGAGTTCCCTGCGTCACTTTTCTTGCCACAGACTACCGTCCATCCGTCCGTCGTACGTTCCGGTACGCTTGAAGCTTTCACACTTTATATCCCTAGTTACTGGTCATACTACTTTTATACTTCTTCTAAAGTTCATGGTTAATTAAAACGTCTTCTCAACTACCGATATCGCTGATAGCTTCCAAAACTTTCCTTAATAACTTCCTTCCAAACAACGTAAGTTGGTTTCATCGTCCAGCACTCAAACACATAGGCCAGTATGAGTCTTACTATGGTTTTGTGAGTTACGGGGTTTGAGTACATAAGTCGATTTTTGAGACCACAGTATACCCTGTTTGCTTCGATAAGTTTCGTACCTGTTTCTTCAGACATGCTGTTATCCTAGACTATCGGAGATCCCCAACTAACTGAAGCGTTCAAACCTTTCGAAAAAAATAATTACCAGTGTTGATCACAGGTGACAAATTTGGTCTGCTAGCTTTTCCTGTAGTCACTTCCTGTAGCTTTTCCGGTACTTAGTTTTTGTGTGATTTATACGAAGAACATTTTTCCGTTCCGCGTTTTCCGCTACGAATTGTTCAGGACTCTCTCGGTTCTAGCAACACATTAAAGTCATGTAGGAAGGCTAGACTCAACATTTATTTACAATTTCTATTAAGAAGGGTATCGCAACCGAAGTCAACATTACTAAAATCAGAAATTATCCCGCTGTGCGGCCGTGGTCGCTTATATTATAGTTCATTCTAAACGTTTCGGCCGCACCTACCAAGGCCATCGTCAATAGAATCGCGTTCAAATGAATGGAAAGCCGAACGCACCTGACTGTAGAGGAATAATCAAACCAATATTCACAATATCTAAAGCAAACCACTGATGTAGAAGAATATACAGTATTTATAAATGACAAATGGTTTAGCAAGGATCGATCAATAAGTATAGACAATTTTTTACATGATGTAGAAAATTTGTCTATACTTATTTACAGAGCCTCGCTAAACCTTTCATCATTTATTGGTTAACGGTCACTACTTATTTAAGGGCAATATTTATAAAATAATATTATTTAAAATAAACTTGCATGAAATATAATACTATTAATCTATACTCACCTTATTTTTTGCAAGGGTCCATAGTGCTACAGTTTCCAATCGTTACTCCAATGCTGCTTTGGGTACTATAAGTACTTAAGCACTATAAAGTCTTACATGAACAGGTTACTGGCCTGTTGCACAACCCCCTACCAGGAGCATCAGAGACCCTTCTGTCAGGGTTACCATACCTTAGCCGAAAAGCTGCTGTTTTGGGGCGCAGAAGATTCGCCCCCACCCTTCTCTTTCTGATATATGATTCGGTGGCTTTGTATCGGTTATTCTGATACTGAACGTTTCTTAGTATTTCCAGTGCTCGCTTATCGGCATCAGTGAATACTCTAAGATCCTAAGGCATCCAAAATTAAGAGATTAGAATGAAAAAAGAAAGACACCCTTGAGCACTCTAATAGCGTCGGGGTCAGATAAGAACAAGAGTCGGTCAAGAGAGACTAGACAGGAAAGTTTAAAGGAAGGAAGCTCACCCAAGAGACGTTGAAGGAAAGTAAGACGCCAGCCAGGGCACATCGGTATTGCCAAACCCGTATCCACAAGGTGTGGACCCCTGATGTTGTAAGACAATTGCAATACTGACATTGACATATGCGAGTGAGGAGTGGGTCTTGATAAAAAAAAAGAATTCAGAGTGCTTGACAAAAACTGCAAGATTTAGAGTGCTGAAATGCAGTATCATCGAAGTACTTTTATCTGTACATTGCAATATAGAATAAGGAATTAGGATATCAGAGCAGAACTCGAAGTAAAGGACATAAAAGAAATAATTTTAGCTTACAGAAGACAATGGTGGGATCATCTGCAAATAATGACAGAGGATTGATTGCCGAAAGCGGCACACAAGTATAAAGCCATTGGTAGAAGAGACGTGGGTCGTCCGAGGATGAGATGGATGTCGGAACAGGTTTATATAATCTAATGCTTGAAGAAGAAGAAGAAGAAGAAGAAGAAGAAGAAGAAGAAGAAGAAGAAGAAGAAGAAGAAGAAGAAGAAGAACTATATTGACATAGCAAATATCGAAGGGTTAATAGTAAACTACTCAAGTCCAAGTTTTTAATTATGTTTCAAGATGTTTCCTAAGCGACATTTTTATGCATTTCTCTTTTTCTTTTTACTTTTTAACAGCTATGTAAATAATAAATAAAAAAACTCAATTAATAATAAAAATTAACCTTGAAAATCAGTTTTGTGACTTATCATTTGACTTGAAAACCTTTAATTTCAGTTTTCTGTAAATTCACATGAGTGGTCTTGGGTTTAGTTTTACTACTAACCTCTCGATATGTTATTCTGGTGTACTTAAGAATTTAGTCAAAATTCTTATGAAGAACCAAAGAAGAATTTTGGTAGTAGGACTAGTAGAGGGAAAATGAGGATTCAAACTCACAAAGGAATGCCGCCTTCTTAAAAAACACTAAAAAAACACTAAAAAACATGATCTCAGAGATGACGCCGCCACCGCTGGACCCGCAGCATCCCGATGGACCACAGCACCGCGAATTTCCGCGAATAAATTTTTTTATTTTTTTAATTTTATTTTTTTTTTATTTTTTTAATTAAATTGATTTGGTGGGATGATGTTCAATGGACCACCAGCATCCGTGAATTTTATTTTTTTAAGAAAGCTGATTTGCATATCAGTGGGTGGTGTTGGGTGGGAGGTTGTTTTTTTATTTCATATCAGTGGGTGGGGGGGTGGTTCCAACTCGAAGCATTATAGTGTATACTAAAATATATGATCAGGTGTACCAACCTTTGCATGAGTTCAAATTTGTTGTGTGTTATAATGTATATTAAATCTATATGATCAGGTGTACCAACCTCTGTAGTATTATTATAGTGTATAGATATTTTATATGAGCAGGGTTGTCAACATTTTCTGCGGTGGGGGGAGGGAAATTCAAATATGTGTTATATAGTGTATATATTAAAATATATGATCAGGGTTACCAATCTTAAATTATTGTGTGCGTGTATAGAGCAGATCTGCCAACATTTCTTTCTCTTCTGTGGTGGGAAATTCAAACTATATATGATCATAATTGTTACTCTCTCTCTCTCTCACACGGTGTGTATGTCTCTCTCTCTCTCTCTCTCTCGTTGTCAAACGTTATGCTCACCGGCATTATAGTGTATATTAAAATATATGATTAGGTGTACCAACCTTTACATGAGTTCAAATTTGTCGCGTGTTATAATGTATATTAAATCTATATGATCAGATGTACCAACCTCTGTATTATTCGTCCTCTCTCTCTCTCTCCCTCTCTCTCTCTCTCACACGTTGTGTATGTCTCTCTCGTTGTCAAACGTTATGCTCAAACTGTGGTCAGTACCGAGCGCATGTATATGAAATTAGAAAGTTTATATTTATTCGACAAATATTAACGTCCTCTCTCTCTCTCTCTCTCTCTCTCACACTCTCACTTGTTTCAACTGTGTCAACAAATAGTAACGTCCTCTCTCTCTCTCTCTCTCTCTCTCTCTCTCTCTCTCTCTCTCTCACTCTCACACGTTTCAACTATGCAAGGTTTCATACCCTTTCTCCTGTCTCCCTCTCGTACATTGAGTAGTCGGTGTGATGAATAAATAATTTTAGCCCTCTCTCGTTGTCAAAACGTCGTCTTCATTTTCAATGTATTAAATAATTAATTAATAGTTTTATAATGCAGTCAGTGTGATTGATCCTTGTTAGAAATATATATATTTGGCGTCAATGAACTACTTACCTGTTATGTTGTTACAGACAATACTTCTGTTTTAAGGTTGCAGTTTACACACACATAGGTTCAGTAGTGTATAGCGAAATAAATTAAAATTATACACACACATGAAAACGGCGGCTGAAATTCATACAAATCTTCTGATGTAACAGTTCACAAAAAATAAATTAATTGTACACATGTTCAGAGGTGTAGAGTGAAATAAAATAAAGTCATAATTTGTTTAAATGATTAAATATATTTTAACATTCACAATATAAAATTCACAATTAAATAAATACATTAGAAATTGATATTTTTCGAAAGTTTATATATATATATAATTGTGTGTCGTACTTGTAGAAGAAGCAACCTGCAACATAACAATACAACAACATTAAAATCATGTTAAATATCACACACACAGATGCACACGCAACGCGCGCACATACAGACGCATACGCAACGTAATCACACACACACACACACACACACACACACACACACACACACACACACACACACATACGCATACGCAACGTAACCAAACACGCAACGCGCCCACACACAGACGCAAACGCAACGTACACACGTTTGGGTTACACCACACGTGCACGCACACACACACAGACGTACACGCACACATACGCAACGCACCCACACACAGACGCAAACACAACGTAATCATACACATACATACAACATGTACATGTAGGACCAATAAACAGATAACAGATTTAAATATGCTATAGTCATTGTAAGACGTTACAATCATTGAAGTGTTTAATAAGTAAATTGTATGTATGTATATATCACTGAATAATAATAATAATATAATCGTTCTAGTGTTATCGTTTGCTGCAACAGGTAAAGCAGTTACAAATAATTACATATAGGTTCAGAGGCGTATAGTGAAATAAATTAAAAATCCATTCATCAAAACTTTGTAAATTAGAATCTGCACTACATTCAAACATACGCACACACACAATGATAAAAAAATTGTTTATTAAAAGTAGTTTGTTACCTTAACGTGGTACGATTTCCATATGTACTGTTTGATTCCTCATGCCTCGAAACACGAGATGTAGGTCGCTGGGGCTTATATGACGGAGCTCTTCATCTGTAAAGACGCAAGCATACCTCTTAGGTAGATATACACGATAGTGTAGCTCACCATCTTCCAACGTTACAAGCACAGACTTCCCATATCTTGTGTCCACATGCACCATGTTAACAATCGGATACTGCTTGTTCAATGTTAATTCTGCACACCGTTTGTACTCAATAGCAGAAACTGCATTGAATTTTGTGATAAACGACATTATTTATTAGAAGTGAAAGTAATGATGGTGATGTGGTCATCAGGAAAGTTCACGTTCATCGCCCGAAGCTTTGCATGTACATACACACAGGCAGAATTAGCGCTGTTACAAAATATATATATATTAGGAAAGTCAAGCCCACAGACTACTAGAAATAGTTATCGTTTGAAAAAAAAAAGAAACCACACATTACGAACTAATATCGTTACAATAATAATAATACATAAACTTACGTTTACGGTCGTCCAAACTGAAGTATGGAGTGACAATAACTATAGATATCACAGTAAGAATTTTTGTTGTTGTTTTTAACAGGTGATGTTTTTCATCCCCTGAAGCTTTGTATGCAGAATTATGACTGTTACATAATATATATTAGGAAAGTCGTCAGAAATAGTTATCGCCTGCAGCAAGAATTTTTGTTGTTGTTGTTTTTAACAGGTGGTGTTTTTGCATGTACATACATGCAGAATTATGGTTGTTACATAATATATATTAGGAAAGTCGTCAGAAATAGTTATCGCCTGCAGCAAGACTTTTTGTTGTTGTTTTTAACAGATGGTGTTTTTCATCCCCTGAAGCTTTGCATGTACATACATGTAGAATTATGGCTGTTACATAATATATATTAGGAAAGTCATCAGAAATAGTTATCGCCTGCAGCCATATACAAGTTTACCTAATGAAATTAACAATGCTATGAGACACTTACATTAAAAATGTTTGTATAACAGAAAAATCATTAATTATCCACTCTCTAAGTGCGTGCACATTATGGTTTGTACATAGTGTAGAAGAAGAATTGCAATGTGTAAGACATAACGCCCCAGGAATGTCTTTTGGTACGTCTTTTGGGCAACCAATGTCATCAAGATTTATTATATGATAATGAATTATTTTCGATTCTAAAAAACGTTTTTTCTCAAGACCCTTCACAAACACATATTTATATATGTTCGTATACGTTGTTAACACTGAAACAAGATTGTCGTACGGTGTCTCTCCTTCATCCCATCTTAGCCCATGATAGTTTGTCGTTAACCAGCAGTTGGTTCTAGTGTATTTCGAATTCGTAACGACTGTAGCAGGCGGGGCGAAAATCCAATGTCTGCATGCAAAACGTGTTACGTCCATAACCGACAACTCCTTTACTATATAATTGCCGTTGTCATCATAAAAGCAGTGAAAGTCAATTATTACAGCAGCGTTTTCCATTATACTATATAAAAAAAAGGAACCACACATTACAAACTAATATTTATAAACACAAAGATCGTTACAATAATAATACACAAACTTACGTTTACTGTCGTCCGAACTGAAGCGTGGAGAGAGAATAACTATCGATATCACAGTGAGAATTCTTTTTGTTTTTAACAGATGGAATTTTAGCAGGAGGGGGAGCAGAGTCGCTGTCGGCAATTAATTTGGCACGTACGTGAGATTTTAATAAAACAATTAACAGTTTTTAAATAATAATTTTCGGAAACAACCCCCGACTTAAAAAAAAATATAGTTTACCTTGTGGTATACAGGGAGAACGACACGTAACGCTCACTGGATGTTGCGATGCAGGATACGCGTTCGTCCTTATATTTCCCTAAACCAAGCATTAAATGGTGACAGTCGTAGCCACGAAGGTTGTGAAAGAAGACGGGAATATGACGAGGCATCTTGTAACTCAGATTACAGCTATTATGGGCTGCTCCCAAGAATTTCCCCGTAAGATGGCAATGATTGCGTACCTTGTCATCGTCTGTCAAAGGGCGCTCACACAAATGACAAACGGTGGCGTTAGTGAACACAACATTGTCATCATCGGACATAATTAATTGTACGTTATGTCGTACCACCTTCATCATATCCTCGGCGTCTTTCAACAACCACGAGAAGAACGTGTCTACAACGTTTTCACCCCGATAAACTTTAGCCTCTCTCCAAAGGCTGTGCGTATGATCGACGATAGCATAGGAGAAACCTGACGGGATATGCATCGCTTCGTATGATGTGGACGATACAGGAGGAGAAGTTAGTTTCTGACGGACACCGCTGCTATCGACGGAGTAGAATTCGCCTAACTCGTGCACTGTCGTCGGGACGTTGTTACCAGGTGAACACGATTGAAGCGGAGTGATGAGGGACTCGAAGTCGGCGTAGACGGTGAAGGGTACTTTAAGACAGTGCGCGTAATTTTTAAAGGACATAAACTTCTCCTCCTCCGTGGGCATTTTGGTTTTCTGCTCGCCGTAAGGTGTGCAGTAGGGGAGATGATCGGACAGACCATGTTCTGTAGTGAAACGATGCAGGCAGTAGTCACAGTAAAATGATTTATTGCTACATTTTGTTAGGGATGATAACAATCTACTCATGTTACTGATAAGACAGTAATGTTTTCGGCTATTCGTATCGGTCAGAAGCAAAAGATTAACGTGATGAAATGCACCGATTCTTTTAAATTTGGGATATACAGAAAACCCACAACTACAGACATGGTTATTCATGCAGATTCGTATCACCCATACACACAAAAATTGGCTTCCTTCAATGCTTTCGTACACAGATTTTTGTCATTCCCACTAAGCCAAGAAGACCTGAAGGAAGAGATGAACACTGTCAAAGTCATTGCCGTAAGGAATGGATATAAAGACACAATTATAGACAAACTAATTCGTAAACACAAATCCAAAGCAAATAAAGTGATTATATCTAATAATACAGAGAACGCTTTCATCGCGACTGAATATACTAATCTTCTTCCACAAATTATAAAAAACGTATTTAAAAAACTAAACATTAATGTATTTTTTAAAACCACGAATAACTTGCGGAATTTCTTCAGACATAATAAACATTCAGAACTTGAAAATAACTCGGGTGTGTATAAAATTGTGTGCGATGATTGTGACATGTTTTACATTGGCCAGACAGGGAGAAAATTTAAAGATAGATTTCGTGAACACATACCGAAGGGCAGCATTAGATATACTACCTCCAACTTCGCGTTACATTTGATTAATAATAACCACAGATACACTAGTTGCGCCAAAAATTTGAAACCACTACATATTTGCAACAAAGGGCATTTATGAGCGCTTTAGAAGAATTCGAAATCTACAAAGCATCGAGAACACAAAAAAATCTAGTGCTCAACGATCAATTGTCGTTTAACTCGAACAGCTTGTACGATACTGCGTTACAACATGTTTATCAGATTATAGACGAACGAGAAATCAACAGTTGCGATTATGAACCCGAACAGTGCGCACTGATTCTTCGCGCGGTACGTTATTAATGTAGTGTGTTTTTAATGATGTTAGTAAAAGTTTTTATTTACGTTGACAAGTTCTCCATGTGAGAACGAAAAGTTTTTAAACCTGAAGATGGGAACATGTTTCCCGAAACATGTCGTGTATGACATATAACGAAGTCGCAAGATGGAAAGGAAATAAGTTAAAACTATAAGTTTTATTTCAATAACGCGACTTGGAGACCACAAAAAAAAACGGATGTAAGTATGGAAAAAAGATAAAGACAAGAATAGAAAAGAAAAGAGTTGTGAAGGGAATGTTATACTGTAACAAAATTCACCTCTCACGATCGGTACTGAACTGACGTAACTGCGATCACATAATAACTTGACCATTTGTTACCGGAAGTACATTTGTTCGACCAGTTTCTAGCATAAAGCGACGACGAAGCGAATTGCTTTCCGTCCGCGATGCAATGTGTCACATTCAAACTGTTCGCAGAAGGCGTGTACCGTTTTAAATTAGATTCAAACATTTGTTATCGAGTTGTTGTCAAACTTTACTAAACAAATGGCACAAAACTCGGAAGTAGTGCCAACCTTGTGATGTCACGGTACATCGCAATCGTAATATCGAGTCAACAACCAACGCAATGAGTTGTATAAATGATTCCGCTGTCAGCTGAATCTATACCAAACACTGATTGGCATTGTGCGTGTGAATTCTTTGACTTGCGAACTCAGTTACGAGTTACTATTTCTTTTATGAATTTGCTAACTGCTATAATTTGTTATTGTTCGACTAAGCTTTTCGTCATTACTGACATCTTCAGGTCTTAAACAACTAAGATGTCAGTAAACTAAGGTCTTAAGAGGTTTAAGAGGTTCTTAATACCTCTTAAGCCTCTTTAAGAGGTTTAAGAGGCTTAAGAGGTTCTTAAGAGGTCTTAAACTAAGGTTGTTTAAGACCTGAAGATGTCAGTAATGACGAAAAGCTAAGTCGAATAATAAAAAATTATAGCAGTTAGCAAATTCATATAAAAGAAATTGTAAGGATGGCTGCTAATTTAAACAATCAGTTACGAGTTGTTGTTGTAATTTTTTTTTAATTACATGGGTATAACTGAAACAATGAAGGGAAAAGAATTGAATTGGTACGGGACACCACGAATACTATGCCGAAGAAAGGAGATCCCAAAAACATCTCGAACTGGTAACCAACAGAAGAAAGGGAAATAGAATGATCAAAACTTTCGTAGGAACAAGACGTGAAAAAAGCGCTGGCGAACAGCCAACTAAAAGACGAAAACTTGAAACACACACACACACACACACACACACACACACACACACACACACACACACACACACAGTAGGAATGTAGTCTCTCTAGCGAGCTCTTCTGACTCAAAAGCGCCAGTAACGGGTGCGAGTCATTTCACTTTCACCGTCTGTTATTAGAGGCAGGACGATGTAAATTGAACACTCGGGTCTCGATGCGCAGTAGGCAAACACCTAGCTGCGAGGCTAACAAAATGTTCAGTCACTTCGCACATGCGCACAACAGTCTTGTCAGTGTTTCATAGTGTGAACATCGGCTGCAACAAGACTGGTGAGAACAATGGAAACATTGTGTGTGACAAAGACAGAGGTAGTACATGAGTGAGACGGTGTACTGTTATCGTGTTTCCTCTCCTCTCCCTTCTACAGACAACTTAGCTATACTTGTTAGTGGGGGTAATTCATTGGTTGGGTCGGCACAGATGACTGTTCAGGAGCCTATAGCTTAATACCTAATAAAAAAAGATTTTACTAAAACACGTTAATAAATTAAAGTTATACTATCTACAAACTAGTGTCTCCCTCTCCTGCAGACAACTTGGTACAGTTCGATGGAGGCGTTGGAATTTATGCTTTGAAATCTAACTCAGGCTTCTGCGCTGATTCATAAATGCACAATAGTGCTATGGTACAGTGCATCATAAAATATTTCTTTGACAAGCTAAACATTTTAATTTCTCTTCTTCTGTAAGGACTGCAAAAAATACTCATAGAGAATTTCCAAAACCACACCTTTTATTACTAGAAGGTCTCGTGAAAAACTGCAATTCCCTAGACATCCTTTTCTAATCAAGTGAATTTAAAACTTTTAGACTGGTTAAAAACCTTCAACACATATCCTTTTAGGTTAACGAGACTCCGTTTCTGACCATCTGGTTTTGGTGACAACTAAACTAAATGTCAGTACAACCCGAAACAATTGCGTTGTTTGGAAAGTTTTAACATTAGTAAATTTTATAGTCGGCTTGTATTACTCGCTTTATGATCAATAAAGTTGTTCAAAAAAAATCGCAATTAAAATTTAAGTGCCTAGACAGCTGAATTAAGTCGGCGAAGTGTCATCGCTCTTCGATGGCAATAAATTGTAAATTATATTGTACACTTTTTACAATATTTAACAATATTGGCCATGAAAATTTTCAACTATTATGTTGCTGGTATATTAATGTTGCTCCTCATTAGTGAACAGCTTATCTATATTGCTGAAAATAAGAAATTTGGTTTCTTTCATACGTCGAAACTAAGTTAAATTTTGCACCCGACATTACTATTAAGAGAGATGATAGTTATGCTTCGTGAATACAGAAAACGTTCCACCAATGAGTGTCAAGCCAATGTCCGTCATGACTCTGAGGATCCCATTTAGTGCCACTGAGGTTCCTGGCACCAAGCCTCTTCAGCCCGGAAGATTTTACTACAGCGTGTGGCGCATCGAGCATGTAATAATATGATGGACCATTCAGAATGATTGATGAGGACATTGAAGACCCGTATTGTGGCGGCAGCATTAAAATATTATTGCAAAGAGTAAGTACTGGTGGGCCAGAACGAATACTGTGACATCACGAGTTAAGTGCTTCAGAATTACAATTACAATTACTTCTAACTTTTAGTCTTTTTCACAAGGAAATCAATTTCGTTAAATTTATATTTTGTGCTAAAATTAGCCTACTTCATTTTAAAACAATAGCTAAGTAAGTTGTTTACTGAATAAAACCACTCTTCTTTTAAAAATTACTCACTTCTACTAAAAAAATTACAGATCTTCACCGCCCTTAGTACGGTCAGGAACGTGTCGTACTCTGTTGTACTTACGTACGAAATCTCTTTTTGAAACGTTAATAAATAACGATTGGGAAATTTTAAAATATTTTTATGTCTAGTGTTGCTGATATTATAAAAATTATTTAATTGAACGAGTGAAACGAATTCTCAGTTTTAACTGGACAGTCGGCATTTGTCCGTCTGTCTAACCGTCTAACTATCTATCTATCTTTTGAGGTATGTCTCAAGATAAGTTTTGACCGCATCAATGGTACATATCGTACCAAATCGATCAAGACACCAAATCGTAGATTCCTAAATCTCGCCACTATTTATTCCTCATTAGCGATTTTCACAATAAGTTTTCTCTAATTTGTATTGCAATTTAGGTAAATTAGTCTCTTGAGAAGAACATAAATTGTATACAAATATAATAAGTAAAAGCCTGAATTCAATATCAAAAAAAAGCTCTTTTATTTAAAAATCCACCTGTCTTTAGAAAGGTACAATCTACTTATTGTAACATTTCTATTCTATAAATCAAATAACTGAAAACAGTACATTAAAAGAATTCGTATAGCCTACGTTGATTTGGGAAAACTTTATATCCCTGATTGTTAGATTTGAAGACGCATCTTAAACGTTTAATAAATGTGATAAAAGAATATTTGTAACGGAACAACCATAAGCACCCAGTGAGGAGGTAGTCGATTGGCAGCAAATTTTTTTCTGACAGATGACTGACAATAGGATAAGGTTACTCCTCTATGATTTAATACAAACTTAGCCAGCATCCCCGAGGCCTGAAAAGGAACGTTCCTACATGTGTGAAACGTCTATGGACAGGACTTCACCAAATCCAGGACTATATGCCGCTCTTCACTGGTATGGCAGAATTTTGAGAGTGAGAATATTTTGCAAAAATATCTATTTATGAATTTTACTAATTTTTGCCACCGTATGTTGTTCTTGATTATGTAATTGGACCTTTGCCCGCTTGGCACCGAATGGTTTCGAACTATGAATTCGTGGAAGGTCAAGGAAGGATGGGCACCGTAACAGGCAATTGGTGCCTAATACTTGAAGTGCAGACAAAGAAGGTATTTATGAACTTCGGAAAGCAGCTGTAGAATATAAACAGTCAGTTACATCGGTTATCTGGTACGAATAGGCTTGAGACATCAGTTACAAAATTAAAAATTATGGTTTAGGTTAGATCAGGTCCCAGCCAATACGTGGTAAAATTGTCTTGCACGATACTGCTTAGGAACAGGTTAGGAAGACGAAATAAAGCTGTTATGTACAGGTGTTACGAACGTAATGTTATACCATTACAGAAAGCTCTACATGTTTCTCGGCTATCCCATCGGGGCCCAGCTGTAATGTTTGTGTGCGTACGTATTGCTGCTTTGATAGGAAAGACAATTACGTGACATTTAACATGCGTCAATAATCGAGGCTGTTCCAGACTTCACCGGTTACGCACAGTGTTCAAGGCCGCAATCAATTAATCTAGTGTTTTAGTTTTAGTGTTTTCGAGTAGTGTTGACGCGTATTATGGATTATTCTGGAACACTTGTGCTATCTATTTAAAAAATGGCAGCTGCCCTTAGAAGTCAGTTTACTTCGAGCGATTACTCAGTGCGTTTCA
Source organism: Magicicada septendecula (assembly GCA_034769895.1). Lineage (NCBI taxonomy): Eukaryota > Metazoa > Arthropoda > Insecta > Hemiptera > Cicadidae > Magicicada > Magicicada septendecula. Next base: position 13,547,767 of record CM068375.1, read on the forward strand.
AGTGGCTATCAGTGAAAAGTGATTATTGCGTGGGACATTATAGTTAATTATTAGTTGCGTGTGGAAAAATTTAACTTGGATTATTGTACAAGTTGATTATAAACTGTTAAAGCTGGTGATTAGTAACTTGATTGGTATCTGTAACTTTGTTTTCCACCAGTAGACCGTCGTAACAATAATTTAGATCTAATCAGTAAAGAGAGCAAATTTCAAAATACTCATAGAACGACAGAAAACTCTCTATAAAGGAAATTAAAAAAAAAAATGATTTGAAATAAACGGGGAACCTATTAATCAAGTAATATTATATGTTTGTGAAGAGTAGACGATGAAGAAGACAGACTGGGGTCAGATTCGAGTGGACTGCAATGAAATACAAACCAGTAAAGCAGTAAAGGACAGTACAAGGGCAAATAGTGCAAGAAAAATGGGATGACAGAAAAGACTTGAACACACTCTCTGTTAGCGAGAAATAACGTCAAACGACAAAGACGTTTACAATAAAACGGGTAATACCCCTATTTCTTTGGTTAGCCTATAATCATAAACCTCATGGTAGGAGATACACTGGACGACCGGGTGTAGGAAATGGAGCCTCAAGAACACCTTTTCCACATTATTGAGTTGGCTTTAAACCGATGTCATTTCCATCTTTTTTGTGTGAAGAGATTATAGGCTACTGGATCAGCTCTAGTACACGAATGACATGGGATAGCCTGGTGTCGGTACAGACTTAATACGATCATCTGAGTTAATACCAAGGTGCACGTACTGGTCTGATTAGACGCGTGTTCTACTGGTTTCGCGACAATATCGTCAGATCCAATTTTGTTCTCACAGTTGCAGCCGGTGTTTCTATTTTTGGCCGCATCTGCGGAACACACGGCCACACTTGCATGTTAATGACGATGACCTAGTTTGAAATATTCAGCACATACCAATTAGACGGTACTTTTTATTACTGCTTTGTCTTTGGAATTAATCAACTTATCATCACTGTATTTTTTACACACGCGCGCGCGCGCGCTCTCGTACATATATATATATATTTATATTGATATTTACTTGTTTACTTATTCATTTATTTACGTAACCTAAGGCAACGCTCTCCGCAACACAGTACAACAGTTGAAGGCCTTATACAATTCCCTATTTGTTGCGTTTTCACCTTTACTATTTACAATATTATTACAGGAATTTTATATCTTCTTATGATTTTCCCAGACTTAATTATTTATTTTTTGGCAAAAATGAACATCTGTGCTCTCAAACCGAACCAATGTTCGTATGTAGCTTTGTCTGTGTATTTTCCTTTGTTTGTCTGAGGATTACACACAGTAGTACTCTAGTAACTGAATTAAATTAAAGTAATTGAGAAGAATGACGAATGCTCTAAGAAGATAAAGCAATTGAAAAAGATGAGATATAGACGACTAAATAAGTTGCTAAGGAAACGTTAACACATAAGAAATTAAAGATCAGCCTGAAGAAGCGATGAAAATTGTGATGCTGGTACATGTGCCGTCCTTCAAAGGTTGTGTACTGAGAAGAGGCTTAAGATTAAATAAGGCATCGGTAAGAGAAAACGGATGTGTGAATTCATAAAAAAAATGAAGGAAAACAGAAAGTGCTAGTACGGAAGCCACGCACACGAGAATTAAAAAAAAAAGTTAATAGGTAGGAAAAACAAAAAAACAAAATAGATAGTAGAATGTCTTACGAGAACATAGGAAAAGTCGGTGGCTTAAGAACATGGTCACTCACCATTTTTCTGATTAAGGTTGGAGAAGATGACATTCCTAATATATGATCATATTCCTGTGTTAAGAGGTGGAATGCAAGAGGAAGAGAGAGAAAAGGACAAGAAAGGAAGTAAATATTAAATACGTTTGAATTGCAACATATCAAATACTGTTACGACGTTCACACCGATCGTCGAATTGTTCAGTGGAAACAGAATAACTGACACCAATGTAGTTACTAATTTATTACAAACTTTAATTTGACACAGACAATAATTAGACAACAGATGAAGATGGCGGGCAGAAGAAAAGTTGATAGACGTAAGAAAAGGTAGACTGTGGAACAGGAACAGGCTGCTAAAGCCTAAAACCGTTAAGAAGATGATGACAATAAATAAGATGACAACAGTTGTAAATCGACAAAGGCATTCTTATATAATAATTCAAGTTAAATCGTCAAGCAAACAACAATAAATGTCACCTTCTACAGTTTTGCACCAATTAACAAATAATCACTTGCCACTAATTTATAACAATTACTTGATCAGCACTGAATAAACCGCCAGCTGTAACTAGCTCGACCGTTTCGAAAGCCAGTATTTATACCTCATTGTACTGCATTGTAGTCAGATAGCAAGCCTGGATGCTGGTAGAGTAGACGAGGCTGGAAGGGACATCGGCATCTCGCGTGACCTATAACAGCCCGGTCCGTCCGCGTAGAATGATCTGTAAACATCTGGAACGGTCTCGAGCGCCGCGTGCCCAGAATCACGTACGCAATCAACGATGTGGTACTATTTATTCCACCAGCGTTAACTGTACTAATAAGGATCAAGGAACACAGGAAATAGAATAAATTAATTTAAAACGTTTGATTTAATTTAAATATAATTCTTTCCTTCATTTGTATTGTACGTATCGCCTTACTATTACTCAAAACGATTTCATTTGCGTGGTTTTGATGTACTAACCACTTCGCTCTTGACTCGCGGAGATAGAGGGCAAGAAGAGAAGTTCTTGTGGATGGAACATTTACCACCCATCGCCACTCGGCATTAGTACGCAGAACTCAAATCCGCACCGTCACTACGGAAGTCATTTACAGACATTATGACGTACATCTCAAAATTTACTCTATAATCATCTATACAAAAGTGATTTCTGTGTTTGGTGAAAAGAACTCGAATTTTTCTGGACCCACCAGCGTTTTTAGTTGTATACATGTATATACACACACATATATGTGCAAATATGTGTAGAAATATTTTCATGCATATATATTATACTTGTCTAAATCCAAAAATGCACATCTATACGCATGGATTAGTCAGTATATGCATGTGACGCTTACGTTCAAAAATGCACGTTTTTATAGTTGTAGTGTGAGTGTATGTGTGTGCATAAATATATACATGCAAAAATTTACATCCAAATACTTGGTATTACATGTACAAACACTTACATACCCATTTTTAGCGCTTTTTACTATACAAAAATCGGCCTAAACTCAAAACAATGCAAGTTTTTTTTGCGTAAAAATGCCTTATACGAAAAATTACAAAAAAAGGTCTCAACTTTGAGCGCTCATATCTCTGTCCCAGTGCGTCTGACGAAAAAATTACTAAGGACCATTTTGATGGGAAATGTGATCAGCTACAACGTTTGTATTTAACTTTGTTTGATATATTGCTTAGGTTTTGAGATATTTACAACAAACCGTTTTGCCCCACGTTTTAACCCCCCCCCCAGGGGGGCCCAGGGGTGAGCTGGAGTGTCCGATTTTCCCCCATTGAATTGACCCCAAAACCTAACTTTCTACCAAATTTCGTGTCTGGAGGATTTTTGTCCAGTAAAAATCTTTATTCAATGGTCTATTTATAATAAAATGCACAATAAGAAAAAGTACAAATAATAAGCAAACCTGCAACACACAGTCATCATCATCCATACCTTATTTGCTATAAGTATTTGTCATTACAATTGCGTCCCTTTGCTAACTTCTACCAAATGTACCGATGTACCGAATGTACCAAAAAGAAACGACACATTTCACTCTACCTTTCGTTTTTGTTTGCCCACTCCTGTTAATGAGTAGTTTTTGTATGTATAAGTTATTGCAGTTCTTCATTTTGAATTCCATGCGTTATGGTATCCAATTCCCCCTACGAGAATCCAATCCCCCCTGCCTGTGCGCGATTAGCCGACGCCATTAGTCCGATTGAATCGCGTATGTTTTGTACTGTTCTGCAGACTTGTTGTTTCTTAATCTTCTTCCGGTGAACACATTTAAAAACATGTTAAAATAACAAATGATAATAATAACATTTCGTTGAAGGTATCTGTGGCACCCAAACTAAATGTTTGGGAAGCTGGGGATCATGAAAAAACTCGTTTTTCGAAAACGGTTTCACTCTATAAATGACGCAAGATTTAGCGAGGACGTGTCAATCAGTAGAAACAATTTTACATTATCTTTGGTGCTATAACATGTCATCGAAAATTGCCCTGAAGACGGCAATAAATATTGTCGAAACGTCGACACAAATGGTGTAAAAATTGTCAATATTTATTGGACCGATCCTCGCTAAACAGTCCATCGCTAAATATTTATTGATTAACGGTCACTGTTACTTTAATGGCTTCAGTTTCACTCTATATTGCTCACTACCACAATTTTGTCATTGTCATTTGGAGGACACATTTATTCGAAATGTAGTAATAAAGAAACGGAGATACTTTTGGCATATATCTAAAAGAAGACACAGAACCTAACACCTAGACGAAGAATTGAGCACACATCTGCACAATTTTTAAATTTCGGCATTGGACTTAGAATTGCCTTCCAATCCTCTGCAACAATTAGTCGATCTTCATGTAGCTAAGGCGGCGAATATTTCTTCATTTCATCTTCTTCTTCTTCTACAGCCTGTGGACCTTACGATCCGTTGCGCACTCCTTGGTCCGATCATCTTCCAATAGTCCGCCGTCCTTTCGGATTATAAACCAAAATTTCTTTTGGTATCCTGTTCTTATGCTTCCTTTCAACACGGTCAATTTAGGTTATATATTCCAAGGATGTCCCTTATATCATCATTTCTTAGCCGGTCCCTCCGCGATACTCCTAGTACTGATCGTAAAAATCTTATTTCACTAGCATGTATCCGGCTTTGGGCCTTTGCGTTCGCTTTGGGCGGCGAATACTGTACAGGTGAATTCTTCAGGGTGGTATCAGGAGCGGAAAATAGCTCATAACACCGTTGAAGTAACTTAACTACCACTTTTATTTCGAACAGACCTGTAAATAGTTAAGTAAAAAATACATTATTATTATTATTATTATTAATAATTAAATCCTTAAATTCGTAGTGACCCTCAATCAATGAATTTTTCAGTGAAGGGTTAGTGACAATCGGTCACAGTTGTGTGGTTGACGTCAGCAACAATTGTCCTGATGATGACAATAAACATTGTCGAAACGTCGACACAAATAAGTTAAAAATTTGTGTTATTTTTGACCAATCCTCACTAACCGTTCACTGAAAAATTATTATTAATATTGTTGTTGTTGTTAGTAGTAGCAGTAGTAATAGTAGTAGTAGTAGTAGTAGTAGCAGTAGTAGCAGCAGCAGCAGTAGTATGAGTAGTAGTAGTAGTAGTAGTAGTAGTAGTAGTAGTAGTAGTAGTAGTAGTAGTAGTAGTAGTAGTAAGTACAGCTACCGATGCATAGCTGTGCGCCTGTGTTCCTGCCGCTGTCACTGTACTAGTCATGCATAAAACAGCAATTTGTCTATACTGACCTGTCTCATCTCACCTAACTAACCTATACTTGTTTTCCTGTTGCCTATACAAATTGAATTGGTTTTATATAATTACGTTCATGTTCACAATAAATTGAGCTTCCCAAGTGCGTTCACTACACGTTTTTATTCCCTTCTTTAAAAGATTTTGAATGTGGGATTTTTTTGACAAATACTTTATTAATGTCATCGAATTAACTAAAATAACTTGACGATTAATCAAAATATGTTTATTTTTATATTTTTTTTTTTATTTTCGCAGGATAGTCAGTGGAATATGCACCGTCTATGAACGCCTCACGTAATTCTTTATTACGAGTATGTTAGATTTATCAAAATCTTTGGTTTGACTAATTTTTCTCAGTTTTAAAACTAGTTATAACTATTAAATATAATTATGATAACAATAATAATCAGTAAATTAAACACTTTTCAAATCAACCATCAATGAATTTTTATTATTTTTTGTCAAGCAAACAAGAAAATTATAGAAGACACAAATAAACTTACACAAATTTGATAAACCCATTAATATCATCATGATTTAGAAAAAAAAAACATATCAAAAATTCAATCTCACTTGTTCTACTTAACACGTGTGTAAAGAAATATGTTAATATAAGTCTGTTCGGAATCTGGAAAAAATGTAAACAGAAAATCTTATTAAATCAGACAGTGTGACGATTTAATTGATAATAAAATATTTAATAAAAAAAATCCATTAAGTATTTTTAAATCGCACAATTAAACCTAATACCCCTGTACTAACTCAGAATAAGTATGAGATTTAAATAAATGGAAAAAATATAACTAAACAAGTAATAAAAATTCGTATTGTAAAAAAAGCTATTAATATCACAGTTAACCCTTTAGTAAATCATCATGCGTTGACCTGTTTAATTCCGGACACAACGTGCTTAGCGAACCGTCTGTAACTTAAAAATGTCTGAAAATCGTAATGTAAGTAATTAGTAATTCGAAGTCACGAGTAGTAGTTGAAATAATTCCTGTAAATTAAATAAGTATAAATAATTTGTTTCATCTTGTTATAATAATGTCTATTTAAATAAAAGTAGGAACTATATTATCGCGGAGTACTCGCTCCGCTTCGTTGTAATGTACCAGTCGTATCAAGTTAAGAGTTACTATGCCGCCGTCAGACAGTACACACCTCCGAGCGAGAGCTCTTCAGAAATGTGTTAATTAGATTTAAATATAACGGTTAGCTACCACTACAAAACGTGGGGAGCTAGTATTTTTTAATATATAAGATGTAGAAAAGTGTGTTTAAGAAATGTAATAATTTAAGAAAAATTAACAACACGTAAAGAAGGTGACGTCTCGACTTAAGATGTAAAATCTCGTACAACTCTACTTGTGAATATGTGACCTGCACAAACTGCACATATGGACGTCTACAACCCATACGACGCTGACCAGGACCGACGTGGATCAACCCAACTTTAACCAGCATTACTTCAATCTCCTCACTGATACAACTATAAAATATTCGCCAGAGACAAGACCCAGATGACTACGCCGACTACCAGAATTCCGAAGAGTCACACCCCAGGACGAGGACAGCAAAGCTTATTTTAAAGGTGACTCGATAGCTTGGCTATCGAGAATTAATTACATTTGAGACATAACTTTATAGATGAAAGAGACTTTCAAAGACTATAATTTTCTTTAAGCAATAAATGAAACAAAAGAAATGTAAACTGTAGTACTGAAAATCATACGTTGTAACGTTAATATGGAAATGTTAATTATAATCCCTTTAGTAAATAACACCATTCTTCAAATGGTTAATGTAATCATGCAAGCTCCTAGAGGAGCATAGTATAACTCAGACGTCTTTACAATATTTAAAGTAAACCCGGATCCGAGGTAAAATTACATGATCAATATGATCCCTTGTTTTACTGAAAACCCTTTGAATATTTTAGTATAAATAATTATGTTATGGGATCTTTTCAAATACTTTGTTAATATAGAGATGTCATCTTATTACACATTGAAGTGAGTGCATAAATCAGTGAAATACCTTCCCCTTGTGTCCTAATAAATAGCGTAAATACTATTGTTATTTGTGTTGAGTTTAATTTCAGTTCGTTACAACGTAGGCAGCCTGTATAATTGGCGAGTGTCAGTTATGATGGGTTCCCTGGATTTGTAACGTAGCCTACAACGTTACAACAGCTGCGTCAAGGTGTTTACCGGTAAAACGGTGTTTGCAGATCTGGGTTGGCAGAGCCGTAAACAAACAAAATGCTCTATAAAAGAAGTTACCGTATCTTAAACAACGTTTAATTCGGTGATAATGATCCTAATATTAAATTTTCTTGGCCTGCAAATTTTCTCTCTGTTCCGGCTTCTTATTTATTCGTAAAATTTTCATATACACACAGCTGAACACATAACTGCCATACGTTATGAACACACGTAATATATGAGAACACTGAGCGCGTTGTTGATGACTCGTTGTACGCCCATGTGATCCAAACAGCTTTAAATTCTTCTTTCTCTTATTCTACTTCGTCTACTTCTTCTCCTTCTCCTCCTTCTTCCTCTATTTCTTCATGACTTTTCTTCTTCCTCTTCTTATTCCACTTCATCTTCTTCTTCTTCTTCTTTTTCTTAGCTGTCCTCAATTTCTGTCCTAATGAAGTACGTGACGCTAGATCTTCACAAGTTGTATACAATCCACCGTTTTTCCTTCATCTCCTCAATCCACGTTCACAAATTGGCCTATAATTTTCCTAAGCACTTTTCTTTCATACTTGTTGCCAATCGCTACGAATATTAACATTGGTCCAAAACCAAATCGAAAGGCGTTTAAAATCTGAACTTGAATGAAATTATGATTCTATCTGAAACGACGGTACGCCTGAACTATTCCCTCCGTGCAGTCCATTTCTCCATTTCTACGCGTGTATCTTAAGGTCTCTGTAATTTGGCCCTATCGTAAGAGTATTTAGCGGACCACATCTTCCCCCCTCTTACCTACCATCTTTCCTGTCTTATTAAAGTTCGACGTAACTTATCGAATTTATCATAGCTGCAATAGCTCTATAAAGCCTCTTTTCTTCTCATTTATTCTCCTCATTTCCTCCTCACTTGTTATCTTTTTGTCTCCAGATAATCTTTTTCATCCTCCATTACTAGTACAGTAATGTTTGGGGAACATTATCATTAACATTATCAGTCACAAAAATAACAGGGTTATGTACATAGCATGAACGTATGGACACGCATATCAGGTTTTACGAGAATCGGTTAATCGGTTCAAAAATTATCGTGAGACCATACCGCAGATAGACATCGTGAGACCATACCCCAGATAGACATCGTGAGACCCCAGACCCCAGATAGACAGACTGGCAAATGCCAAACGGTCGAGTTGAAACTGAGAACTCGCTTCGCTCGTTCAAAAATGGTTTATGCTTCAAAGGCGGTAAAAAATCCTTTATACATGTTTAGGGTACTTCCTGCCAGTTTGGGACTCTTCCACATATTGGTACATATACCGACACTAATTATGCTACCATTAGTCATTACTTGGCAGGGATAGGTCTCTCAGTTGAAGGTCTTACCCTGGTTTGAGGTGTTTTCAAGAGTGACATCGAGGCATCTCATTGTTATGGTACGGGGTTACCTAGGGTTTCATTTGTATCGTTTCCTCACGCCGGATTTCTTAATCACAACTGCTGAAACGTTACTGTTAACCTGTGTATTAATTTAATATGTATATAAACACATATAATAACAAATCAGCTATTAATGGTAACTATAACAATATATAATAATATAAAGCATTGTAATGTACATAGATGTAAGTAAAATATAAATAAAAATTTGAATCAAAAGAGGCTCGACTATGCGACAGTCAGGCGCCAACAAAATAAGTTACAATAGACCCAAAACACCCTTACATGTCATAAAAGCATAAAATGTTTTGTAGAGTAAATACAGCAAAAAACGCCCATGTACCGTTAGGTTAATGGTACTGTGTCCTTCAACAGACAATAGATGACACGCCAATAAGTATGACTATTTTAGAAAGTAGCGTCACTTTTTAGGAGTCTAACGAACGTCCGCGTAAGTTTATCGCCCGCTCTCTGGCAACCAATCACGGATAGAGTCGGTAGTGAGCGCGAAAAAGATACAGCACCGGAATGGGTACATTCAAATTTACCGGCAAATATTTCAACTTCAGGCCAATGGAAGTATGATCAACAAGAGCTGTAGTGAGGGAAGGACTCGGAAAACTATAAAAAACAAGTGAAGCAAACGAAAAAGGGAAGTCTAAGTTTAATTTTTCACGCAAAACACGGGAAACCTGCGTCACTCGATGTGAGCATTTTAATACTATAATTCTAAGTTCATAGATTAACTCGGTTAAATAGTTGAGAAAGAATTGCAGTCATCAAGAAGTTTATTTTATATGTGTGCGCGATAGTACGTACGGACCAGAACATGTTTAACTTGTGCGCATAGATTGCAGCAAGAAGTATACTTATTTATATGTGCGCGACGTTTAGTACTAACGCGAGCGAGTGAAGTAAATAAAGAAGGTTTAATCAAGCGTGATTAGTGCAAAGTGTAGTGCGATGTTCAACGCAGGATTACAGTTCATCATTCTTTTACTTGGAATCCAGCAACAAGTAACAGTATATCATTTATGATTCGCAACTCAATAAATTAACATAGAATTTGCAACTAAAAAATAACTCATCTCATTCTCAAAAGACCCACGAGTTCAGATACTAACTATTACAATTTATGCTATATGACATGTTAGGAGAGTTATTGTATAGTAAAGTAAGGAAACAAATTATAATAATTATAGAAATGGTAAAGAAGTTGAATAATTGAATCTATTGAAGATTATAGAAGTTCATAGTAGTTAAGAATTTATGATATATATATGTTTTGATTAATATTGAAGATTTAAATGTGTTAAGGGAGTAAATTTGAAGCTACTGATTGCTCATTTGAATAATACTTGATTAATATGATTTTGAAGAATCCGTAAGCTAGAGATATTAATAATTTTGTTATTAGTTATAAAAAATATTAATGAGTATAGATTTGAAAGATGATATTAATGATTAATTCTCAGATGTATTATGTAATAAGAAGATAACAATATAAATCTTAGTATCTGAACGAAGTGTTATTATTTCATAACAATCCTGAGATACTCTGCTCTGGCGCCCAAGCAAATTAATCAATAATACAAAAGTGAGTGGAAGTATTCAGTAATAAATATATCTAAATATAATTTGTAACACAATAAATCAATGTAATTACCGATTACATGTAATACTGTCTTGAATAAATTATTTAGTCAACATTCGAAAATTACGCGCGCTTCACGAGTAGTTATAATTGGCGCCTTAACGTAGAACCGTAAGTGACATTTGACGCAACCAATGTGTGGCATAATAACCATACTTAGAATCTCTTAATACTGCAGCAATGTCACACACTGCATCTTTAGACACTTAGATGCCTGCACGTATCCCACAATAGTCTCGGTCCTAAATGGTTTCTGTGACAATAGTGCTTCAACTCTTCATCGTGCCTACCTGAATTAAAATCGTTCAATATTAGTTCCATCGTTAATTAAAAATTCCAATAATAATTTGCAACGTATAAAATATTATAATAGTACCGTATTATTATAATAGTTATTACTAATAATAAATAAACTTGTTAAAATTCCTTCCCGGGCTGTTTGGCCGCGGTCCATTGTTTTCTGCAAAAACAGACGTTTCGGCAGTGCCATCGACTGCCATCGTCAGTGTAAGAGCGAGTACGCTAATTTGAGGTGGCATACGTTAGTGGCCACAGTACTATGGTTAAGACTGGAGAAGTCCTTGAACACCACTTCTACTTAACAAATTTTTTAAGTGCTACGATACACTTAGAGTACTGCCACACTAGATACAACAGAAGTGGTGTTCACGGGACTTCTCCAGCCTTAACCATAGTACTGTGGTCACTAACGTATACCACCTCACGTTAGCGTACTCGCTCTTACACTGTTGATGGCAGTCGATGGCACTGCTGAAACGTCTGTTTTTTTGCAGAAAACAATGGACCGCGGCCAAACAGCCCGGGAAAGAACATTGACTCCGTCCGTGGGAGTCTACGAAGTACAATAAATAAACTTGTTTTTTAAAAGAATATATTTTTTACATATATTTTATATAATTATATTTACACTGTTCCGACAGTATTAACTGTCATCTTCAGAATATACAAATTAATAATTTGTATATTTAATAATTTGTATATTCTGAAGATGACAGTTATTATTGTCGAAACAATGTAAACATATATATATATACAAAATATATTGTTGTAAAAACCAAATATGTTTTTATTAACAGTAACAATTACACAACAATAATTGTGAGAAAATATAAGTATTATAATATTATACAGTATTATTGTAGTAGCGACAGTGATACTACAGTAGTATTAGAATATCATTTATTTACGCCACAAATTAGGATTTTGTTTTCTCCTCACAATGGCTTTAGTATTTTTTAAAAAAGAAATAATACGAAAAGTCGGCTAGCGTTTACTCCATTACGTTCGTTCAGTTTTCCAAGAAAAACTGTTAAATAAATACATATTCTTGTCTTAGATGGAAAACCAGTGAGAAGACATTTCACTGAACACAGTCCTGAGGGAACACCTGAAATGTTAAAGGTCAAGCATTGTTTTATTCAATTTTTATTAAAATCGAATTGGCGCTGTTTCTCTTTTGCTTTTTGGACGCACTTCTTTTACAAGCCACTGACAGATATTTCAGCTGATTAAATAGGCGTATCAAAGATGAAATTCGAAGCTGAATTATAATATAATTAAACTGTCGTCACCACAGTAGTAGACAAAATAACTATAAAACCAGTGGTTATAGGTTAGAACAAAGCCTCAAAAAAATTAATCAACAATCAGATTGTTGCTATGATAACAGAACCAGATTTGCCAACTCACCGGAGGTTGAAAAAAAAATAGACCTCGTATATTGAGAGGAACGTTGTTTTGGGGATTCTACAATTGTTCTCTTTTCTTCTCATCATTGTTTCTCACCTTTGGTCGACAAATTAGGAATTCAGCTGTTCCGATCTCCAATACACAACCGTCATCTAACTAACCTTCAATAACCGTATTGTTCGCTTGTACATACGTCTTCTTTCCTTAAAACCTCTAAGTGATGGGAATGTAATAGTCATATAATAATATAATATAATAATAATAATAATAATAGTAATATAATAATAATATAATATATAATATAATGATATATAATATAATAATAATAATAATAATAATAATAATAATAATAATAATAATAATAATAATAATAATATAATAGTTTTGTCGCTTGACATTTCCTGGAGTCTGGAATCGTCCTCAGATGCTGCGAGTGACGGTTGAAAGACTTCTGATAATGATTCCACATTTCAGGAATCGAATCGTCAGGCGACAAAAATGTTACGATGGGTGTAGTCCGAATAGAGGATTTACTCATAGATCTTCTTGTTGAAATCCAGGACTAATATGCAGTGAAGAACAGTACGTAATGTAGTCGAGAAATACAATAAATTTCATATTACGTATCATAATAAGTAAAACTTTAAAATCACTGTTACTGGTTTTTGATAAGATAAGGATCGGACACCCACAGAACATAATAATAATAATGACTCCCATGTGTACCACCGAAGTAGCTTAGGAGTAGGCAGAGGCTAGGGTGCCTAATGTGAGCCGTACGGCATACAAGGAAGGCAGTGTGGCCAGCACTACGCTTCAACCGCACATTATTACCCCCAGGATGTTATCCCAGGTACTCATTTTCAACAGGCTGAGTCGGCCTGGAGGCTGAAAAACGCACCTTGATTTTCATAGTGCGAGCCCGGGAATTGAACCCGGGACCTCTAGATTAGTACCCAGGTGCCATACCCACTGGTCTACTGAGCCGCCACCCACAGAACATACCACACAGAAAATTTCACAAAGTAAAAAGTAGAAACTGTATGAACACAGATTAATTTGGAATATCTTCAAGAATATCCAATAGTTAAAGTAAGTGGTGAGAATATTTAGCTGCAGATTAAACCATAAAAACAGACTGTATGTAATACACATAGATAGATCAAATGGTTTGTGCATGCCTAAGTAATGTGTAACGTTTTTTGGCCACGTTACAAATCCAGGGAACCCATCCTAATTGACACCAGCCAATTATATGGGCTGCCTACGTTGTAACGAACTGTTATTAAACTCAACACAATTAACAAAATTAATTAAGCTAATTACTAGAAAACAAGGGAAGGTATTTCACTGATTTATGCACTCATTTTCATGTGTAATAAGATGACTTCTCTTTATTAACCACTGATATAAAAAGATCCCATGACATAATTAATTAGATTAAAATATTTAAATGGTTTTCTGAAAAACTAGGGATCATAATGATTATGTACTTTTTACCTCGGATCCGAGTTTACTTAAAATAGATCTATAGCAAAGACTTCTGAGTATTATTATGTTCATCTAGATGCTTGCAAGACTTCTTTCACCATTTGAAGAATGGTATTATTAACTAAAGTGATTATAATTTACATTTACATATAATGCGTTACAACGTATGATATTCAATATTACAATAAACTCTTAGTTGGTCTCATTTATAGTTTAAAGAAAATTATAGTCTTTGAAAAGTCTCTTTCCTCTGTAAGTTATGTCTCAAATATAATTAACTCTCGATAGGCAAGCTATCGAGTCACCTTTACAATAAGTCGTGGTGACCTCGTCCTGGGGTGTCTCTCTTGGGAATTCGGGAAGTCGGCGTCGTCATCTGAGTCGTGTCTTCGGCAAGTACTAGATAGCTGGTTCACTGCGGAGATTGAAGTTTTTCTGGTTGAAGTTGGTATAGGTCCACATAGGTCCTCGTCAGCGTCGTATGGCTCGTATACGTCCACGTGTGAAGTTTATGCAGGTCACATCTTCATATGTAAAGTTGTACTTGAATTTACCTCTTGAGGGGAGACGTCATCTTGCTTACTACTTGTTAGTTTTTTTTTGTTTTAACTTATAACATTTCTTAACACAACTTTATACATTTTACATATTAAACTTGCTCGCCATGTATAGTAGTGGATAGCTAAAAGTTAAGATTTAAAATTAACCAATGCATTTTGATGGAGCTCTCGCTCGTAGTTGTATACGGTCTGACGGCTGCATTGTCACTCTCTTCTTGATTCGACTGGCACATTACAACGGAGCGGGGCGAGTACTCCGCGATAATATAGTTCCTATTTTTATTTAAGGTGACATTCTTATTACAAAAAACAATACATTAATTATACATATATAATTTAAGTGAATTATTTTAACTACTACTCGTGCCTTCAAATTACTAATTACAAACATTATGATTTTTATATTTTTCTAAGTTACAGACGACTCGCTAAACACGTTGAGTCCGGAAGTAAACAGGTCACCGCATGATGACTAGCAAAAGGGTTAACTAGTGGTATTAATAGCTTTTTACAATTCGATTTTTTTATTAATGGTTTAGTTAGATTTTCCATTTACATCTCATACTCATTGTGAGTTAGTACAGGGGCTTTAGGTTTAAAAGTGCTATTTACAAATACTTAATTGCTAGTAAATTAATTTTTTATTTATTTATGATTCTATTATCAATTAAATCGTCACAAATGGATTGAGTGAATTGTTGCAAAAACTGCTACAACGGAGAACGAAGGTAGCTTTACCGTTACGAAAGCTTAAATTTTAAAATGTTTGACCAGTAATTTTCCAACACGAGATTCTTTCTTTATACTTTCTCAAATTTCTCAAATTGCTTTTCGAAACTCAATTGCCTTTAAAAAAACAAAAAAACACATATTAGAAAAATCAAATACGATGTTAAACGTAAAAGATGAAGAGAAAGAAGACAAATAATATTAAAAGTGTGATAAGTAAAATTACAGCAAGCATTATACCGAGTTTTACATTATAAAATAAAATTGGTATTTTCCAAAATAACTCGGACTACACGATACCTAAAGATAATTTTCTAAATGATTTTTGTACCCCATTAAACTTCTTCTAAAATACAAATAATATATAATATAATATATAATATATAATGTGTAATGTATAATGTATAATAATAATAATAATAATAACTGGTCTCAAATATAAAACGTAAATGATAGGTTTCAGGGAAGCTATAATGTAACTCTACAAGAAATTCAAAACAATTAGTTGCATTTTACATACTTAAAAACGTAATTTTTTTAACTTACCTTAACCACGGAAGTGTGCACAAATTAATTTTAAAAATACATGTTATAATTCATACGTATCCATGTCATAATGTAGCTTAATAACTTCATTTACTTATTTTAATAACTACATGAATTTTAATACATTAGGCCATACTGGTTCCATAAATTTAAACCAGCCAAGAAGATTTTAAATTCTTAAATTTAAACCAAATTTAAGAACGATTGTTTTCTTATTTAAGAGGATTTGAATAAGGAAAAACAAATGTTAAACTTGTAATATTCAATATAAAAGAGATTTTAAGAGATTTACTCACCTCTTAAAATGATATAAAGTTAGAATTAACGTGTAGCGTTCTCTTATTTGTAGAATAACTTCCACAAACATATTAGATAACCGTTTAGTAGTTATCACTGCTGTTGATAGCAGTATGGCTATATTGAGTTGACTAGTAACGGTAAGGGGCTGGATCCAGTTCCAATTCTATTAGTATGCGTGAGAGATTTGCCCGTCTAGAGTAACACTATAATGGCGGTCGGGGTTAAACCGTAAATCTGTTCCCAACAGGCTTACTTGAGTGGAAACTAGAGTTACGCAATAATGGTGGAAATCAAAGTGTTCTCTTCCAGAAGCAGTGAAAATAGCAACCTTCTCGTTCACCAAGTAATATAACCCGCTTGTAGAAAAAAATCTTTTAGAGTAATATAATGCTAAACAATGAAACATTTAATTACTCAAATTATTAATAAAATGCGTAATTTAAATTAATTTAATTTATCAAAGTTTCCGCTATCGTAAGTAGAAATTCCTTTAAAATGTGGCATGTGAATGTACATGTGAGAATGAGAAATGTTGATTTGTTAGACACTGTGACTTAGTGCAATACGATTCGGCGTGAAACCAATGTTAATCGTCAGAGAATTTTAAACGGTTTCTTCGGGGGATAAAGCGCTATAAAAATTGCCTTGAACATAAGGCAAATAATTGTAAAGTATAAGAACTTAATGAAGAACAAATGTCTTGTAAATGAGACAAGGAGTGCTTAGATTTTTAAGCAATTGCTTGTAAAGATTAAGGTATTAAGTGACTATATAAAACAAATGAACTAATTGTATTTTGATCTTGTGTGTATTTCGATTGTTGTAATGTTCGGTTGTTGTAATATTTCGAGGAGGGATCGCTCAGAAACGATGGTTGGATGATATTGAGAACGATCTGTGCAGGCTCGGTGTAAGAACATGGAGACTGAGAAGCGAGGATCGAGACGACTGGAGGCGGACTGTCCTGGAGGCCAAGGCTCTCCAAGAGCTGTAGCGCCAATTGAGAGAGAGAGAGAGAATGTTCGATTACGCATTCAATGGTGTATGACAGGAGGGGGGAAGACATAACGTTTCAGTCATTGCAAATTGTCTATTAGCATTGACCATTCCTCTGTATATTGTCAGTAACTCTGTTGATTAATAAGTTCTGAAATAACACGACTACAATGAATATTTATTATTGTATTAAATTAATTTGTGAATTAATTAATTCGTTATGTTTGCCGTGCCCCACGATCTTGGATGCAAATTACTTGCATAAAATAATTACTATCGTGCCATTTGTTGGGCAACCATTAACTATAATAATTGAATGTAAATGTAATTTACATTTGCGGCTAGTTAATTATTTGAATCAACTGAATAACTATTCTAATTATTTATAGCTCAACATATGATATCATTTAATAATTATTATTGTAAATTCAATTTATATTACTGAGCAAAAGAAACTCTTAAAATTTTACTTTGCGATTTTTTTTTAAGATTAAGTTAACATCTGGGTATCTGTAATAATAAACGCATATGTAGAATCAACTTAAATGACTAATTTATTATTCATATATAGTTTTTGTTAACATATTCGTTAATTATAGTTTTAACTCTGATTTATATTCATTACGTTAATTTATAATTTCCCAGGGTAGGAATTCTTTGAAAGAATCAGGTCAGTAGCAGCAACTTAAAGTAATAATTAAAATAACGGTTACTTGAGTTTTATGGAATATCCATTTAGTGCCCAGTGGTGTCCGGTCTTTGCGGTAATGATGACATGAAGACACATCTCGTTGACTGCCGTCGATATCACAAACACTTGTACACACCCACGATCACTCGCGTCGAAGTAGAGTTATGTAAATAAGTAATGTTTTAGTGTTTTAGTGTTGCTGGCGTCGCACTGCATGTAGTATTGTTGGTTTATTCGAGGAAACTTCAAGATAACCGTTTCTACAAATAGCTCTTTAACTTGTTGAAAACATTTGTTTAGTTCCGGTGTCCATGTGAATCTATGCCCTTTTCGTAATAATTCAAGTAACGGTCTGGTGGTTTCGGCGTATTTATCCGTAAAGCGGTTATAGAAATTTGTTAAGCCCAAGAAACCCTTTAGTTGCTTTTGGTTTCGAGGTGTTGGAAACTTCATAATTGCATCAATCTTCTCATCCGTTGCCTGTATTCCTTGCGTAGTTAAACGATATCCAAGGTATGCAATTTCTTGCCTAAAGAATTGCGACTTATCCAAATTGATGGTCAAATTCGCTCTTCTTAAGTTAGTTAACAATAAATCCAAATGTCATAAATGTGTTTCTAGATCTCCGGAATAACATAAGCAATCGTCTACATAAATAATGGTGTTTTTCTTAACCTCTTCCTCCAATACTGTGTCCAATCCCCTGGTTAGTGCAACAGAACTGGTACTCAGTCCAAACGGCGTAACTGTGAAGCGATAACATTTGCCTTCATACATAAAAGCGGTGAAGTTTCGGCACTCTGGCTTCAGTGGTACTTGCCAGAAACTACTGGTTAAGTCTACGGTGGATAAATACTTCATTTCACAACATCTAGCCAAAATATCGTTTATCGGTGAGGCACCCTCGTAGTCCGGAATCGTCACGCTGTTCACCTTCCTCCCATCCAGACATAATCGTACTCTTCCGTCTTTCTTAATAACAGTAACAAGTGGGTTGATATAGGCGCTGTTGCATCGCTCAATGACCCCATACCGTAACATTCGTCTAATCTCATCATCCACCTTCCCTTTATATGCTAATGGGACGGGCCATCCTCTCTGGAAGTACGGTGTCCGGTCGGTGACTTGGAACTCGTGAACGTATCCTTCGATCCTTCCGGGGCACTCCCTGAATAAACTTCTATTTCTTACGAGAATCTCTCTTAATCTCATCAACATCCTTTTATCTCCGCAGTCAATACTCTCCACTTTCTTATCGATGTTCCGCATGATATCTTCGTCTTCTTCTGTGTCCACCACCTCTATATGCATCATTGGCACTGTGCACGCCGCTTCGTCAGCCTCTCTTCTTAATTCGACGACCCTTTTTCCCATGTCAATGAGACATCCTGCTTCCTGGAGAAAACTAATTCCTAAGATACATGGTTTTATTATATCAGGTATAATGAGAAACACCTCTTCATGCTTAATCCCTTCGATATAAATATCGCATAATATTTGCTTCCTTATTAATTTCGATTTATTTCCTACCGCGCTAACTATTAAAGTATTGGTCATCGGTAAAATTTCATAAGGCGCTATGTTTTGTTTATTTTGATTAAACCAAGATTCGGACAATCCGACGATAATGGATCCAGTGTCAAGCAAAGCTTGTACAGTAATATCATTGTTAAAGTTTATAGTTATTTCTGGATATTTTATTATTCGTTGGACAATCTCCTCGTCATCATCGCATAATAAGTCGTTTCTTAAGTCGGGTAGTATCATGTTTGTCTGATAACCATCTGTATTATTGGCTATCTCCTCTATTGTACAAACGAATTTTTTTTTCCTCTTGACGAACCGTTTTAGGTTCATTGCTCGAAGTAGACGCACCCTTATTGACGAATTCTATTGTGTTAACAGCACGCCTCTCCCCAGTGCGGTGTTGTTGTGTGTTTACAGGCGGTCTATCACCCCATGCCTTCTTCTGCGTTCCACCCGCTTTGTTCGAAACACTTTCACTTTCTTTGTAGGAATTTCTCCCCTCGTTCGTCGTCACATAACTCGATTCCCTATTATTTCTTGGATGAATTTGCGTATATTTTATAATTAAGGATTCAAAGTTTGGAATTGTAGTAATCCCTCTCGTGATAACGGCGAGCTGGATTTCACCCCCAAAGTGACGCGCGATTTTGCGTATCAACTGTTTGTCTGTCAGAGTAGGTGATAATTGTCTACTCTCCAATAATATGCGCTCTATATATTGGATCGCATTAATTGGTCCACGCCAATCAAATCTACCATATTCCAGATGATCTCGTATGCTGTCTTGCCGTTCTTGTCCCCAGTATTTTTGCGAGAACGCTTCTTTAAACTCTTCAAAATTGGATATTTGGCTACGTGTAACTCGCCACCAAATTCCGGCGTCTAATTCTAAATGTCTACCTATCCACTTAATATTATCAGTGGGGTAGTATAGTTCTTGTACCTCGGACAACTCCTTAAGAAATTCCATGGGGAATCTGTCAGTACCGTTATATTTGAGGTCGTTGTGGTTAGGTCCATTAATTCGGTTCACTATGCCACACTCACCTTCCATTAATTGTCTCTGTAGTCTCTCCTGGTTTTCTCTTACTTTTGTTAAATGGCATTTTAATTCTTCTATTCGCGTCGTCTTTTCTTTTGTGGTTTCGTCCAACCTCTGTTCCGTTGAACGCTGTCTTCCGTCAACTTCTTCCAATTTCTGCATCATGTTATTGTTTGTTTCGCCTTGTTCTTGTTGTTTCTGCCGTATGGTGTCATGTATTTCGGCCTTTAACTCTTCATGCTTCTTATTGGCGTCTTTGACGTGAGCATCAAATTTACTATGAATCTTTTTAACAGTCGTTTGGGTATTGTGGATCGCTACCATCCATTCTTGACGATCGTTTTCTCGTGTTTCTTGTATCTCTTCGTATTTCTTGTTCGCTTCTTCTCTCAATTCTCTTACTATATCATCTTGTTTCTTCTGTAATTCGTTGATCTTCCCTTCCCAGGCCTGCTGGTATTCTCGTATCTCAGACCGTATCTGCGTAAGCTGTTCCGCTGACTGTCGTTTTATCTCTTCCTTATGCTGGTCGAGCTTTTCGCTAATTACTCTACTATTTTCTTCTTGTTTCTCTAGTTTTTCACTAATTAATTTGTTACTTTCTTCTTGCTTCTCGCTAATTTATCTAATATTCTCTTCTTGTTTTCTGCTACTTTCTTCTTGTTTCTCGCTCTGTTGTCGAATGAACTCCATCAACATTTGTAGACTTACGTCTTCTGGTTTTAACGTCTGTCCTCGCGCCCTATCTTCTGGACTCTCTACCGCGCTATTTGGTTCGCTAGGTGTGGTATTATCTTCCGTATTTACCATACCTAACTGGCTATTAACGTCGAACTCTACGTTATCGGAATTGCTTGCCATTTTTGCCTTCTTACGCGTAATCATTCAAACTGACTTATGACACTAATTCTTATTTTATTTCTTATTCTATAATACTACTTTGTCTACTTCTACTACTGCCTGATCTTTGCCAAACTTGTACGTTTTAATTATTTTTATTACTACCTATCATGCCGTGCGGTTGGACGCCATTATACAATGAATATTTATAATTGTATTAAATTAATTTGTGAATTAATTAATTCGTTATGTTTGCCGTGCCCCACGATCTTGGAGCGCCATTAATATAATGAATAATATGCAAATTACTTGCATAAAATAATTACTTTCGTGCCATTTGTTGGGCAACCATTAACTATAATAATTGAATGTAAATGTAATTTACATTTGCGGCTAGTTAATTATTTGTATCAACTGAATAACTATTCTAATTATTTATAGCTCAACATATGATATCATTTAATAATTATTATTGTAAATTCAATTTATATTACTGAGCAAAAGAAACTCTTAAAATTTTACTTTGCGATTTTTTTAAAGATTAAGTTAACATCTGGGTTATCTGTAATAATAAACGCATATGTAGAATCAACTTAAATGACTAATTTATTATTCATTCATAGTAAATTATAATCATACATATAAAACGTCGATGTACCTGTAAATACATACATATTTTTATAAAACAAATTCAAGTTTATATATTTGCTGAAATAAAGAAGACATACATACATACATAAATCATATGAGATGACAATTCAAATTCTAATTATTGATGCGTTCATTAATCCCAGATAGTTTTTGTTAACATATTCGTTAATTATAGTTTTAACTCTGATTTATATTCATTACGTTAATTTGTAATTTCCCCGGGTAGGAATTCTTTGAAAGAATCAGGTCAGTAGCAGCAACTTAAAGTAATAATTAAAATAATGGTTACTTGAGTTTTATGGAATATCCATTTAGTGCCCAGTGGTGTCCGGTCTTTGCGGTAATGATGACATGAAGACACATCTCGTTGACTGCCGTCGATATCACAAACACTTGTACACACCCACGATCACTCGCGTCGAAGTAGAGTTATGTAAATAAGTAATGTTTTAGTGTTCGTTTGGATAATTCATTTTACAATGAGTGTTGTATGTTCATTTTACAGTAATGTTTTTGTCTGTTCGCCACTTATATCACCTTCTATCAATGTATGTGTGATTTGATTAGTTAGTTCAATGTTTCATGTTCTATAACGTTTAATGAGATGTAGTAACACTGAATAAATTTAAGTTCGTCTGTTTTGTACAATACATATGTGATGATATTTGTACGTGTTGCGATTTTATTGTTCGCTTTGAATGATTACTATCTAAGTCCGTTACATCGCACTTTGAAATTCACTATTAGAATATCACTAAGTCTAACTATTGTGACATGACGATTTCACTAAGTCTGTTAATTTACGATTCCGATGTACTAACTCCCGAAACTTGAGTTATACTCTCCGAAAATTAAAATATACTGTTTCAAAAATGATGGTAGACTCTCCGAACAATTAAAGTGTATTACTTGAAGAATTAAAATATACTGGCCTGAAAAATTAAAGTATACTAGCCCTGTCCCCGTGTTGGACATATAGTTTTATCAATTCGTCCCTACTCAAAATTTTGTCTCCCGCGCTGTTCACGCCTTCCTTACTCGTGATAGGTCAGTTTTTAGTTTTCCTGGAATAGTTTGTCCCACTATGTTAGGATTCTTCGTCATCTTTCTTCTGATACGTCCTTTGTTTTTGTTACTATGGAAACTGTCCTCTCCACCGATGTTCTTCGCAGGTCTTGTATTCTGATAGGTTTCCAGACATCCCCCGATTTTGCTCTGTCGAACGTTGACCTATTTCGTAGAATCTCTAGCTATTATACGCCTGTCGATCAATCTATTGTTTGAGGTATACGCAGTGTTTTTCTGAGTTGCCTTTCATCTGTTCTTGGGTCCTTCCGAAGTATTGTTCTCTCTTACACCCCGTTTTTGTAACTATTAATAATTTTGGACATCTGTTAGCTGGTGAAGTCACCCTAACTTTCCACTCGTAAATTGCGTCTGACACTTAGACGTTATCTCCAGCTGAGTAACATGATTGGAGTCCTGTCCATTCTCTACTTCACTTATTGTTTCTTAAAGTGCTGTACGTCCGTTCCTTTGTAAACATTTTGTTTCCCCTTTTCGCAGTACCTCGTGTACTGACGTAACTTGACTGAACATCTGCTTCAATTCCCAGTACACGTGTGAGTGTCCTCGCCTGCTTTGTTTCGGCTGTTATGGGTAATAATTCTTAGCTAAACTTTCCCTGTCATCTCGTACATCCAATTTCTATAGTTGAGTAGAACTTAACGTCTTCCTATTGTCTTGTTAGCGACGCTGCTCTGACATCTTCACATTACGTTTTATTTATTGCGTCAACTAGAAGTCGTTGACACAACTCCGTGTGAACACACTCCGTCGAGGAAAAAATTAAAAATTTTTAAATTTTTGCTCTTTACACGACTTTTATTTTCCGTTTTTATAGACACTGTTGCACAAGATTATCTATTTCAAAAGTTAATTTTCTTTCAAATAAGCCCACACGTAATTTTTAATGGACAACATGTTACGAGTACGAAAAATTATTTTAAATAAGGAATTTCAATTATTACTTTTTCTCTAAACTTCTGAAAAGATTAAAATGACAGACGAATTCGTTTCTGCATGCCCTGTAGTGTTTTGAACACAGCCTACTAGTGTTTTCATAACTTGAGTAGAACTGTGGCTTTTGAATTTTGGACACATCGAAGGATACTCGAAGTGTTTTGGATACCGAGAGGGTAGAAGAACGGACCTCTGATATAGAAAAGGAAGTTTTCTTTTATGCGGCTTATTCTACATTTGCAGACGTCTACCAAATCCCAGTGTCCACCACCTTCTGCCCACACAATCTGTGATTTGGGGGCCCATACTACCAGGCCCGGATTTAGGTGTCCTGCTGCCCCTAGGCACTATTGTTAGCCCCCCCCCCCAAACAAGTAACTTCTATATATTCAATTCTCCTTGACTGCTGAAAAAATGTTGCTGAAAATAGTCATTTCAACTATCTCTATTGCAAATATCTCATTCGATCTTAAATCTAAAAGGGAAATGTGATGGAATTGTGAAAAAGACTACATTTTTTAACTTTTAATAATATTTATTCACGTGTACACTTTAGTAATACATAGATTAGTTTTATAACATGTAATATACGTAGGCCTACTTTCTTTTTATTGGTTTATTTATAGACTTACATGGTTTGGTTTTATCATCAAAAATAGTAAACTCAATGAAAGTAATGTAAATTGGATAAATAGAACAAATAAGTAAAGAGTGATTGAATAAGATCGCAAATTACACAAATGGCTTGATTTTACATCGGCTTTCGTCTTGCTTTGATCAGTGAAAAGTCTTCAATAAGGCCTTCAACGTTCATTTGTTCACTGTTTAAAAGTTCTGCCTCAACATGCAGGATTGAGAGTGAGTTGAGTTTTTCCTCATTTATTGTGGATCTAATACGTACATGATTTAATTTTTTTTTTTAACAGATAACGTACGTTCTGCTGAACCGTTAGAGATAGCTGTACACAAATACATACGGAGAGCTATTGCAATATTTGGAAATGTTGATTGAAGTTGCTCTTGTAGCATGAATAACATCATATGCAGTGGGGTGTTCTTAATATCAGCATTTTTTTATTAATCCAGCAAATGGGCACATTCATTAGCAAATGACTCTTCAAGATCATTTTTGTACAAAGATCGAAATTATTTAATACTGTGTCAATAACGTGTTATTCAATGATATAATTAAAGGTTATTTCAAAACCATTTTTTTTCAATTTGGCCATAATGCAAGTGCCCAATACAAATACTGTAACTAAAAAAACGAAAACGTGAAATTTTAACAAATAATTTTTCAACTCGTGCCGCCCCCCTGAGCCTGCCGCCCCTAGGCACGTGTCTAGTGTGCCTAGTGGGAAATCCGGGCCTCCATACGCTACTACTCATAGCGGTATTGCTACTGCATGACACTTTAGGTCTAGCCCTGTTTTCTCTTGTTGTGGGTGCGCGTTTCCGTACTTTCTTGGGCCACTTTGCTTCGAACATTCTACTTAGGTGGCCAAACCATTTAAATTGCTTTAGCCCGATGGATTCTGTGATGTCTAAATCTCCTCCAGATCGCCTCTAAATTTCACCGTTTCTAACAACATTTAATCTCTTTAAATTACTACTTCTCCTCCAGTACTCCACTTCATCTGTCCCTGTTTATTTTAAATATACTCCAGTTTACAGCCGTAAACTATTATTCCTTCTACTGTGTTCTTGAGGAACACATGGAGGAGGAGTGTAATAGCGGAAGGGATGGAGAAAGGAGGGAAGACCTGGCCCGAGATCAAGACGATGGCGCGGAACAGAGTCCGGTGGCGGAAGTTCATTGATGCCCTATGCTCCACTTAGGAGATGCAGGAATAATGATGACTGTGTTCTTACATATTAAACTTTTCACTCACTTGGAAATTGCCTGATCCAAAATAACAGGATACAACCTCTTTGTAGCTGTTCTCCCTTGCCTGAGACGCATTTTTGTATCTTCTTCACAATCTGCCTTTTATGCTACTGACCCTAGATATTTGCATCTTTGAGTAGCCACTACTGTTGGTATCTCGCTTTCTGCTACAAGTTGTTTCATTTACGTTTATTTGTAAGCTCCGTTTGTGGTACTCGTTTTAAAGTTTTCTAAGCTTGCAATCTGAGTCCACTTCGACAATCACGAAGTTATCTACACGACAATAACCGTTTCCCGACGCTTAACAAAGTAACAACATCAACAACAACAACGACATGAAGTAAGTGTTTATGCTTGTAATGAGAAGTACAAACGTGCGAATTTTCTGATATGTGGCAGCGGTAACTGTAGACACAACTATGCTTCCTGACCGTGTACAGTGAAGGCCCGCCATCTGCTGTTTGAACTCTCTCCGGAACCTTTTGTTAAGATAAGACCCAGACCTTCCCGAACCTTTGTTACACATGCCGAGCCATCCGCCCCGCACACACACACAGGCGCACACACTTAACACTTTAGCAGTATCACATTAGACTCCACTAAAATGACAACAGATTAGAATCGTTTCAGAGAGCGCATGTATGTTTGTGTATAGTCTTATTTGTTTTGTTTATGATCAGTCATGTAACATACTTTTCACTTTCTGTTGTTATAACTTCTTACGTAACTGCAAGAAAGTTCGGAATTTTGAATTACAATTTAATAACCTACGCATTGTGTTCGTTCGCGAGTGCGTGTGTGTGTGTGTGTGTGCAGTTTTCGTTAGAAATCGTGAGGATAAATATCCCCTTCGGAAAACTGTACGTGTTATAACATTTTTATTTCATTATTATATTTAATTGATTTGTTAGTTTCACTTGATCACTTGCTCGATTGCAGTATGTACATGGCCTATTTAAATATAGCCTATCTGTGTATTATTCTATTTATTCCACTTTGCATTTCTGAACGTTAACTATAAAATTTTAAAGAAATTAAATCATTTGAAATAATGTGGATTTTAAAAATTGTTATGATTAGCCTATGTACGCGCGCGCGCGCGCGCACACACACACACACACACACATATATGTATAATGTAAAACTTCTTTTATATGTTTCCCACTTATACTTTTTTCACACTTACTCGTTGTTTTCCAAAGGTCCCAGCAAAATTCCTATACATTCCATGTTACTCTATTTCGGTTATAAGTTTTCGTTTATTCGTTTTTTACACTTATACGTTCAAATTCTTAAGACCCTGGAGATGAGAAAATTCATTTATTCGTTTATTCTTTAATACGTTAAGTTCTGAAACTTCATTCACATATTTATTCTGATTTATGCCGCGTACATCACAAAATGAATGTGTGAACGTAAATATTTTGGACTGACTGTGCATTTATAGGGAACCGTCAATTAGTGCCGTTTGGTTGAGTTAGCTTGTTCCTTGAGTAACATTTGAGCTAGCTTAGATTCCCAGAAACGTAAGGTATTTGGTCACACAGCTTGTAAAGCTCCATCGCTTCGTCGACATCAGTTCGTTAGGTCTATTGTTGCATTAAAGACAACATAGTGAGTGTAAAATGAGTGGAAGGAAGAGGAAGCGCGTTACGATCGCTGAGAAATTAAACATTTTGAAAGTAGCGTAGGAAAGCGGGAATAAGAAGCGAGTAGACATCGCCAAAGAGTTGGCAATTGCTCCGTCGACGGAGCTAAACCACTGAAATTGAAGAAAGTTCTCGTGTGTTTGGTGATCTTAGTAATAAGCAAACACGTATTCAAGGAGGAATATTTGAACGCCTGGAAAACTCTCTATTACAATGGTTCCAGCAGCACAGGAGGGAAGGAATTCCTATCAGCGGACCAGTGGTTTGCGAAAAAGCAAATGAACTGGCAGCCAGGCTCGACGTCGAACATTTTCATGCGTCGACGGGCTGCCTACATATATTTAAGATAAGGCATAGCTTCAGCATCATATCCGACGAAATTATGATGCATTTGTCTATATTTGAAGACAGTTTTTTCTTTAGCCGAGGAAAAGAAAACACCAGTGGAAGATAACGGATTTTAGGGGGAAACGATTAATTATTTCTGTGTAGTTTTTCTCTCTATAGGATTACATTTGTGTTTTATACATTTACTAGCTGTTACCCGCGGCTTCGCACGCGAATATTTGACTTTTAATAAGTATTTTAATATAATTTTTGTGGTCTATGTCTATATGGCGTTCTGTCAGCTCGTATAACAATTTTGTACTCATTAGTCAAATTCTCTCCAAAGCTGTTTTCAACAATTGTACTATTTTGAATTGTACTAAATTATTATGTTGGTGCAACAGCCTTTGGAGATTTAAAAGTACCCGCTTATAAAGCCTTTGGAGATATTTATGAAGTAGGCCTACCTGTTAAATCTAAAACGCTAAATCCTTTATTTTAAGTGTTACTGTGTTAGAAGCATTGTATAACACATTGAACTTTATGTTTTCCTCAATCATGGCTTTTATTTATTTCAGCAGTAAACTAAAAACCAAAAACCGTTGTCACCTAACCTCATAAATGAAAACAACACTTATTTTCGCTTTGCATTAAGTAATAGGACAATTTACAATTAATACACTTCTTGTTTTCCACATCATAATATATCGATACAATCGCATACTATATAAAACACCGAAAATGTACTGCAGGAATGGATAAATGTACAGTCCCGATGCCGCTAAATAGCTTTTGTTTATTTACTTTTTGCTATGGTAATCAATTCTGGTCTCCATAGTGTTTTGACATCTTTAGTAGTAGTATTTAATATATTTCATTACTTATTCATTGCATCATCAGAAATACGTATAAACATACATTTTATAATCGTTTAAGGCAATTACAAAATATATAGACGTATCTGTAGACAAAATTACAAAATATATCGATACAATCGCATATTAAAAACACTATACAATCGCATATTAAAAACATTAAAAACTGCAGGAACGGCTAAAGGTACAGTTCTGATGCCGCTAAATATCATTTGTTTATTTACTTTTTACTATGGTAATTAATTCTGGTCTCCATGGTGTTGTTGACATCTTTATACGCGTCAACGAAAAGGCATAATTAAAAGGGCCTAAATCGTGCGAACGGGGCAAAATATCAAATTCCAAGTTAGACAGTAGTTTTCGCTTTGTGTCAAAGGTTACGTGTGCAAACTTTGGTGGCAATCGGTGTAACGGTGTGGATTTGTATTCAGTACCCACAAATCCTCAGGCTTTGAGTTATACATAGATATTGTATTATTCTAATTTGTAAATTATACGTA
This sequence comes from Magicicada septendecula, assembly GCA_034769895.1. Classification (NCBI taxonomy): domain Eukaryota; kingdom Metazoa; phylum Arthropoda; class Insecta; order Hemiptera; family Cicadidae; genus Magicicada; species Magicicada septendecula. The sequence goes on from CM068375.1 coordinate 13,576,954, forward strand.
ATTTATATTCAGTACTATGCCATCTAATTATACTATTTGTGATCTATTTCACTTATACTTTTTTCACACTTCTACCTTTTGTTCTTTGAAGTCCCCTGAAAAACGTATAAATGAAGCTTTACTGTAGGCCTATATATAAATTTATAAACATACCAATATTAGCTTTTATTGATAGATTATAAAGAAAATTGATTCACTTTATGTTAGTCAATTCAGGAAATACGCGTGAATTTGTTATTGATTGACTACCTAGATTATTTTGATAGATATCTGGTTTGATGTGTGCATTTTAATGCTGCACCTAGCCATCTTTCTACCACGTTTTTTCCTCTGTTTGACCCATTTCTCGTGTTATAATGTTTTTTTTTTTTACTATACCGTATTTGTTCCGGCTTTTTGCTTAAAGGTTAACGTATTTGCGGAGCAGTCTCCGGCACACCGGATGTTCCGCTGAAGGGATGAAGGCAAATACGGTACAGCGATCACACTTCATTGGCCTGTCCGGCTGACTGGAAAAATACGCCACAGGTAGACTGGCTTTTTACTACCGAATGTGCTCTTGAACCGAGAGAGTAGATTATGTAGGTTATCCGCTCCCTACCAACCCGTCCGTCAACGAGCCGCTGTGCAAACACACACACACACACAAGCACACAAAAGTGTGTGTGTGTGTTCCACCATATATGTGTGTTTGAATTTTAATAGTATTTTTCCACTACATTGTACGTGTTTTACAGCGTTTGTTGTTGCACGTCTGGCTGAAGAGATTTATGACAGATTATGGTTAATGTTTAACAGCAAATCCGACGGTAAACACTTGCGTCACAATGGCGCGTGAAATCCCGCGCGCGCAACGCGGTGACACTTTATACAGGAAGTTAAAAATACATATACACAGAGCACAGGAAGTGTGACAGATGTGCCGTTTTGTTTGCTCAAAACGTTTTGTCGGAGTTGCGGAGTTACTGTACTGCGAAGTGGAGTGATGATCTGTCGCGTCGCGTCTCGCAACAGCGGCAACCGTTCCCAGCGATTTTTGCTGCTTCAAATATTACCACGTCTCGTTATGATTTCGCACCTTTAGGACACGTTCACGTAAGATTTAAAATCAACAAAACTTAGATTTAGTTTTACTTCAATAATAATAAAAATTGTAATTGATGAGTATTTTATTGGCAAAGAACATTTTCAATAATATTTACCGTATTTTATCCGTCGTGTGACTTCGTGTTGCGTTCGAATGGTTTACGCGTTTCTAAACATATGTTCCGTCTTTAGAAACAAAAAAATCACTCAAAGTGAGGTCGTTAAATATTAAAATTCCAAATATTAAAAACAATTCTGCACATAACCGCGTTACATGAGTGCGCACTCGAGTCGGACCGATCGGACACACTCGAGTGCGCACTCATGTAACGCGGTTATGTGCAGAATTGTTTTTAATATTTGGAATTTTAATTTTTAACGACCTCACTTTGAGTGATTTTTTATTTCTGAAGACGGAACATATGTTTCGAAACGCGTAAACCATTCGAACGCAACTCGAAGTCACACGACGGATAAAATACGGTAAATATTATACAGATTTTGTCAATAAGTGGCATGGATACCAATTCAAACATGTTTTTCACATTTTCAATTCTTGGGCTCTGACAAAATATACGATTAATATAATGGCATAGATAATGAAAATCGTACGATTTCTATCGATTTGTGGTAGAGCATGAAGACACCCAAAGATGGAAACATGCCAAGATAGCAGTGCCACAAAGCAACGACAGTTCCAAGTTTGACATACGGTGGTAAAGTACGGGTTACTGTAAGTAGATGTCGTAAGGGTGACGTAATGATGACGTAAAACGTATGAACGCTACTTTTACAGGTTGTTAAAGACTAGAAGAATCTCATTAGAGATAGAGCTAAAGATATTTGAATATGGAATACCTACTATTTACAGTAAATGAAACCATTATGGTTTTCTCAGTTGGAGCGAATGAAAAACTATATACTTCCATATTCCAAAACAATCAGTGGCTACTACCATAGACGGGCAAAGAAAGGGATGGACTTTGGAACAGGCGTGAAATAATGATGACGCTGAGAATTATTATGATGATGATGATGACGATAATGGCGATGATGATAATGATGATGGTGGTGGTGTTGGTGTTGGTGGTGACGACGACGACGACGATAATGATGATGATGATGATGACGATTTTACTATAGTGATCAAAGTAATGAATGTAACTTCGTCTTCGATTTTAAACGATTTTCTTAAAAATCGTTGTACAGATTGAAGGAAAGATGGAAATAGCAAAACCGGGACAGATCAAGAATCCGGGCAGCTGAAACGAGATTTTAAGGGCGCCGCGAAGGATGAACACAATTGAATACTAAGAAATTACGACAAGTCAGTCTTCGAAGAGAATTGTTGGTTTTCGATATCAAAACCAGGGCAGCAGAACAAAATAAATTTAATCGGAAACAGCATAAAGAGCAGATTGACGAAATAACACTATACAGAATTGTTAAAACTGTCAAACCGAAAAAGTAGAGACCTACATGGGCCAGAAAAACGATGGTATTATTATAGTTTACCGAATAGACAAGTTGCCTAATGCCTTGACTGAAGGAGAAGAAAATATTTTTACATTAATCACTATGTGGTGAGTGCCGAGCACTATCACATACCTCGTAATTATCTGATTGTAAACCAGCAGAGGTTTCGAAGAGGCGCTTATAATCTAGTTGGTGGTTAGTATAAGCCATCGATGTATACTATATGGATCGCGTGCTGCCAAGCAAAGCGAACGGCAGAAAACGGTCCTAAGCACGTATAGCTTCCCACACAATGGTTGGCAATAAAGCGTTTGGCGCTAAGTTAACACGTGTATTAAACGAGTCATTCAGTCAGTAATGCACTTGTTTTAACAGTTTACAATTATTACATTTGGGACAGTTCTACTGAAAATTTGTGCTTATGAAGATTTTATTATTATAACAGTTTGTTTTTACTTTTGCCTAACTGATAACAGATGACAATAACTTAAGCGTTTACACTCATTTTACTAATTTTGTATCAAGCGGAAAATTAATTAGAGCGTTAATAGACGTTTTAAAGATTGTAAAATATATGTATAATTTATTGATTATATCTGACAGTAAACTTAATACCAAAAAATGATTATATCAGCTTGCAAAACTTTGCCGGCACAGTGTTTAAAAAACATATTTCAAACAACGATTTTTCTGAAGACAGCCATGAAGTGAAACGTATCAAATTAATAGTTACATTATTTTATAAAATCTTGTGCTATAATACTGCTGAGGAAAGAACCGCTGCAGCTACCTTCTCTAAGCTTGGTGTCTGCCAAAAGTTAAATAAATTTGTATTATTTAGTAATGTTTAATGTAAACAATTTTTATACAGTTGATACGTAGCTAATTAAATTAAATTAAATAAATAATGTAAATAATGTAAATTTTAAATAATGTAAATTAGCATTGCTAATTGAACACTTTAACGACCATAGCGAGCCTATACGCCAGCTTCTTTTACGCAATAAACATTTTAAAGTTTACGGCTCACGTCTTTTATTCTTTGTTTCCCTTATTCTTATCTTTATTCGTCTGGCTTCAATAATAAATGTTCATAAATAAGAACGCAACAGAACTTAGCGATAAACTTAAATAATGTGTCAGAATACTGAAATCTTACAGTGAAACAAATGAGTTTATTTTGGAAAAGAACTTATTAAAAACCTCCCACTTTGGAGTCATTAATTGTTAAAATGACACAGCTATACCGTTTAACGCAAAATATAATCCGCTAAAGCAACAAAAGCTATAACAAAGCAGAAATGTCAGTCTTTGTACAGGTACAGTATATAGCATACGCAGTGTTCTTGCCAACCACTGATGCAGCGGTCGGACCGAATTCAGTGAATGCAGCACGCGATCCATAGTATAAGCTAACGAAATAGTTTTGTTGAGTTGAGAACTGAGGGATGTACTCAGGAAGAAAGCGCTAGTCTACGTACTCCATCAGTTAACACCGCGTTCATAGAACATTCCGGTCACTGGTGCTTTTCAAATGCGCCTTAAAAACGTCGTTATTCCTCTCTAAAACTCCGTAAACACATTTAATTTTAAGGTTTAATTTAAAAATAACTACACTAAATTATTTAATATTTAGTAGTCAATTGTCTTTGGGGACACACTAGCCAGGGGGGAGGTCCGAGGGGTCCAGACCACCCGAAAAACTGAAATATGCCGAAAGCTCTTGTAACACTTAGGATTAAACAGTCAGTATCGTTCACAGAAATATGGGATTCAGGACAATCACAGATACATTATGTAGCCTATGCTACAATCTTTATGTTATTTCTCGATAGGCGTGCATGGTTCTATTACGCAAATTTGTTTTTAAGAAGTACAATTTAGAAAAAATAAGATCGTTTTAACCGTTTTGATTTTTTTAATGTCAAAGGCTATGAATTAACACTGCTAGATGCTTTGTCGGACTTTTGTAATTACTTTTGTAGATTATAGGGACTGAGTAAGTAAAATTTTAATTTTAATACTCACATTTCTTATTTGAACCTGAAAAAAAAAAGAAAACTGCTGTAAATGTTTTTAATCTGTTTTTTCTGTTTCTTTAATTCCAGGGTGCCATGATGTCCTAAACTCGGACTTTAGGGATCTCATGTATGTCTTGCTCTTGCGAGAAATCTGAAAGCCCGCCATCTTTCTGGAAGCAAACAATGCGGAATGAGTATTGTCATCTTTGTTCCACGCCTCCAATCCAACCTGGACCCCACCTGTCGAAACAAAATTTTGGCTACGTTACTGGTTGTCTTCAAAAATAAGATACCGTTTCGATTTATTGGTTATAATCACTTCAAATCGCATTATTTATGCCATAAACACACGTTTGGCCAGCCAGGTCAGGCAAGGCGAACAGTTAAAAAATTATACTCCATGTAGTTTGTAAGTGCAACGTCCGGACAAATATTTTCAGTGTAAATCATGTTTGAACTCAAGTGTGCCCCACGTTCCATTGTTTCTGAAGGCGCAGCATTTTCTAACACATTTAAATTTCGTTTTGATTTTTCATTGGCGCTAAAACGTTTTTAACAAAGAATTCTTCAGAACAAGATGTTTGATATATTGCATTTTAAAAACATGTGTGACAGGAAAATTTCAAACAGCTCGTAGAAAGTGAATAAATTGACAGATATAATTAGAAATTAACAGGTGTTCACGCGAAATATACGTCTTGCAGCTCATGAAAGATACCACTCCACTACCACTGAGCGATAGATGTTGCTCCACGAACTTTTCAACTGACCTTCGTAAATTAGTTTTACTTTATTCATGCTCACACAAGTAAGTGAACACATGCCACCAATCATTGGAATTGATGATTACTAGTCGAGTAAAGAAACACGCTTGAAGTTCTACAACCCTTCCCACATTTCTCTATGGCTCTGAGAACTGGACTTTAACGAAATCCCAGGTCAGTCGTATGCAACCGGCCGAAATACTCTAGAATACTCTTCAAGACCGCAAAAGAAATGTCGATGTGCTGCAGGAACTGAATATTATGAGTACACTCGATAGAATTGGCCGGTACCAGTTAAAATGGTTGGACCATCTTAACTGAATGGATGACTGCCGCAATCCCAAACAACTATTAAATTATAAACTGAAAGAACGGAGCGGTTTGGGGCGTCCGAAGAAGCGTTGGACCAGCTCTACTCTATTTGCCTGGGACCTGAGCAACCATTTTTGGTTTAATCCCTGCTGAAAATGATGACAAATATACACAGAACATTATGAAACTTATTACAACCACCATACGGCTCAGTTGTTTTCGCACCATATTCCGGTCGCTGACAAGAAAGCAATGATGCATATTGTAGTTAGGACAAAAACATCTTCTTTGTCATCTCCACTTCAAGAATTAGCCCGCCCTCTTTAATGTCGTCACATTCATAGTTTCTGTACGCCTCTCTTTCCCCCGATTTATAATTTTAAATAATTTTTGGTAGTCTTGTTTCCTTCATCCGCTATTTACGCTTCACGCTATTTCAATTAAACTTTATTGTCCTCACTCCTGTCTTTGATTTTGTAGATCACCCTTCTCTTCGAACGTTTTCCTTCTTCTTCGATCTTCGTATTTACATCCTTTGAACCGTCTCCAGAAACTCACTTCGGTTGCCTGGATTCATGATTTGTTCCAAGAAAATATCAGCTGTCATATCAATTACCTGGTGTTGTAATTGTCAATTGTACTTACTGTACTTGTAGAATAATTGTTACTTAGAAGTGAGAATATAAGAAATTCTTAGTTGTGTGGAGAAACAGAGACAGGTGTCAGGTGTGTAAACGAGACTGTAGCATATGTTTTGAACATAAAAATAGTTAGGGAATTTTCCCAGGGTTGAGAATGGTACCTCACCCTTTCTCAATAAGCGTGACTGTCCAGGAAGTGATAATCGTAGGAAATCTGGCGAGACACATCAAATAAGAATTAGTGGTGACAAAGTCTAGACAGGAAATATAAAATGTCACACAAAGTTGATATCCTTTTGGGGGAGTCAAGTAATGGGTCACAAGTGTGAAGCCAGGTGTACTCCGTGTGAACATTGGTTAGAGCAGGTGTTTTTATTCCGTGAGAACTTTTAATCTAAAGTAGTGAAACACCCCCAAATCGTGACGTAGTGTCACGTGATGCAGTGTCTCAGACGAATAGTGATAGTTCCTATAAAATTATAAGAGATTTACCCTCACTTCCAATAGATTTAGCCTATCATAGTTAAGGATTTAGAATTAAGAGGAGGGAACAGTCCCACCACTAAAATTAAGGGTTACACCCATGATGATGTACTATAAAAACTCTAGCATTCGCTGGAGAAGTCAGATCTGATTGCGTAAGAGGTCCAAGAGAACTTACTCATCTTTTCTCATTTTTATTTTGACTTTAATCTGTGTTGCAAGGTGTTCTTAGAGAGCCGGAAAACCAGATGTTGTCAATAGTTTGTCTTTGCAATTTTTGAAGTAACTAAAAGTAGTTACATTAATTTGTGAACTAAGTACTAGTAACTGAAGGTACTTAGAGTTTAAACAGTAATTGAATTAACTGACTTATAGTTTGTCAAGAAGAGTTGTATAAAGTAACTTGTAAAAGTTCGTTTGTATTTTGCTAATCACAATAAATTGTCTTCAAGAAGAACGGTTCATTCTAATTTTTCAACTTCACCTCCGGAAACACGTCAAACAGTTGTAGCTTAGCAGCCACTCGATAGGTTACAACACTGGATTGAGGAAAAGCGTCCAACTTTTCCTGGATGTATAAAATGATTTGAAAATTAACGTTACAAAATGTCTGTATACGTCATGACGTTGTAAGTAGAAGCATTAAGATATCTAATTTGTAAAAGAGGAAACAGGTAACATGTGTTATCGAAAAACTATTACGATGTGTCTCGAAAGAAGAACGCAACGCGCATTAACCTACGTCAGGAAATTAAGTAACTATCAATAACAGATACGTTTCAATAGTAAACATAGAAGAAGAAATAACGGTGAAACTATTAATACTGGAACTATTTTCTTGACAATTTCCGCTCCTCAGGCAATTTTTATTATACGTTGTTATTTTGACATAAAACTAAGAACAACAGTTGTGAAAACAATTTACAACTATTAGAAGAATGTTATTTCGAAGTTAATGTAAAATTATCAAAAATGTAATATTATCTGTTTACATACTACGAATTATGAACAAGTGTTAAAATTATACGTATACGCACTAGTTATTATGTATTCAAGTTCTAAGTTGGATTCAGTTCATTGTTTTAGCCTTCAATGTCGCTTGAACATAAAAGAAAACTTTTTACGATCGTGACGACGGCCAACAAACACATGGCTCAAAACCAAGAAAAATATTCTGTGTACAGCGCGGGTTCGATACAGACATGAAACGGCAGTAACGAAAATAAGAAATTCACAATAAAATTACTTTTTATGTAAATATTAGGAACACAGTGAGGCGGGGTTGCACTTTATCTCATCATAAATTTTAACTACGGACAGAGCTGAAGAACAAGAGGATGACTATTGCTATCTGCTCTGAGTAATGGTACTGATATTTTAAAGAGAATGAATGATTATGGGAAACTCTTCACCTGTTGGAAACATCCATGGTTAGAGCATTAATTTGTGTACAATAGATATACGACGGACGTACAGTAGTAGGCCTATATGAAGAGACTAAGGTAGAACTGATAAGGTGATAAGGGGAACCTAAGTAAAGGATTCTTGGTGCCTCTATGGAGTGATTGATAGTAGAAGTGTACTTACTTTACTTTACTTCATCCAACGCCTGTCCTTGGCCTCTCACCCATGCGACGTCGAGCCTCCCAGTAGCGATGAACAGGATCCAGGGGTGTACCAGAGAGATCAATGCACGTCATCATCACTATCCACCACGCCTGAGTGGCATAGGGGGCAGTTGTTGTCTTCTGCTACCCCGATGCGGTGCAGATGGCTTTGTAGGTAGTCATGGCCAGTTGTTAGTCGGAATCTTGCAACCGCTTCCGATCTTTCTAGATTTCTGGAGATTGGACCTTGAGATGCCAGGCGTTCCCATCTCTTGTTTGCACTCAGCTCCTTCATCATCTCTCTGGTGTGGTTGCTTATGGAGCGGCTAATTAAGTTTCTTGCAGCTTTCAAGGTCATAGGGGCCACTGGTTGGTCTGCTTCAGCTCCTTTTTTGGCCAAATCGTCTGCTCTTACGTTTCCCAGGATGCCTACGTGGCTAGGAACCCATTGCAGCCACACATGCCATCCACATTTTATCAGTTTCTCAAGCATGGTGCAACATTGGACCGTGCGCAAGCAGTCAGTTGGGGCATTGTTGTTCTTGGATGAGATAACTGAAGAAATGTTTTGAAAGGGTACATGGATTCCGTAGATTTCGTAGAAAGGGTCTTCAACGTAACATTCTGGTGACTTCATAAAATTTTGCCCTCAACAATCCCCAGGCGGAAGTTGCTAAACGAAGAACTAATCTCTTGTGGACGTTAGAACGCAGGAAATCATCGTCACCGAAGTAAAATTGCTGAAGTGGAATTATTTAATTGCCACTGTTATTCCACGCAGTCGTCTTTCCTGAGCTTATATTGGTTGATCGACTGTGAAAACTGTAGGTTTTTAAAATTTTACGACAGCCAATGCATTCAACCTTAAGGCAGGTTTGGTCACTAATTTGCCCCTTTTCCACAGAATTCCAGTGAACGTACGATCACGTTCAATTCATTTAACGCAGCCCAAAATTAACACAGACTACCTGTAAAATTTTTATTTAAAGTTTGTATACAAAGGTTTTTGAAAACATATAAACACTTGGTAAGTTTCACAGTGAACCTCAGAAGTAATGTTCTTTACATCTGACAGTTGTTTCAGCGGTAATGTTCTGAAACTTACCAAGTGTTTGTATATTTTTAAAACCCTTGTAGAAATATGTATCACCAAGTGCCCAACGAGTCATCAATCAATATCATAAAGTATACATATTCTAGCCACTAGTAACACTAATAAGACGGGCATGGAATGAAGAGCGTACGGAAGACTTCTTCCGTTATCGGAGTGGAGTAAAGAAAAACGGAGAGCATTAGGGGTTACCAATAGGATAATTAAGAAAATAATGAGGGTGGAAAAGTACATAATAAATTACAACCATATGGTTAACGTATTACAGGTGTGTCAGAAGAAATGGAATTAACGCTAACGGACTTGATTTCACATGAATAAAAGAAGACGAAGAAAAGTAGGAAATAAGAACAGATTAACCGCGGAGATCAAGGAATAGATGAAACTATGAAACCGTGAAAACTTCAGAGTAAAGAGAGAGAAGATAGAAACAGTAGTTGAGTGAAGGAAAACAGTGAGACCCCTACACATACGTTTTCTGGTACATTCTGTTCTTAGAACGAAGATGTTCTCTATGCATTACAGTTGTTTTAATCGCCTTTAATGAATTCATCTCGATATTTGGCCAAAATATGTTTTGCTGTTGTGATTTGTTTTAGAATCTTCCAATACTGGTAGTTATTTATCATAGTTTAAATACACTCATCCAGTTACGAGAAAATGTTCTATTTGGTTTACAATGACAGTGACTTTTTTTAATAAACTTTACTATTCTGACTGGACGATTATGCGACAAAGACAAAATAAAAACTTTAGTGTCGCTACCAGTGGCGGTAGAGAACTTTTACTACCTTGTAGGCCCCTTTTATCCACTCGCGCCGCGCGTTTCTTTGCGGTGCGTTTTGTAAAACAACGGAGGCAAGTGAGGCCTTTTATGCACACGCGCGGCAAAAATCATAACGCGCTTTCTGAAAAATATGGCGCCCTACTCTAGAGTACACGCGACAGAAAGTCTTGCCGCTCGTGTTGTAAGTACATGTGTGTAAATTGGTGCTTTTATGCAAACGCGCCGCAAAATAACGCGCGGCAATAACCCTTTACGCGCGAGTGCATAAAAGGGACCATAGTAGTCAATAGTAGATAAAAGTTAGTAATCTTTTTTTTGTTACCACAAAAGTGGAGAATTAAATGCAAAGGAAGACTCGGTAATCAAATAACGGGCGCCCTGTCTGGAGGGGAAATACTATTGTGCATTTCTCGACTCAGGAAATTGACTGTGACAGTGTGATCTGAGGTGCAGACTGGAAAAACCGGCGAGCGGCAACGAAACAAAACACGAAATAATTATTCTGGAAATGAAATCAGGAAATTAATCAATTTGACGGTTCTGGTCGTTGGGGTTTGGTGACACGTCAATACAGCGTACAGTGCACTGGTTAACTGCTCGTCACCCAGTCACTAGTTCAAATTACACTCTGGAAATGAAGTAATAATTGATAGACGTGTTTCTTCGTCCTCATATTTTTATTTTAAAATACGTTACATTATTAAATAAACCGATGCTAGCTCGCCGTACCGCCCTAATTAAAAATTACAATAGACAAAAGACTGGTAAGAACTGGGTTTCCGATAGTAACATTACAAATAAATTAACAAGCAGAATGATCACTGTTGCACACCACTATATAAAATTATCCCGATTAGCGCTTTCAAGCTTCACAGCTCATCGTCAGATCGGAATTAAACCAAAAACCTGAAAAAACCCTTCACTCACATCTCACCCCACCCTACTCATACACAACAAGCTATAATTGAATGTCCCTTCCCCACCCTCAGCCCTGTCCCACCATCTGGACAGTTACATATTTTTCTAGCATTCCTTGTGTTTCAGTGTTGTGTGTGTGTGTGTGTGTGTGTGTGTGTGTGTGTGTGTGTGTGTGTGTGTGTGTGTGTGTGTGTGTGTGTGTGTGTGTGTGTGTGTGTGTGTGTGTGTGTGTGTGTGTGTGTGTGTGTGTTCATTCCTTTTAAACCTAGTCTAAATTATACAATTTAGACTTGTTATACAGTTTAGTCTAAATTAACAATTATAGCTTGTTGTGTGTGAGTAGGGTGGGGTGAGATGTGAGTGAAGGGTTTTTTTCAGGTTTTTGGTTTAATTCCGATCTGACGATGAGCTGTGAAGCTTGAAAGCGCTAATCGGGATAATTTTATATAGTTGTGTGCAACAGTGATCATTCTGCTTGTGATTTCAACCACTAACACAACTTTCTTGATTATACAAATAAATTGTTCTGCAAAATAGATGAACCATTTTATTAAAGAGCACCTAACCTTTAATTTACTTTAGTTACCGTACGAAGTGAATTACTTAATTTTTGTTTAATGTTATAGGCTTTTTTACCATAAACAATAAAAAAATAACTATAACTATAGCTATACTGATTAAACGAATGTTACTTTTCATTAGTCTTATAACCTTATTTAAAAAGTGTGAATTATTCATGACATAAGAGGGACTTAGCTATACATTTACAAATTCGACAAATGCATTAATAAGTTATTACTCCCATGAAACATAATTCGGCCAAAGCTAAACAAAAATATGAGCCAATATTTGAATGAAGAATGCCTTATTTGTCGAAAACATCACATAATTTGATACAATTATTATTTTTATAATCGCGTGCACTCTTATAAATGGTCCTGTTTTCTTCTTCCGCATGCTTTTAGTACGAGTTTCTAACCATAATCTGTCTAATTTATACCGCAATAGAGTGTGTATGACCTCAAAGAAAAGAAAGCCGCGCTTGATTTCATTCAAATTGTTTTTAGGTACATTTTATTTTTGAGTAAATTACAAAAATATTTTTGTAAAATGTCATATTTTGGTTTTTATAAAGGAGCGAAAAGACCAAAAATTAAAAAAATTGTTTCTGTTTTTTTTTTCACTTAGGTATATAACAACAAACAATGACCATTATTTTGTAATCTCTACAATAACACTTTTCAATCAAAGTGTTTTTTTTTTAAGTTATTAGTGAAAACCAATTTCTAATACCTCTGTATCCCATTTTTAACATTCGACTAGGGTAGTTAGAGTAGTGACTTATAACGTTCTTTGAAAGCGAGTATGCGTAAAAATATTTAGAAACAAAAATTTGTTTTCATATTTTATTTAAGACGACTATTTGGAAAGACAAGATGTCATGATTATGTGGTCTAGAACCAGAGTATTCGGGAAAAACTATCGCTGGAACCATTAGTAGAAAACATAGTTCAGCATCTACACAACAGTAAGCTCATATGTTGCGGATGAATGGAACTAGGCGCCAAAGGAAAGTTTCTGATAAAATGTAAAAATGGGCGAACCAGGGAAATTTGGAGGAGCAGCAACGACGAAGAAGACTTCAGAACTGACAGACTATTGCAAGAGACGGAACAGAAGGTTCAAGCCATATTGACAATAACATCTTGGCAGATGACCCAACATTTTGAAGTGCAGTGTAACAAGAGGAAGTAAGTAAACAAGTGTCCTAATGTATTTACTTTATTAAGACAATTTGATTTTAATGAACGATTAACTAAACTACTATTCTAGAAGCTTTCTCGCCGTAGCACATCTTCACGTTTTGTGAACCATTCTTCAAATGTTTTCGTTATAAGCTTAATACACGAATTACACACCCCGAATTATAAATACACGAAGGATTTAATAAAGGCTTCTTCTTCTTCTTCTTCTTCTTCTTCTTCTTCTTCTTCTTCTTCTTCTTCTTCTTCTTCTTCTTCTTCTTCTTCTTCTTCTCCTCCTCCTCCTCCTCCTCCTCCTCCTCCTCCTCCTCCTCCTCCTCCTCCTCCTCCTCCTCCTCCTCCTCCTCCTCCTCCTCCTCCTCTTACTCCTCCCCCTTCTTCTTCTTCTTCTTCTTCTTCTTCTTCTTCTTCTTCTTCTTCTTCTTCTTCTTCTTCTTCTTCTTCTCCTCCTCCTCCTCCTCCTCCTCCTCCTGATTCCTCTCCTCTTCCTCTTACTCCTCCCCCCTCCTCCTCCTCCTTCTTCTTCTTCTTCTTCTTCTTCTTGGCAGAATACAATACAAAGTATGATGGATTTCCCTTAGTTTCTTCCGTATACCGGTCTTTTGTCCACCCGTCATAAATCGCTATAATTTCCTTAACCTTCATTTCTTTACTCCACCCACGGTCTCTATCCAAGAACTCTAACAATCCGGCAACTGTTCTAATCCTGCGTAGTCTCATTTCAAGTATGGCACTCTCCTTACTCTACTACGATGGACACGTTTATTTGCTGCCTGGTGCGTTCACTTTCGCTCCCTTCCTATTGCTGGTTTTTCTGTAATTTTATAGTATATTCCAGGCTCGGTACGTTGCACAGAGTAGTGGACAACATAACTGTCAAATATTTTTGCTCTTATATTTCGGAATATTTGTTTGTTTTTTTTTAACAAAAGCAGTTAAAAAAACTGCTAATGTCAGATGATGTTATTCTCTTTTAATCTCTGCGTTTCTAAACTATAATTTAGATTTATTTTTTGGCGTTGTTTCTAGAATTTGGGTGTTTAATTCTCATTTGTCCATTCCAGATTTCAGTAATGTTAGCGCCTGCCGAATGTAGGGGATAGGTTCTCTTCAGAAAAAAATTAAGTACCAAAAATGCGAATTTACGGCTTTCTGGGGACTGACTTTGCAATTATTTAAGCAATTAATTTGTTATAAAATTCTGGCAAAATCGTGACAGTTACACTTTAAGGTATATTATTTTCCTTCGATCCTTTTATGAAGAGAAACGTGTGCAAACGTTCTCTACGTTATTGGTAACTTGTGGCGTAGATATGATTTCTTTCTGGGCGAAATTTTATTTTTCTTTAATAAAATTACAAATGCCAAATGATAAAGTCTTTATTATAATAAATAATAGGCAGTAATAATCAATAATTTATTATAATCAACTTGCTAGTCTTGTTGTAATCAAGATAGTAACTATGAAATATAAATGTTATTTATTAGATAATAAATTATCATCTTGTTGGTTCATCCTCTTCGTTCACTTATTTAAATATTATTATATATATATATATATATATATATATATATAAATTTTCACTTATGAACTTACTTTGGTTATCACTTCCCCAAACGTTTCAACATGATGTATATCTTCTTCAGTGGGGAGTTAATACTGAATGTCATAAACAGAGTAACGGTTATGGACTATAGGTGTGTGTGGTGTGGGTTGATGGTGGGAGGGAATATAATTATCTTGTTGGTTCATCCTCTTCGTTCACTTATTTAAATATTATTACATATATATATATATATATATTTCAATCACTTTCTGCTACAGTCCGTTTCTTGATGTATATAATACTATAATACTTATAACTATTTTACCTCAAGATATATTTTTTCCTTTAGGAACATGTTTCGGGAGATCCTGTTCTCCCATCTTCAGCCTTCGCCATCTTGCTTCTGGTGCAGTTTTTGTGTGTTGGCTTCTGGATGTTATTAAGGTGGTTTGTTGGTCTTTGGTCCTTCAATGTTGCATTGTTGTGTGTGGTTGTGGTATCTGTTTTTGTATTTTGTGTATTTTCGATGTTGAGTGCTTTGAATTCCCAAACATAACCAATGTAACACTAATAAAACATATACCACACAAAGGCACCATAATGAACATTTGGGAAAATTTACAGATTTACAAACATAAAACACAAAACAAATTAATACCAGAACAAATACAAATCAATACAAAACATGACACAATATTCAAAGCACTCAACATCGAAAATACACAAAATACAAAAACAGATACCACAACCACACACAATAATGCAACATTGAAGGACCAAAGACCAACAAACCACCTTAATAACATCCAGAAGCCAACACACAAATACTGCACCAGAAGCAAGATGGCGAAGGCTGAAGATGGGAGAACAGGATCTCCCGAAACATGTTCCTAAAGGAAAAAAATATATCTTGAGGTAAAATAGTTATAAGTATTATAGTAATATATATATATATATATATATATATATATATATATATAAACTTTCACTTATGAACTTACTTTGGTTATCACTTCCCCAAACGTTTCAACATGATATATGTCTTCTTCAGTGGGAGTTAATACTGAATGTCATAAACAGAGTAACGGTTGTTGGCGGTAATATAATTATCTTGTTGGTTCATCCTCTTCGTTCACTTATTTAAATATTATTATATATATATATAAACTTTCACTTATGAACTTACTTTGGTTATCACTTCCCCATCCGTTACTCTGTTTATGACATTCAGTATTAACTCCCACTGAAGAAGACATACATCATGTTGAAACGTTTGGAGAAGTGATAACCAAAGTAAGTTCATAAGTGAAAGTTTATATATATATATATATATATATATATAAATAAATTATCGTTATCGACGCAAACTGGCACAAACGTTTTTCTACCACCTACAAATAGTGAAAATTTTAACTGTTTTCTTAAAACGAATCTTTTAAAACTCGCCTTAGTGAGTACTGTGGTAAACATTTTGTGCTTATTCTTTGCAAGTATAAAGATCAAAACCTAATACGACGTCCGTTGTTACAACTGGTCCGTCCCAAACTTCTTCTACCTTTGGGCATATATTTTGCACTTACGTGTGGTATTCTTGATGGGTTCGTACGTTATACGTGATCAAATCATTTCTGTCTGTATTCACTCCCAATGTCATTCACTGGTGGAACAGCTAACTCATGACAGATGCCTCATTCCTTTTTCTATGTAACCTGGTACATCCGGCTACTGTTATAAGGTTTTTTAGACGATTGAAGGTGTCCCCCTGAACGGGCTAACAACTCGATTGCAAGAAAGTCCGGTGGTGGAGCTGCCACCTTCACCTTCGAGCCTCCAGACCTGCCTTCCGTTTCATTTGGAGACCCACCTTCTAGGCTCTTCCGCTGTCTTCGCCGCCGGGAATCTTCCTCTTCCGCCTTCGAGACTGTTGACCATTTGTCACCTGTCACCCTAGATCGGAGCCTTATACCTGAGTGCTACCATCCGGAGCCAGATGGACCCAGGTTGTTTAACGATATTGATACTCCCCCCCCCGGGTCCTCTTTCCTTATCATTAATATTTTGTTGCAAATGGGATTAAATCGCATCACTCGTTTTGCCACAGAAAAAGATTTTCCTAAAATGGGCACTATAGGCCCTCAAAACCAAACATTTCAAAATGGCGCTAGAGATACGCAAATACATCGTTGGCCGCCCGCGTACAAATACATGAAGCTCCCGTACAGATCAGTTCATTAACAGAGGCTGCCGAGCGTTTGTTAAACAGCTATCTATCGCCGGCGTCGGGTTCGGTATTGGATCTACACTACGTATGAGGAGAAACCGACAAGTTTTCGGGTTTGTATAAGTTGTTTCGTGCTCAAAATAGTATTACGCTAAAGTACTGAACTAAAAAAATACATAAAAAATTACTAACTACGGACAGTAATTGACACGACTGAAAAGCGAGTTCAACAGAAAACGCATCTGTATAAGTTTCCAATAGGGTGCAAAAAACTGTTTAATACACACATTTTTTAAGTTGCTGTGGAATCAGTCACTGCCGATAAGGTATCAAAATCAATATGTTGAACAAAGTTGGATACTTCCGGGCTCATTTGAAAACTGTGACTATACAATTATATTTTCCTACTCGCTAAGAAGATACAACCTCAAAACTAAGATTAAGCTTTGAGTCGACAGACTAGCAATGTAGCCTACACATGAAGCGATTTCGTACGACTAAAGCGTATCGCAAATAATAATCTTCGTACTCACATTAATAATTGTTTATTTAATGCTACTTATACAATTATCTGTTTACTATCTTTTTTTTAATTTATAAGTTTTCATTTAACTCTCTAGGTTTATCTCTCACAACCCCCTCTCTGGGCCACTGTTAACAATTAATAAATATAACATCTATGTAAATAAATGATACGTATTATTTTGTTCGACGCCATATCATGTAGAAACTACATAAGATCCTGAGGGCACAACTTAAAAAAAAAACAGCAGTCTTTAACGACTAAAGTCTTGCGCCACCTCAAATGGTTTCTGTAATAATCGAACAAGTAATGTTGACGCCAGGACTTGTGTCTTCTAAGGTTTGTTTGTGCCCGTGCTCGCACTCTCAGTGCAAGATGTCTTCTATGTGTGACCGTTGTGTGTGTGTGTGTGTGTTGAAAGGAACACAAGAAGAAGAAAAATAAAAAAGAGCTGGGAGCAGCAGCTGTTTGTGAGAATTCACTTCCTTTGGGCCCCGAAGCGCGTGCTGTCTTCCTGCCTCGGCCTAGCCTAGCCCTTTGTTACTCCGTCTATTGTACCTTGTCTAGTCTACCCAACAGCTGTCTCAACGCTTTCTTACACACAAAGGCGCGACGGACGTTTTTCATTCCCTACACAATTTATTCGGTCTTATGTTTCCATTCTTTTTTCCCGATTTTTTTCGCCTAATCTGTTTACCTGTTAGAGTTCGGATTTATTGTCATCTGTCGCTATAATTATCTTCCGTGGAACACCCCAACCGTCTTCCTCGTCCACCTGCATAAACACACGGTACGTTCAACGCGCCCGTAAATGTAGGTAAATTCTAATAACGTTCGACGTATTGCAAATACAGTACAAATTTTTCCACCAGGCTCACAAACACATTGGCAAGGACTCTTATACGTCATCTGCAAAAAAAAATCAACATTGTCGACGTCATGATTTTCGCGCAGAGTCCCGATTTTGGAGACAAAATATTAATCTCGCTGCTGTGACATACATTCCGATTTGAGCCATCGCGTAAAAATACAATTCAGTATACACATTGCACAACTACAGTATTCAAAAAAGTAATATTTCAATCTTTGGTTTTTGTTTACATTGAGTTATCACAGGAAAGTGACTGGATCGGTTATACGAAGAATTTATTTTATTAAAACCCTCTATGAATCCCTCTATAAAACCTTCAGTGGAAACATCTTGGAGCAGGTATCCAGATTTAATTATCTTGGATGCGAAATATCTCCCGCAATTGATTGTGTTATCGAAAATAAACTTAATAAATTTAAACATATATGTGGGACAATCCATGGAACCTTAAAATACAAAACTAGGAAAAACACAAAGCTTAAGTTTTATAATACTGTGGCTGTACCGGTGGCGCTGTATGGGTGTGAAACACGGGTACTTTCACAGAGAGCCAGAGGAAAGGTTACATTAGCAGAAATGGAATGAGCGAAAGAGTGCACGTTACGAGACAGAATAAGTAATGAACAGATAAGGCGAGAATTACAAAGTTTTAAATTAACGGATACAATTACAGAATACAAGGCCATGCGGTGTAAGCATTTGGGAAGAATGCAGCAAGATCGTCACCCCAAACTTGCCTTGAATTATAAACCCACATGGTATCGTAGTGTCGGGCTTCCGAAGACGAGATGGTTTCCGGACGAGATGATTAGGCAATGCAGCCTAATCCGTGAAGTGGAGATGATGAGGAAACCCCGCTGTGGAAGTCATAATGACGAACTTAAATAATGTACCTGAAAATAAGTGAAAATATTCAAAAGAGTATTTTGAATTCTACATCCAACGGCTTTGTGGGAAAAGTATTTTCTCAAATCAATCTTGAATGAGGTTGGCAAATGACCTGAAGATGGCTTGAATGCCGAAAGCGCTCGTCAATACCAAAGACAACATAGTGGTTTGTACAAAATTACTAGTAGTAACAATCTTGAATGGACTGAACGAGGAACAAATTTTCTATTCAGCATTAAAATCGGAGTTGGTCTTTCAGTTCAGTTTTGAATTATCCTAAAATGAGTTTTATCAATAGGTTGAAGACAATAAGGATACTGTTAATCAGATTAAATTTCTGGAAAGTGGAATTAAATATTGTAAAAATTTTTATGTAATAATTATAAAAAACAAATTCTGTCGTTGTAACACATCATAATATTAATTAAATTCAATGAAATATGCTTTGTAAGTTCTGTGCCTTGAGTTTTGTTAGTTTTACTGCTTTTTGCTAGATAAAAATAATACACTGCCTGCATAGTTTTCCATAACAAGATTAGGATTTTTTTGACTTTACGAATATCATTTACAATTTATTAAATTACAAATCTTGTAATGCTGGTTGAAGCATATTTGAGGAAGAAGTCCCCTTAAAGTAAAAACTACTTATTTACCTCAAGCGTTAAAATTAAATCAAAGATACATCATCCAAATTAAGAATTAGAATTTAATTAGCCCTCAAACTTTCATCGAAATAATGTCCTAGTATTTATTAATCACCATTAATGACATATTTATAGTTTTATTTAAAATTTTGCAGCGATAATATGAGAAATACGGCCTTAGAGTAAGCTTGTCGACGACAGAGTACTCATTTGTCAACTTGTACAACTTCCGTCGATACTGCGGCAAGTTTTATTACTAGAAGTGCACACTGACAAACGAGATAGTAAGAGACTAAAACAGACAAAGACGTCACTTCAAATGTAAGATAACAGGTTTACTTAAGTTCCATATGTAGAGGAAAGAAGAAAAGAATTGGGCAGGCGATTGTTGAATCGCTAACAACCTATAGGTTACGGGCTCTGAATGTAGATTTGGAAACAAAACTGTACGCGGTAGAAATGGTTTGCTCCAAAAGAAGTTTTACAGTTTAAATAGTAGAACGGAACAGCAACAAAGAAGGAAGTATTATAGGTGTCAGTGAAACAGTTATAGAGTGAATCAAGAGGTAAGGATTAAAATGATTTGAATGAATACTAAGAATGCCAGAAGATCGATAGCGAAAAAGATGCCTATAGAATATTCCAGGACAAAGGAAACCGCGGCAGTCTTGGAACGAAGGAATCAAGAAGGCTATGGAACCTTGCGAGCTTCCTGAAAGAGGAATATGTATTAGAGAGGTTTGTAGAAGTGCGACTGACATAAGCCGCAGCCTGTTATAATATATTATATATTATATTAATATCAAGGAAAGAGTCCACAATAAAATTATACAAATCCATGGCAGTTCCTACCTTACTTATGGTTCAGATATATGGACAACGTCTCCTAGATAAATATCAACAATTTCGGGCTACAGAAATGAAATTTTTGCGTTCCATAGCTGGGTACACAAAATTAGATATGAAAAGAAATAATCAGATAAGAGAGGAACTAAAAGCTGAAGAAGTAAATGGAATCATTAAGTATAGAGAAAGCTGGAAACAACACATACACAGAATGGGCAGCGACAGATTCCCCAAGGTAGCCTTGTTGTATCAGCCGAAAGGGAAGAGAAGCCTGGGAAGACCCAAGAAGAGATGGTCCGACCAGTTTGGAGCCGGAACAGACTAAAGAGTCTAAGCCGTGATATTATATAAATATTATATATAATATAATATAAACATAATAGGCTCAGAGTTCTACAGAACGGTTCCCCTTTGGCTTCCTACTCATCACTTTTCTGTAACTCGGCATTTTCTGTAATGTTTTCTAACTCGGAATTGGCTCTTATCCTCCACTCGTTACTGTCACATATTGTTTCGAAGATACTGGGGGGAAGCTGCCATTCCCAAGTCTTAAGGAGAATTTCATCCTTTTTTGCCAAGGTCCACGTTTCAGTACCATACATAACCGCCTATTTCGTTACTGATAATTGTCCTCTACACCAAAAACGTAAGGTGTCTTATCACAAATGATGAGCTTTTGAAAGCTGTAATAACACCTGTTTTCTCCCGCCAGTCGCGATTCAATTTCCGTCTGCACTTCGTTGTTCTCCGTTACCACACGTCCAAGGTATTTAAACGTTCGTATCCTTCACATTGTCTCAAGTTTCTCCACCTCGTTTTAGAGTTGACGCGTAACTTCCTCGTGTTCGCTTCCAGTGCTAACTCAAATAACGTACACGACAAAGTGTCTCCTTGTTTCAGACATCAGTACTTCAATGTATGTACAAAAAAACTCTGGCGCAGCTTCGTACTGACTGAATGTATTTCATTCATTATTTCTCTTAGATTTCTCGTTTTTGAAATTAACAAGGAAGGATCTGGCTTACATTACATTCCTTTAAGATCATGAGAGAGGTGATAAGGATGCAGTATATTTTCCATGTATGTGGAGGTATAAGAATGCTAGTAGTAATGAAACACTACTACTAGAAATTGAAACATTTTTACTTTTGATCTTATTGGAAAAAGTTTATATTTACATAAATTTTTATAAAAGTTAAGTTTACATGTCTGAAGATCATAATCATCATCATCATCTACAAGGATTAAACCGAGGTTTTACATCTGTGGTCAGCAACTTTTGATCCGTCCGGCTAGTCCTTATTTGAGACAATTTAGTAATGAATATGTGCCCTGCATATGTTACCAGCATATCGCAGGGTAAGACGTATGGTGGCGCTGCCACCTTCAGGCTTAACGTCCAGCCCGATTTTATGTCTAGGTGTTCTCTCATAAACTGGCTGTCTTACCAGACTAAAGAGACGAATTTTAGGGGTTGAGATATACATAGCGATCTTTAATGTGATGGGTTCTCCTTGCCTCCGACATCCTACGTCGTTGACCAATGGAAGGTCATCCAATGGAGGTGCAATTTCTCACTCCAAGGGCAAAAGGATGGCCTATCTCTACTTGACAATGACAAGTAGAGGAGGGACAGTTTATACTGGCTGTTACTCGGTCGCCAGGGCCACCTGTAGGTGTTGCCCATCCTCCACCACCCCACCACTTGGATATTTACGGCTGGATATTTACCTTCATCAAGGTATGCCTGAAGGTGATAGTAATAAAATAACTGTTGAAATTCAGTGTATCCATTTTAATAAAATATATTCATAATAAAAATAATTTTCTTGATTATTTCTAAATAACTGTCGAAATTCATTGTATTCATTTTAATAAAATATATTCCTATTAAAAATAATTTTCTTGATTATTTCTAAATTTTGCAAACAACCAATTTGTTCCAGCACAAGAATCGTGTCGTTTGAAATTCGAGATGAACCGATTCTACTTAGGACGTCTACTTTGAAATAGATTCTGTTAATCGGCAGATAAATCGATGGAAATAGATTGTACAGATGAACTGTTAAAAAAAAAGAATACCTAAAAAAAGAGAATAATAGCGAAATAAAATGTGAAGAGCTGATTAATGATGAAGTACATGAGAATTTTGAAAGCTGATAAAATCGTACTATTTAATTCTTGAGAGTGCGCTTCGACAAAAACGTGCTGGAGATGAAGGAGGAGTATAAATGAAAAAAACATATTAAGTGGAAGGAAAGGCGTTGACGTGGTAAAGGTCATGAATATATATACCAATAGTGACGTACTCGACTAAATACAGTTCCTCTCATCAATACCTATTTTTTTATTAAAACGTCGTGACAAAGTACTCCCAGTTTCCGAGTGGTTCCTGTTTGAATTCGTATCGAGAAAAATAGAAATAGCTTAGCGACGGACCCTCCTTTGAAATGAGATCAAGTTTATGAGCCCCCTTTTTATGAGGCTATTTATGTTTTATTCACTTCCACAAGGAGGCGGCTAACGAGCTGGTGGCAGATGTTCTTATTTAATGAAGTGCAAGAGAAAGCGAGTCATTCTGCGTAGCCTACTGTTCAACACGTTCACTGCTTCATTCTGGGCCGATTTTGTGATCAGCGTTACGTAAAGAAAATATCAAATAATGATAAATAACAGAACGTTTGTTATTATACACATTACTTTATTGATTTTTAATCCAATAATGAACACTGTTCCTTGTCACGTTTTACATATGCAGTCCTATTGTTTTAATGAATATATTGCCATTATGTTATCATCATCATCTTTATACATACATCCTCGGCGCTACACCCCAGTCCGGGCCCTGGCCTCCAAAAGAAATCTTCCCCACTGGTCTCTACTCCCGGCCAATGTCCACCAGTTTGCTGCACCCAGCCTCACTGCCTCCTTACCAACCTGGTCCAGCCATCTTGTACGCGGTCTTCCCTTCCTTCTCCTTCCCATCGGCAAATAATTCATCACTCTTTTTGGGATTCTATCCTCCGCCATTCTCTGCACATGACCAGCCCAACGCAATCTGTTAATTTGTATGAGTTGCACGATCGGAAGATCTTTAAACCTTTCGTACAACTCTCGATTATGCAATCGCCTCCAAATGTCGTTTTCCCTCACAGGGCCATAGATTCTCCTCAGTACCCTCCTCTCAAAAACGGATAGTTTCTGCTCATCTAGTTTTTTAACACCCAGCATTCCGAGCCATACATCAGGACTGGTCTAATCAAGGTCTTGTATAGGGTGGCTTTTGTATCTTTACTTATTAACTTTGACTTAAAATGTTTCACCAGTCCGTAGTAACACCTATTATCAGATAATATCCGTTTTTCAATATCTCTAGAGGAGTCATTTCCAGAGTCCACATATGACCCGAGATATGGAAAAGCCTGAACCTTTTCAAATTCATAATCGTTAATGCGCAGGGACAGGGCACGAGTGTTGGCACCTACAACCATATATTTGGTTTTGCTTTGGTTTATAACCAAGCCCATAGC
The DNA here is from genome assembly GCA_034769895.1 of Magicicada septendecula. Lineage (NCBI taxonomy): Eukaryota > Metazoa > Arthropoda > Insecta > Hemiptera > Cicadidae > Magicicada > Magicicada septendecula. The sequence continues at coordinate 13,600,993 of CM068375.1, forward strand.
CTTAGCGGACAACTCCAGTTCCTGAAAGGCTTCCTTTAACCCAGATTCAGACCTACTTATGACGTCAATGTCATCGGCATAGGCCAGAAGCTGTACCTCCTTGTGAAATATGTGTCCGCTAGTTTGAATTCCTGAATCCCTGATGACCTTTTCTAGAGCTATGTTGAACAACAGACACGCTAAGGCATCTCCTTGTTTCAACCCATTCAATGTTTTTAAGGAGTTCGATAGATTTGATTGTATTCTGATTTGGCACTTAGAATTGGACATAACTACTCCAACCATACGCACCAACTTAGATGGTATATTCAACTCCTTCATAGCTCTATATCATCATCTTCAGCAAAGATTAAACCAAAAATGGTTTGTCCTGGTTACAAGGAGATATACTAGAGTTGAACACTCCAACGCTTCTTCGGCCGTCCCGCACCTCTCCGTCCTTTCGGCTTATAACTCAATAGTTGACTGTCTTGCGGCAGTCATCCATTCCGTTAAGATGTTCCAAACATGTTAGCTGACACTGGCCAATCCTGTCAAGTATACTCATAATATTCAGTTCTTGCCGTGAATCGACATTTCTTTTGCGATCTTGAATACTATATCCTGCCGCCACTGCCTGAGAAATCTCATTACAACCGCTTGGACGCGACTGGCCTGGGCTTTCGTTAAAGTCCAGCTGCGCCACGTTACACTGCCGAGCCCCAAAAAATGCAACACACAGAATACACAAAAAAAAGACGTATTCACGGGGTGTGGCTGTGTCGCGGACACGGCCGTGTGTTTTACGTGAATACGTGTACGTAACACAGGTTAAATAAATCCCATGCTGAGCATTTATAAACATTTATAATACAAAATTTAAAGCTAGTAACCAAGCTTTTACCACTGACTTTTTGACCACGCCGCTCAGATACGTAGATTTATGTATCATGTTCTTCTTGATGTTGACATTGAACGCCTGATCATCGTCCAATTGACGCGGTAGCTGTTGCACCATTGTGTCCACATCGACCGGTACATTAATGACTTGTCCGATGATGCCGTCGTAACGCAACCGACGTATCTGCATGAATGGCAGACGCGGTGATAGTAGACGTGCACTGATCGGATCTAATGCGGGCAACCCATGTTGCTTAGGTGGATACACAAATCCGTTCGAACGTGACAACGTGGGCACTTTGTCCGAGTCCAGTGATTTCCTACACGTACCGCACAGTTTAAAGTCAGCCACTGCCTCTTCTGGGAAAGTATTACTAAGCAGCGGTAAGTGTTTTTCCTTTGGTGGCTTCAATGGGCGCAGAAACCATAGACGGTCACACACATCACACTTATGTCCGAATGGATTGTTGACAAACGTAGTAGTGAAACGTGCACTAGCTGCTGCCCAATGTGTCTTCATAATCGGCGATCGCACACAATCGATGTCTGTACAGTCCGGCGTTGATATAGAAGCGATTACATCATCCACTTGCATAGGCTCGGGCGCCCCAGCTACAGATGTACTGGCGCCGTCGTTGACCCGCTCGGACGCCTTCATTCTTTTACGTTCCCTGCACCGCTTCACTCTGTCATATGGTGTTTACGGGTATCACTGGATTGCTCTTGAGAAGCCCTTTCCAACCGTATACGATCTCTATATTTTGATTTGGCTTTTTGACGAGTATAGGCCGACATTGCATTATTTATTTTAATTTTTTACTTTAACACCATATATATTCACTATAACTATTTCACACTAATGTTTTATACACGCAATCGATAGATCTTGACGAGAGCTGACGATTGAAACTCAAACGAACGTCGTAGCTTCTCCGAGTCAAAATTTATACTAAACGGACATTATGTGACGCAGCGAAAGGATCTCAAAATGGCGGCGCTTCCCCCTCCGCCGCGCGCGATGCGTCACAGTCCTCACTCAACGTAACGAATTCTTTGATCCTTTAGCTTTCGAGTGGTGTAATTAAATTTTGGATGTAGATGATATATATGTAGCTGCAACACCAAACTGTATCCCCCGATTTTGTTATCATCAGTTTTCTGAATTGCCTCCCACTATGGAAGCAAATTTAAATACGTATTCACGTCAATAATCGTAATACTTATTACTATTTATGTCTCTCTGGAAATTACAACCTACTTCTGAAATAGCCTTAAAGTTTAAGATAATTCCCAAAAGGGGGGAGGTGTGTGAAAAAAAATGTTCAGTACCACCTGTTAGTGAGCAGAGTCGAGCTCGACCAGTTTATTTCAAAATAAAATGAGCCTCGAAGTTTTACGTAATCATAAGTCAGTCAGCAAAAGTTAATTACTGAGTTAATTTAACTCAAAATAAACTAAATATTGAAAAGATTAAATACTGAATAAATGGTTTGCTAAAATTCAATAATTGTATAAATTACATACTAGCTAAACTGATTACTGAATACGGAACAATTGCATAAATCAATACTGGTTTACAGTTAATGGTGTTTAGTGTACAAGTTGTGATCTGTTCATGAAAATTCTAACACTGTTCTGTATCACAAAATATTTGTAAAAAAAAAATTAAATTCATCTCACATAAGGTGAGGAAACTGGTTTATCTCTCTTTTCATTAGTAATTGTTCTGTAACTTCCACTGAAAGTTGTTAACGGTTAAGTGTTACTTGGCAGTCCGGAGAGGTTCGCTCACAGCCTGCTGTAGCTGGTCGCAACGGGTGCGTGTTCCTCAGCTCATGCCATGGACCGCTGCTGTGTCCATGGTGGAAGAACGCGTGAAGAAAAAACTACATCGGCTCCGTATTGTTGTATTTTCACTCCCGTACGTCGAACCAAGCTTTGAACTGAAAGTTCCACATCTTTTAGTATACTTTACGCACCCACACAGTGTAGTTAGCACGCACACATTCATTCGTACAATGCGTAATTGTAAATTTACAAAATTACAAAATTACAACTTCGAATTATATATACAGCAAGAACTGACATTGAACTTTACATATCTTTACTTTTTTCTTTAAATTGACTGACTGAAAATTGGTTTTAGTCGAGGCTGACTATTACAAACAAGTTACGTCGCGGTTGGTTATGAATAACAATCTTTTTACAGAAATTACAAGTTTTCTTCTTTTTTACAAACGAAATATACAAAAATTATTTGTCACCAGCATTGATTTATGATAACCGAAAAAATCATAGTTACCTTGGTAATCCAGGCTTCTTATTTAATGTGCTGAACGGACGGCTCTGCTCGCAAGGGCGGTCTGGTGTTCGACTGACGAGATTTAACCGAGCGAACGCCTTCGTTAGTAAAGGAAACGGCGTGACGTCAGAGAGACTTTGACCGATCAACGGGTAAATGTTCCGTCGCAAGCCTTTTAAACCTGTGGGTATAAGCGGTCGTTGCATTCGTCACGAGTACCGAATAACTGCAACACAGTTCTCAGACCCATGAAGAAGGGGAGGGCCATCACGTTGTAGAGCTTTAGGCGTGCTTCTTTATCGTTGATATTAGAGTTGTCCTGGTGGTCTCGTACATATGGTTGAACTTGTGCAGCTCCTTGACCATACCATTGTTCGTAATGTAAGACACATTACAGCTTAGATATTCAAAATTACTGACTTGCTCCAGAACAGTATTATGTAGAACAATTTTTGCTCGCACCGGATCAGCTCCATCAGAAACCATCGCCTTGGTCTTGCAGATTCGACTCAGTGAGTGCAAGCCTTGATCCGAGTTTCCGAGTTCGAGACGATAGCCTGGTTATCAGCATGTATCAACGTGTCAAGTGGAGACAACGTGTCAATCAGGAGCGGACTGGCCACGTCGGTTGGTCGGCGATTCCCGAGGGCCCCGGGCCCCGAGGAGGCTCAGGGGGGCCCCGAGCCATGAAAATTTTATTTCGAGAAAAAACGAGAAATGTAGCCTATATATTTTTACCGGTATTAAAAACTTTTTCTCGTCTAAATATTGTTGGAAATAAATCTTCAGGATTTATTTTGGTCAGATTGGAAGTGATCACTTCTTAGCCTTGTTTATAAAGGCCTACAGACTATTTAGTATTTACTAATGGAGGAAAGCGAAGGAGGTTACTGTAGAGGCGCGTCGCGCGGCACCTGACTGACGCGACCAGTAGTAGGCTATTGTCATTTTCGTTTGAATGTCATTGTAAAATTCAGGGCTGGGGGGCCCGAAGGCCTGGGAGGGCCTCAGGGCCTTATGCCAAGATTAAAAAGGGGGCCCATGTCATAAACGTGGAGGAGGGCCCGGTTAAAAAGTTACGCTACTGGGGCTATGGATTGGTGGGACGGAGTGACAATGGACCGGCCGCTGAGCTCAAGGGGGCTCCACCGCCGTAATACGCTGTGGAATATTTTAAATTGGGATTTTATGTAGATTTGTAGGGTACAAATGTTCTTTACAGTAGAAACATTTATAGTAGGTAATTATGTTTTTAAAGCTAGTTATGTTAAAGTCTAAATAATCACAGGGATGCCAGTCCGCCCCTGGTGTCAATGTGTCATTTTACGATCATAAAATGTCTGCACGGTTATAGTGACGTCGATCAGACACCGGCAAAGATATTTGAAGTTGGTGGCACTGCTTATGACGGGCGAAAGACATATTTAACTTACAAGAGGGGTTAACGTGAAATTGATAAATAAATTCATCCCATTTGCTGATACAGTTCGTGTTTTACATTTTCTTGGGAAAGAGGACGATGTACGGAAAGAGGTAGCACACGTTCTACGTTTCTACTTCTGAAGAAGTAAGTACGAGAGCACGGAAGAAAAATACAATTTCGTGCGGGCGACAGATTTACCGAGGACTGGTGCTGCAGCTGTTTTAGATTTTTCTTGTAATGCCGAACCGACGTTTTAACCCAGTTTTCTGTAGTAAACTGAGCAAGTTTTCATGTTATGCTCGGCAACAGTGAGTTACTAGCGTGTTGTTGAGTTACTGTAATAACAATCTCCAACTTATCTCCCACATTACTGTTCAGAATATGTTAATGTTATCCCACATTGTGTGTAAGTGTGTTCGTAAACGCGTATGCTAAGAAATATATTGTCTTTCACACTTTTGTGAAACATTTAAATGTTCACACCTGGCAGAACATGTATTATCCATAGGCTATACGTATATATACAGTGGAACTTGGTTATTACGGCCTCGGCTGTTACGTCAACTCGGGTGTAGCGTTATTTTGTCATAAGTCCGGTCAAACTGATATCTTTAACATTATAAAAATTCCCGGTTTTAACGTCACTAAATATTGTACTACTCTGTTATAGCGTCAAAAATTTCTCAGATATTTTACTCTAAATGTCATATAAACGTATATATGTGCGCGCGCTACGCCCATGGCTACAGACATACATTATTATTTTCTGTATACAGACAAAAAATTATTTTCTGTATGGACACGGCGCAACCTGCCACAATTTCACCCTTAGATGCAATACAATTCCTAGACGACTCTTGGAAGAGTGTAACACAGAAGACGATACTAAATTGCTTTAGTAAAGCACAACTCGTACATGAAAATTTACCCGATGATGACGAAGACGACGACTTGCCGCTCTCGGAGTGGATTAAGAAATTCGACGTAAATGAATTTGGAAATGAACTTGATTCCTATGCATCAGTGGATGACCAAGTAGAAACATTCCAAGTGTTGAGTGACGCAGAAATTATCGCGGAAGTAAAAAACATAGAAGCAGAAGATAGTGTTGAAGAAGATGCTGAGAAAGAGGAGGATGCCGACATCGTTTGTCCGACAGTACAGGAAGCAATGAGAGCCGCCGAAACTCTTTCACGATTTTACTGCTTTAGAGAGACGTCTGACGACACGTTCAATGCAGCGCAGCATCTCCACAGCACAACAGAAGAATTTATTTTTCAGAAAGGAGCGTTCAAAAGAAAATTACGGATTACTTTCAACAGTAAGCCCAAATGTAAGTTACATGTACTTTCTTTTTGATCTTTTAAAATATTCTTCATGCTGTTTGTATAAATGAAATGCAGTTTGTAAACTTTAGAATAAATATCACGAATAATGTTAATAATGCAAAGATTTTTTTTTTATTTCTCCTTCCTTACTAGTGATTAAAAAGGGTCTTTTATAACGACTCTTTTATAACGTCACTCGGACATAACGTCATTATTTTTTTGGTCCCTTCAATGACGTTATATATAACCAAGTTCCACTATATATATATATATATATATATATATATATATATATATATATATATATATATACATGCTCGTGCGAAGGCTTTCACGGTGAATATCTGTTGTAGCAGGTTTTTGGGTAAATCCGTGTATGTGATGCTTATATTGCCAACGTTTCGTTCCGCAATCCCGGAACATTTTCAAGGAGTACTGATGTCGCTTTAACTAAGCTGCCCGTTTTATATCTTGCTTCCCTTGTGATTTTTGCTGTGGGAGGGTTAGAGCGTGGGGCCATATGTTGTTTGTCAATTTGTGATCACAAACAATTTGTGGTCATTTTTAATTAACAAACAACATATGGCCACAACACATTCGCCCCCACGCTCTAACCCTCCCACAGCAAAAATCACAAGGGAAGCAAGATATAAAACGCGCAGAATAGTTAAATCGACATCAGTACCTATTGAAAATGTTCCGGGATTGCGGAACGAAACGTTGGCTATATAAGCATCACATACACGGATGTACCCAAAAACCTGCTACAACATATATATATACATAATTTCTTTATAAGTAACCCCTTCAGTGTCTTGCAAAATTCTTATATTATCTAAATACAACTATTATATTAACGACTCGGATCACAAAGTTTTTTATAAGTAAAAACATAAAGTTTTACCTTATAACCTGAACCGGTTTTCACCTTTAAAAGGCTTCTTCAGAGGCTGCCGCTGGTAGCGCTGTCCGTCCTGTTGTGGGCGACGGAATCGAATATCGAAAGATCGATGCTGTGTGTGTGGGGTGAGATATGTTCGAATAATGCGTGCGATTTGAATTGTGTCTGTTCGTTTAGGATGTCGTTTTTATTTGTTTTCGTGTGTTTGTATATTTCCAATTGTTCTAGAGTGTCTAGTTTTCGGCCTTTTGTGTCTACGTGTAGAATGTTCATGTTATTGTAGATGTTTTTGTATGTGAGGTTTGCTTCAATGAGGTGGTTTGCAAAGGTGGATTCTGTAGTGGAGCGGAGTGCCTTTGTGTGTTCAATGTACCTCTGTTTGAAGCTACGTCCTGTCTGGCCTATGTAGAATTTGTTGCAATTTGAGCAATTTAGCTTGTAAACACCGGGTAGATCGAATTTGTTTTGTGCTTTGTGTGTGTGTTTTGATAGTGTGTGTTCTGTTTTGTTAGTAGTTTTGTAAGCGATTCTGTATCCTGCTTTTTTGAATTTGTGAGCTATTTTTTCAGTTTGTTTGTTGATATATGTTAGTGTTATGAATTTGTTGTTTTCTGTCTTTGTCTGTTGTTTGTTTTGTGTTTTGTGTAGGAGTTTACTGACTATTGTTCTGTCATATCCGTTAGATTCTGCTAGATATTTTATCGTGTTTAGTTCGTCTTTGTAGTCTTTTTCATCTAAGGGGATGTTGTTCAGTCTATGTATCATGGTTCTGAAGGCAGCTAGTTTGTGTTGTATTGGGTGATTGGAGGTGTTGTGTATTAGTGTGTCAGTTGTGGTTGGTTTTCTGTATATACTGAATTTGTGTCTGTGTTCTAGTTATCAAATTACTAGTACATGTACTAGTATCAAATCTAGTTACATGTACCTTATATTATCAAATCGTAATTACTTCTGCAAGTAGATTGTAATGCTTTTTATCGTTTAATTAACCTGACGCACCTTTCACTGACTGCAACTGTACCTTCAGAGGTTTCTAAATGAATTAACGAATAATCGAATCAAAATACAGTAGAGAGAGAGAGAGAGAGAGAGAGAGAGAGAGAGAGAGAGAGAGAGAGAGAGAGAGAGAGAGAGAGAGAGAGAGAGAGAGAGACAACAGACAGACAGGCAGAGACAGAAAGAGGACAGTCTAAATTGAGAGTTCAGTAATGAGTTACAGAGTCAGTGGGTGTATCTGATACCACATCTATGGTTCAACATTGTATTTATGTGTTATCTTGTTCTTTGTATAAATTACAGTTGTGTCAATAAATCGATATCACAGTTGTGCATAAACATTGTATTTTCTGTTATATTTTTATATGTGGAAATTATTTGTGATATCGGTAAGTAAACAAGGTGGCGATGAGTGTTTTATTTCGATCGTCGTCTAGAAGACGACAAGCAGAAAGGTCCGAAATTGTCTTCTGTTTCGTACTGTTTACACTTTTTCTTGCCCCCGAAGGACGCTGCAGTGAATAACATTCATGTTGTTTTTCCTACCGCTGTATTCAAATGCTTCTTCTTCCGTGGCGGAACACTTTCGTCATTTTCACCGCCACTGCTACATTTATTTCGATATCTTACTCTATCTTCTTTAACACTTAGTACAGTCTCTTCGTCGGACGTGCATTGAAATCTAGGATCATCATTATCATCATCAGCACCATCACGTTGTTTTAGCCTTTCGTGAGTATCCTCACGTCACATTCTAAACGACCTGGAAATTTTTAACAATTTCGTAACGTAAAAACAAAGACGTAAACGTGTTGTAATACGCATAATTCTGCACGTAACGCCAGACTGAATACACTCGCAGTGAAGTACAGTTAGAGCGTCGACTACTTCAGGCGATCACGTCTGTTAATATCTTTGGTGGAGTGGAGGCACTAAGCTTTGCGGCGGCATTCCAGTATAATACGTACTTGCAGACCTTTCTATTATACAAGTTATATATTACATAGCTTATAGCTTATATTACATCACGATAAGGCGACCATGCGTCCGCTCCCGGATGTCATACTTTTTACGTTAACGGTGAACGTCAGGGGGCGGGATTTTTGTCCAAGTCCGAGATTCTTTAGCCCTCAAAAAACGTTTGGAGCGCTGATTTTAAGAAGCACATTACCGAAATTCGACATTACACGAAGTTAGTCAGTTGACAGGCGTTTTTTAGGTTGTGATTTTCGCGTTTAAATAAAAATAACGCCAGTATATAACAGAAACAATGAGAAAAAGAAGACTATTATTTTCTGGATATTTATATAGAACCGACGACAATAGGTTGACAAAGCAAATCTTCAAATACCTGTGGGGGGAAGAAGTCACCATCAAGTTGGAGTAAAGAAATCCAAAAGGATTTAGAAAAAAATGATATACACGCAGAAGAAGCAATTGAAAGAGAAGTTTTTCGAGCAAAAGTGTTAAAAATGGAAGGAGTCCAGGGTAGGAGAGAGAAAAAAGCAGGTTCAAAGTGGACTGAAGAAGAAACATAGTGAAAAGATGAAATAATATTGGAGAAAAAGAAAAGAACAAAGAGTAAAGAACTGAAATTGGCATGTGGTCCTTAGATGGCCGATACAAAATAAAAATAAAATAACACCATTTAAAGTACATTGTATCGTTTAATTATTTACTATTCTAATTAGAAAATGTTAAAACGCTTGCATACAATGTAGGCCTACTTCTCGTTCAGAAAACGGAAGCATGATTGGGAAGTTAAAAACAGAAAAAACCTTATAGCGGGCACACAAAAATTACTGAATATGACTTAAATAAGAAAAGCAACTATGTACTTATTTTTCCAATTAATATATTTTTTCCTGGATTTCGTTGTCCATAGCGTGTCCGTTGATTAACTAATTATAAATATATCACTACTGACTAGGAACACTAATTTTTTATTGGTAAATGGCTACGAGGTAAAAGTTTTACTTTTTACCAATAAAAAATTAGTGTTCCTAGTCAGTAGTGATATATTTCTATTTTTTTTATTTTTTTATTATAATACCGTTTCAATTAAGAAAAGACACTATTTGATAATAAACAAGTATAGCTTATTACATATGTGTATGCGTTTCGTTATTTATAAGAGTTAAGTTTATTTTATAAGCTTTCACGATTTTTAAAAAACGAAAGAGTAATTTGAAAATGATTATTATTTTTTCAAAATTTAATAATTTTATTTTGAATGCCATGTGAATGCGACATCAGATGTTTTGTTGTTACTTATAATGTAGGCCTACAGGAATCATGTCAGGGATTATCCCAGTTTTTGAACCCCTTGTCTTAGAGAGTTTATTTTAGCGGTTAGCAACCCTACATTAGACGACCGTTGACTCGTTGACCAGGTGGTGACTATTACATAACAGTGTATGGGGGGGGTGAAAAGACGAGAATGAGCAATAAGAATGAATAGCGTACTGTAATGATACACGATCCGTATAATTGGCGTTGTTCCGTGTTTTCCTTTTAAATTTGAAGTGGATAATAAAGAAAATGTATAAACTTATTCCCATTCATGATTAGGCAGTTAGAAATAAGTGTGTTCACACCTGCCTATTCACAAATTAGATACACCAGTGAAACGATATAAATAATCCTTATTAGATATATTGTAACGACTATTACGGAATGCTCTTGAAGAATCGAGAGCGTCCTTCCACGCGTTTCTCCGTTAGCCGATCAGGTGTAGCGTCTCAGTCAAGGCCGCACTAAACTACCTCCCAGACTGTTCTGGAGGGAACTTGTAAATAAGCAAATTATGCTCACGCCACCGAAAGGATGGAAAGTCATTCTGAAACCTCTGCGCGACCTACTTATAGCAGCAGCGGCTGGCTTTGTCAGTCAGTTACGATGGGCGATTTCTTTAGTGCGGATTGAGTTATTGTTGAGTATTAGTGGAAAGTGATTACTGTGTTATAATTAATGCGTAACTCTATTACTTGACAGTATTGCTGCGTGTGGACAAATTTAACTTGGATTATACTACGAGAGTACATTGTCGGTTACAATTGTTATCTGTGATTAATTAAAGCTAATAATTAGTGACTTCTTTGGTGTCAGTAGTTTGTTTCCACTGTACCATACGACGATCAGTAAGACCGTCGTAGCAATATGTTGTTTGTAAAGAAAGTTGGATTATGTTGTCAGGCAACGTACTACCCGTTTTATGTTATATGATTTCTCTGTAGAAAGCAATTTACTAAAACAATTAAAGTAGTTTAATTTACAGGCGAAAGCAACAGGTAAAAAAGTGTGTCTGGGAGAGAGAGGGGGAGAGGGATAAAGTGGGAGGGGGAGGGGGAGTAAAGGATGGAGGGGAGATAGAAATGAACGAAAACAGATAGAAGAAGAAACAACGGAGAAAACGTATTTTATTGGCTGCTAGATGCGGAACGACATTTCATTCGTTTTGTGTGTACCACACAGAACACAAAGAGGAAATGCAGAAAATAACTGTTTCGTTTTGTGCCCCATCAGTATTATTGAACTGCACGGTGATGTCGACACAGAAAATACGGCGTGCGCCTCTCAAAGGGAAACTAATATGACACCTTGTCACTATTTCTCTCTGCCACTGCCAGTCACAGTGATTCTATGAATCGGTTGCACAACATTAAACTTCCTCTTATCTAAAAATGAACTTTTTCTTGTGAAACTTACTTTTTTCGTTGGACGCGTTTCGGCGTACGTATCCGCCTTCTTCAGCTTTGAGTCAGACTGCCATCATTTCGTAACGGTTGTTGTGTGGAAGGTGTAGTGGGGGTGGTGTGTGGAGGAAGGGGATTGGCGCGGGGATTCAACTTGATGTTTGTTTTATGTAAAATTGTGTCAAAAAGTGTATGTGATTTATATTGTAATTGATCGTTAAGTATGTTGTTTGGTTGTGTTGTAACATACTTAACGATCAATTACAATATAAATCACATACACTTTTTGACACAATTTTACATAAAACAAACATCAAGTTGAATCCCCGCGCCAATCCCCTTCCTCCACACACCACCACCACTACACCTTCCACACAACAACCGTTACGAAATGATGGCAGTCTGACTCAAAGCTGAAGAAGGCGGATACGTACGCCGAAACGCGTCCAACGAAAAAAGTAAGTTTCACAAGAAAAAGTTCATTTTTAGATAAGTGTTAGTGCTGTGAAAGAAGAGATGAATAATCAAGACAACTTAAACTTCCTCTTTATTTTTCTGCCTAAATTACTTACTTTCATTTGAATGTGTACGAGGACAGCTCGAAAAGAGGAATCTAACGAAAACAATCTGGCCGAAGTACGAAAACAATATCAACTCTAGATTTGTGAAAATGTAAATTTTGCATCATCAATATGCAACGTCAAAAGAGTGAATGTTTTTAGGAAAGGTACAAATTAGAACAAAGAACACGATAAGCAGAAAGATAGTCAAACAAAATCATTTTGATTATTTTGAGCGCGACATTTTCTATTATAATGATAGGCTTCCTTTAACAATTTATAACGCCAAATTTGCATGCTGTGCAAATTTACTATCAATAGTCAATATTAAAATATGTCAAAAACAGATATACAAATATAAGGTAAAGAGAAACTACCGTTATGGAATGTCAAAGGGGTGGTTTTTTTTTAAAGAACACACCCTTGTGTCTGGCGACAGAAAGTCGGCACAAAATACAAAAATAGAAAAAAGGGCACGTAGCGGGCGTACATCAATAACATTGTATTATGCTAAAAATTAACAAAAAATAGGTAGATCGTTGTAAAAGCTGAGTGCTTTTAACAATGGATCCCGTTATGCGAGAGTGAGACATTTAGACAGAGAACTCATCTAAAGCGTGTTTTCCCACTACGCGAACGAGCCCATGGAACGCGCTGTTATCTAGCAAATAAGAAAACGCGTCAGTTTTTTAGCGGTAAAATTCTAGATACTTCGTTGGGTAAAATTGAATATCGCGGCACCCAAGTCCAATGGGAACGTTTAGATTCAAAATTAGGCGAGGGTAGGCCCAGTTTGCGTATAAAACCCCAGACCGAGAAGTTTAACGCAGTCATCGGAGAAGTTACAACAGTAAAGACTCGTCAATTAAGTTATTGTCGGAAGGTTAAAACAGTGACTCAGTTAACCGTCATCCGAAAGTGACCGTTCAATTAAAGATTGTCAATTAAGTAATCCGAGAGTTAAAACAGTCGCAGTTATCGTTCAGTTTAAAGAAGTCAGTTTTAATCAAGTAATCAGTCATCAGAAGGTTAAACAGCTTTATTCAGTTGAAAGTACCGTTGAATAAGGAGTGACAATTCGGTCGCGGTTTGTCTAAAGTCAAAGGAAAAGTTACGCATAATCCGCGGAACTCACATAAAGAATCGTGATTAAATAGTCTGACGTTATCAATCAATACAATCCTTGTTATAAGCACCTAGCTTAAATTACATCTATGAACTTAGACGAATCATAGTATTGCCGAGTGAAAATTTGTTAACTATATATATATAAAAGTTTGTGTTAAGAAGATATATTGATTATAACGGTAGGTTCGTACTGTAACTAAAATATTTGAGGTGTGTTATTGTGAATGTGATGCCAGTGTGTAAATCAATCTGTGATAATCAATCAAGTGCAGCCAACTAGGACCTCCATTAACAGCAGCCGTCTACAGAGCCATACTACAGACGACGTTCAAGTGGATGCGCTTCTTCGTAGAACAGGAATTCAACCATCTAGTAATTCATATTGAACATTTAAAAGATACTTTATTCGCTATTTGCAACTCAATCAGATCTAAAAGAACCCACTATCAAATAAAAGAAAAGATTAAGTTTTGTTATCATCAACATTATGTCATTGTAATAAGTAACTAAAAGTGAGTTATTAAAGTAACAATTTATGATATATTTTGTGTTAATTAAATTATTTATTACCCTGATATATTATCATTAAAAGATAAAAGAGTCTGAATGATAATTGTAAATTAGTGTAAATATAGTCACATACGAATCGTACTTATGTAAAATACTTCCTTAAGAAATAAATCCGTCAAAATATAAGAAATAACTTTTGAACTACTGATATCTGTAGTTTTGTTATTCTGAATGTTTTATATATATATATATGTCTGTAAGTACACACACACAAATATTCGTGTCTTTACACACACTATTCTATTCTTCTTATTCCTTTTATTAAGACTCACGGCCTGTTTATTCCACCGATTCCCTCTATCTTTCCATGGATTTTTCTTGAAATCTCCTCCTTGCTAGCTTGTTATCTAACCCTCCCTCTGCTAACCTGTCCTTTATCATTAAGCTGTGACGTATTAATACATATATGCAGGTTGGCATCCTGATGATGGCGTCCGAGAAAAAGACGATGCGTTGTTCAACTTCTGGTACAAAAATTTTTGAAAAAGAAGGTCGGTGAGAAGCAGAAGAAACCAAGCGAGCATCGTCGGCAGATACGCTGCGATAGTTCACTTAAAGACAAGTCGACTTACCGACTTAGACCAAACATTGGGAATTGAATAAATAAGGGGCATTGGGGAGGTCACATTTTACCTTACCTAGTTACTGTGTGGACAGGGATATTCCGTGCCTGCTTACTTAAATGTACGGTTCAGTGGACCCCTGAATGTCCACTTTGCTAAGGGATGCCTGAATATGAATAACACGTGTTCTTAAGGGCCTACGTTTTAACGACGCCCGTTGGAAACTCAAGGATTTGAACTCCGAAGACCCTTGGACAATTCATATTCACTTCCTTGCAAAGATTGGATACAGTAAATATATGAGGAGTGTTTGGTAAAAAAAGGTCCGTTTTAAATTAAGAACACGACATTGAAAGGTGAAAATATTTTTTATAGCAAAAATATCTACAAAACGTTTTTTCAAACAGAATTATCACTGTTGCATACCACTATAGAAAAATTATTTCGATTAGCGCTTTCAAGCTTCACAGCTCATCGTCAGATCGGAAAATTGTCACGATGAGCTATGAAGCCTGAAAGCGCTAATCGGAATAATTTTTCTATAGTGGTGTGCAACAGTGATAATTCTGTTTGTAATTATAACCACTAACACAACTTTCGTAATTAAAAAACGTTTTTTCTATGGAATATTTTTCCACATTATCACCATTGACTTACACGCAACTTTGTTGACTTTCTTTTCAACAACTTCCTTTTCCCACTGTAGTAAAAGTTCGTCGATTATAACTTGAATAAGTAGCCGTAATGTTAAGTGTTACGCCAGAGATGGAGGGTGCCACGTTGCAGTGACTATTATTTTGATTCGACATTTCTCCAGTCACGTTTCATCTCCAGTCACGTGTAAAAACAACCTATCCTCTTCAGTTTAAAAATGCTGTAAAAATGTTTGAGGAGGTGCAGAGTCTTGTGTAGATTAACATTTTCAGTAGCTGTCTTGCTCACAATTTTTTGTAACCAAATTTGTTTGTCACGTGTCGTAAATTACTGATCTGGAAACAATAAGAAATCGAACATGCAGTTCTGACAGTACCTCACCAATCTTCGCACTGCCATGCATGCTGACTGTCGCATTAATTTCTAGCACTAAATCATCAGCCATCATTTGCTGGGCGACCACTGCGTTCTTCATCATGAACATTAGTTCCTTCATGCTCTAAATAAACAATACCATTGGCTAACTTTACTGTCGCTCATGAGGTTTACCCAAATAGTTCACACAGTCTATATATATATATATATTTTCAAACACTTTTTGCTACAGTCTGTTTCTTGATGTATATAATATATAATTTATAATGACTTTACCTCAAGATGTTTTCTCCTTATTTGGAACATGTTTCGGGAAGCCTTGTGTTCCCATCTTCAGCCTTCCTGATTTTGAGCCTTGTGGGGTATTTGAGCAACAACCAGCCAACACACAAATACCTCACAAGGCTCAAAATCAGGAAGGCTGAAGATGGGAACACAAGACTTCCCGAAACATGTTCCAAATAAGGAGAAAACATCTTGAGGTAAAGTCATTATATAATATACTATATATATATATATACATATATATATATATATATAACTCAAAGTTTGAGGATTTGTTTCTATGTAGTGAATACAAATCCACACCGTAACACCGATTGCCCCCAAATTTTGCACAGGTAACCTTTGACAGAAGCCGAAACACACTGCCAAACTTGGAATTTGATATTGTGCCCCATTCGCACGATTTAAGCCCTTTTAATTATGCCCTTTCGTTGACGCGTATAAAGATGTCAACAACACCATGGAGACCAGAATTAATTACCATAGTAACAAGGAAATAAACAAATGCTATTTAGCGGCATTGGAACTGTACCTGTATCCGTTCCTGTAGTACATTTTCGATCTTTTTAATATGCGGTTGTATCGATATATTACTATGTGGAAAAGAAGAAGTGTGCTAATTGTAAATTGTCCTATTTCTTAATGCAAAGCGAAAATACGTGTTGTTTTCATTTGTGAGGTTAGGTGACGACGGTTTTTTCGTTTTTAGTTTACTGCTGAAATGAATAAAAGCCAAGGTTGAGGAAAACATAACGTTTAATGTGTATAGCCTATACAATGCTTATAACACAGTAACATTTAAAATAAAGAACCTAACGTTTTTTAGTTAACGTATACTTGTCAGTCAAAACGTTTGCCCATATACCTACTTCACAATTTCAGCAACTCTGTAATTCTTTGCTAATAAGAAACATGTAGGTGTACGGTGTGAACCTGACCGTTGGCGGGATTGTCTACCGTAGCACTCATCATAAATCGTTCAAGTTTAATATAAAATTGCGTGTCTGATGCCGACCAACTAACCGGAAGTTGAGTGTTTACGTCACGTTGCAACACGGCGCATAAACGATTCCTCTTGGTTGCCACAGTCGATGGTAATTTCAAAACGGTGCTTACTTTAAAAAAAAACAGGCCTGGCATTCGGTATAGCTGTGCTGAAGAAACTTCGATTTAACGAATTTCCGGAATTCCTAAACTCTTTACTATGTGAATATAAATCTTTTCCAGTCCGTCTTAGGAATAACGTTAGGTGATATTCCCCGCGAAGAAGTGCTTAGCGACGCGAGAATACTTAACGAAGGGAGGTAATGAGTGAGAAAGAGACGACACAACATAAGCACGATCGTGCGCGCGCGCGCGCGCGCGTGTGTGATTTCTGGTTCCCCGTGCTTCTCTTGGAATCCTCAAAAGGACCAATGGAGATACTTTGACCTTTAGGAGAATCATCGTATTTGCCTTTGCCTTTGAAGATCAACAAGAAAATTAATTAAGCTTATTTCATAACGTGCAAGTCAAGATGAATTCACAGTTACTTCCGTGCCTTGTTCGGGAGACAATGTTTAAGCTATGTATGTTCTCAGTACGCTGTTTCATATTTAGTGTAGGACGTAAAAGTTCGTCATACGCCACAGCATTTCATATTTACGTTCTCCCATCTCCAACTGTGTTCTGTATTATTTTGTATTAAAGTAATATTTATATTACATACTTCGCTGAAGGGCGAAGGGGAGTCTCAGTATGCGAAGAAAGAGACGACACGGAGAAAATATAATTCCACGTTTCCGCCAGACGACGAACAAATTTACAGCGTTACTGCTGCAGCTGTTTTAGATTTGTCTTGCAATGCACAACCGATGTTTTAACCCAGTTTTCCGCAGTAAACTTAGCAAGTTTTCATGTTATATCCGGCAACAGCGAGTTACTACTACTCTGCTGCTGACTAAGGCGATACCTCTAACATACGTACATTTTCTCCCCATCTTTGTTCAGAATATGTTAATGTAATCCCCTGTGTGTGTGTGTTGTAAATGATGTTGGAATTTAACAGTTGTGAAGAAAACGATCAAGATAATGAAGTAACGCAACTTGTCAATAAATGTACGTATTAATTATACAAAAAACAATTGGCTTGTTATTTAGCAAATACAGTAAAGTCTCAACTTATGCGAGGAGGATCGCGTAACTTCAGTGCATCGATTTCACTCTAGTAAATTGCGGTAAATCCAATATGAACTATGCATAAATAAGATGTTATAGTATTACAGCATAAAATCGTACAAAATTGGGAGGCAGTATTTACGGTCATCATCATCATCTTCTTCAAGGATTAAACCAAGGATGGTTTGTTCCGATCTCAAATACGCAAACAGAGCTGGTCACTCCAGAACTTCCTCGGACGTCCCACACCCCTCCGTCCCCTCGGCTTATACTTCCATAGTTGTTTGGGGATGCGGCAGTCATCCATTCGGCAAAGATGTTCCCACCAATTCAGCCGATACTGGGCGATCCTGTCGAGTATACTCATAATATTCAGTTTCAGCCGTATATCTGTGTTTCTTCTATGATCATGGAGAGTGCTACGTGCCTGAGAAATCACATTTCGGCCGCTTGATGCGACTGGCCTGACCTTTCGTTAAAGTCCAATTCTCAGACCCATAAAGAAGTGTGGGAAGAGCCATCACCTTGTAGAATTTTAGGCGTGCTCCATTACTTGCTCACTTAAGGGTTTGCCTAATGATTCCGAACATAAGATTGAACTTATGTAACTTATTCACAACGTCATTGCTTGCATACTATTTACGGTAAAATCCAAATACAAAATAGTAATAAAATAAAAACTATAATATTTAAAGTGATACTGTTTATCATATGTTCTTTAGTTTTCATATGAAATTAACTTTAACTTAGCCTACATGATAACTGAACCTCTCGATTAAGAAAAAATTAAGATTGTACTTAATCGTATTCAATGTAGTAATAAGAAAAGTCTTAAAAGTCGATTAATGTACATTCTGAAACCACTGAGTCACTTATATATTGATTAAGTATTATAAATAACAAAACAAGTTAAGGGGACCTGGTCGTTGAAAAATTATTAGTTTTTTTAATTACGTTTTCTTTTAAAGTAGTCTTCAGATCGTCCGCTTTAAAATGATGTACAATTTTTTAGGTATTTCCTTCTTTTTCAACTACAAAAAGCATTTTTGAAGTTATCGTCTCACGGACTTCATTCGTAATTTTTTTATATCTGACGGTTATCTGAGGAATAGGGCGTTTTTAAAAAAAATTATACTCGGTTAATGTTGAAGTGAAAAATTATTTATTGACATAAAAATGTAGTACAATGTATGCCATTGAAGTTGTGTTTGGAAAATAATGTCTGAGAGATGTTTACCTTCTTCATCGATGCACTCTTCCACTCTGCCTTTGAAGTTCTCCCACGCTCTTTCCAATGTTTGCTGATCAATCAGTTGGATCTCACGTCGAATCGCATCTTTAAGTTCCTCTAATGTGCGAGGTTTGGCCGCATAAACACGAGATTTTAAGTAACCCCAGAGGAAGAAATCACACATACTGAGGTCTGGAGAACGCGGAGGCCAAGGCACATCTCCATACCGGGAAATGAGACGACTGGGGAAGGTACGCCGAAGCAAGTCCATAGATATTCTTGCAGTATGGGCTGACCAAATGTCATTCGTGTTTAGTCTCCTCCTCCTCCTACGCAACTCTCTTAGGAAAAAGTTTCTGATCATTTCAGTGTACCGGTCATAATTTACTGTCACTGTACGCCCACCATCCTCGAAAAAATAGGGACCGATGACACAGCGGCGCGATATCGCACACCACACTGTGACTCGTGGTGAGTGCAGAGGGCGTTCGTGGAGCTGTCTGGGATTTGTCTCTGCCCAGTACCGACAGTTCTGCTTGTTAACTTCCCCCACTCAAATGAAAGTGAGCCTCATCTGACATGAAAATTACGACATCGTTGTTTTCTTCAATCAGTTGCAGCATCTGTACAGCGAAATCTTCACGCTTTTCGTAGCTTCCGCTTCATTCAATTTCTGCACGAACATGATTTTGAATGGGTGAAACTGTAACTGAAACTTTAAAATTTTCCTGACCGATTCACGTCCCATGCGCAAAGCAAACGAGTGCCGACGAGCAGATCGACGTGGACTCTGTAACAGCGCTGCTCTTACCCTTTCCACATTTTCTGGCGTCCTTACTGTCCGAGCAGACCCAGGTGGTTTTATTTTCATCAACGATCCTGTTCTTCTTAACTTGTCGACCCATCTCGAAATCGTTTTTCGGTTGGGGACCGCACCGTGTCGCTCAATATTGAAATGACGCCCGAAAAGACGTTGGGTTGCCGTCACTGGCTCGCCGGTTTTCACAAAACTATCGTTCGCAAATACGCGGTGTTGCAACGTCCACTGCTCCATTGTGACTGAAACGGCATACCTTTGCGAGCTCAAGGCCGTCAACTCGGTCTTCCTCCCACCAACCACTGTCGAGTACAGTCCCAATCAAAAACGCCCTATTCCTCGTGGTCACCCTGTATTTTGGATCTGCATTTTTTATAATTTATTTTCTTTACTGTAGATACTGACGCAACTTTATGTATTTTTCCCTCTCGGCATTGCAGCACTGATTTTCGTACTTCTATCAGCTGTTTTAATAATTTTTGTTGTTGTGTTACCGAAGAGGTTATGTTTACATTTTGAAAAGCCTATTAGTATTCCGCTAGATTCCGAAAACTCCATCAAAAAAAAGAGACGGAATGATCTGGTCGCAACTGGCTATTATAGCCTAATACTTTGTTTGGAAGAAAAGAAAGAAGAAGAAAAAACGTATGTGTGACAATTATACTGTATACTCATTGTCCATGTTTCAACAGCGTACCAACGCTATAATCCACGTAGAGCACATCATGGTTCGCAGGAAGACCTTCACCTCCTGAGATAGATCCCTATTAATGGTCATGTAACAATTTTAATTAATCAAAATGTTACATGGAAATAAGCACACGCTGGACATATCTGTCTGTTTTAACAGAGTTATGTCAATTTATTTTATTTATTTAAGTGTGTATTTTCTACGTGTACAAATCCACTGGAAACTTTCCCAAAATGATGTGACAAAAGTGCCAGTACAACCATTGTAGTAATTTTTTCTTTTATGAATTGCTAAACTGCTATAATTTGTTGTTTAGACAAAGCTTTTCGTCATCTCTGACATCATCAGGC
Source organism: Magicicada septendecula (assembly GCA_034769895.1). Classification (NCBI taxonomy): domain Eukaryota; kingdom Metazoa; phylum Arthropoda; class Insecta; order Hemiptera; family Cicadidae; genus Magicicada; species Magicicada septendecula. Next base: position 13,621,898 of record CM068375.1, read on the forward strand.
GTTGTTCGAGACCTGATGATGTCAGAGATGACGAAAAGCTTTGTCTAAACAACAAATTATAGCAGTTTAGCAATTCATAAAAGAAATAGTAAGGATGGCTGCTAATTTAAATAATACGAAGAATAAAACAAGCGAATTGAAAGCAGATAAATATAAAAATGTAAGGGAATTTTTTAAGTATTTAAAAATTAAAGCAAAAGTGAAAAAAACGCTAGGGAAAATTTGGTTTAATAAGGTTGTTCAAGACCTGATGATGTCGGAGATGACGAAAAGCTTTGTCTAAACAACAAATTATAGCAGTTTAGCAATTCATAAAAAAAATAGTAAGGATGGCTGCTAATTTAAATAATACGAAGAACATTGTAGTAATGTTATCAAAATAACGAGTAATTCTTAGTATTTAAAATGCCACATCGTAATTTACTCGCAAAATTTGTAAAAATGCAACATAATTATGAAAACAAGAAACAGTTTTAGAGACATTTTTAGTGTAATTTTTTAAGTTAAAAATTAAAAAAAAAAACTTTTTTTATTTAATACGTGCATGGTTGTGAAACGTGGACTTCAACTAAGAACGACTACCAGCGCACACCGGCCGCGGAAATGAGCCAGATGTGTTCCACCTTATCGGTGGAAAAACCACCGATAAGGACATGCATCGATGGTTTTGTTTCGATGATCATCCCTAAAGCTCAATATCGCATGGCTCACGTCTAACTAAAAGGTACCATTAGATTTTATTGGGTTCTAACCCTTCAAACCCTTGACAACGCTACTGATAACGACATAAACAAATTACGAATTGCTAAGGCGATTTTCAGTCTGCAATAGGAGATGCAATTCTAAGGCCTCATTTATATTTCCAGGTTGCAGGCGACGGGTGGCGTCACCCGCAGCTGTGGTACATTGGTGAGAACGCGTTTGTTTATACTTCTGCGCAGTGACGTGTGACTCCTCGGTGACGTACCTCTCACCTCCTGTTGCTCACCTCCTGTTGTCACAGATACAGGCGACGACTCCGCGCTTGTTTGCATTCGCATGTGTTCTCTCCTGTCGAAATAATGACGTGAAGACAAGGCCTGCGATTTGAGATGATGCAGACCCTAATTACAAAAACATGGATGTGGTGGAGAAAAGTTGGAAGGAAATAGCACAGTTGATGAATAAAGGTGAATAATTTTTTTTTACAGAAATTAAGAAAGTTCCATTCATTATTACATTTTATGTACTCTAAATACACCATTACAGGAAAACTCTGTACTTATTAAAATATTTTTAATAAACAGGTTTTGTAGCTGTAAGCTAATATACGTAATATCACGGAGCTAGGTGAGCTTAGGACTATACAAATATTATCTATAAATTATTCGATGTATCCCTGTCTGTTAAATGTTTTGTAATACATGAAAAATCACTTTTTTAAGAACGTACAACATTTTTCTAAGAAAATGAAGTACATATTATGCGAAAATATATTGGTTGTTTTATTGCTGACCACAAGCACTAAGAAATATATGATTCTTATTTACGTTTAATGAAGAAATTTGTGTTAGTGGTTGAAATCACAATCAAATGGTCTAGATACGTTGATGATGTATTAGTAGTTTGGGAAGGAAGCATAGAAGAAGTGCATGAGTTTATAAAGGAGGTAAATAATAAGGATAAAAACTTACAATTTAAGGAAGAGATAGGAGGTAAGCAAATAAATTACTTAGATTTAAACATAAAAATTAAAGATAATGAGAAACTACAGTTTGGGATATTTAGGAAAGAGTCGTATTCTGATATAATTATACCAAGAGAGTCGTACCACCCATACAGATATAAAATGGCGGCAATCAATTCCTTTTGTTACAGAGCTCAGAAGTGTTTAAAAGAGACCGAATCAAAAGATAGGGAGTTAAAAACGATAAAGGGAATTGTAAGGAATAATAATTATAGCACCAACATAGTGGATAAAGTTATGAAAAGGGTCAACATACAAAAAGCTAAAATAGAACCAGAACAAAAGAATTATGCAGGGTCATTGACATACATAGGTTCACATACTAGAAAAATTATAAAATGTTTTAATAAATATGGAGTAGATATAGCTATTAAAAAATGTGAAACGGTATTTGATAAGATAAGGAATAAGAATACAGAAAAAATTCCAGTATTACAGAAAAGCGGAATTTATAAATTAAAATGTAAAGACTGCAACAAAGTGTACCTAGGGGGGACAGGACGAAAATTCGCATGCAGGTTGTCTGACCACAAACGTGGAGAAGGTAATAGAACAACCAATTCGTTATATGCAAGACATTTCATAGAAGACAACCACAAGTTTGTTAATCCTTTGGAAGAATACGAAATTGTAAAAGTAGTAAATAACACAGTTGAAAGGAAGCTTAGAGAGGAGTTAGAAATATTGAAAGAAAGAGAAAAAGGGTTAGACAATTTAATTAATATTAAAATTAAATTTGATAATGAAGAAATATTTTATAACATGATTAAGAAGTAAATGAGAGAGGGCAGATAGATAAGATTAAGAATTATATTTCATAGTACTAATTGGTTGTTTTAAAATAAGGGTGTGTGACTGACCCACGTGTGTGGAGAGGAAGAGGGTAGTTTAAAAGGATGCACACACACACACACACACACACACACACACACACACACACACACACACACACACACACACACACACACACACACACACTGAAACACAAGGAATTTACTAGAAAAATATGTAACTGTACAGATGGTGAGACAGAGTTTAGGGGGTGGGGAAGGGTCATTAATTTTTAGTTTGTTGTGGGTGAGCAGGGTGGTGGGAGGGGTGAAGGGTTGGGTATTACATATTTTCTGTCTATTCCTGATATGACGATGAGCTGTGAAGCTTGAAAGCGCTAATCGGAATAATTTTTATATAGTGGTGTGCAATATTGATCATTTTGATTGATTCTTATTTAATTTATTACTTAATTGTTACATAAATTATTTTAAAATTTACCTTAGAGTTACGTAAAGCTTTTCAGGAGGAATAATTGGTAATTTACAAGTTCTCTTCCGCCTACGTTTTCCTTCCACCTTTGCTAACGTGAAGTTAAAAGTATCAGTAGACATTCTCATCTGTTGGAAAACCATAATTAGTGTTGTCTCAAGTCGAAATACAGATGGTGAAATTCACCAAATGCTTCACGCAACTCGGATGAACACAACATTTCCTCCTCCTATCCACCACTTCATTATCATCTTCTAGCATGAGAAACATCTGCCGTGTTACAAACGACATCTCTTGTGCAGTGGCTCGACAGTAGCCTGAAGTATAAATGCTGCACCACCTGACGCCTACCTCTTTACCACCTGCCACCTGCCACCCGTCGCCTGTCTCCTGGAAGTATGAATGAGGCCTTAGAAGAAAAATAAGAAGAAGAAAGAGGCGAACCCTGTACGACTTCATCCAAAACAGCTGTAAAGAGTTGGCCGACTGGTCCATGAGCAATACACGGAACTGACGAGTGAGGCCAAATTAAAAAAAAAGAAAGAAAACATGCGACGTAAACGCATGTCTGTGGTTCTCACTAGTTCCCCTACATATTGTTTCCACTATGCAACTGCGGTCCATACTTTGTAGAAACTGAGAACTATTGTTGAACTGCTCATATATAGAAATATTTGTATTCCAGATAAAATATATTTCCTAAGCTTTAAACAACTCCAACGTTAATTTGGCTCATGTTGAATACAAACGAACGATAGGTTGTTGTTGGTATGGAGCATGTTAAATACTAGGACGGGAGTCAGCGGACAATTAATTATAGCTGCCAAACGACAACTACCGGTACGTGATGTTTTCATTACTCGCTCACCGTGAACGAAATATGAGAGAGAGAGAGAGTGAGAGAGAGGGAGAAGAGAGAGAGAGAGAGAGAGAGAGAGAGAGTGAGACTACAATAAAGTCAGGGTCAGTTACTGTTTCTCGGAATCGACGCGTAAAAAACTAAATAAATAAACCCAGCAGAATCATAACTTTCAAAAAAACAACACTCATAACGTAGTGGGCAATTAGTGACGGCGAGCTTTTCGGTTTTGTAATTCTTCACTCGGCCACACGCACGCGCCTAACAAATTTTAATTATTTTGAAAATAAGTTCATTTACCGAATATTTAATCGTCTGGCGTTTTTTTTTTTGTATAGGCCTAAACGTTATTGTCGACTGTGCGAGTGTTAACGTCAGACATTCGTGGCTGCCTTGTGAAGTCGATTGGGCAACATTGTCACCATAATTTTATTTGCGTAATAAGTCCCGCCGAATCTTTTTCTATCCGTATTGTACTTTTTCCTTTCTATTGTTCAACAAAATGTTTTTCGCTAGACGACCATATTTCTTCTATCATCATCGTTTTAGCTTATAATTTATAATCTCATCATCATCATTTAGTAGTGTTACCATATGACTTAGGTGAAAAAAGAGGACAGCCTGAAAATTTAACAGCATGATCGTTACTTTACGGATCCAAATAAAATTTGACAGTAAAAACATTATACATTATGGATAAGAAGGTATTCATGATTACGTTAAGCATTTTTACAGAGTTTATACAATGTACAATTTAATTTTTTGTGATATATCAATATATTTTGGCATATTAATAATAATAAATTCAACTTGCCTACAACTTATAACTACCAGAGTGTCCACGAAAATAAGCAACTCAATTCAAAACCAGCAATACGCGGGAAAGAGCTGTAGGTTAGCAACATGTGACGCTAATGATATTTCTGATCGGCGCCGCTGGGAGCGCTCTTGCGCGTGACTACATTTTTCAGTTTTATGAAAAAAGAGGACATTTCCATATTTTTTTAAAAATCCTCCCGGACAGGTTTCCAACACTAAACAAGAGAACGTGCCCGGGAAAAGAGGACTATGGTAACCCTACATTTAGCGACTTTGTTACGGCTGTCGCCGCTTCTCGCATCCTAGCTTCCACCAACCTCTATCCTTTCTTTTTCTTGCGCGAGGCTTTTTGCACGGTGGTGAGGCCTCAAGGCAGGTGTTGCCTTGAACCATACGGGAGGGGATCTCAAAGGCGAGGAGAAGGGGACTACGACGGAAAACGGAAAACTATGTGCAAATCACCCCCTGTAAGATGTGGTGGAATCAACTGACATACGGAACGGAAACTCCAAAATCAAATGAACCGGTCCTCCGTGTTGGTGGTTGAGGTGTAGGGCTAGCCCCTCAACCCTTAAGCCTTGTTCACACTATGGCACTGATGTCATGACACACTTGATGCCACGACACTACGCGACATTCGTTGCCACGGCACTGGTTGTTCACACACAATTCTGTAGTGTCATGACACTGAGCACTTCTGTCTGATGAAAATGAGCCACAAATCGATCTCACTTAGCTCTCAAGACTTCAAGCTCAGTAACTATAAACAACTTTGCTTCAACATTACCCCTGTTTTTATAGTCGTAAATATAAAAAGTATCCACAAACAGAGATATTGTAAATAATTCTCTTAAAATGTTAACAAATTTGAATGACAACACAATAAACTCGTAAGGTCACTGAGCTGCAGAGCCGTGTCTATAGGTCGTTTCACATATTTTAAGTTTTATTTTTATTTAATTAATTTATTTTATTTTTTCGGTGAAGGGTTTGTGAGGATTGGTCAAAAAATATAACACAAATTTTAACTTATTTGTGTCGACGTTTCAACAATGTTTATTGTCATCATCAGGACCTGTGTATGAATACAAAAGAATTGTCAAACACAACAGAACAATTATTTGAGTGAACGTGTTTGTGTATGTAAGTGTGTGGGCGCGCGCGTGTGCGTGCGTATGTGTATCATTGTATATGGAATGGATCGGTCACTACGAATTTAAGGATTTATTTATTTTATGTTAACTGATAACAATATGTAAAAGTTTTTTCTTCAAACATAGTTCACAGGCTTTTTGAAGGTCCAAATTCTGCGTTGGGTGTTGACTAAGACTAACTCTATGAAATTATTGGAAATATCGAGTTCATATTTTGAATAAAATTCGTCATAATTTTATACCATACATAGACTTTACGGTTTTTAAAAATTGTAACTTCAATTTTTAGCTCATGGTACAGAGCACATTTTAAGCAATAAAATAGGCGGCACTAGTGCTGCCTAGTGAAGGACTTAATGCCGCCTAGTGGCAGGTATTAGTGTCGGTGCCGAAAAGTGAGAAAAAGGGGAGACGGAAGGAAATTAAGGAAATATTTTGTTATTAGTATACTTTTTCCTTCTTCTTGTTTAACTAACTTATTTAGTTGTAAAGCAATTTAATATGAAATGTTTATGCATTTTTCCACTGCTGCCGACCACCAAGAGGTGTTGGCTGGAATGAGCCCAATCAAAAACTCTCCGCTCGTTGCCGGCATCTCCTTGGCTTGTTAGTAATTCTTGGAAGATCGTGTAGTTGTTCGAGTTCTCACCCTGTCTGCTTCCGTCCGGTCTTTGGCTGTAACTCTCTTTGCTGCACCTGCAAAACTCTCCTCCCCACCTACCTGAGCATTTACATTTTTAAAATACAGTAGAAGCTCACTAATTCGTAACCTACGGGACTGAAGGAGTGGCGAATTAGTGAGGGAGTAAGATATAAACCAATTAAAGACAACATAAAATGTTTTATAACAACACTAGCAAAGTACAGTACTAATGTTATCCTCGAACACATTTATTGATCGAAATTTTCAAACTAAAACAAGTTAAGCACTGTGATTGCAAAAAAATGTGTTTAATGCTTTTGTGTAGGTTCTGTAGATACGTATGTAACAATTTCATCATCTCTAAACATTTCGTAGCCTACATCCGGTAAGTCTAGTCTGTATGTTCTGTGGATACGTAGGCCTATGTAACAATTTCATCATCACTAACATTACATCCGGTAAGTCTATTCCACACAAATTTTTGACGTCTTGACGTCGTCTTCATTCAAACTGTTAAATGCTGGTAAGGATTGGCAGATATCTAACAATTCGGATGTAGGGTCAAGACCTTCTGGTTCTGTAGACGCTGGTTCTAATTCAGGTGGCCGTAACTTATTCCAGGCAGATTTTAGAGTGTTTTCGGAATACTTTGCCAGGCATCAGCAGTCCGAATGAATTTTCGGAAGCGTATTACACTGTAATAACACACCACAACACAACATTTGTGGAAATACCCATTCTCGGAACCAATAGCTTCCGCAATCAGTTCTCCTGGCTATTATTAGAACCCCGGCCACAATCAGCACGTTTCTGGTTTACTCCGGCTATAATTAGAGCGTATATATTACTCACTTGTTAATAAAGAAAAAGAAAAAAAACTTGAGTGGGTGACGAATTACAGAGGGAGACGAAATAGTGAGGTTCCACTGTAGTGGAAGAAAGGCGCCTTTAATGCATTACTTTTAAAAAGTGTAAAAAAATCATCCCGGAAACGTAAATATGTGTTACGACTTGAACAGTTTTGTACAATCATCTTGGAAGTGTATGTCTAGGTGACAACAATGACTTCAAACTAAGGACAAGTGGGAAAGCAGAACACACAATATAGTCAAAGTATACAGAATTGAAAAGAAACTCCACCACAGGATTAAGTGGATACAGTTGTCCGTAATCCTAGGTCTGGACCAGTCGTCAGACAATTAATGTGAAAAAATATAGAGTGTTGCCTTTGTGCACGACTGTGTGGTGAACGTGTGTGGAGAGGTCGCACACATGAGTGATAACGGTATAGGAAAGAGAAAGAGAAAAGCTAAAGGTAGATAGGTAGATAGAGAGAGAGGGGGGAGGGATAAGAGAGAATGAGACAGATAGGGAGACTAAAATTTTAATTTGAATGATTAAACCATACACACTATATTTCTGTACGGCGGAAAACAATTTGGATGTTCGCTACAGACTAATTAATCAGGAGTAATCAATGTTCCAAATCCGGATGAATGGATTTTTCAAATAATCGAACAGACACATCAAGACGGTTTATCTGTGGATAACTGTAATAAATAATCAACACCTGACACAAAACATATAGTACCACATAGTAACGTGATCAAAAAGAAAAAGATACATATGCTTACACTGTGATTCCATAGTTTGTAACACATGTTACTTTAAAATTATTGTAGTGTAAATTAATTTAGTGTCTGGTCTCTTAGCAATTAATTTTGCCTGCTTTGCATTAATTTTAGCATTTCCTGTTTGCTGACTTCCTGTTTGGTATAGAGAACCATCAATGACTTCCATGTTCTAAGATTTATATTTAAAATAATTTACTTGAATTCGGTTAGATAATTTCTAAAAAAAATATCCCCCACCTAGTAAATAGAGTTTTATGTTTGACAAATTGAAATGAAATATTTCCGTAGAAACTGCTTCTTTGTTGCCGATAACGTAGTACACATATAAACACGAAGCAGAGCTAGATATGGTGACAAAACATCAAATAAGTGGATGCCTGAGTTCTAAAGAAATGACGTATCAGCTAATATGGTACCCCCATGTCAGGTGGGTGAAGACTATCCTCAACATTCGTGAGGAAGGACTGTACTTTTGGATAAAATGTTTGTAGGTCGAACGAAGAGGATCTGTGATCTGTTCCTGTAATGAAATCAGACTCTCGCTGCGAGTTATCGGCCGAGGGTGAATGATGTCTATAGTCTTATACTATGATGTCTTTCCTGTCAATACTATACTAGTCATTTTTATTTTTTAAAATCGAGTCTTTCTTTCTTTCCATTCGTCTTCTGATTTCCTGAACGACGATTCTGTTCACTCGTACAATTATAAATTCCCCAGCAAAACATTTTTTCCTTAATACGTTTGTGTCTTCTGTTTAACACCCACCATTCTGATCCATGTCATAACGCTATATTCCACACAGACTAGTAAATAACTAGCCATGAGGGAGGTAAAAATATTTTCCAGGAGGGGCAAACAATTTTCCAGAGGAGATAAATATTTATATTTTTTCATACATACACACATGCACATATTAGTTTGTAATTCTTATATCATAATAGAAATAATTACACAGATTGTATTAATTTATTAAAACATTTATTGCTTCAAAATATGCATAAAATTAATGGCTTGTAGAAGTTAATGTTTGATCTCCATTAAGTAGTGCTCAATTTTCCAAAGATTTAATATTATGATGTCCGTAATCAAAACATCAGAGAAAGTTTTAGTGTGTATGAGGGTACACCGTGGACAAAAATTTTCAACATTCCCTATGGAGCATTGCTCAGAGTAAAGCTGTGAATCTACAGTGTACGTTACACAGAACAAACACGCGGAAAATAAGGAGCGGGCCGAAGTGTCTAAGTGTCTCATGGACCCTGAGCATCTTGCGGAGGGTTCATTCCCTAAAGACGAAAAGTCTGTGTATGAACCGTTCCTCTGTAAACACGTGCAGTTATACTGGCCAGCGATCCACAGGAACCAAATCGCTGTCCACGCTGGACACCTTTTTGGCTTGCACGCGTTGTGTTGGTGTGGGTTTCGGCACTTTCCATTTAAAAAGCGTGCAAACGTAAGAAAATAAACGTTAGTGAGGCCAGAAATAACGCGAATTGTGTGTGTGTCCTGCCTGCCTTTTTATTGCGGTAATCACAATAATAAAACTATGGAATCGTAAACATTACATAATTGAGATATGCTTGCCTGCCGGGAACGATATATTTTCAATCATACATGATTTAAAATAAAATGAAAAAATTATAATTTTACCGCCTGGCAACAAAATTACCATTGTTTTAAAAAGTTTAAATGAATTTAAGTACTTTACTCTCGTTGAAACGTAAAACGTTGCAGGTAAATGACTGCTTCCCCTTAACCCATCTTCACCAAAATCAATAGGGCCTTGAGTCCTCTACAACTCAGGCAGGTATGCAAAAAATTATTTGATTCTGTTTGAATTAGAGGCAGTTTGCCATAAAAAAATTCTACTCACAGACACACAGACACCCACACAGACACTTTTCGAAAATGACTTTTCTTCATGTTTTGAGAGTAGTACAATCAAAATCAGCCCTTATCTCGAGCACGTTTTTTTTTCGCCATCACCATACTTCCATTTCCTTATGGAACATGGAAGTAAAATGAAGTTTCAATGTGAATTGCAGTAACACCGAGATCATGACAACTGATAAATTAGATAATAGACAAGCCTATATTGATGGAAATTTGATTAAAAAGTTGGAAACATTTCATTTCTATTGTCAATTATGGAACTGAATGGATAATCTAATATGCATATAAGGAAAATAAATAGAAGCAAAACAGTGATGTACAAGATAATTGTTGAGAGTATAATTCTATACGGAACAGAAACGTGGACGATAAACATGCAACATCATAAGATGTCGATTTCAACAGAGAAGGATTACTTGCGAAGACCGGCTGGGACATCCAGGATGGAACGAAACGATCGGGCAAATAATGGAAGTGCAAGCGATACGGTTGTGCAAGTGGTAGTACAAAAAAGATTGATATGGTACGGGCATGTCAGAAGAATGGAAGAAGGCAGAAACTCCGAAACACTGGCAGAATGAGAGCCAAAGGGAAGAAGAAGGAAGGGGATGCCCAGGAAAAAATGTAGTGACTGTGTACAGAAAGCATATGGACAAATATGACCTTCAATTAGAATTCATTTTTTACAGTATCCAAGTCACTTGAAATTATATTCAAAAACTTACGTTAATAGTTCCGTCAGTGACTTACTTTTTTGTCGTTACGACGCGTTTCAAGACGTATGTCTCATCACCAGTTGTTTCACTCGATAGGTGAGGTCATTAATGCATTAAAATAAAATAAATAAACGAACACATAAAAACACAAACGTGAACGGAACATATACGGCCGGTGCGCACCGCGTTGAAGTCGAGCCCGCACGGTCTTGCATGTATGTAAGAAAGGCAGATTCATGAACGCTGCTGAAGAATTTGAAATATATAAGGCACAAAAAATTCTCAGTAAAATTAAAGGTAGTGACACAAACAATAGTAAGAATATCCCTGAGTTCCTATTAAATGATCAACTGCAGTTCCAATCAAACTCATTATATGACGTAGTTAATAGTAACCAAGATAAGATTGAAAACACATGGACTACAGAGTAAATAACGTACAGTAATAACAACAGTGCATATGGAGCTGCTTGTTGGTTGCGTTGAAGTTTGACATCTTTTAAATAATATTTTTTATTGGACACTTACCGTAATATAATGACCGCACACAATATAACAAATTAAACTGGAAAGAATAGTGAACATTTTTTTTCAAATAAAAAGATATTGGAAATTTTTTTTTGTGACCGGACCCCCCTAACTACGACGCTCATTCGCATTGCGGACCAGATAGTTACGCCACTGAACATGGTATTATGTTTGGAAGCAATAAGAAATGAGTGAATAAAACAAAAATAAATAAAATGAAGGGAAATTTGAAATAACGAGTAAAATGATTGTCTGTGTAGTCATAGAATGTGGCTTCAGAGTCCACGAGTGACGAAAAAGATGAGTTATATAGGTAAGACGGACTCCCTCGCACCTTTGTGCCTTTTGGGTAACTGATTTACCTGCCATAAAAAATATTTAAAAAAACTGAATTTCCATCATTTCTAATTTGAACCTAAATAGTTCGCGAACTTGAGCGGGAGGCGAACACTAAATTGAAATTATATGACCATTTATGACAAAAGCTACATCATGATGGCATTTTCATTAATGAGTAATGAAATAAGAAAACCTAAACTACACGCAAGATTATGAGTAACACAGCCGAAATGATACCTCAAAATGAAAGGAACGTTTTCCTTGACCTTGCTAGTGGGACATACAGTCGACACTTGGTACCCAAAAGAGTCTACGTGCCTCTTAACTTCCCATGACGTATGTCTAGTAAACGCTGGCACCGATTCTCATAGTCTACAGGCTACCTTGTTACCTTACGTTCCATTTATAAAAGATCTGAAAGAATCTCGTCAAGAACAAAGCACATAATTAAAAAGTGTTAAGTAGAAAAAATAGATTTAATACTTTTGTAGGACCAACTAAGTTTTTAGAATTATTACTTTCTTGGGGTGACGTGATCGTGTGGTTAAAGAATCGTTGAACCACTTCTAAGGTGAACCGTCTCACCCATGAGTACAGAACCCTGGATATGTGATCACACAACAGCTCGGTGGCTGGGGTATAACTGAAAGAATAGACAGACAGAGACGATTACGCTACATTATTTCCTTGGGGACGTAATTAGGAATTGGGGACGTAAAGAAGCACAAATTAGGAAGTGAATACTGGAGGGATACTAGGACGCGACGAACGACGGACGATGGTTTTTTGAGGCACATATGACGGTAGTCAACGATGAAGTACCATGACTACTGCAAAATTGACGACTAAAAATGGCCCACAGTCCGTAACCAGGCGACATCTTCACGTTTGTCTGCCAAATGAAGACATCTCCTGCGAAGAGCTACGTCAATTTATTAGGTTTAATTCAAACTTCATGTTCTCCGGGTATATGTAGAAGCGAGTTATATTACTCACGGGCCTATATGCCTGCTCGAAAATTGACGAATGGATGCGGGCTTCAGTTCGTAACAACGCGTAGTCTTCAGGTTTGTCAGGGAAAATAATGGCATCTCCAGCAAAAAGCTGGGTGAAATGCTGATTGAGTTCACACATTATATTCTCTTGCGATGTATAAGAATGCGTTATATCGTTCATGGGCCTCTGTGTGTACAGGCAACTGCAGGCAGGCCTCAGCCCGTAACAAAGCGGCATTTTCAGGTTTGTTTGGGCTAACAAATTTTATGCTAACGATGAAGTAGGAAGTAAACTTTGTACCAGAATTCGAAAAGTTATTTCCAAAATGTAAACTGATAAATAGATTTTCTTGCCTTGTTCTAAACCAAGTCTTGCCGATCGTGGCAGATATAAAGTCAATATAATCAAATAACGCCGATTACATATGCAGATCGTGCGTCCTAGAAAAGACGACCTTGACACGAAACATGTAAAAATGATACATGTTGAATGGTCTTCTTTGTGTAGTTGCAGGTAGACGCGGAATAGAGAGACGCTACGCCACATGAAAAGGTCACCTACATTGTATTGGACAACATTACGCTGTAACGTCGAAGGGAAGAGGGAAACACGTGTGTTGAAAAAAGTGGGGAAGGAGACTATTGTCAAAAGTTGGAGGAAGCGATTTGAATCCAAAATGGCAAGAGTAACTACAAGTATTTATTATATTATCATCATCTTCAAGGATTAAACCAAGGATGGTTTGTTCCGGTCTCAAACAAACAAAGATTAGAGCTGTTCACTCCAGCGCTTCCTCGGACGTCCCACACCTCTCCGTCCCCTCGGCTTACGGTCCTATAGTTGTTTGCGGATGCGGCAGTCATCCATTCGGCAAAGATTTCCCACCAATTCAGCCGATACTGGGCAATCCTATCCTGTCGAGTATACTCATAATATTCAGTTCCTGGCGTATGTCTCTGTTTCTTCTATGATCATTGAGAGTATACCCTGCCACGTACCTGAGAAATCTCATTTCAGCCGCTTGGATGCAACTGGTCTGGCCTTTCGTTAAAGTCTAATTCTCAGACCCATAAAGAAGCGTGGAAAGAGCCATCGCCTTGTAGAATTTTACGCGTGTTCCTTTACTTGCTGACTTAAGGGTTCGCCCAATGGTCCCGCACATAAGGTTGAACTCATGCAATTTATTCACAACTTCGTTGCTTGCATTATAAGGCACACTGTAGCCCAGGTATTCAAAATTGCTAACTTGTTTCAGGACAGTACCATCTATAACAATTTTTGATCGTACGGGATCAGTTCCACAAAAAACCATCACCTTGGTCTTAAGTGTGGATATTTCCAATTCGATTTAACAAATTTGTACCCATCTGCAATCTGTTTTCCGAGTATTATATGACAAATATATTCCATATTATATTATGTCGAATATATTATACGACATTATATATTCCAAATTATTAAACTGTAAATAAACTTCTCTTGCCGGAGGCAACGGCGAAGAAGGAGGAGTTTTCTAATCTGTAAGGGTATGCGGTGTCAGCAGTAAATAAGTGTTAAAATCGCTAGGGCGGAGAATCCCATAAAACCTAATGTGTCTCCAGCAACCAAGAGAAATGTGGGATGCTGGGCGTTAACCATTGTCTTTGTCTTTGTCTTTGTCTTTGTCTTTGTCTTTGTCTTTCGTTATTAATAGAAAGTAATTTTCATAAATCCGTACTTATTTCCTACAGTTTCTTTCACTTTCCTACGTCTCCTGTAAATCTGTTGGTCTAATCTGCGTTCATATAATGATACAGCGGGATGACAGTATTTATATTTTGCGGTTTTATTGTGCGCCGATTATTCTGATTATATTACAGTATTTCATACTTAATATTTGTATTATCCTTGTGGATGTAGTCAATATAATACGGAAGTCACAAAACGTCTACTATACTCTAACCTAGCAGTCGGCAAACCTGCGCCAGCGGACCGATTTGTAATTTCATTTTCTTTTGAACGAAGCCACGCACCCGCATTGTACCTTCTTCGGAGTATAGTATTATAAAATAGTATCAACCATTGGACAGTAATGTGGTAATTTTCGCATTAATAGGTTGGCTAATCTGTGCTTTCTGATATTGCGCTATCATGTTTATACAACTTTCAACGTTACAGTTGTCCGGGCTACGGCAGGCGGCAGACGTTATTACGTTTGCTCGCTTGTTCTGTCATATATCATTTTTCTTGTCGTCAGACAATCATTGTAGGCTTTAGGCCACAACATTTCGTGCATACTTGCACCAATTAGCGATACACTGCTAATTTCTCGATTTCATGTAATTTAAGTGCCGCGTACTCGCGCTTCAAGTCTGACGACAATCAACGACACTCGTATAGGCCTTAGGCCTTAACATTTCTTGATGTAGTTTGAGTGCCGCACATTTGCGCCTCATCTACCATTTAGCTTTCTTAGCGACACGTTCATTTAAAACTTAAATCTCAACCAGACATAGCCAACCTCAGCGCTCAGAATTTAGTGTAGACTACAACAATCTTAATAAATGTATTATACAGTCCACTATCGTCATTATTCTGCATCCTGGCAATAGCACCACAAGCATCATTCTTCCTAACGTTAACATTTTTTTTGGTCCTATCGGGCCGCATCTTAACATTTTTTTGGTCCTCCGGGCCGGATCTTAACAGCCATTTACCGAACCTCGCTACGTCTTCTCCCAATACGATTGTCGAACTTGTCGCCCAGAGGCTCTAAACACTTTTTTCCCCAACGGAGAAACTTGTTTTTTTTTTAAGTTTTACACTTCTGTGCACTTTATGAAAACAAATAATGTTACTGTGGTAAGTTCTTTATGTTTATTAATATGTTTTCCTGTTTAACCATTTTTTTGTTTAATATTTGTATTAGTTTTAACGTGCGTGTGCATGATGACAAATTGTTGATGACCTACTCCTAATGTGAAAAATTTTCACAAATTTATATGAAAGATACTGCAAAGCTTTTTTTGATTGTGTATTCTACATCGCTAAATATAAGCGCAAGGGTATTATAGAGCGACAGTTAATGTTTGTAACGTCCCGCTATTGAACTCCGCACCTTTCTATTTTCTATTGATGGAGTGAGGAGGGGTGCGCCCATGGAAATGGTTTTCAGTTATACAGGCGCCCCCCATAAATTCATAGGTTGCCTATGATTGCTCTAACCAGATGTATTTTTGGGAAAAGTGGAATCAATCCAAGAACCCAACCACTGATGTTCAATACAATGACGTTACGCTCCTTGTTCTACAGTATTGAAATCTGACAAAACGGAATCGGGAGAACGAAATAATAGCATCAGAAATCATATATTATTATTAAATCCTTAAATTTTTAGTGACCGTCAATCAATGAATTTTTTAGTGGATGGTTAGTGAGGATCGGTCAAAAATAACACAAATTTTAACTATTTTGCGTCGACGTTTCGACAGTATTTATTGTCATATTGTGTATGAAATACAATAGACATGTCAAACACAACGGAACAATTAAATATTTGTGTGAACGTGTTCGTGTATGTGAGTGTGTTCGTGCGTATGTATGTATCATTGCATATGTGAAGACTTATGATAGTTTGTTTATATCTTCAAATTATCTTTAAGACAACGAGCAAATTATTATAGTATGAGAGAACTTAATTTATACAGTATTACAATTTAAATTACTAAATGTAATGATATTTTAATTAATTAAAATGTTTGTTTAAACTAAATATTGGTAAGTAGAGAAGTGTGCTCATATTACCAGAATGAATCGGAACAGGTTTCTCCAAGATCGTGCTGGAAGTGGGAATGCACAGAAAAAGTAAACAGACCCAACCAAGGAAGTGAGTGATAGTACAGAGGATAGAAACAATTTGTTGGGACACCAGGGAAACAATGCAGAAATGATAAAAGGTGTAACTATCTCACAACCTTGGCGGGTCATATGTAGTGATGTTTTAAAAAGTTCCCAGCTGTGTATTTCGAGGCGGAGCGAAGCGATAAAACGTGTTATTCGCGATTCAGTATATATTTATTGAACGGCGGTATTTTGTATAAAGCAAACAGTCTTTATTATTGACACCTGTCGTCGGTGAGTTTTATTATTTATTGGGATAGAATTAATTAGGTAATATTTACTGTATACCTGAAGAAATCTTGTATACGATTGACTTTATTTATTTAAGCCGTTATTACAATTGTCAGTAACGAATTCACTGGTTTTCAGTTAATTATTTCATCGTCTGCAAACGTTAATCCATGCGATCGTCGTAACAATGTAAACAGACTAACAAAGTACTTCATATACTTGGTGTCAGTAGTTTCTTCCAATAGTTCAGAAAGCTTTTGCTATATCGTTTTCTTGGCGTTACAACCCAGCGTGGGGTTTTAGCCTGCTCAAAGACTTTCTTCCAGTCCACCCTCTCATTACACATCCGTCTCCATCCCCCCACGTTCATACATCTCAAATCATCCTCCAAGTCATCCAAGCATCTCTTTCTGGTTCTTCTTCCTATCGGTCTCCAATCTGCAATTCCCTTAGCCATTCTTGTGTCATCCATTCGGCTTGCGAGGACCAGCCACTCAAGCCTCATACTCTTAATAAACCGGACTATGTCGGCACCTGAATCAGTTGGTCCAGTTCATGGTTGCTATATCATTATACTGTTCATTTTTCGCGTTCCGATCATTACGCCATTATCAAAACATTGATCAACAACTGCCCAACATTAACAACTGTTTTATAGGCTAGTCCTCGCCTTAATCTGCTTTCACACTCTTCAGATGAAATGTTCCGTAATCTCAAAACTTTTCCAAACCATTAATCATATAGTGACTTACGCTTATATAGGTGTCTGTAACAGTTTAGAAATTTACACGGCGTAAAGGAAAATTCGATGGGATTAGAGAATAAGAAAGTGGTACGGGGTATTATTTATATAAGACAGTGTTAGTATTGGAGTGTCGTAGTGGGGATTCGTAAGTCGACTATGGTGTAACAGCGGAATCGCGTAGTCAAAAATGAAGAGTACCGTGATGAAGCCAAAGCTTGTTTCCATTTGGATGAAAACTTAAAACAAATACAAAACAGGTTCAGTTAGAAATTATAACTTTCTTCAAGAAGTCATTTTACACGACTGACCTTTAAAGATTATATTTTGCGAACAATTTATGTTGAAATTTTACAAATAAAGAGCTCTTAAGGTTTAATCGTAACAGTCATAATTATGGAAAAACCGCTATAATTGTTTTAGCCGACCGGGGAAGGGAGAGATGTTCAGTCCACCGTTCCCTAAATGTTGTAATTATCGCAGCTTAAAATGTAAACCTGTTATAATGCAACGGCTTTGAATAAAACCACTCCAGTTACCATGACAACTCGTTCAAAAACACTTCTGCGTAGAATCATTATTCATTTCGACACTCTTTTCCTGGTTAAATCTAAAACATTTAATATTTTCGCATTATATTTAGTTGTTGTGATCTCCAAGTTGCATGTACAATTCGACTGGTTCCACAATTTGCCGGGCCGGAATCGGAAAGAGGTCCCGATTCGATTTCCGGGCAGCTTCATAAAATCAAGATGTATTTACAACCACCATTTCCACTCAGCCTATGCAAGTGAATACCTACCTAGGACAATCATAGTATAGTGAACGTAGTGATGTTCTTCCTTTCCTTGTATATGCTATAGTACGGTTGGAAAACGACAACATCGCTTAAATAACGAGATGTGTGTGGCTTTTATTAACTGACGTACTCCATGTGAGTGAACACATTTCATCACCTGATGATGGGACTGTAAGTCTCGAAACGCGTTGTGAATATTAAAAAAAAAAAGAAGTTGCTAGAAAGGAAACCTGGATACACAAGGTAATTTTAACAATTTAGTTGTCGCATTTCCCTGCGAAATAATATAATTCAAAGAAAATAATTAAAATAATAGATTCCCGTTGTACCACTAACAAACAGGTTATGTTGGCTGAATGAAAATGGTGGTTGTAAAATCATCTTGATTTTATGAAGCTGCCCGGAAATCGAATCGGGGCCTCTAGACTAGTAGCTAAGTAAGTGTCATAGCTGGTTAGTGGACTACTAACATTCAAGTCCTAAATCGATCATCATCATCATCGTCTTCAAGGATTAAACCAAGGATGGTTTGTTCCGGTCTCAAACAGGCAAAGATTAGAGCTGGTCACTCCAGCGCTTCCTCGGACGTCCCACACCTCTCCGTCGCCTCGGTTTATAGTTCCAGAGTTGTTTGGGAATGCGGCCGTCATCCATTCGGGAAAGATGTTCCCACCAATTCAGCCGATACTGGGCGATCATGTGGAGTATACTCATAATATTCAGTTCCTGCCGTATATCTGTGTTGCTTCTATGATCATGGAGAGTATACCCTGCCACGTGCCTGAGAAATCTCATTTCAGCCGCTTGGATGCGACTGGCCTGGCCTTTCGTTAGAGTCTAATTCGCAGACTCATAAAGAAGTGTGGAAAGGGCCATCACCTTGTAGAATTTTAGGCGTGTTCCTAAATCGATACTGATACTTAGTCTAAGTGCCCAATTAATCAGTGTGTATTACCAAGGAATCACTGTAAATCGTGCATGTTTTATAAAATATGCAGGTTTAAACAAATTTCCGATCGTGTACACAGCGTGCGGTATGTATTTATTTCATATTTTTGTGTCACATTCGATTAATTGCGACAGTCTCCCAGAAATAACCGTTTTAATGAACTCATTATTCCTGGACATGTCACCCGCTACCGTATTCGAACTCAATGAATTAAGTCGGTTGTTATTTTTTTGTTTAATTGATACTATTATATTATGATTATTATTTTTTCTTTCATGCCCATTATGTCATTCATAAAAGCTGTTGGTATGACACGTACCACAGAGTTATTTTAACGTCTTGCGTACTAAATATCAGTTTAGAGGTAAGTGCCTAAACTAATTGTTCCCAAATTATGTCTATGTTGAGTCCAATACTTACCTTCATGGTTCACATTACTTCTGAGCCGCCGTATTTAGGCAATGTTGTGGAACAATCTTTAAGAATCAATGTTTTTGTACACGATGGAAAAACATATCTCCAAAAAATGTAACATGATAGACGTAAAATAATCACACGTAGCAACAAGGAAAAACTAAGGGAACGAATCAAGACTACTTCGTCTTCAGAGCGAGAACGGAAAATATTGCTATTAATCATGTGAGATGAAGATTCGTTGCTGCTCCTTTACATTATCTAAGTGATTAAGGGAATTAAGTCATTTAAATCACGTTTTTGTGTTTCCTGATTATCCTGCTGATTTCGATTTTCATGAAAGGCCATTCAGATGTTTGGGAAATTTTTATTTAAAAAAAAAATATGAGGACAAAAATATCTATTTTTACAGTTAAAAATACGAGGAAAAATTACAAGGCAGAAGAACTCGGAGCAGAAGGCGCATTCCTGGCGCATAACCTAAGAGAATGGTTACAGAGTACCTCAATCGATTTATTTAGAGCAGCTGCGTCTAAAATCCGGATTGCCGTGATGGTTGCCAACCTTCACAAAGGAGACAGCACTTGAAGAAGAAGATGGAGCATCATTTCAACTCCATTGTTGTGAAGTATCTGAATCAAACCAGTGGCGTGGGGTGGGTACATAACACCTGTTGCCGGTTGTGATAGCCCTAAAACTTAACGTAAAAGTTAATTCGACTATTTTCAAGTGCCAAGTGTTCTTTTTAGGGCTAAAGTATTCTTTTTAGAGCCACAATATTTTTTTAGAGTATTTTCTATCATTCACTAGCAGAAGAAGAGGGTCCCGGATCAACGGGATCTGACTCCCATATACTTACACAGAACAAATCAGAACACAAATAATCGAATTAAAAATAATAAAGACAATCAGAGAAGCACATAACTAAACGAAGAAAACACAAATAGGTTGGTGGTAACTGCTGCACGTGGGTTTTGAAACGAACATAGATGCTGACTGAGCGTTCTTCCGGTTTATACAGCGACAACACATTGGGTGGACGGATGTGTCCCCCTCTCCGCAATTAGTACAGTGACAGACTACTACGAGGTCAATGACAACACGCGATAAAGCATTGCTGATGTCCCAGCCGGCAACACAAGACGGTGCAAGTTCCCAGCAGTGCAAAGCAATGCTACGCTTTTCTTCAAGTTTCCCTACTAATATTGTTCGAATTTCGAAATAACTAAAGTATTTATTTTGTGATATAATTAATATTCTTGTATTTCGTTGTCCATGACGTGTCTGTTTCTTAACTAAATATAATTATTTCACTACGACTCGGAACACAAAACGTTTTATGGATAAAAACGTAAAAGCTTTTACGTTTTTACCCAAAAAAAGTTTCGTGTTCCGAGTCGTAGTGAAATAATTATAATTAATATTATTTTCTCTTATTCTCAGTACTGTTGCCGCCGGCAACAGCGGTTACATGGACGCCACGCTACTGTTGAATCTCAATTTTCGAATCGTGAGCACAACCGTAGAGCTGCCCGTTGCAGATCCACGACGTTCCAGACTTTAACTTACGCTAAAGCTTTTTGTATGCATATATAAGAACTACGCCCCCATAATAGCTACATAAGTATAATATATAATACATTATAAGAATATAGAATATAATACATTATTGCTTATAGAAGTATAATAGCAATGCATTCTATAAGCTCGCTGAAATTAACATCAAATTATTCTCACTTTGTTTTTACGTTTTCTTGCGCCAACACTTCACGTCCAGAATCATGTCTTTGTTTCACTTTACAAAGCTGATAATCAAATTGTCGATCCTGTTTTGCATTCTATTGAAAGTGAAATTTACATTAGCTGGATTCGCTTCATTTAGGTTATTTCTGTAATTTTTGCCCGGGGTGACACGAATAAAAAACAAAAACAAAATGACGGTAAAATTAATTCGATTACGAAGGTGAAAGCCGCGCCGTTGTAGTTTTGCAAAATTGAAGCCCACGTAGGGCTACTGTTGCGCACCGGAGTGCAATTGCCAGTGCAAGGCACGTGCACTTTGCAAACGGTCGCAAATCACATCAGCCGTACACGAGACGTCATTTTGCTAAGTGACGCAGCAGCATTACTGTGCTTTAATACAGCTGATGTCGCTCTGACCTCGTTTGACACAACGCACAGCCAGGAGTACATTACTGAAAGCAGACGGGATGTTAACACCGTACACAGTAGTCGAACTAGCCATGTTAAAGCCAAGAGACGTTTATTGAAACAATAATACTTCATAAAATATCGGTATGGAGAACCATACAGGATTTCCATGTTCTAAGATTTATATTTAAAATCATTGTCGAAATGAAATATTTCCATAGAAACAACTACATTCTTCAGCCTTAACCACAGTAATGTGGTCACTAAAGGCTCGTTTACACGGTTCAAGTTTACTGGCTTCAAGCACTTGAAGTCAAGCTACTTCCCTTAAACTATCCCTGTGTAAACGGTTGTGGAAAGTAACTGTCCGGACAGTGGAAAGTAGAGTTGGCCTAGCGTCAAGTTTTGTTGCCACTTGAAAGTCACGTGACTCACTTTCCCGCCCTACTGTCTCCGTCTAGACGACTCCTTCAAGCAGTCAAGGGAATCGGTCTTACGTCTTCAGTGCGCAGTCGGTTTTAGTGTATTGTTTTCTCTGTTATGCGATTCTGCAATTCTCGATAAAATATTTTAAAGTCATTAATTTTAATATTAAGATGATAAGTGGAATGCAAATGATATAGCCTACACGAGTTCCTTGCTATATACAGAAAATATGACTTTTTTTGGAATATTAAGCGAAGTGACTATAGTGGACTCATTGTGCAAAAATCTACGCGATGATACAACGGAAATGTCAACAGAGAGAGAAAGCGAACACGGAGGTGGATGAGAACATGGATAGCTAGAAGGGAAATGTATGGTACCTCTTCAGCACTGTTATGCGAGTTGGCAGATGAAGATCGTTCGTCTTACAAAACTCATCTAAGGATGACAGTACAGAAATTTGAGGAGCTATTAGGAAACGTTGAAAAAAAAGAAGTAGAACAAATACTATCATGAGAAATGCAACTCCCTCAAGAACAAAGCTGGAAATAACACTACGATATCTTGCAAGAGCAGACCTTTATAGGCCTTTTAACTGCAATACGACGCACCTTTCTACTCGACATTTCAAACAAAAATGAATGTAGTGGCGTCAAGTACTTGACGCTTCCACTTTCCCCGTGTAGACAGAATTCAGATGTCAAGTTTACTTGACTGCAAGTACTTGAAGCCAGTAAACTTGAACCGTGTAAACGAGCAACAACAAACTACTTCTTTGTTGCCGATAACGTAAGTGCACATATAGAAAATTACCCCTCCGCCTTCAATTACCTTACTTCAACTACCTTTCATTTATAGATACTTCATCTACTTCTGTACAGTGGATTATTATGACTTTCTTTTCAGGATACTTTATTTAAAACTATAATTTTCATTTATAGATATTTCATCTACGTTTCTACAGTGGATTATTATGATCTTCTTATCAGGATAATTTTATTTATCAAAATTAAGTACTTTACTCTTGTTAAAACGTAAAACGTTGCAGGTAAACTACCCCATCCCCTTAACCGATCTTCACCATAATCAATAAGCCTTGAGAATTCTACAACTCAGGCAAACATGCAAAATATTATTTGATTTTGCAGTAGTTACCGTTCGCGATAGAAAAAATTCTACACACAGACAGTTTTCGGAGAATGATTTTTCTTCATGTTTTGAGGGTATTACAATCAGAATCAGTCCTCACCTCGAACACGTTTTTTTTCGCCGTCACCATACTTCCATTTCCTTATGGAACATGGAAGTAAAAAAAAAAAGAAAGAAACGCATTAATGTAAAAATCTTTAAACACGTGGTTGACTTCATGTAGGGTGTAAACATCATGGTAGTAGGGCTGGATTGTTGTCTAAAATTGTATCACTGTTCACGCGTGTTTGCATGCACATTGCCGTCGGGCGTATCTATGTTCCAAAACCTGCGTGCGTTTGTGTTTTGATAAATCAGTGGCGTGGCGTGGCTACAAACAGCTGTTGCCTGTTGAGTTAGGTCTAATACTTAGCGTAAAAATTAATTCGAATTTTTCCTAGTGTCAAATTTTACTTTTAGTTTTCTATTTAGACACAAAATAATTGTTTAGTGTATTTTCTATTTTTCGCTGCCAGGAGAAGAGAACCCCGGTTCAACGGAATCCGACTCCATTATACTTATGCGGAATAAATTAGGGTACAAATAATCTAATTATAAATAATCAAGAAAACCAGAGAAACACACAACTAAAAGAACAAAATAGAAATTGGTACGCAGTAAGTGGTACATCAGTTCCGAAAACGAACAAAACTGAGCGTTTTGCCGGTTTATACAGCGGCAACACATTGGACGGATGAGTGTATCCCTCCCCCTTGTTATCTCTGTAACAACTACTACGAGGTCAATGATCATACGCAGTAAAATATTGCCAATGCCTGGGCAGGCAACACAACATTAAACTGACGGTGCAAGTGTCCAGCAGTTCAAAACTACGCTATGGTTTTTTCAAGTTTCCACTACTAATATCGTTTGCATTTCGAATTATTCAATAACTAAAGTATTTACTGTGTGTAATCATTAATTTTCTTTCATTATCTGTACTGTTGCCGCCGACAACAGCGGTTACATGGACGCCACGCTACTGTTTGATATCAATGTTGTTTGTGTGGTTAATGCTTTAAATGCCTCCGCGGAAGTGGCAGAATTCTGATGATGAGACATATGCCTCCAAACGATCAAAGAAAAATAACTCAGAGACAAAATATATGACCTAGTTGTCCTTATCCTTATGTCAATATATGACCTAGTTGTCCTTATCCTTATGTCAATATATGACCTAGTTGTCCTTATCCTTATGTCAATATATGACCTAGTTGTCCTTATCCTTATGTCAATATATGACCTAGTTGTCCTTATCCTTATGTCAATATATGACCTAGTTGTCCTTATCCTTATGTCAATATATGACCTAGTTGTCCTTTCACTTCTTCATCAATCTTTAGGGATCCATTGACAGAATAGGCCTCCTCCTTCGCCACTCCACTTTTCTCTGTGTTAAGCCATTTGCGTTCACCTCGAGTTACCATGTTTTTTCAGATAGTACTCTCACCTCGACTGTGGTCCTCCACTTTTGGGTTTGTGTTCGCACGGTGTTCAAGTTACTATATTTTTATTCCACCGTTCATCCCTGTGTCTGGCTTTATGAACGACGAATTCTCACTTTACTTATGCGGCAAGAGTTG
This sequence comes from Magicicada septendecula, assembly GCA_034769895.1. Lineage (NCBI taxonomy): Eukaryota > Metazoa > Arthropoda > Insecta > Hemiptera > Cicadidae > Magicicada > Magicicada septendecula. Next base: position 13,646,830 of record CM068375.1, read on the forward strand.
AAACGTCTTTTCCTTTGTTACGTTTCGTGTCCTGGTGTTCGATAACTTGATATTTTATCGCTGCGTCTCCCTATTATCTTTGGATTTGTGCTATGTTATCGTTGCTTTCCTACATCATACGTGATCACTGGAAGAAGCATTAATCAAGTACTGAGATATTTCTTATTTTCAAATTTGTAATTGAGTCTGCCAATTGCTCCACGCTGTTCCCTATGTGTTGGGTTGTTAGATCCCTATTAGGCCCCTTTCTGTTGTAGGATCTCGAGGACAGCCTCCCGAATACGCGTGGGAACATTAAATGCCCAACATGAAAGGGAAGCGTCTGTCCGAGAGCGGGAGGCCGCTAGCACCGTCTGAGTCGGTATGAAGGAGGAGGAGAAAACACTAATCAGTCTGGCCAACGTGACGAGTACGTAATGTCACAGTTATGAAGACTTTATTTTTTTCTATTAGACCATTGAATAAAGGCAGATTTTGTGAAAATCTGGACAAAAATCCTCCAGACACGAAATTTGGTAGAAAGTTAGGTTTTGGGGTCACTTCAATGGGGGAAAAAAATCGGACACTCCAGCTCACCGCTGGGCCCCCCTGGGGGGTTAAAAGGTGGGGCAAAACGGTTTGTTGTAAATACCTCAAAACCTAAGCAAGATATCAAAAAAAGTTAAATACAAAAGTTGTAGTAGCTGACCAAATTTCCCATCAAAATGGTCCTTAGTAATTGTTTCGTCAGACGCACTGGGACAGAGATATGAGCGCTCAAAGTTGAAACCATTTTTTGCAATTTTTCGTATAAGGCATTTTTACGAAAAAAAACTTACTTTTTTTGAGTTTAGGCCGATTTTTATATAGTAAAAAGCGCTAAATATGGGTATGTAAGTGTTTCTACAGGTAATACCAAGTATTTGGATGTAAATTTTTGCATGTATATATTTATGCACACATATACACACACACTACAACTACAAAACGTGCATTTTTGAACGTAAGCGTTACATGCATATACTGACTAATCCATGCGTATAGATGTGCATTTTTGGATTTAGACAAGTATAATATATATGCATGAAAATATTTCTACACATATTTGCACATACATACATGTATACATGTATACAACTAAAAACGCTTTCGACAAATAATAATAATTCCAGGTTTGCACAACATTTAATAGAAAAAGATCATAGTTATACTAGTTTCGAAAACAATTTCGTGGCATTGCATACTTGCAAGAAGGGTAAATTAATGGATAGTCTAGAGGAGTTCGAAATATACAAAGCTACAAAAAACGCAATGACCAAAAATAACATATTAAATGATCAAATGAACTTCGGTTCTAATAACCTGTTTGACACTGCTATACGGTTGAATGATAAGTATAGCCAGTCGTGAGGAAGTCGTAGTACAGCGTGCATGCATGCGGGCGCTCCGAGCGATTCAGTTGTTACGTTTTTATTTATATATATTTTATTTAAAATATTTTAAATATTTTAAATTATGACAAACCACAAATTGTGGTATACATTTATGTTTTGATTATTGTGTATCTGAAGATGGGATTTTATCCCGAAACGCGTCATTAAACGACAGCAGCTAGTGTCACTAAGGTGGACCGAATAAGGTAATTTAATTATATTATTTTAACCATAAAGAAATATTTAAATCATTAAGTTAAGCTTTTAACTCTTTATTTTCTTGTATGGAAAACAAACAAAATTAGTGTAAATGATCAGTAAAAAAAAATCATATTAAATGAAAATATATTGTACACAGTGGATCAACACCATTGTTATTTTACTTATAAAAAAGTATAATTACATTTCGAGTAACGTGTGTAACAATAACCATATCGTCGTTTATTGTATCAACAGAGGTTTGTAGAAAATTCATACAGCTGCCATAAAACAAACTAGAAGCCTAATTTTTCTCTCTCCTCCTCCTGTTCTTTTTCGTATTTTTTTCACGGAGGATTAGGTGAATTACTTTTCCTTGTTCTCTCGAAACATCTTTTGTACCGTATTCAGACATCTCTCCATCTCTCTTTCTTTTCGAAGTTCATGTCCCATTCTGTCGTTCTCGATTTTTCGTAACGACAGTCACCTAACAGATATAACCTGATTCGTCTTATTTGTCAGATTGTGTTTACAGAAGTCATCAGATGTCCGTTTAGTAAAAGACTATCACATTTTTATTTTAAGTTAATACAGGGTGTTTCATATAAAACGCAACCCACTAATCAGCCTTCTGTAATATTTGAATTTACCGCCAAACTCCCCTACGTTTTACTGGAATAGACTCGTCCAACAATCGAACATTGCGCCGGCGCAGTAAACTGCCACTGATACCTATGACAAAGCGATCATAACGCTCAGTGCATTGTTAGAGAGAAAATGGTTTTTTCGCAAGACGAACGTGTTTTTATTCTCGAGTCGTACTTTAGCACGCGATCAGTGGTTGCAGTGCAAGAATCTTTTTCCCGTAAGTACCGTGATAAACCAGCACCTAACAAGGCATCGAGTTTAATAAAATTTACGAGTTTTTGAAAGCCCTCATTATAAAAATCTGCCGCCTGTGATTTCAGCCATTCATTAACGCCCGCCTTCAGCTCTTCGTCATCTTCAAAGCGCTGTGTTGCCAGCCACTTTTTCATACGCATGAACAGGTGATAATCGCTCAGTGCCAGATCAGGGCTGTATGGGGGATGACTGAAAAGCTCCCATCCAAACTTTCCCAGAAGTTCTTGCGTTCGTGATGCTGTATGCGGTCGGGCGTTGTCGTGGAAGAACAATACCCCGGAGCTCAACTTACCGCGTCGCTTGTTTTGGATTGCTCTCCGCAGCTTTTTTAAGGTTTCACAGTAAACCTTGGAGTTGCTTGTGGTACCCCGTTCCATCAACTCTACCAGGAGAACCCCTTTTCTGTCCCAAAAAACTGTCACCATCATTTTCCTTGCTGACAAGGTCTGCACACACTTCCGGTCATCATCGTGCACATTGGTGCGGCCATTTTAAACAGAACACACCACTGCCTTACTCCATTACATTCTTCCCATACACCTCACACAGTCGCCGATGAATGTCCACCGGTCTGCAGTTTTCTGCTTGCAGAAATCGTATTACTGGGCGCACTTCACAGCTCGCGGGATTTTCAATCGCAGCACTCATTTTAAAAATTATTATTAACAAGCACCTACAGCAACAAACCACGAACACTTGAACAACTGAAGATCAATATCGAACAAGCTGTTTTAAATATCAACCCAAATACTCTAAAAAAAGTTGCAAGAAACACAGTGAAAAGGGTGGAAGCGTGTATTCATGAAGATGGCGGCCACTTCCAGCATTTACTCTAGAATTTTAAATATTGTAAAGTTTGGAAATAAAATATTTAATTAAATACTTAACATATGCCTTTTTTATTTAAATGTAATTACTGACATAGATGGGTTGCGTTTTATATGGAACACCCTTTAGTAATCGAATTCAAGAACAAATGAGGATGTCGAAGAAGTGGTGTATTTAAACTCGAGCCCCCGACAAGGTTTCATCGTAGAATACGTGAAACATTTGGTGTTAGAAACACAAAATCAGTACTAAATTTACAGTGGTGTCCTTAACAGTGAAAACCAAACAGTTTACGAACGAGGCTTTCATAATCGCGTTACCATTGCCAGCAACGCTTGTTACAAAATATCCTCCAAAAGCACATGCTTTGGAGTGTATTTTATGTCACTTTTCTATGACACAGGATGGGTGATGAGGCATCCGTCGCGGAAAGCAGTAGAAACAAATATAGTGTTGCTTAAATTACTTGAAAATTCGATCGTCAGCCGCTAACCGGAATGAAACTGAACACGAAAACGCGTCAACATTTTCGCGGTCGAGTTGTTAATTCAGTTAAAGAATTATATGTTTAATTTTCCAAGGGGCTCCACAGCTACTTTTGCATTCTCATTTGTAAATCCAGCAATTTCTCTACACAGTCTTATCTTCTTCTAAACTCCGACCATTCACGTTCCACAACGTTCTTCTTCTTTTTTCACGAGGTTTACTAAAAAAAATCGTTATTATTTCATGACACAACAACCTCGATCAGATTTCCGAGGCTCCTAGGAGTTCTGTAATTACATATATTTTATGCCCGAATGAAATTTTATAAAACTGTGGCTGTCCCTGCATTGCTCTATGCTAGTGAGACATGGACTCTTGGTAAAAGCGATGTGCAGAGGATTCAGGCAGCCGAAATGAAATTTCTCAGAGGGACGCGGGGTTTTCTCTCTTGGATCGGAGAAGGAACGAGGATATTAGACGCAATTTAAACATTGTATAATTGCACCAGAAGATTGAAGATCACAGAAGGAGATGGTGTGAACACTTGAATCGCATGCCTGATATCCGTCTACCTGTGGCTGCCTTGGGTTATCACCCGACTGGGAAGACAGATGTCGGTAAACAGAGGAGGAGATGGGTTCTGGAACAGGTCTAATGCCTAATCCTTGGAGTGGTGGTGGTGGTGGTGGTGACGATGATGACGATTTTCTGTTATCTTATCTGTTATCATGTGATGGGGATTAATTTTTATTCCCATATCCTCATTTGTTATTCACTCTTGCCTAGGCGTTCTGTCGCTCTGTCACGTAAATGACAAAGTTGAACTGCATAAATGACTTCCATAATCCATGATAGACTGCGACTTACGGGTAAGCCTCTACTCGCATTGCTTCCGTCGTAACATTTTCTCGCTTGACGTTTTGATCCCTAGAATATGGTGGATCGTTCTCAGAACCTGTGAGTAGCGGTTGAAAGACCCTGGAAGACCTCACAATATTGGAAGACACAACAATAGGGTTCGTCAACCGCCACTCACAGTTTCTGAGGACGTTCCTAGATCCTAGGGATCGGGACGTCAAGCGAGAAATATATTACGACGGAAGCAGTCCGAGTAGAGCATTTACCCCTAAGAAGTCACCCATTCAGCCGTCGCTTAGGAGTTTTAAGAAACACACTCAGGGGCGCCGCTAGGGTGCAGTTTTACCTTTGCCGCCCTCCTGAATATACTTTTCATATCCCTACTTAATAATTTCTTATCTTATCTGGTAGGTACTTTATTGTTTGTCAGCGTCGACATGCACCCGCCTGCCTAGAAAATCACATAGACCGCAGCTATAACTCAGACATAAATGTCGCGCAACAATACCTATACTCTTTCTTGGCAGTCAAAACAAAGGCTGATGCCAGTACACTGCGATAGTGCTAGCAAAACAAGTATCAAGAACAACTCAATAAACGTTAATGTCACATACCTGTACCTAGACGGCATTAATTGTTTTAATTTGTTTTGCAATATCTGCTGATGAATTTGGCAGTTTACGGCCGCCCATTTGGTATGGCCGCCCGTGTGCGGTGCACATTTCGCACATATGGTAGCGGCGCGGCGGCCCTGAACACACTCCAACCTTATCCAACCGTAGTATTCGTATTAGTGCTCCTATCACTTTCCATCTTGGCCCTAATCTGTGTTGGATGTCCACTGCTGCTATCGCATTTTTAGTTATAACATGTTTAATTGAGTCTCCCAAGTGTTTATATTCTTGTTAAAAATTTCCACCACGCACGGTCATTAAGTACCGAGAATCACTACCGCAGTCATGGCCCCCCCCCCCCGAAGGAAACTGAGGGCTACGGACATGGACGTTTTCACGGAATTGAAAATAAAATCGACATACGTGTCACTGTGTAAATGAAGCATTCCCCCCAACAAAACCAAATGGGATGGATTAACGAAGTACCAAAGTCTACGCGTAATACTAATAAAACGAAACATCAAAGCAGAATGGGGTCTTTTCAAGGAAGTGTCTACAAACAACTCTCGCAGCGTCACGGGCCCGCCAAGCTCCCCCACCAACGCGCCCGCCAGTCCCTACTACTACAGTAGCGGTGTGAAGAAGGAATGATTACCATAACACTACTACTAACACATTTATCGTTTCTGTTTGGAGTCTACGATTCTACTTTTACGCTGTGCAGTTAGTTACATTGTTTTATTTTTCGAAGTTACTCTTTCGTTAGTTATTTACATTCGTTTCTTCTTACATACGCTCATTATTTCATACGTTTATTTTGTGTTTTTTTTAATTCTTTACGTTCGTTTCGTGTTTATTATTTACGTTATTACTATATACCTACTTTTATTCTTCATATTGCTTTATTCAAAATGAATCTGATAGAGTTGCTAACTGTCGCCTGAAATGAGGAAAATACCGTTCGTTTTTTTTCAAAACAAGATTAATTCACAATCCTAGATTATGTAATTAATGTAATATAAATAATCGTGAAAATAAACTAAAAAACCCTCCTAATAAAAATTAAAAAAAAATTAAAAATAAAAAGAATTGAAGGCGTGCGTGCGTTTAATAAAATATAAATAAAAATAAAAAAAAATTGAAACAAAATAAAAAGAATAGAATTGAAACGTGTGTGCGTGCGGAATTAAAGGCTCGCGCGCGTGCGTGCGTCATGTGAATGTGTGTAACGTATGCCAATCACTCCTCCTTCACACCGCTACTGTAAGGAGAAGGGACTGGCGGGAACGTTGGTGGGGGAGCTCGGCGGGCTCGTGACGCTGCGACAGTTGTTTGTAGACACTTTCTTGAAAAGACCCGCAGAATGTTTTCCGATTCAACTTGTGTCACGCTACAGAATGTCAACCGCAAAGCACGGAAGTATAATAAAATAGCAAACATTACTCCTAAACCTACATTCGCCTCCCTCGTCAGTGTTGGAAAACTAGGCATCGTTAGAGTAGCGCGAACACGACGTATTCCAGCCGCTGTGGAACCGAACGCATTGCGGAAACCGAATTTAAAACTCATGCCACAGAAACACAATGTAATTATAATTTAATCAGCGATATTTGAAACGACAGGATAGTCTCGAGTGTCCATAAATCCAATTAAGAGATAGCAGTGTGTAATTGCACCGCGTGCAGCTTCGACATCGTCCCGCGACTCCTCCTCCTGATTAAATCTGTCTGGCTCGTTTACATTCAGATGAGTAATTGATGCTTAAAAAGTAGTTTTCCGTTTTACGTCCTTTGAATCCCCCACAGTCAATCAAAAACTGTTCAGACGAATTATTTCGTCGTCATAACTGTCTCGTGACGGGTCAAAGTTTGATGAATACTCGCAGGCTCGGCATGCGGAAATGAAATTAGAACCAGACTCTGAAATAGAATTTCTGAGCGCTCGAATCCTATTTTCATTCATAAAATACGAATTAAACATGCTTTCCCTACAGTTGAAATTGATTTAGAACTCATCCCATTTGTCCCATAACAGATTCAGTGAAGACATTCTAAATAATTGCAGGTTAATCGAAGAAAACGAGGAAGGCAGTAAGCTAAGAATCGCGAAAGTCGATACAAAAGACGTAATGAGAAGAAAGATACAGGGAACTAGTCTGAGAGTAGGAGTTTGCAACTGGATGAATTATATAGTACATTATTCATACACTTATTAATTTCAACTTTGTACTATAAGTAGAATCTTTTAAATACCTTACAAGAACAATTTCGTGGGACGTTTACTGTACAGAGGATATAAAATGTAGATTTGCACTTGGAAAAATAGCATTCGATATACAAGACAAGAAATCTAAATAGTAATGAAATTAAAATTAACTTAAGACAGATTTATGATCATATGGGGCACTGTAATCTATGCAGCACCACTATATACAGGTAATCAGGAATAAGGAAAACAAGTACTTGGACCACTTTATAATGTGAATGTAGGAAAGAATGAAAGATTTATGAAGGATTTAGGCGAATAAATAATAGGAGGAAACTGCTAGAGCCGTTGGAAGGAGGCAAGCAAATTAGATTGATCAGATCTTGACAAGGACTGTTTAGAGAAATTCAAAATTGAAGGTATTGTTTCTGGGAAGAGAAGAAGAGAAACAAAGAAGATAAGGCTTGCTGACCGGTTTGATGAACTTACAGAGGCCAGAAAGAGATAATGCAAGAACAGACATCTTGGAGAGAAATGTTTAGCCAACCACATCTTCGAACAGAATCGCCATTCACGGCGTTGATTGTGTCCAAATCTACAAATTCATTACACTGGAGCTCGACGACGACAGTTGTTACAGCAGGTATCATACATGAAAATTTAATCCAATGTTTTTCTGTTGAAACCAACATTACCTAACTTTACCTTAGTATTTCTCTCATTTCCTTGTTCCAGTTTTCGCCAATTATTTCTTCTACTAAAACTTTCCTACAGTCTCCTCTTACATTAGCTTAATGAGATTTTCTTTGTTTCGAGTTGAATGTGTCTTCAGGTTAAAAGAGTCTTCTTTTTCATTAGACAGTTTTGCGTGTACTGAACACCTCCCACGTAATGAAGTTCTGGTAACCAGGAAGTCTGAACGTGTCTTAATTTCATTATTTTTTTAAAATGAATATTCGTTCACTATGTAACATCTATCGTCTATCGCATCCGTCTTTTCCCGAATATCGCCGTGTCAGACTAACGGAATAACAACTTGATATTCATTTAATTTAATTTAATTTGATTTTAAGGCGCCGGTCTGTACCACCTTCAAATTTTAACATGTTAATTATTTCTCTCTCCGTTCATTCTATTTAAATTCTCTTCTTTAAAGAGAACTCGGTTTAAAATCTGTCCAGTTTATGTTATTCACAGTGGGAGTGGCAAGTAAAAGCTATAAATCATATCTCTGTCTCTTTACGAAAATAAACACAACGTTTAAAACTTTATGGCGTTTAATTCAAACAACACTGTGGAAAACTTGTTCAAGTCCGCTTATGAATGGACGCTTTAGTTGTCTTATTTCACCCTGTCTTGGTAATACACTGGGTTTAGGTTTACAGACAAATAATTCAACTATCGGTAGTAATAAACGCACATAAAACCCATGAAACCTGTACTATGGCTGATATTTTGGAGCGTTTTCAAAGCGTTGGCTGTGTCAAACAAAACTTATCTGCAGACACAGTAATTTGTGTAAAGCCTGAATCAAAACGCGTTTGTTTGCACAGTTGTTTGTACAAGCTCACATACGAATAGATTCAATTGAACAGACTCTATGTTCCTGTCGAACACAGAGGAAACGCTTGATGTTAAAAGGCCTCATTTGTGTTGACCGAATTTTTTATCGGGTGGAAAAAACTCGTTATAACATTTTACCCGTCCATGGGTCTGACGCTTACGCTTTAGGACGTCGTACGACTTTGTTCAAACTCCCGCTCGCTATCCTCGCCTCTCAAAACAATCATCTAACCTAAGGTTCATGGACACCATGGTGTTTTGAACCCCTTGACACCGCGTTTCCATAAGTCATCCTCACTTCCTTCAGCTTGCTAACACGCAATGCAGGCCTCTCTAGGTTATTCGAGCTCTGTCTCTACGTTGCAGATGATCGAACTACTGTATTTTATCATCATCATTATTTCATGGATAGGATTTCTCCTGTTCCGGCCTCGTGACTCCCGCCATCTTGTGACTGGCCTACCGACAGATCTTCTTCCAGCCGGCTCATACTCATAAGCCGAGTTCGGAAAGCGGGTATTATCGATTCTTTCTAGATATTGTTTCCAACAATTTCTGTAATTCTGAATTGTGACGATTTAATTGAATATAGAATTTTAAATAAATAAAAAATTAATTTACTAGCAATTAAGTATTTTTAAATCGCACTATTAAACCTAAAACCCTTTCCTAACTCAGAATAAGTATGAGATGTAAATGGAAAATCTAACTAAAGCATTAATAAAAAATTCGAATTGTAAAAAGTTATTAATATCACAATTAACCTTTTGCTGGTCATCATGAGGTGACCTGTTAATTCCGGACACAACGTGCATAGCGAGTCGTCTGTAACTTAGGAAGGTATAAAAATCATAATCTTTGTAATTAGTAATTTGAAGGCACAAGAGTAGTTAAAATAATTATAACAAAAAAAAAAAACAAAAAATTCGAAAAGTTTTATTTTATAATTTGCAGTAAGGAATGTCGCTGAAAGCAATAACGAAGGGTGTATGTGTGGAAAACATATTTTGTAAGGGACAAAAGGGGAACGAGCAAGCACGCTGTAGTGACGGACAGGTCATAAATTTTGTAGGCAGCTACAACGCCTACCCTGTGAACAGAGTTCACTGCTCCCGGTACGTAGAACACCAGTTTTTTGTGAAAACACATTGATTCCATAGAAAACTACATACAATGTGTACAGAGCCATTAAAGGAGAAAAGGCTTAACAATGGTCAAGCATACATGTGTACGCCAGCTGTCAGGAGAAAGCGACGAAGGGTGGATTGATTTGAAGGACTCCAGCGGTCGATGACAGGGTTTTGACCTTACTTGGAAACGAAAGCGCAGAGAGTACGTCCAAACTCAAGGATGGGGTGTTGCCTGGCAACTAAAAGAAAAAACCAACTTTCAAAAAAGGGTAGGCGAGGCCCTTGAACAACAATAGATAATAACGGCAAAGCGACGAAGTTAAGAAACAATGAAAATGGAAGAGAAACTCAGAGTTGTCACTGAAGATTTTAGAAAAAACGACAGATACAATTTATTGCTGCGTTGTCTGGAAATGACAACGACCTCAAAATATGAAGCAAGGGAAGAAGCTGGTGGGGAACCAGAAGCCCTATCAGAGAACGCCTTTGAAAAAATAGGTGGTATTTGGACTTGGAGGGAAAAATATGAAACCAATAAGGACACGGCGTCGTTGGAATCAGGAGTCTGGTGGGAGATTTGGTAAGGAAAATATAGGAAGGAGACAGGAACGCGCTCAGAGAGTTCTAACAAAATTTCGGACGCGATCGGAGTGAAGTCGGTGACGGGAGAAATTAGCATTTTATCGAACTTAGAATAATTTGATACACAGTGTGAGAAGGTAGTTTTCGAACTTATAACAAAAATTAATAGTCATTACAAGCGAACGAACTATGAAGTAGAGTCACACTATTCGCCTACCAGTGAACATTAACTGAAACAAATAGTAATCAGACAATAATGTAATTTCAGTGTATAAAAAAAACACTTTACAACAATAACTTTTAAGAACGTTTAACAACACAACTACATTCATGAACACTTAATAACCAGAAATACCGCAACAAAGGTGCGTGATATTAATTCAGATTTGAAATAATTTACGATGTCGATGTACAACAAAGAATGCTAACTTTTATTCATAAATTATAATCCGAATGCGTGGAGTTGGTGAGTGAAGTGTCTGTGAGTGACATCGTGGAATTCATCCAGTGCCATCTATCATCTGGAGGAGTTATCTGCACGATTCTAGAACGATCGACATGAGAGAATCGTCACCGCAACCACCGAGTGATTGGATATTCGAATACCAAGTATAGTAAAACATGTCTTAATTAATTTAGATCCACTGTCTGTCATCTCAAAGAATCCACACACAATAAAATTCAATAAAGTAATCGCAAAGGAATTAAAGAAATCGATTCTAAAGTTTGTGTAGAAGTAAAATTATCATTGTTTATCAGTTTGGAGTAATGTTTATTTCCAAGTTCTAAATGAATCCGTAATTACAAAATATAGTAACAACTTAAGAGATATTCATATTAAGAATTTATAAGATGAAGCTAAACATTATAAGTTACTTAAGTACTAAACGCAATTGATGAATGATCATTAATATGCAACCATTAGATTGAGTTTGGATAACTAATTTTATTAATGTATTATTTTGATATTTACAATTTAATGACTATTTGATAGTTACAATTTAATGAGTATTCAATTTTATTAATGTATTATTGTTTGATATTTACGATTCAGCCATGAGTATTAAATTTTGGTAATGTGTTAATTTTATATATTTACAAGTACTAATGAGTACGTAGAATTTTGTGCTATCTTAATATTTACAAGTAATAGCAAACTAATGTGAATAAATTTAAGAGTTATCAGTAGAAATGAGCATTTATTATTTTAACCCTGAGATAAAGAGAATAAACAGTAATTAATGTTAAAATTGACGCACACAACGTCAAACATATAAAAATAATGTTAAATTGGCGTCCACACGCGGGACATTAAATAGATAATAACAAAATTTATTGTTAAATTGGCGCCGCACCGCACGGCTTGATAAAATAGTAAGCTAGGGCAGTGACAGACAGTGGCTAGCAATAAGTTTAAAATAAGTACATGTAAGTAGCTTAAGCTATATTTTGTTGTCGTATATCGGTCTCTAAGTCTCTGAATGATAACCCGAAGACAAGCTAAAATGGCATCTAGTGGAGAGAATTCAAATGAGTTTGATATCAATAACCAGATGGGCTATGAGCAGCCTGAGGACGGAAACGTAATGAATGAAGAAAGCTCAACAACCGGTGTAGGAACTAGGGCCGGGGGACCGCAATCACAGTCGCAGTCATCTGAAGCAAGTTTTCAAATGTTAATGGCATGGATGAAACAACAATTTGAAGAATCGGAAAGGAAGAGAGAAGAAGAAACGAAAAAATTACATGAAGAAACAAGAAAGCACATAGACGAAAAGATTGAAGAAACGAAAAAACAGAATGAAGAAATAGGTAAACAACTCTTCGAGAAATTAGACAAAGAAATAGAGTTAATGAGAAGAGATTTACGAGGACAAAACCACCAGGTGGGTACTGATTTACAAAAACAATCAGAAAAATTGGAAGAAAACAAATTAGATGGAAATACTATGGATCAAATTGACACCGAGTATCAATCTTCAACAACTGAAGCATTGTCTGCACATCATGCCTCAAGATCAAAAGAAAGTTCTACAATTATTAATGGTAGATATGAAGATGATAAAGACACTTGTACTGTGTTTGTTAGCAACTTACCAAACACAACTACAAAAAAGAAAATAATCAAATATTTCAGGAAGTTTGGTACGGTTGTAAATACGAGATTGCGATATGCTGCAGTATCAGATCCACGATTTCCCAAAAGACGTACTGTTATTAAGAAAGAGTTTCATAAAGAAAGAATAAATATCCATGCATATGTACGTTTTACTGATGAAAATAGTGCATATCGTGCGTTGGAAGCAAATGGTAATGTGTATGAGGGTTACCACCTGAGAATTGAGTCAGCTAACACGAAGGCTGAAGAAAAGCAGAGAACTAAAAAGAAAAAATTGAGTACAACAATTAATATTACCAGTACTGATAGAAAAATTAGAAGTAGGACTGGGGAAGTACGTAAAAATTTTGAAACCAAACCTGAGATTAAGAAGATGAAAAACCGTTCTGATGAGTATCAAGGGCGAACTGCGTTAGCACGAAAGAAGAAAAGGATGAAATTTTCTGGACTATTCAAGAATATTGTGAAGATTGGTATGAGAACGAAAGGAAGATTTCAAGCGATGGAGATGAGATGTCTTAGAAGTCATGAAAACAAAACATCATTATGTGAGTACGCGGACAGGAAAACGAAAATAATTAAAACGCCACAAGCTGTCAAAAAACGTATTTGTAAGAGGGTTGAAAAGAAGAAACGACAAAAAAAACCCAGCGCGTACATAAATAATGGTAATATGACCGGGGGAAGTTGTCGAAAAAAAGAGGGGGAGAACCACTTTCAACACTATCATAAAAGAGTGAGAGCGAGAGAGCTCATAAAATTCTTTAGGTGTCAACGGCCGACTGCAGGGTAAGTGTGAAACGAAACTCACGAATCCAATACCCTTACTAATTACCAACCCAACAAAATGTGTTGTAACGGAACTCACTTAACAAAACGTACAACTATGCCTCCACAAATAGAAAATTAAAAGTAATTAAAGGTAACGGATTAAAGAAAACAATCTTAAGAATATCCGAAAATTTAATAATTAAGTTAGATAATATTGGGTAAAATACCTTAGATAAGACTGGTTGTGTAAGATTACATTAACCGAAGAAAATAAATAGATATGAATATAATATGACTAAAATTAAATAAATGGTAAATAAAAACATTGCCGTGAAAGTACGGAATATTAATGAAGAAAATTAATAGCGAATTAAATAGTAAGATGAGTTATACGAAGGAGCAGAAGGAAATTGATCATTAAGGAATGAAGGTCACGAATGGATAAACAAATGAGAATTATGCATACCAAAGAATTAACTGATATGGATTGAAACAAAAGCACCACCAGGGCATGACAACATGATGAACCCGAGAAAAAAAAATGGAATTTCCTCGACCAAAAGGCACCAGAAGGCTGAAGTAGCTGTGATTAAGGAATGCTTGGAATGGGATTATTAAGAATATACCCAAAGCACCGATATCCAATCTCTGGGAACTGCAAGTAAAGGGGTACGGGGTTATGTAATAATGTCCAGATGCCTGGTAGGTAGATCGTTTGCAATTGCCTTGTATAGAATAGAAATATCATTCAGAAGCTTAGGGGGGGGCCAATCAAAAATGTAAAAGAATTATTAAAATTTGCTAGAACAATTAATGAAATGTCTTAGTAGTAACACGAGATAAAAGAAAATAGAAATAAGAAAGCAAGTGTATAAAATGAATTATTTTAATGATCAGTTGTCATAGTCAATAAATGTCATGTTAATGATTATGAATAAAACAATTAATGATAATAGATGTCAATAAGAGTGAAGAAGATAGAAGGGTAAATGTTTAAATGATATATATGTGAAGACAATTAATAGAATTGTGAGAGAAATATTCAAGTTGTATGTATTTAAGATCATGTTTACGTAAGGACAACTTACAAGCTTAGTATAAGATTGTATAATATAATTATGTTCCAAGATGTTAGTAAATAGAAAAGAAAAAATGTTTTTTTTTTTTGAAAATGCTAGCGAGATATCAGAAAATATGGACTAACCAGAGACAGTAATAATAAAATAGGTTAGAAAACTATAGTGAATTAGGATATAGAAATACGTATTATTATTATTAATACCAATGTGCTATTTATAATTTAGTGATGATAGAAAGTATGATGGTCACTAAGAATTCTATATATATGTGGTAAGTTTTTTAAAGTCAATTAATGTGGAGATATTGATGCATATTTTAGTAATTTGTGACATAAAAATTAAATGTATTAAAAGATACAAAGAAAATTAATCCTAAAGGCAAGAAATATTAATACCAGTATCGAATAATTTGTGTAATTGAATTTTGTAGATATTGAAATATTATATGAAGAATAGTTAAGGAGAATTACAAATTTAATTTAAGATTTTGACTAAATATAAATTTGTAAATATAATACCATGTTAATTTGAGTGAAAAAAAAAACGGATTCATTTAGGATGTCGAAAGCTAAAGTACTTTAGAAGGGATGGGGTGTGTTTACCATTATGTAACGAACCTTTTCTGTTACGCTGAGACTAGGTCAACGACGAAATGTAAACAACACTATACTAGGTCAATGAAGAACGAGCCACTACAAGGCAACACAGAGTACGCATATTGGGACGCAGATTTTGGCATTTAAACCTTCCTGAAAGGGCGCAAAATTTTGGATCAATTTTGGATGTACAGAGTCCATCCAAACTGACAATATTTGGGGACAATATAACAAAAACAAAACAAAAAATTCGAAAAGTTTTATTTTATAATTTGCAGTAAGGAATGTCGCTGAAAGCAATAACGAAGGGTGTATGTGTGGAAAACATATTTTGTAAGGGACAAAAGGGGAACGAGCAAGCACGCTGTAGTGACGGACAGGTCATAAATTTTGTAGGCAGCTACAACGCCTACCCTGTGAACAGAGTTCACTGCTCCCGGTACGTAGAACACCAGTTTTTTGTGAAAACACATTGATTCCATAGAAAACTACATACAATGTGTACAGAGCCATTAAAGGAGAAAAGGCTTAACAATGGTCAAGCATACATGTGTACGCCAGCTGTCAGGAGAAAGCGACGAAGGGTGGATTGATTTGAAGGACTCCAGCGGTCGATGACAGGGTTTTGACCTTACTTGGAAACGAAAGCGCAGAGAGTACGTCCAAACTCAAGGATGGGGTGTTGCCTGGCAACTAAAAGAAAAAACCAACTTTCAAAAAAGGGTAGGCGAGGCCCTTGAACAACAATAGATAATAACGGCAGAGCGACGAAGTTAAGAAACAATGAAAATGGAAGAGAAACTCAGAGTTGTCACTGAAGATTTTAGAAAAAACGACAGATACAATTTATTGCTGCGTTGTCTGGAAATGACAACGACCTCAAAATATGAAGCAAGGGAAGAAGCTGGTGGGGAACCAGAAGCCCTATCAGAGAACGCCTTTGAAAAAATAGGTGGTATTTGGACTTGGAGGGAAAAATATGAAACCAATAAGGACACGGCGTCGTTGGAATCAGGAGTCTGGTGGGAGATTTGGTAAGGAAAATATAGGAAGGAGACAGGAACGCGCTCAGAGAGTTCTAACAAAATTTCGGACGCGATCGGAGTGAAGTCGGTGACGGGAGAAATTAGCATTTTATCGAACTTAGAATAATTTGATACACAGTGTGAGAAGGTAGTTTTCGAACTTATAACAAAAATTAATACAGTCATTACAAGCGAACGAACTATGAAGTAGAGTCACACTATTAGCCTACCAGTGAACATTAACTGAAACAAATAGTAATCAGACAATAGTGTAATTTCAGTGTATAAAAAAAACACTTTACAACAATAACTTTTAAGAACGTTTAACAACACAACTACATTCATGAACACTTAATAACCAGAAATACCGCAACAAAGGTGCGTGATATTAATTCAGATTTGAAATAATTTACGATGTCGATGTACAACAAAGAATGCTAACTTTTATTCATAAATTATAATCCGAATGCGTGGAGTTGGTGAGTGAAGTGTCTGTGAGTGACATCGTGGAATTCATCCAGTGCCATCTATCATCTGGAGGAGTTATCTGCACGATTCTAGAACGATCGACATGAGAGAATCGTCACCGCAACCACCGAGTGATTGGATATTCGAATACCAAGTATAGTAAAACATGTCTTAATTAATTTAGATCCACTGTCTGTCATCTCAAAGAATCCACACACAATAAAATTCAATAAAGTAATCGCAAAGGAATTAAAGAAATCGATTCTAAAGTTTGTGTAGAAGTAAAATTATCATTGTTTATCAGTTTGGAGTAATGTTTATTTCCAAGTTCTAAATGAATCCGTAATTACAAAATATAGTAACAACTTAAGAGATATTCATATTAAGAATTTATAAGATGAAGCTAAACATTATAAGTTACTTAAGTACTAAACGCAATTGATGAATGATCATTAATATGCAACCATTAGATTGAGTTTGGATAACTAATTTTATTAATGTATTATTTTGATATTTACAATTTAATGACTATTTGATAGTTACAATTTAATGAGTATTCAATTTTATTAATGTATTATTGTTTGATATTTACGATTCAGCCATGAGTATTAAATTTTGGTAATGTGTTAATTTTATATATTTACAAGTACTAATGAGTACGTAGAATTTTGTGCTATCTTAATATTTACAAGTAATAGCAAACTAATGTGAATAAATTTAAGAGTTATCAGTAGAAATGAGCATTTATTATTTTAACCCTGAGGTAAAGAGAATAAACAGTAATTAATGTTAAAATTGACGCACACAACGTCAAACATATAAAAATAATGTTAAATTGGCGTCCACACGCGGGACATTAAATAGATAATAACAAAATTTATTGTTAAATTGTCGCCGCACCGCACGGCTTGATAAAATAGTAAGCTAGGGCAGTGACAGACAGTGGCTAGCAATAAGTTTAAAATAAGTACATGTAAGTAGCTTAAGCTATATTTTGTTGTCGTATATCGGTCTCTAAGTCTCTGAATGATAACCCGAAGACAAGCTAAAATGGCATCTAGTGGAGAGAATTCAAATGAGTTTGATATCAATAACCAGATGGGCTATGAGCAGCCTGAGGACGGAAACGTAATGAATGAAGAAAGCTCAACAACCGGTGTAGGAACTAGGGCCGGGGGACCGCAATCACAGTCGCAGTCATCTGAAGCAAGTTTTCAAATGTTAATGGCATGGATGAAACAACAATTTGAAGAATCGGAAAGGAAGAGAGAAGAAGAAACGAAAAAATTACATGAAGAAACAAGAAAGCACATAGACGAAAAGATTGAAGAAACGAAAAAACAGAATGAAGAAATAGGTAAACAACTCTTCGAGAAATTAGACAAAGAAATAGAGTTAATGAGAAGAGATTTACGAGGACAAAACCACCAGGTGGGTACTGATTTACAAAAACAATCAGAAAAATTGGAAGAAAACAAATTAGATGGAAATACTATGGATCAAATTGACACCGAGTATCAATCTTCAACAACTGAAGCATTGTCTGCACATCATGCCTCAAGATCAAAAGAAAGTTCTACAATTATTAATGGTAGATATGAAGATGATAAAGACACTTGTACTGTGTTTGTTAGCAACTTACCAAACACAACTACAAAAAAGAAAATAATCAAATATTTCAGGAAGTTTGGTACGGTTGTAAATACGAGATTGCGATATGCTGCAGTATCAGATCCACGATTTCCCAAAAGACGTACTGTTATTAAGAAAGAGTTTCATAAAGAAAGAATAAATATCCATGCATATGTACGTTTTACTGATGAAAATAGTGCATATCGTGCGTTGGAAGCAAATGGTAATGTGTATGAGGGTTACCACCTGAGAATTGAGTCAGCTAACACGAAGGCTGAAGAAAAGCAGAGAACTAAAAAGAAAAAATTGAGTACAACAATTAATATTACCAGTACTGATAGAAAAATTAGAAGTAGGACTGGGGAAGTACGTAAAAATTTTGAAACCAAACCTGAGATTAAGAAGATGAAAAACCGTTCTGATGAGTATCAAGGGCGAACTGCGTTAGCACGAAAGAAGAAAAGGATGAAATTTGCTGGACTATTCAAGAATATTGTGAAGATTGGTATGAGAACGAAAGGAAGATTTCAAGCGATGGAGATGAGATGTCTTAGAAGTCATGAAAACAAAACATCATTATGTGAGTACGCGGACAGGAAAACGAAAATAATTAAAACGCCACAAGCTGTCAAAAAACGTATTTGTAAGAGGGTTGAAAAGAAGAAACGACAAAAAAAACCCAGCGCGTACATAAATAATGGTAATATGACCGGGGGAAGTTGTCGAAAAAAAGAGGGGGAGAACCACTTTCAACACTATCATAAAAGAGAGAGAGCGAGAGAGCTCATAAAATTCTTTAGGTGTCAACGGCCGACTGCAGGGTAAGTGTGAAACGAAACTCACGAATCCAATACCCTTACTAATTACCAACCCAACAAAATGTGTTGTAACGGAACTCACTTAACAAAACGTACAACTATGCCTCCACAAATAGAAAATTAAAAGTAATTAAAGGTAACGGATTAAAGAAAACAATCTTAAGAATATCCGAAAATTTAATAATTAAGTTAGATAATATTGGGTAAAATACCTTAGATAAGACTGGTTGTGTAAGATTACATTAACCGAAGAAAATAAATAGATATGAATATAATATGACTAAAATTAAATAAATGGTAAATAAAAACATTGCCGTGAAAGTACGGAATATTAATGAAGAAAATTAATAGCGAATTAAATAGTAAGATGAGTTATACGAAGGAGCAGAAGGAAATTGATCATTAAGGAATGAAGGTCACGAATGGATAAACAAATGAGAATTATGCATACCAAAGAATTAACTGATATGGATTGAAACAAAAGCACCACCAGGGCATGACAACATGATGAACCCGAGAAAAAAAAATGGAATTTCCTCGACCAAAAGGCACCAGAAGGCTGAAGTAGCTGTGATTAAGGAATGCTTGGAATGGGATTATTAAGAATATACCCAAAGCACCGATATCCAATCTCTGGGAACTGCAAGTAAAGGGGTACGGGGTTATGTAATAATGTCCAGATGCCTGGTAGGTAGATCGTTTGCAATTGCCTTGTATAGAATAGAAATATCATTCAGAAGCTTAGGGGGGGGCCTATCAAAAATGTAAAAGAATTATTAAAATTTGCTAGAACAATTAATGAAATGTCTTAGTAGTAACACGAGATAAAAGAAAATAGAAATAAGAAAGCAAGTGTATAAAATGAATTATTTTAATGATTAGTTGTCATAGTCAATAAATGTCATGTTAATGATTATGAATAAAACAATTAATGATAATAGATGTCAATAAGAGTGAAGAAGATAGAAGGGTAAATGTTTAAATGATATATATGTGAAGACAATTAATAGAATTGTGAGAGAAATATTCAAGTTGTATGTATTTAAGATCATGTTTACGTAAGGACAACTTACAAGCTTAGTATAAGATTGTATAATATAATTATGTTCCAAGATGTTAGTAAATAGAAAAGAAAAAATGTTTTTTTTTTTTGAAAATGCTAGCGAGATATCAGAAAATATGGACTAACCAGAGACAGTAATAATAAAATAGGTTAGAAAACTATAGTGAATTAGGATATAGAAATACGTATTATTATTATTAATACCAATGTGCTATTTATAATTTAGTGATGATAGAAAGTATGATGGTCACTAAGAATTCTATATATATGTGGTAAGTTTTTTAAAGTCAATTAATGTGGAGATATTGATGCATATTTTAGTAATTTGTGACATAAAAATTAAATGTATTAAAAGATACAAAGAAAATTAATCCTAAAGGCAAGAAATATTAATACCAGTATCGAATAATTTGTGTAATTGAATTTTGTAGATATTGAAATATTATATGAAGAATAGTTAAGGAGAATTACAAATTTAATTTAAGATTTTGACTAAATATAAATTTGTAAATATAATACCATGTTAATTTGAGTGAAAAAAAAAACGGATTCATTTAGGATGTCGAAAGCTAAAGTACTTTAGAAGGGATGGGGTGTGTTTACCATTATGTAACGAACCTTTTCTGTTACGCTGAGACTAGGTCAACGACGAAATGTAAACAACACTATACTAGGTCAATGAAGAACGAGCCACTACAAGGCAACACAGAGTACGCATATTGGGACGCAGATTTTGGCATTTAAACCTTCCTGAAAGGGCGCAAAATTTTGGATCAATTTTGGATGTACAGAGTCCATCCAAACTGACAATATTTGGGGACAATATAACAAAAACAAAACAAAAAATTCGAAAAGTTTTATTTTATAATTTGCAGTAAGGAATGTCGCTGAAAGCAATAACGAAGGGTGTATGTGTGGAAAACATATTTTGTAAGGGACAAAAGGGGAACGAGCAAGCACGCTGTAGTGACGGACAGGTCATAAATTTTGTAGGCAGCTACAACGCCTACCCTGTGAACAGAGTTCACTGCTCCCGGTACGTAGAACACCAGTTTTTTGTGAAAACACATTGATTCCATAGAAAACTACATACAATGTGTACAGAGCCATTAAAGGAGAAAAGGCTTAACAATGGTCAAGCATACATGTGTACGCCAGCTGTCAGGAGAAAGCGACGAAGGGTGGATTGATTTGAAGGACTCCAGCGGTCGATGACAGGGTTTTGACCTTACTTGGAAACGAAAGCGCAGAGAGTACGTCCAAACTCAAGGATGGGGTGTTGCCTGGCAACTAAAAGAAAAAACCAACTTTCAAAAAAGGGTAGGCGAGGCCCTTGAACAACAATAGATAATAACGGCAAAGCGACGAAGTTAAGAAACAATGAAAATGGAAGAGAAACTCAGAGTTGTCACTGAAGATTTTAGAAAAAACGACAGATACAATTTATTGCTGCGTTGTCTGGAAATGACAACGACCTCAAAATATGAAGCAAGGGAAGAAGCTGGTGGGGAGCCAGAAGTCCTATCAGAGAACGCCTTTGAAAAAATAGGTGGTATTTGGACTTGGAGGGAAAAATATGAAACCAATAAGGACACGGCGTCGTTGGAATCAGGAGTCTGGTGGGAGATTTGGTAAGGAAAATATAGGAAGGAGACAGGAACGCGCTCAGAGAGTTCTAACAAAATTTCGGACGCGATCGGAGTGAAGTCGGTGACGGGAGAAATTAGCATTTTATCGAACTTAAAATAATTTGATACACAGTGTGAGAAGGTAGTTTTCGAACTTATAACAAAAATTAATACAGTCATTACAAGCGAACGAACTATGAAGTAGAGTCACACTATTAGCCTACCAGTGAACATTAACTGAAACAAATAGTAATCAGACAATAATGTAATTTCAGTGTATAAAAAAAACACTTTACAACAATAACTTTTAAGAACGTTTAACAACACAACTACATTCATGAACACTTAATAACCAGAAATACCGCAACAAAGGTGCGTGATATTAATTCAGATTTGAAATAATTTACGATGTCGATGTACAACAAAGAATGCTAACTTTTATTCATAAATTATAATCCGAATGCGTGGAGTTGGTGAGTGAAGTGTCTGTGAGTGACATCGTGGAATTCATCCAGTGCCATCTATCATCTGGAGGAGTTATCTGCACGATTCTAGAACGATCGACATGAGAGAATCGTCACCGCAACCACCGAGTGATTGGATATTCGAATACCAAGTATAGTAAAACATGTCTTAATTAATTTAGATCCACTGTCTGTCATCTCAAAGAATCCACACACAATAAAATTCAATAAAGTAATCGCAAAGGAATTAAAGAAATCGATTCTAAAGTTTGTGTAGAAGTAAAATTATCATTGTTTATCAGTTTGGAGTAATGTTTATTTCCAAGTTCTAAATGAATCCGTAATTACAAAATATAGTAACAACTTAAGAGATATTCATATTAAGAATTTATAAGATGAAGCTAAACATTATAAGTTACTTAAGTACTAAACGCAATTGATGAATGATCATTAATATGCAACCGTTAGATTGAGTTTGGATAACTAATTTTATTAATGTATTATTTTGATATTTACAATTTAATGACTATTTGATAGTTACAATTTAATGAGTATTCAATTTTATTAATGTATTATTGTTTGATATTTACGATTCAGCCATGAGTATTAAATTTTGGTAATGTGTTAATTTTATATATTTACAAGTACTAATGAGTACGTAGAATTTTGTGCTATCTTAATATTTACAAGTAATAGCAAACTAATGTGAATAAATTTAAGAGTTATCAGTAGAAATGAGCATTTATTATTTTAACCCTGAGATAAAGAGAATAAACAGTAATTAATGTTAAAATTGACGCACACAACGTCAAACATATAAAAATAATGTTAAATTGGCGTCCACACGCGGGACATTAAATAGATAATAACAAAATTTATTGTTAAATTGTCGCCGCACCGCACGGCTTGATAAAATAGTAAGCTAGGGCAGTGACAGACAGTGGCTAGCAATAAGTTTAAAATAAGTACATGTAAGTAGCTTAAGCTATATTTTGTTGTCGTATATCGGTCTCTAAGTCTCTGAATGATAACCCGAAGACAAGCTAAAATGGCATCTAGTGGAGAGAATTCAAATGAGTTTGATATCAATAACCAGATGGGCTATGAGCAGCCTGAGGACGGAAACGTAATGAATGAAGAAAGCTCAACAACCGGTGTAGGAACTAGGGCCGGGGGACCGCAATCACAGTCGCAGTCATCTGAAGCAAGTTTTCAAATGTTAATGGCATGGATGAAACAACAATTTGAAGAATCGGAAAGGAAGAGAGAAGAAGAAACGAAAAAATTACATGAAGAAACAAGAAAGCACATAGACGAAAAGATTGAAGAAACGAAAAAACAGAATGAAGAAATAGGTAAACAACTCTTCGAGAAATTAGACAAAGAAATAGAGTTAATGAGAAGAGATTTACGAGGACAAAACCACCAGGTGGGTACTGATTTACAAAAACAATCAGAAAAATTGGAAGAAAACAAATTAGATGGAAATACTATGGATCAAATTGACACCGAGTATCAATCTTCAACAACTGAAGCATTGTCTGCACATCATGCCTCAAGATCAAAAGAAAGTTCTACAATTATTAATGGTAGATATGAAGATGATAAAGACACTTGTACTGTGTTTGTTAGCAACTTACCAAACACAACTACAAAAAAGAAAATAATCAAATATTTCAGGAAGTTTGGTACGGTTGTAAATACGAGATTGCGATAAGCTGCAGTATCAGATCCACGATTTCCCAAAAGACGTACTGTTATTAAGAAAGAGTTTCATAAAGAAAGAATAAATATCCATGCATATGTACGTTTTACTGATGAAAATAGTGCATATCGTGCGTTGGAAGCAAATGGTAATGTGTATGAGGGTTACCACCTGAGAATTGAGTCAGCTAACACGAAGGCTGAAGAAAAGCAGAGAACTAAAAAGAAAAAATTGAGTACAACAATTAATATTACCAGTACTGATAGAAAAATTAGAAGTAGGACTGGGGAAGTACGTAAAAATTTTGAAACCAAACCTGAGATTAAGAAGATGAAAAACCGTTCTGATGAGTATCAAGGGCGAACTGCGTTAGCACGAAAGAAGAAAAGGATGAAATTTGCTGGACTATTCAAGAATATTGTGAAGATTGGTATGAGAACGAAAGGAAGATTTCAAGCGATGGAGATGAGATGTCTTAGAAGTCATGAAAACAAAACATCATTATGTGAGTACGCGGACAGGAAAACGAAAATAATTAAAACGCCACAAGCTGTCAAAAAACGTATTTGTAAGAGGGTTGAAAAGAAGAAA
Source organism: Magicicada septendecula (assembly GCA_034769895.1). Taxonomy (NCBI): domain Eukaryota; kingdom Metazoa; phylum Arthropoda; class Insecta; order Hemiptera; family Cicadidae; genus Magicicada; species Magicicada septendecula. The sequence goes on from CM068375.1 coordinate 13,671,568, forward strand.
CGACAAAAAAAACCCAGCGCGTACATAAATAATGGTAATATGACCGGGGGAAGTTGTCGAAAAAAAGAGGGGGAGAACCACTTTCAACACTATCATAAAAGAGAGAGAGCGAGAGAGCTCATAAAATTCTTTAGGTGTCAACGGCCGACTGCAGGGTAAGTGTGAAACGAAACTCACGAATCCAATACCCTTACTAATTACCAACCCAACAAAATGTGTTGTAACGGAACTCACTTAACAAAACGTACAACTATGCCTCCACAAATAGAAAATTAAAAGTAATTAAAGGTAACGGATTAAAGAAAACAATCTTAAGAATATCCGAAAATTTAATAATTAAGTTAGATAATATTGGGTAAAATACCTTAGATAAGACTGGTTGTGTAAGATTACATTAACCGAAGAAAATAAATAGATATGAATATAATATGAATAAAATTAAATAAATGGTAAATAAAAACATTGCCGTGAAAGTACGGAATATTAATGAAGAAAATTAATAGCGAATTAAATAGTAAGATGAGTTATACGAAGGAGCAGAAGGAAATTGATCATTAAGGAATGAAGGTCACGAATGGATAAACAAATGAGAATTATGCATACCCAAGAATTAATTGATATGGATTGAAACAAAAGCACCACCAGGGCATGACAACATGATGAACCCGAGAAAAAAAAATGGAATTTCCTCGACCAAAAGGCACCAGAAGGCTGAAGTAGCTGTGATTAAGGAATGCTTGGAATGGGATTATTAAGAATATACCCAAAGCACCGATATCCAATCTCTGGGAACTGCAAGTAAAGGGGTACGGGGTTATGTAATAATGTCCAGATGCCTGGTAGGTAGATCGTTTCCAATTGCCTTGTATAGAATAGAAATATCATTCAGAAGCTTAGGGGGGGGGGCCTATCAAAAATGTAAAAGAATTATTAAAATTTGCTAGAACAATTAATGAAATGTCTTAGTAGTAACACGAGATAAAAGAAAATAGAAATAAGAAAGCAAGTGTATAAAATGAATTATTTAATGATTAGTTGTCATAGTCAATAAATGTCATGTTAATGATTATGAATAAAACAATTAATGATAATAGATGTCAATAAGAGTGAAGAAGATAGAAGGGTAAATGTTTAAATGATATATATGTGAAGACAATTAATAGAATTGTGAGAGAAATATTCAAGTTGTATGTATTTAAGATCATGTTTACGTAAGGACAACTTACAAGCTTAGTATAAGATTGTATAATATAATTATGTTCCAAGATGTTAGTAAATAGAAAAGAAAAAATGTTTTTTTTTTTTTGAAAATGCTAGCGAGATATCAGAAAATATGGACTAACCAGAGACAGTAATAATAAAATAGGTTAGAAAACTATAGTGAATTAGGATATAGAAATACGTATTATTATTATTAATACCAATGTGCTATTTATAATTTAGTGATGATAGAAAGTATGATGGTCACTAAGAATTCTATATATATGTGGTAAGTTTTTTAAAGTCAATTAATGTGGAGATATTGATGCATATTTTAGTAATTTGTGACATAAAAATTAAATGTATTAAAGGATACAAAGAAAATTAATCCTAAAGGCAAGAAATATTAATACCAGTATCGAATAATTTGTGTAATTGAATTTTGTAGATATTGAAATATTATATGAAGAATAGTTAAGGAGAATTACAAATTTAATTTAAGATTTTGACTAAATATAAATTTGTAAATATAATACCATGTTAATTTGAGTGAAAAAAAAAACGGATTCATTTAGGATGTCGAAAGCTAAAGTACTTTAGAAGGGATGGGGTGTGTTTACCATTATGTAACGAACCTTTTCTGTTACGCTGAGACTAGGTCAACGACGAAATGTAAACAACACTATACTAGGTCAATGAAGAACGAGCCACTACAAGGCAACACAGAGTACGCATATTGGGACGCAGATTTTGGCATTTAAACCTTCCTGAAAGGGCGCAAAATTTTGGATCAATTTTGGATGTACAGAGTCCATCCAAACTGACAATATTTGGGGACAATATAACAAAAACAAAACAAAAAATTCGAAAAGTTTTATTTTATAATTTGCAGTAAGGAATGTCGCTGAAAGCAATAACGAAGGGTGTATGTGTGGAAAACATATTTTGTAAGGGACAAAAGGGGAACGAGCAAGCACGCTGTAGTGACGGACAGGTCATAAATTTTGTAGGCAGCTACAACGCCTACCCTGTGAACAGAGTTCACTGCTCCCGGTACGTAGAACACCAGTTTTTTGTGAAAACACATTGATTCCATAGAAAACTACATACAATGTGTACAGAGCCATTAAAGGAGAAAAGGCTTAACAATGGTCAAGCATACATGTGTACGCCAGCTGTCAGGAGAAAGCGACGAAGGGTGGATTGATTTGAAGGACTCCAGCGGTCGATGACAGGGTTTTGACCTTACTTGGAAACGAAAGCGCAGAGAGTACGTCCAAACTCAAGGATGGGGTGTTGCCTGGCAACTAAAAGAAAAAACCAACTTTCAAAAAAGGGTAGGCGAGGCCCTTGAACAACAATAGATAATAACGGCAAAGCGACGAAGTTAAGAAACAATGAAAATGGAAGAGAAACTCAGAGTTGTCACTGAAGATTTTAGAAAAAACGACAGATACAATTTATTGCTGCGTTGTCTGGAAATGACAACGACCTCAAAATATGAAGCAAGGGAAGAAGCTGGTGGGGAGCCAGAAGTCCTATCAGAGAACGCCTTTGAAAAAATAGGTGGTATTTGGACTTGGAGGGAAAAATATGAAACCAATAAGGACACGGCGTCGTTGGAATCAGGAGTCTGGTGGGAGATTTGGTAAGGAAAATATAGGAAGGAGACAGGAACGCGCTCAGAGAGTTCTAACAAAATTTCGGACGCGATCGGAGTGAAGTCGGTGACGGGAGAAATTAGCATTTTATCGAACTTAAAATAATTTGATACACAGTGTGAGAAGGTAGTTTTCGAACTTATAACAAAAATTAATACAGTCATTACAAGCGAACGAACTATGAAGTAGAGTCACACTATTAGCCTACCAGTGAACATTAACTGAAACAAATAGTAATCAGACAATAATGTAATTTCAGTGTATAAAAAAAACACTTTACAACAATAACTTTTAAGAACGTTTAACAACACAACTACATTCATGAACACTTAATAACCAGAAATACCGCAACAAAGGTGCGTGATATTAATTCAGATTTGAAATAATTTACGATGTCGATGTACAACAAAGAATGCTAACTTTTATTCATAAATTATAATCCGAATGCGTGGAGTTGGTGAGTGAAGTGTCTGTGAGTGACATCGTGGAATTCATCCAGTGCCATCTATCATCTGGAGGAGTTATCTGCACGATTCTAGAACGATCGACATGAGAGAATCGTCACCGCAACCACCGAGTGATTGGATATTCGAATACCAAGTATAGTAAAACATGTCTTAATTAATTTAGATCCACTGTCTGTCATCTCAAAGAATCCACACACAATAAAATTCAATAAAGTAATCGCAAAGGAATTAAAGAAATCGATTCTAAAGTTTGTGTAGAAGTAAAATTATCATTGTTTATCAGTTTGGAGTAATGTTTATTTCCAAGTTCTAAATGAATCCGTAATTACAAAATATAGTAACAACTTAAGAGATATTCATATTAAGAATTTATAAGATGAAGCTAAACATTATAAGTTACTTAAGTACTAAACGCAATTGATGAATGATCATTAATATGCAACCGTTAGATTGAGTTTGGATAACTAATTTTATTAATGTATTATTTTGATATTTACAATTTAATGACTATTTGATAGTTACAATTTAATGAGTATTCAATTTTATTAATGTATTATTGTTTGATATTTACGATTCAGCCATGAGTATTAAATTTTGGTAATGTGTTAATTTTATATATTTACAAGTACTAATGAGTACGTAGAATTTTGTGCTATCTTAATATTTACAAGTAATAGCAAACTAATGTGAATAAATTTAAGAGTTATCAGTAGAAATGAGCATTTATTATTTTAACCCTGAGATAAAGAGAATAAACAGTAATTAATGTTAAAATTGACGCACACAACGTCAAACATATAAAAATAATGTTAAATTGGCGTCCACACGCGGGACATTAAATAGATAATAACAAAATTTATTGTTAAATTGTCGCCGCACCGCACGGCTTGATAAAATAGTAAGCTAGGGCAGTGACAGACAGTGGCTAGCAATAAGTTTAAAATAAGTACATGTAAGTAGCTTAAGCTATATTTTGTTGTCGTATATCGGTCTCTAAGTCTCTGAATGATAACCCGAAGACAAGCTAAAATGGCATCTAGTGGAGAGAATTCAAATGAGTTTGATATCAATAACCAGATGGGCTATGAGCAGCCTGAGGACGGAAACGTAATGAATGAAGAAAGCTCAACAACCGGTGTAGGAACTAGGGCCGGGGGACCGCAATCACAGTCGCAGTCATCTGAAGCAAGTTTTCAAATGTTAATGGCATGGATGAAACAACAATTTGAAGAATCGGAAAGGAAGAGAGAAGAAGAAACGAAAAAATTACATGAAGAGACAAGAAAGCACATAGACGAAAAGATTGAAGAAACGAAAAAACAGAATGAAGAAATAGGTAAACAACTCTTCGAGAAATTAGACAAAGAAATAGAGTTAATGAGAAGAGATTTACGAGGACAAAACCACCAGGTGGGTACTGATTTACAAAAACAATCAGAAAAATTGGAAGAAAACAAATTAGATGGAAATACTATGGATCAAATTGACACCGAGTATCGATCTTCAACAACTGAAGCATTGTCTGCACATCATGCCTCAAGATCAAAAGAAAGTTCTACAATTATTAATGGTAGATATGAAGATGATAAAGACACTTGTACTGTGTTTGTTAGCAACTTACCAAACACAACTACAAAAAAGAAAATAATCAAATATTTCAGGAAGTTTGGTACGGTTGTAAATACGAGATTGCGATAAGCTGCAGTATCAGATCCACGATTTCCCAAAAGACGTACTGTTATTAAGAAAGAGTTTCATAAAGAAAGAATAAATATCCATGCATATGTACGTTTTACTGATGAAAATAGTGCATATCGTGCGTTGGAAGCAAATGGTAATGTGTATGAGGGTTACCACCTGAGAATTGAGTCAGCTAACACGAAGGCTGAAGAAAAGCAGAGAACTAAAAAGAAAAATTGAGTACAACAATTAATATTACCAGTACTGATAGAAAAATTAGAAGTAGGACTGGGGAAGTACGTAAAAATTTTGAAACCAAACCTGAGATTAAGAAGATGAAAAACCGTTCTGATGAGTATCAAGGGCGAACTGCGTTAGCACGAAAGAAGAAAAGGATGAAATTTGCTAGACTATTCAAGAATATTGTGAAGATTGGTATGAGAACGAAAGGAAGATTTCAAGCGATGGAGATGAGATGTCTTAGAAGTCATGAAAACAAAACATCATTATGTGAGTACGCGGACAGGAAAACGAAAATAATTAAAACGCCACAAGCTGTCAAAAAACGTATTTGTAAGAGGGTTGAAAAGAAGAAACGACAAAAAAAACCCAGCGCGTACATAAATAATGGTAATATGACCGGGGGAAGTTGTCGAAAAAAAGAGGGGGAGAACCACTTTCAACACTATCATAAAAGAGAGAGAGCGAGAGAGCTCATAAAATTCTTTAGGTGTCAACGGCCGACTGCAGGGTAAGTGTGAAACGAAACTCACGAATCCAATACCCTTACTAATTACCAACCCAACAAAATGTGTTGTAACGGAACTCACTTAACAAAACGTACAACTATGCCTCCACAAATAGAAAATTAAAAGTAATTAAAGGTAACGGATTAAAGAAAACAATCTTAAGAATATCCGAAAATTTAATAATTAAGTTAGATAATATTGGGTAAAATACCTTAGATAAGACTGGTTGTGTAAGATTACATTAACCGAAGAAAATAAATAGATATGAATATAATATGAATAAAATTAAATAAATGGTAAATAAAAACATTGCCGTGAAAGTACGGAATATTAATGAAGAAAATTAATAGCGAATTAAATAGTAAGATGAGTTATACGAAGGAGCAGAAGGAAATTGATCATTAAGGAATGAAGGTCACGAATGGATAAACAAATGAGAATTATGCATACCCAAGAATTAATTGATATGGATTGAAACAAAAGCACCACCAGGGCATGACAACATGATGAACCCGAGAAAAAAAAATGGAATTTCCTCGACCAAAAGGCACCAGAAGGCTGAAGTAGCTGTGATTAAGGAATGCTTGGAATGGGATTATTAAGAATATACCCAAAGCACCGATATCCAATCTCTGGGAACTGCAAGTAAAGGGGTACGGGGTTATGTAATAATGTCCAGATGCCTGGTAGGTAGATCGTTTCCAATTGCCTTGTATAGAATAGAAATATCATTCAGAAGCTTAGGGGGGGGGGCCTATCAAAAATGTAAAAGAATTATTAAAATTTGCTAGAACAATTAATGAAATGTCTTAGTAGTAACACGAGATAAAAGAAAATAGAAATAAGAAAGCAAGTGTATAAAATGAATTATTTAATGATTAGTTGTCATAGTCAATAAATGTCATGTTAATGATTATGAATAAAACAATTAATGATAATAGATGTCAATAAGAGTGAAGAAGATAGAAGGGTAAATGTTTAAATGATATATATGTGAAGACAATTAATAGAATTGTGAGAGAAATATTCAAGTTGTATGTATTTAAGATCATGTTTACGTAAGGACAACTTACAAGCTTAGTATAAGATTGTATAATATAATTATGTTCCAAGATGTTAGTAAATAGAAAAGAAAAAATGTTTTTTTTTTTTTGAAAATGCTAGCGAGATATCAGAAAATATGGACTAACCAGAGACAGTAATAATAAAATAGGTTAGAAAACTATAGTGAATTAGGATATAGAAATACGTATTATTATTATTAATACCAATGTGCTATTTATAATTTAGTGATGATAGAAAGTATGATGGTCACTAAGAATTCTATATATATGTGGTAAGTTTTTTAAAGTCAATTAATGTGGAGATATTGATGCATATTTTAGTAATTTGTGACATAAAAATTAAATGTATTAAAGGATACAAAGAAAATTAATCCTAAAGGCAAGAAATATTAATACCAGTATCGAATAATTTGTGTAATTGAATTTTGTAGATATTGAAATATTATATGAAGAATAGTTAAGGAGAATTACAAATTTAATTTAAGATTTTGACTAAATATAAATTTGTAAATATAATACCATGTTAATTTGAGTGAAAAAAAAAACGGATTCATTTAGGATGTCGAAAGCTAAAGTACTTTAGAAGGGATGGGGTGTGTTTACCATTATGTAACGAACCTTTTCTGTTACGCTGAGACTAGGTCAACGACGAAATGTAAACAACACTATACTAGGTCAATGAAGAACGAGCCACTACAAGGCAACACAGAGTACGCATATTGGGACGCAGATTTTGGCATTTAAACCTTCCTGAAAGGGCGCAAAATTTTGGATCAATTTTGGATGTACAGAGTCCATCCAAACTGACAATATTTGGGGACAATATAACAAAAACAAAACAAAAAATTCGAAAAGTTTTATTTTATAATTTGCAGTAAGGAATGTCGCTGAAAGCAATAACGAAGGGTGTATGTGTGGAAAACATATTTTGTAAGGGACAAAAGGGGAACGAGCAAGCACGCTGTAGTGACGGACAGGTCATAAATTTTGTAGGCAGCTACAACGCCTACCCTGTGAACAGAGTTCACTGCTCCCGGTACGTAGAACACCAGTTTTTTGTGAAAACACATTGATTCCATAGAAAACTACATACAATGTGTACAGAGCCATTAAAGGAGAAAAGGCTTAACAATGGTCAAGCATACATGTGTACGCCAGCTGTCAGGAGAAAGCGACGAAGGGTGGATTGATTTGAAGGACTCCAGCGGTCGATGACAGGGTTTTGACCTTACTTGGAAACGAAAGCGCAGAGAGTACGTCCAAACTCAAGGATGGGGTGTTGCCTGGCAACTAAAAGAAAAAACCAACTTTCAAAAAAGGGTAGGTGAGGCCCTTGAACAACAATAGATAATAACGGCAAAGCGACGAAGTTAAGAAACAATGAAAATGGAAGAGAAACTCAGAGTTGTCACTGAAGATTTTAGAAAAAACGACAGATACAATTTATTGCTGCGTTGTCTGGAAATGACAACGACCTCAAAATATGAAGCAAGGGAAGAAGCTGGTGGGGAACCAGAAGCCCTATCAGAGAACGCCTTTGAAAAAATAGGTGGTATTTGGACTTGGAGGGAAAAATATGAAACCAATAAGGACACGGCGTCGTTGGAATCAGGAGTCTGGTGGGAGATTTGGTAAGGAAAATATAGGAAGGAGACAGGAACGCGCTCAGAGAGTTCTAACAAAATTTCGGACGCGATCGGAGTGAAGTCGGTGACGGGAGAAATTAGCATTTTATCGAACTTAGAATAATTTGATACACAGTGTGAGAAGGTAGTTTTCGAACTTATAACAAAAATTAATACAGTCATTACAAGCGAACGAACTATGAAGTAGAGTCACACTATTAGCCTACCAGTGAACATTAACTGAAACAAATAGTAATCAGACAATAATGTAATTTCAGTGTATAAAAAAAACACTTTACAACAATAACTTTTAAGAACGTTTAACAACACAACTACATTCATGAACACTTAATAACCAGAAATACCGCAACAAAGGTGCGTGATATTAATTCAGATTTGAAATAATTTACGATGTCGATGTACAACAAAGAATGCTAACTTTTATTCATAAATTATAATCCGAATGCGTGGAGTTGGTGAGTGAAGTGTCTGTGAGTGACATCGTGGAATTCATCCAGTGCCATCTATCATCTGGAGGAGTTATCTGCACGATTCTAGAACGATCGACATGAGAGAATCGTCACCGCAACCACCGAGTGATTGGATATTCGAATACCAAGTATAGTAAAACATGTCTTAATTAATTTAGATCCACTGTCTGTCATCTCAAAGAATCCACACACAATAAAATTCAATAAAGTAATCGCAAAGGAATTAAAGAAATCGATTCTAAAGTTTGTGTAGAAGTAAAATTATCATTGTTTATCAGTTTGGAGTAATGTTTATTTCCAAGTTCTAAATGAATCCGTAATTACAAAATATAGTAACAACTTAAGAGATATTCATATTAAGAATTTATAAGATGAAGCTAAACATTATAAGTTACTTAAGTACTAAACGCAATTGATGAATGATCATTAATATGCAACCGTTAGATTGAGTTTGGATAACTAATTTTATTAATGTATTATTTTGATATTTACAATTTAATGACTATTTGATAGTTACAATTTAATGAGTATTCAATTTTATTAATGTATTATTGTTTGATATTTACGATTCAGCCATGAGTATTAAATTTTGGTAATGTGTTAATTTTATATATTTACAAGTACTAATGAGTACGTAGAATTTTGTGCTATCTTAATATTTACAAGTAATAGCAAACTAATGTGAATAAATTTAAGAGTTATCAGTAGAAATGAGCATTTATTATTTTAACCCTGAGATAAAGAGAATAAACAGTAATTAATGTTAAAATTGACGCACACAACGTCAAACATATAAAAATAATGTTAAATTGGCGTCCACACGCGGGACATTAAATAGATAATAACAAAATTTATTGTTAAATTGTCGCCGCACCGCACGGCTTGATAAAATAGTAAGCTAGGGCAGTGACAGACAGTGGCTAGCAATAAGTTTAAAATAAGTACATGTAAGTAGCTTAAGCTATATTTTGTTGTCGTATATCGGTCTCTAAGTCTCTGAATGATAACCCGAAGACAAGCTAAAATGGCATCTAGTGGAGAGAATTCAAATGAGTTTGATATCAATAACCAGATGGGCTATGAGCAGCCTGAGGACGGAAACGTAATGAATGAAGAAAGCTCAACAACCGGTGTAGGAACTAGGGCCGGGGGACCGCAATCACAGTCGCAGTCATCTGAAGCAAGTTTTCAAATGTTAATGGCATGGATGAAACAACAATTTGAAGAATCGGAAAGGAAGAGAGAAGAAGAAACGAAAAAATTACATGAAGAGACAAGAAAGCACATAGACGAAAAGATTGAAGAAACGAAAAAACAGAATGAAGAAATAGGTAAACAACTCTTCGAGAAATTAGACAAAGAAATAGAGTTAATGAGAAGAGATTTACGAGGACAAAACCACCAGGTGGGTACTGATTTACAAAAACAATCAGAAAAATTGGAAGAAAACAAATTAGATGGAAATACTATGGATCAAATTGACACCGAGTATCGATCTTCAACAACTGAAGCATTGTCTGCACATCATGCCTCAAGATCAAAAGAAAGTTCTACAATTATTAATGGTAGATATGAAGATGATAAAGACACTTGTACTGTGTTTGTTAGCAACTTACCAAACACAACTACAAAAAAGAAAATAATCAAATATTTCAGGAAGTTTGGTACGGTTGTAAATACGAGATTGCGATAAGCTGCAGTATCAGATCCACGATTTCCCAAAAGACGTACTGTTATTAAGAAAGAGTTTCATAAAGAAAGAATAAATATCCATGCATATGTACGTTTTACTGATGAAAATAGTGCATATCGTGCGTTGGAAGCAAATGGTAATGTGTATGAGGGTTACCACCTGAGAATTGAGTCAGCTAACACGAAGGCTGAAGAAAAGCAGAGAACTAAAAAGAAAAAATTGAGTACAACAATTAATATTACCAGTACTGATAGAAAAATTAGAAGTAGGACTGGGGAAGTACGTAAAAATTTTGAAACCAAACCTGAGATTAAGAAGATGAAAAACCGTTCTGATGAGTATCAAGGGCGAACTGCGTTAGCACGAAAGAAGAAAAGGATGAAATTTGCTGGACTATTCAAGAATATTGTGAAGATTGGTATGAGAACGAAAGGAAGATTTCAAGCGATGGAGATGAGATGTCTTAGAAGTCATGAAAACAAAACATCATTATGTGAGTACGCGGACAGGAAAACGAAAATAATTAAAACGCCACAAGCTGTCAAAAAACGTATTTGTAAGAGGGTTGAAAAGAAGAAACGACAAAAAAAACCCAGCGCGTACATAAATAATGGTAATATGACCGGGGGAAGTTGTCGAAAAAAAGAGGGGGAGAACCACTTTCAACACTATCATAAAAGAGAGAGAGCGAGAGAGCTCATAAAATTCTTTAGGTGTCAACGGCCGACTGCAGGGTAAGTGTGAAACGAAACTCACGAATCCAATACCCTTACTAATTACCAACCCAACAAAATGTGTTGTAACGGAACTCACTTAACAAAACGTACAACTATGCCTCCACAAATAGAAAATTAAAAGTAATTAAAGGTAACGGATTAAAGAAAACAATCTTAAGAATATCCGAAAATTTAATAATTAAGTTAGATAATATTGGGTAAAATACCTTAGATAAGACTGGTTGTGTAAGATTACATTAACCGAAGAAAATAAATAGATATGAATATAATATGAATAAAATTAAATAAATGGTTAAATAAAAACATTGCCGTGAAAGTACGGAATATTAATGAAGAAAATTAATAGCGAATTAAATAGTAAGATGAGTTATACGAAGGAGCAGAAGGAAATTGATCATTAAGGAATGAAGGTCACGAATGGATAAACAAATGAGAATTATGCATACCCAAGAATTAATTGATATGGATTGAAACAAAAGCACCACCAGGGCATGACAACATGATGAACCCGAGAAAAAAAAATGGAATTTCCTCGACCAAAAGGCACCAGAAGGCTGAAGTAGCTGTGATTAAGGAATGCTTGGAATGGGATTATTAAGAATATACCCAAAGCACCGATATCCAATCTCTGGGAACTGCAAGTAAAGGGGTACGGGGTTATGTAATAATGTCCAGATGCCTGGTAGGTAGATCGTTTGCAATTGCCTTGTATAGAATAGAAATATCATTCAGAAGCTTAGGGGGGGGGGCCTATCAAAAATGTAAAAGAATTATTAAAATTTGCTAGAACAATTAATGAAATGTCTTAGTAGTAACACGAGATAAAAGAAAATAGAAATAAGAAAGCAAGTGTATAAAATGAATTATTTTAATGATTAGTTGTCATAGTCAATAAATGTCATGTTAATGATTATGAATAAAACAATTAATGATAATAGATGTCAATAAGAGTGAAGAAGATAGAAGGGTAAATGTTTAAATGATATATATGTGAAGACAATTAATAGAATTGTGAGAGAAATATTCAAGTTGTATGTATTTAAGATCATGTTTACGTAAGGACAACTTACAAGCTTAGTATAAGATTGTATAATATAATTATGTTCCAAGATGTTAGTAAATAGAAAAGAAAAAATGTTTTTTTTTTTTTGAAAATGCTAGCGAGATATCAGAAAATATGGACTAACCAGAGACAGTAATAATAAAATAGGTTAGAAAACTATAGTGAATTAGGATATAGAAATACGTATTATTATTATTAATACCAATGTGCTATTTATAATTTAGTGATGATAGAAAGTATGATGGTCACTAAGAATTCTATATATATGTGGTAAGTTTTTTAAAGTCAATTAATGTGGAGATATTGATGCATATTTTAGTAATTTGTGACATAAAAATTAAATGTATTAAAGGATACAAAGAAAATTAATCCTAAAGGCAAGAAATATTAATACCAGTATCGAATAATTTGTGTAATTGAATTTTGTAGATATTGAAATATTATATGAAGAATAGTTAAGGAGAATTACAAATTTAATTTAAGATTTTGACTAAATATAAATTTGTAAATATAATACCATGTTAATTTGAGTGAAAAAAAAAACGGATTCATTTAGGATGTCGAAAGCTAAAGTACTTTAGAAGGGATGGGGTGTGTTTACCATTATGTAACGAACCTTTTCTGTTACGCTGAGACTAGGTCAACGACGAAATGTAAACAACACTATACTAGGTCAATGAAGAACGAGCCACTACAAGGCAACACAGAGTACGCATATTGGGACGCAGATTTTGGCATTTAAACCTTCCTGAAAGGGCGCAAAATTTTGGATCAATTTTGGATGTACAGAGTCCATCCAAACTGACAATATTTGGGGACAATATAACAAAAACAAAACAAAAAATTCGAAAAGTTTTATTTTATAATTTGCAGTAAGGAATGTCACTGAAAGCAATAACGAAGGGTGTATGTGTGGAAAACATATTTTGTAAGGGACAAAAGGGGAACGAGCAAGCACGCTGTAGTGACGGACAGGTCATAAATTTTGTAGGCAGCTACAACGCCTACCCTGTGAACAGAGTTCACTGCTCCCGGTACGTAGAACACCAGTTTTTTGTGAAAACACATTGATTCCATAGAAAACTACATACAATGTGTACAGAGCCATTAAAGGAGAAAAGGCTTAACAATGGTCAAGCATACATGTGTACGCCAGCTGTCAGGAGAAAGCGACGAAGGGTGGATTGATTTGAAGGACTCCAGCGGTCGATGACAGGGTTTTGACCTTACTTGGAAACGAAAGCGCAGAGAGTACGTCCAAACTCAAGGATGGGGTGTTGCCTGGCAACTAAAAGAAAAAACCAACTTTCAAAAAAGGGTAGGCGAGGCCCTTGAACAACAATAGATAATAACGGCAGAGCGACGAAGTTAAGAAACAATGAAAATGGAAGAGAAACTCAGAGTTGTCACTGAAGATTTTAGAAAAAACGACAGATACAATTTATTGCTGCGTTGTCTGGAAATGACAACGACCTCAAAATATGAAGCAAGGGAAGAAGCTGGTGGGGAACCAGAAGCCCTATCAGAGAACGCCTTTGAAAAAATAGGTGGTATTTGGACTTGGAGGGAAAAATATGAAACCAATAAGGACACGGCGTCGTTGGAATCAGGAGTCTGGTGGGAGATTTGGTAAGGAAAATATAGGAAGGAGACAGGAACGCGCTCAGAGAGTTCTAACAAAATTTCGGACGCGATCGGAGTGAAGTCGGTGACGGGAGAAATTAGCATTTTATCGAACTTAGAATAATTTGATACACAGTGTGAGAAGGTAGTTTTCGAACTTATAACAAAAATTAATACAGTCATTACAAGCGAACGAACTATGAAGTAGAGTCACACTATTAGCCTACCAGTGAACATTAACTGAAACAAATAGTAATCAGACAATAATGTAATTTCAGTGTATAAAAAAAAACACTTTACAACAATAACTTTTAAGAACGTTTAACAACACAACTACATTCATGAACACTTAATAACCAGAAATACCGCAACAAAGGTGCGTGATATTAATTCAGATTTGAAATAATTTACGATGTCGATGTACAACAAAGAATGCTAACTTTTATTCATAAATTATAATCCGAATGCGTGGAGTTGGTGAGTGAAGTGTCTGTGAGTGACATCGTGGAATTCATCCAGTGCCATCTATCATCTGGAGGAGTTATCTGCACGATTCTAGAACGATCGACATGAGAGAATCGTCACCGCAACCACCGAGTGATTGGATATTCGAATACCAAGTATAGTAAAACATGTCTTAATTAATTTAGATCCACTGTCTGTCATCTCAAAGAATCCACACACAATAAAATTCAATAAAGTAATCGCAAAGGAATTAAAGAAATCGATTCTAAAGTTTGTGTAGAAGTAAAATTATCATTGTTTATCAGTTTGGAGTAATGTTTATTTCCAAGTTCTAAATGAATCCGTAATTACAAAATATAGTAACAACTTAAGAGATATTCATATTAAGAATTTATAAGATGAAGCTAAACATTATAAGTTACTTAAGTACTAAACGCAATTGATGAATGATCATTAATATGCAACCATTAGATTGAGTTTGGATAACTAATTTTATTAATGTATTATTTTGATATTTACAATTTAATGACTATTTGATAGTTACAATTTAATGAGTATTCAATTTTATTAATGTATTATTGTTTGATATTTACGATTCAGCCATGAGTATTAAATTTTGGTAATGTGTTAATTTTATATATTTACAAGTACTAATGAGTACGTAGAATTTTGTGCTATCTTAATATTTACAAGTAATAGCAAACTAATGTGAATAAATTTAAGAGTTATCAGTAGAAATGAGCATTTATTATTTTAACCCTGAGATAAAGAGAATAAACAGTAATTAATGTTAAAATTGACGCACACAACGTCAAACATATAAAAATAATGTTAAATTGGCGTCCACACGCGGGACATTAAATAGATAATAACAAAATTTATTGTTAAATTGTCGCCGCACCGCACGGCTTGATAAAATAGTAAGCTAGGGCAGTGACAGACAGTGGCTAGCAATAAGTTTAAAATAAGTACATGTAAGTAGCTTAAGCTATATTTTGTTGTCGTATATCGGTCTCTAAGTCTCTGAATGATAACCCGAAGACAAGCTAAAATGGCATCTAGTGGAGAGAATTCAAATGAGTTTGATATCAATAACCAGATGGGCTATGAGCAGCCTGAGGACGGAAACGTAATGAATGAAGAAAGCTCAACAACCGGTGTAGGAACTAGGGCCGGGGGACCGCAATCACAGTCGCAGTCATCTGAAGCAAGTTTTCAAATGTTAATGGCATGGATGAAACAACAATTTGAAGAATCGGAAAGGAAGAGAGAAGAAGAAACGAAAAAATTACATGAAGAAACAAGAAAGCACATAGACGAAAAGATTGAAGAAACGAAAAAACAGAATGAAGAAATAGGTAAACAACTCTTCGAGAAATTAGACAAAGAAATAGAGTTAATGAGAAGAGATTTACGAGGACAAAACCACCAGGTGGGTACTGATTTACAAAAACAATCAGAAAAATTGGAAGAAAACAAATTTGATGGAAATACTATGGATCAAATTGACACCGAGTATCAATCTTCAACAACTGAAGCATTGTCTGCACATCATGCCTCAAGATCAAAAGAAAGTTCTACAATTATTAATGGTAGATATGAAGATGATAAAGACACTTGTACTGTGTTTGTTAGCAACTTACCAAACACAACTACAAAAAAGAAAATAATCAAATATTTCAGGAAGTTTGGTACGGTTGTAAATACGAGATTGCGATATGCTGCAGTATCAGATCCACGATTTCCCAAAAGACGTACTGTTATTAAGAAAGAGTTTCATAAAGAAAGAATAAATATCCATGCATATGTACGTTTTACTGATGAAAATAGTGCATATCGTGCGTTGGAAGCAAATGGTAATGTGTATGAGGTTACCACCTGAGAATTGAGTCAGCTAACACGAAGGCTGAAGAAAAGCAGAGAACTAAAAAGAAAAAATTGAGTACAACAATTAATATTACCAGTACTGATAGAAAAATTAGAAGTAGGACTGGGGAAGTACGTAAAAATTTTGAAACCAAACCTGAGATTAAGAAGATGAAAAACCGTTCTGATGAGTATCAAGGGCGAACTGCGTTAGCACGAAAGAAGAAAAGGATGAAATTTGCTGGACTATTCAAGAATATTGTGAAGATTGGTATGAGAACGAAAGGAAGATTTCAAGCGATGGAGATGAGATGTCTTAGAAGTCATGAAAACAAAACATCATTATGTGAGTACGCGGACAGGAAAACGAAAATAATTAAAACGCCACAAGCTGTCAAAAAACGTATTTGTAAGAGGGTTGAAAAGAAGAAACGACAAAAAAAACCCAGCGCGTACATAAATAATGGTAATATGACCGGGGGAAGTTGTCGAAAAAAAGAGGGGGAGAACCACTTTCAACACTATCATAAAAGAGAGAGAGCGAGAGAGCTCATAAAATTCTTTAGGTGTCAACGGCCGACTGCAGGGTAAGTGTGAAACGAAACTCACGAATCCAATACCCTTACTAATTACCAACCCAACAAAATGTGTTGTAACGGAACTCACTTAACAAAACGTACAACTATGCCTCCACAAATAGAAAATTAAAAGTAATTAAAGGTAACGGATTAAAGAAAACAATCTTAAGAATATCCGAAAATTTAATAATTAAGTTAGATAATATTGGGTAAAATACCTTAGATAAGACTGGTTGTGTAAGATTACATTAACCGAAGAAAATAAATAGATATGAATATAATATGAATAAAATTAAATAAATGGTAAATAAAAACATTGCCGTGAAAGTACGGAATATTAATGAAGAAAATTAATAGCGAATTAAATAGTAAGATGAGTTATACGAAGGAGCAGAAGGAAATTGATCATTAAGGAATGAAGGTCACGAATGGATAAACAAATGAGAATTATGCATACCCAAGAATTAATTGATATGGATTGAAACAAAAGCACCACCAGGGCATGACAACATGATGAACCCGAGAAAAAAAAATGGAATTTCCTCGACCAAAAGGCACCAGAAGGCTGAAGTAGCTGTGATTAAGGAATGCTTGGAATGGGATTATTAAGAATATACCCAAAGCACCGATATCCAATCTCTGGGAACTGCAAGTAAAGGGGTACGGGGTTATGTAATAATGTCCAGATGCCTGGTAGGTAGATCGTTTGCAATTGCCTTGTATAGAATAGAAATATCATTCAGAAGCTTAGGGGGGGGGCCTATCAAAAATGTAAAAGAATTATTAAAATTTGCTAGAACAATTAATGAAATGTCTTAGTAGTAACACGAGATAAAAGAAAATAGAAATAAGAAAGCAAGTGTATAAAATGAATTATTTTAATGATTAGTTGTCATAGTCAATAAATGTCATGTTAATGATTATGAATAAAACAATTAATGATAATAGATGTCAATAAGAGTGAAGAAGATAGAAGGGTAAATGTTTAAATGATATATATGTGAAGACAATTAATAGAATTGTGAGAGAAATATTCAAGTTGTATGTATTTAAGATCATGTTTACGTAAGGACAACTTACAAGCTTAGTATAAGATTGTATAATATAATTATGTTCCAAGATGTTAGTAAATAGAAAAGAAAAAATGTTTTTTTTTTTGAAAAGCTAGCGAGATATCAGAAAATATGGACTAACCAGAGACAGTAATAATAAAATAGGTTAGAAAACTATAGTGAATTAGGATATAGAAATACGTATTATTATTATTAATACCAATGTGCTATTTATAATTTAGTGATGATAGAAAGTATGATGGTCACTAAGAATTCTATATATATGTGGTAAGTTTTTTAAAGTCAACTAATGTGGAGATATTGATGCATATTTTAGTAATTTGTGACATAAAAATTAAATGTATTAAAGGATACAAAGAAAATTAATCCTAAAGGCAAGAAATATTAATACCAGTATCGAATAATTTGTGTAATTGAATTTTGTAGATATTGAAATATTATATGAAGAATAGTTAAGGAGAATTACAAATTTAATTTAAGATTTTGACTAAATATAAATTTGTAAATATAATACCATGTTAATTTGAGTGAAAAAAAAAAACGGATTCATTTAGGATGTCGAAAGCTAAAGTACTTTAGAAGGGATGGGGTGTGTTTACCATTATGTAACGAACCTTTTCTGTTACGCTGAGACCAGGTCAACGACGAAATGTAAACAACACTATACTAGGTCAATGAAGAACGAGCCACTACAAGGCAACACAGAGTACGCATATTGGGACGCAGATTTTGGCATTTAAACCTTACTGAAAGGGCGCAAAATTTTGGATCAATTTTTGATGTACAGAGTCCATCCAAACTGACAAAATTTGGGGACAATATAACAAAAACAAAACAAAAAATTCGAAAAGTTTTATTTTATAATTTGCAGTAAGGAATGTCGCTGAAAGCAATAACGAAGGGTGTATGTGTGGAAAACATATTTTGTAAGGGACAAAAGGGGAACGAGCAAGCACGCTGTAGTGACGGACAGGTCATAAATTTTGTAGGCAGCTACAACGCCTACCCTGTGAACAGAGTTCACTGCTCCCGGTACGTAGAACACCAGTTTTTTGTGAAAACACATTGATTCCATAGAAAACTACATACAATGTGTACAGAGCCATTAAAGGAGAAAAGGCTTAACAATGGTCAAGCATACATGTGTACGCCAGCTGTCAGGAGAAAGCGACGAAGGGTGGATTGATTTGAAGGACTCCAGCGGTCGATGACAGGGTTTTGACCTTACTTGGAAACGAAAGCGCAGAGAGTACGTCCAAACTCAAGGATGGGGTGTTGCCTGGCAACTAAAAGAAAAAACCAACTTTCAAAAAAGGGTAGGCGAGGCCCTTGAACAACAATAGATAATAACGGCAAAGCGACGAAGTTAAGAAACAATGAAAATGGAAGAGAAACTCAGAGTTGTCACTGAAGATTTTAGAAAAAACGACAGATACAATTTATTGCTGCGTTGTCTGGAAATGACAACGACCTCAAAATATGAAGCAAGGGAAGAAGCTGGTGGGGAACCAGAAGCCCTATCAGAGAACGCCTTTGAAAAAATAGGTGGTATTTGGTCTTGGAGGGAAAAATATGAAACCAATAAGGACACGGCGTCGTTGGAATCAGGAGTCTGGTGGGAGATTTGGTAAGGAAAATATAGGAAGGAGACAGGAACGCGCTCAGAGAGTTCTAACAAAATTTCGGACGCGATCGGAGTGAAGTCGGTGACGGGAGAAATTAGCATTTTATCGAACTTAGAATAATTTGATACACAGTGTGAGAAGGTAGTTTTCGAACTTATAACAAAAATTAATACAGTCATTACAAGCGAACGAACTATGAAGTAGAGTCACACTATTAGCCTACCAGTGAACATTAACTGAAACAAATAGTAATCAGACAATAATGTAATTTCAGTGTATAAAAAAAACACTTTACAACAATAACTTTTAAGAACGTTTAACAACACAACTACATTCATGAACACTTAATAACCAGAAATACCGCAACAAAGGTGCGTGATATTAATTCAGATTTGAAATAATTTACGATGTCGATGTACAACAAAGAATGCTAACTTTTATTCATAAATTATAATCCGAATGCGTGGAGTTGGTGAGTGAAGTGTCTGTGAGTGACATCGTGGAATTCATCCAGTGCCATCTATCATCTGGAGGAGTTATCTGCACGATTCTAGAACGATCGACATGAGAGAATCGTCACCGCAACCACCGAGTGATTGGATATTCGAATACCAAGTATAGTAAAACATGTCTTAATTAATTTAGATCCACTGTCTGTCATCTCAAAGAATCCACACACAATAAAATTCAATAAAGTAATCGCAAAGGAATTAAAGAAATCGATTCTAAAGTTTGTGTAGAAGTAAAATTATCATTGTTTATCAGTTTGGAGTAATGTTTATTTCCAAGTTCTAAATGAATCCGTAATTACAAAATATAGTAACAACTTAAGAGATATTCATATTAAGAATTTATAAGATGAAGCTAAACATTATAAGTTACTTAAGTACTAAACGCAATTGATGAATGATCATTAATATGCAACCATTAGATTGAGTTTGGATAACTAATTTTATTAATGTATTATTTTGATATTTACAATTTAATGACTATTTGATAGTTACAATTTAATGAGTATTCAATTTTATTAATGTATTATTGTTTGATATTTACGATTCAGCCATGAGTATTAAATTTTGGTAATGTGTTAATTTTATATATTTACAAGTACTAATGAGTACGTAGAATTTTGTGCTATCTTAATATTTACAAGTAATAGCAAACTAATGTGAATAAATTTAAGAGTTATCAGTAGAAATGAGCATTTATTATTTTAACCCTGAGATAAAGAGAATAAACAGTAATTAATGTTAAAATTGACGCACACAACGTCAAACATATAAAAATAATGTTAAATTGGCGTCCACACGCGGGACATTAAATAGATAATAACAAAATTTATTGTTAAATTGTCGCCGCACCGCACGGCTTGATAAAATAGTAAGCTAGGGCAGTGACAGACAGTGGCTAGCAATAAGTTTAAAATAAGTACATGTAAGTAGCTTAAGCTATATTTTGTTGTCGTATATCGGTCTCTAAGTCTCTGAATGATAACCCGAAGACAAGCTAAAATGGCATCTAGTGGAGAGAATTCAAATGAGTTTGATATCAATAACCAGATGGGCTATGAGCAGCCTGAGGACGGAAACGTAATGAATGAAGAAAGCTCAACAACCGGTGTAGGAACTAGGGCCGGGGGACCGCAATCACAGTCGCAGTCATCTGAAGCAAGTTTTCAAATGTTAATGGCATGGATGAAACAACAATTTGAAGAATCGGAAAGGAAGAGAGAAGAAGAAACGAAAAAATTACATGAAGAAACAAGAAAGCACATAGACGAAAAGATTGAAGAAACGAAAAAACAGAATGAAGAAATAGGTAAACAACTCTTCGAGAAATTAGACAAAGAAATAGAGTTAATGAGAAGAGATTTACGAGGACAAAACCACCAGGTGGGTACTGATTTACAAAAACAATCAGAAAAATTGGAAGAAAACAAATTAGATGGAAATACTATGGATCAAATTGACACCGAGTATCAATCTTCAACAACTGAAGCATTGTCTGCACATCATGCCTCAAGATCAAAAGAAAGTTCTACAATTATTAATGGTAGATATGAAGATGATAAAGACACTTGTACTGTGTTTGTTAGCAACTTACCAAACACAACTACAAAAAAGAAAATAATCAAATATTTCAGGAAGTTTGGTACGGTTGTAAATACGAGATTGCGATATGCTGCAGTATCAGATCCACGATTTCCCAAAAGACGTACTGTTATTAAGAAAGAGTTTCATAAAGAAAGAATAAATATCCATGCATATGTACGTTTTACTGATGAAAATAGTGCCAATCGTGCGTTGGAAGCAAATGGTAATGTGTATGAGGGTTACCACCTGAGAATTGAGTCAGCTAACACGAAGGCTGAAGAAAAGCAGAGAACTAAAAAGAAAAAATTGAGTACAACAATTAATATTACCAGTACTGATAGAAAAATTAGAAGTAGGACTGGGGAAGTACGTAAAAATTTTGAAACCAAACCTGAGATTAAGAAGATGAAAAACCGTTCTGATGAGTATCAAGGGCGAACTGCGTTAGCACGAAAGAAGAAAAGGATGAAATTTGCTGGACTATTCAAGAATATTGTGAAGATTGGTATGAGAACGAAAGGAAGATTTCAAGCGATGGAGATGAGATGTCTTAGAAGTCATGAAAACAAAACATCATTATGTGAGTACGCGGACAGGAAAACGAAAATAATTAAAACGCCACAAGCTGTCAAAAAACGTATTTGTAAGAGGGTTGAAAAGAAGAAACGACAAAAAAAACCCAGCGCGTACATAAATAATGGTAATATGACCGGGGGAAGTTGTCGAAAAAAAGAGGGGGAGAACCACTTTCAACACTATCATAAAAGAGAGAGAGCGAGAGAGCTCATAAAATTCTTTAGGTGTCAACGGCCGACTGCAGGGTAAGTGTGAAACGAAACTCACGAATCCAATACCCTTACTAATTACCAACCCAACAAAATGTGTTGTAACGGAACTCACTTAACAAAACGTACAACTATGCCTCCACAAATAGAAAATTAAAAGTAATTAAAGGTAACGGATTAAAGAAAACAATCTTAAGAATATCTGAAAATTTAATAATTAAGTTATATAATATTGGGTAAAATACCTTAGATAAGACTGGTTGTGTAAGATTACATTAACCGAAGAAAATAAATAGATATGAATATAATATGAATAAAATTAAATAAATGGTAAATAAAAACATTGCCGTGAAAGTACGGAATATTAATGAAGAAAATTAATAGCGAATTAAATAGTAAGATGAGTTATACGAAGGAGCAGAAGGAAATTGATCATTAAGGAATGAAGGTCACGAATGGATAAACAAATGAGAATTATGCATACCCAAGAATTAATTGATATGGATTGAAACAAAAGCACCACCAGGGCATGACAACATGATGAACCCGAGAAAAAAAAATGGAATTTCCTCGACCAAAAGGCACCAGAAGGCTGAAGTAGCTGTGATTAAGGAATGCTTGGAATGGGATTATTAAGAATATACTCAAAGCACCGATATCCAATCTCTGGGAACTGCAAGTAAAGGGGTACGGGGTTATGTAATAATGTCCAGATGCCTGGTAGGTAGATCGTTTGCAATTGCCTTGTATAGAATAGAAATATCATTCAGAAGCTTAGGGGGGGGCCTATCAAAAATGTAAAAGAATTATTAAAATTTGCTAGAACAATTAATGAAATGTCTTAGTAGTAACACGAGATAAAAGAAAATAGAAATAAGAAAGCAAGTGTATAAAATGAATTATTTTAATGATTAGTTGTCATAGTCAATAAATGTCATGTTAATGATTATGAATAAAACAATTAATGATAATAGATGTCAATAAGAGTGAAGAAGATAGAAGGGTAAATGTTTAAATGATATATATGTGAAGACAATTAATAGAATTGTGAGAGAAATATTCAAGTTGTATGTATTTAAGATCATGTTTACGTAAGGACAACTTACAAGCTTAGTATAAGATTGTATAATATAATTATGTTCCAAGATGTTAGTAAATAGAAAAGAAAAAATGTTTTTTTTTTTTGAAAATGCTAGCGAGATATCAGAAAATATGGACTAACCAGAGACAGTAATAATAAAATAGGTTAGAAAACTATAGCGAATTAGGATATAGAAATACGTATTATTATTATTAATACCAATGTGCTATTTATAATTTAGTGATGATAGAAAGTATGATGGTCACTAAGAATTCTATATATATGTGGTAAGTTTTTTAAAGTCAATTAATGTGGAGATATTGATGCATATTTTAGTAATTTGTGACATAAAAATTAAATGTATTAAAGGATACAAAGAAAATTAATCCTAAATGCAAGAAATATTAATACCAGTATCGAATAATTTGTGTAATTGAATTTTGTAGATATTGAAATATTATATGAAGAATAGTTAAGGAGAATTACAAATTTAATTTAAGATTTTGACTAAATATAAATTTGTAAATATAATACCATGTTAATTTGAGTGAAAAAAAAACGGATTCATTTAGGATGTCGAAAGCTAAAGTACTTTAGAAGGGATGGGGTGTGTTTACCATTATGTAACGAACCTTTTCTGTTACGCTGAGACTAGGTCAACGACGAAATGTAAACAACACTATACTAGGTCAATGAAGAACGAGCCACTACAAGGCAACACAGAGTACGCATATTGGGACGCAGATTTTGGCATTTAAACCTTACTGAAAGGGCGCAAAATTTTGGATCAATTTTGGATGTACAGAGTCCATCCAAACTGACAAAATTTGGGGACAATATAACAAAAACAGAAACAAAAAAATTCGAAAAGTTTTATTTTATAATTTGCAGTAAGGAATGTCGCTGAAAGCAATAACGAAGGGTGTATGTGTGGAAAACATATTTTGTAAGGGACAAAAGGGGAACGAGCAAGCACGCTGTAGTGACGGACAGGTCATAAATTTTGTAGGCAGCTACAACGCCTACCCTGTGAACAGAGTTCACTGCTCCCGGTACGTAGAACACCAGTTTTTTGTGAAAACACATTGATTCCATAGAAAACTACATACAATGTGTACAGAGCCATTAAAGGAGAAAAGGCTTAACAATGGTCAAGCATACATGTGTACGCCAGCTGTCAGGAGAAAGCGACGAAGGGTGGATTGATTTGAAGGACTCCAGCGGTCGATGACAGGGTTTTGACCTTACTTGGAAACGAAAGCGCAGAGAGTACGTCCAAACTCAAGGATGGGGTGTTGCCTGGCAACTAAAAGAAAAAACCAACTTTCAAAAAAGGGTAGGCGAGGCCCTTGAACAACAATAGATAATAACGGCAGAGCGACGAAGTTAAGAAACAATGAAAATGGAAGAGAAACTCAGAGTTGTCACTGAAGATTTTAGAAAAAACGACAGATACAATTTATTGCTGCGTTGTCTGGAAATGACAACGACCTCAAAATATGAAGCAAGGGAAGAAGCTGGTGGGGAACCAGAAGCCCTATCAGAGAACGCCTTTGAAAAAATAGGTGGTATTTGGACTTGGAGGGAAAAATATGAAACCAATAAGGACACGGCGTCGTTGGAATCAGGAGTCTGGTGGGAGATTTGGTAAGGAAAATATAGGAAGGAGACAGGAACGCGCTCAGAGAGTTCTAACAAAATTTCGGACGCGATCGGAGTGAAGTCGGTGACGGGAGAAATTAGCATTTTATCGAACTTAGAATAATTTGATACACAGTGTGAGAAGGTAGTTTTCGAACTTATAACAAAAATTAATACAGTCATTACAAGCGAACGAACTATGAAGTAGAGTCACACTATTAGCCTACCAGTGAACATTAACTGAAACAAATAGTAATCAGACAATAATGTAATTTCAGTGTATAAAAAAAACACTTTACAACAATAACTTTTAAGAACGTTTAACAACACAACTACATTCATGAACACTTAATAACCAGAAATACCGCAACAAAGGTGCGTGATATTAATTCAGATTTGAAATAATTTACGATGTCGATGTACAACAAAGAATGCTAACTTTTATTCATAAATTATAATCCGAATGCGTGGAGTTGGTGAGTGAAGTGTCTGTGAGTGACATCGTGGAATTCATCCAGTGCCATCTATCATCTGGAGGAGTTATCTGCACGATTCTAGAACGATCGACATGAGAGAATCGTCACCGCAACCACCGAGTGATTGGATATTCGAATACCAAGTATAGTAAAACATGTCTTAATTAATTTAGATCCACTGTCTGTCATCTCAAAGAATCCACACACAATAAAATTCAATAAAGTAATCGCAAAGGAATTAAAGAAATCGATTCTAAAGTTTGTGTAGAAGTAAAATTATCATTGTTTATCAGTTTGGAGTAATGTTTATTTCCAAGTTCTAAATGAATCCGTAATTACAAAATATAGTAACAACTTAAGAGATATTCATATTAAGAATTTATAAGATGAAACTAAACATTATAAGTTACTTAAGTACTAAACGCAATTGATGAATGATCATTAATATGCAACCATTAGATTGAGTTTGGATAACTAATTTTATTAATGTATTATTTTGATATTTACAATTTAATGACTATTTGATAGTTACAATTTAATGAGTATTCAATTTTATTAATGTATTATTGTTTGATATTTACGATTCAGCCATGAGTATTAAATTTTGGTAATGTGTTAATTTTATATATTTACAAGTACTAATGAGTACGTAGAATTTTGTGCTATCTTAATATTTACAAGTAATAGCAAACTAATGTGAATAAATTTAAGAGTTATCAGTAGAAATGAGCATTTATTATTTTAACCCTGAGATAAAGAGAATAAACAGTAATTAATGTTAAAATTGACGCACACAACGTCAAACATATAAAAATAATGTTAAATTGGCGTCCACACGCGGGACATTAAATAGATAATAACAAAATTTATTGTTAAATTGTCGCCGCACCGCACGGCTTGATAAAATAGTAAGCTAGGGCAGTGACAGACAGTGGCTAGCAATAAGTTTAAAATAAGTACATGTAAGTAGCTTAAGCTATATTTTGTTGTCGTATATCGGTCTCTAAGTCTCTGAATGATAACCCGAAGACAAGCTAAAATGGCATCTAGTGGAGAGAATTCAAATGAGTTTGATATCAATAACCAGATGGGCTATGAGCAGCCTGAGGACGGAAACGTAATGAATGAAGAAAGCTCAACAACCGGTGTAGGAACTAGGGCCGGGGGACCGCAATCACAGTCGCAGTCATCTGAAGCAAGTTTTCAAATGTTAATGGCATGGATGAAACAACAATTTGAAGAATCGGAAAGGAAGAGAGAAGAAGAAACGAAAAAATTACATGAAGAAACAAGAAAGCACATAGACGAAAAGATTGAAGAAACGAAAAAACAGAATGAAGAAATAGGTAAACAACTCTTCGAGAAATTAGACAAAGAAATAGAGTTAATGAGAAGAGATTTACGAGGACAAAACCACCAGGTGGGTACTGATTTACAAAAACAATCAGAAAAATTGGAAGAAAACAAATTAGATGGAAATACTATGGATCAAATTGACACCGAGTATCAATCTTCAACAACTGAAGCATTGTCTGCACATCATGCCTCAAGATCAAAAGAAAGTTCTACAATTATTAATGGTAGATATGAAGATGATAAAGACACTTGTACTGTGTTTGTTAGCAACTTACCAAACACAACTACAAAAAAGAAAATAATCAAATATTTCAGGAAGTTTGGTACGGTTGTAAATACGAGATTGCGATATGCTGCAGTATCAGATCCACGATTTCCCAAAAGACGTACTGTTATTAAGAAAGAGTTTCATAAAGAAAGAATAAATATCCATGCATATGTACGTTTTACTGATGAAAATAGTGCATATCGTGCGTTGGAAGCAAATGGTAATGTGTATGAGGGTTACCACCTGAGAATTGAGTCAGCTAACACGAAGGCTGAAGAAAAGCAGAGAACTAAAAAGAAAAAATTGAGTACAACAATTAATATTACCAGTACTGATAGAAAAATTAGAAGTAGGACTGGGGAAGTACGTAAAAATTTTGAAACCAAACCTGAGATTAAGAAGATGAAAAACCGTTCTGATGAGTATCAAGGGCGAACTGCGTTAGCACGAAAGAAGAAAAGGATGAAATTTGCTGGACTATTCAAGAATATTGTGAAGATTGGTATGAGAACGAAAGGAAGATTTCAAGCGATGGAGATGAGATGTCTTAGAAGTCATGAAAACAAAACATCATTATGTGAGTACGCGGACAGGAAAACGAAAATAATTAAAACGCCACAAGCTGTCAAAAAACGTATTTGTAAGAGGGTTGAAAAGAAGAAACGACAAAAAAAACCCAGCGCGTACATAAATAATGGTAATATGACCGGGGGAAGTTGTCGAAAAAAAGAGGGGGAGAACCACTTTCAACACTATCATAAAAGAGAGAGAGCGAGAGAGCTCATAAAATTCTTTAGGTGTCAACGGCCGACTGCAGGGTAAGTGTGAAACGAAACTCACGAATCCAATACCCTTACTAATTACCAACCCAACAAAATGTGTTGTAACGGAACTCACTTAACAAAACGTACAACTATGCCTCCACAAATAGAAAATTAAAAGTAATTAAAGGTAACGGATTAAAGAAAACAATCTTAAGAATATCCGAAAATTTAATAATTAAGTTAGATAATATTGGGTAAAATACCTTAGATAAGACTGGTTGTGTAAGATTACATTAACCGAAGAAAATAAATAGATATGAATATAATATGAATAAAATTAAATAAATGGTAAATAAAAACATTGCCGTGAAAGTACGGAATATTAATGAAGAAAATTAATAGCGAATTAAATAGTAAGATGAGTTATACGAAGGAGCAGAAGGAAATTGATCATTAAGGAATGAAGGTCACGAATGGATAAACAAATGAGAATTATGCATACCAAAGAATTAACTGATATGGATTGAAACAAAAGCACCACCAGGGCATGACAACATGATGAACCCGAGAAAAAAAAATGGAATTTCCTCGACCAAAAGGCACCAGAAGGCTGAAGTAGCTGTGATTAAGGAATGCTTGGAATGGGATTATTAAGAATATACCCAAAGCACCGATATCCAATCTCTGGGAACTGCAAGTAAAGGGGTACGGGGTTATGTAATAATGTCCAGATGCCTGGTAGGTAGATCGTTTGCAATTGCCTTGTATAGAATAGAAATATCATTCAGAAGCTTAGGGGGGGGCCTATCAAAAATGTAAAAGAATTATTAAAATTTGCTAGAACAATTAATGAAATGTCTTAGTAGTAACACGAGATAAAAGAAAATAGAAATAAGAAAGCAAGTGTATAAAATGAATTATTTTAATGATTAGTTGTCATAGTCAATAAATGTCATGTTAATGATTATGAATAAAACAATTAATGATAATAGATGTCAATAAGAGTGAAGAAGATAGAAGGGTAAATGTTTAAATGATATATATGTGAAGACAATTAATAGAATTGTGAGAGAAATATTCAAGTTGTATGTATTTAAGATCATGTTTACGTAAGGACAACTTACAAGCTTAGTATAAGATTGTATAATATAATTATGTTCCAAGATGTTAGTAAATAGAAAAGAAAAAATGTTTTTTTTTTTTTTGAAAATGCTAGCGAGATATCAGAAAATATGGACTAACCAGAGACAGTAATAATAAAATAGGTTAGAAAACTATAGTGAATTAGGATATAGAAATACGTATTATTATTATTAATACCAATGTGCTATTTATAATTTAGTGATGATAGAAAGTATGATGGTCACTAAGAATTCTATATATATGTGGTAAGTTTTTTAAAGTCAATTAATGTGGAGATATTGATGCATATTTTAGTAATTTGTGACATAAAAATTAAATGTATTAAAGGATACAAAGAAAATTAATCCTAAAGGCAAGAAATATTAATACCAGTATCGAATAATTTGTGTAATTGAATTTTGTAGATATTGAAATATTATATGAAGAATAGTTAAGGAGAATTACAAATTTAATTTAAGATTTTGACTAAATATAAATTTGTAAATATAATACCATGTTAATTTGAGTAAAAAAAAAAAACGGATTCATTTAGGATGTCGAAAGCTAAAGTACTTTAGAAGGGATGGGGTGTGTTTACCATTATGTAACGAACCTTTTCTGTTACGCTGAGACTAGGTCAACGACGAAATGTAAACAACACTATACTAGGTCAATGAAGAACGAGCCACTACAAGGGAACACAGAGTACGCATATTGGGACGCAGATTTTGGCATTTAAACCTTCCTGAAAGGGCGCAAAATTTTGGATCAATTTTGGATGTACAGAGTCCATCCAAACTGACAATATTTGGGGACAATATAACAAAAACAAAACAAAAAATTCGAAAAGTTTTATTTTATAATTTGCAGTAAGGAATGTCGCTGAAAGCAATAACGAAGGGTGTATGTGTGGAAAACATATTTTGTAAGGGACAAAAGGGGAACGAGCAAGCACGCTGTAGTGACGGACAGGTCATAAATTTTGTAGGCAGCTACAACGCCTACCCTGTGAACAGAGTTCACTGCTCCCGGTACGTAGAACACCAGTTTTTTGTGAAAACACATTGATTCCATAGAAAACTACATACAATGTGTACAGAGCCATTAAAGGAGAAAAGGCTTAACAATGGTCAAGCATACATGTGTACGCCAGCTGTCAGGAGAAAGCGACGAAGGGTGGATTGATTTGAAGGACTCCAGCGGTCGATGACAGGGTTTTGACCTTACTTGGAAACGAAAGCGCAGAGAGTACGTCCAAACTCAAGGATGGGGTGTTGCCTGGCAACTAAAAGAAAAAACCAACTTTCAAAAAAGGGTAGGCGAGGCCCTTGAACAACAATAGATAATAACGGCAGAGCGACGAAGTTAAGAAACAATGAAAATGGAAGAGAAACTCAGAGTTGTCACTGAAGATTTTAGAAAAAACGACAGATACAATTTATTGCTGCGTTGTCTGGAAATGACAACGACCTCAAAATATGAAGCAAGGGAAGAAGCTGGTGGGGAACCAGAAGCCCTATCAGAGAACGCCTTTGAAAAAATAGGTGGTATTTGGACTTGGAGGGAAAAATATGAAACCAATAAGGACACGGCGTCGTTGGAATCAGGAGTCTGGTGGGAGATTTGGTAAGGAAAATATAGGAAGGAGACAGGAACGCGCTCAGAGAGTTCTAACAAAATTTCGGACGCGATCGGAGTGAAGTCGGTGACGGGAGAAATTAGCATTTTATCGAACTTAGAATAATTTGATACACAGTGTGAGAAGGTAGTTTTCGAACTTATAACAAAAATTAATACAGTCATTACAAGCGAACGAACTATGAAGTAGAGTCACACTATTAGCCTACCAGTGAACATTAACTGAAACAAATAGTAATCAGACAATAGTGTAATTTCAGTGTATAAAAAAAAACACTTTACAACAATAACTTTTAAGAACGTTTAACAACACAACTACATTCATGAACACTTAATAACCAGAAATACCGCAACAAAGGTGCGTGATATTAATTCAGATTTGAAATAATTTACGATGTCGATGTACAACAAAGAATGCTAACTTTTATTCATAAATTATAATCCGAATGCGTGGAGTTGGTGAGTGAAGTGTCTGTGAGTGACATCGTGGAATTCATCCAGTGCCATCTATCATCTGGAGGAGTTATCTGCACGATTCTAGAACGATCGACATGAGAGAATCGTCACCGCAACCACCGAGTGATTGGATATTCGAATACCAAGTATAGTAAAACATGTCTTAATTAATTTAGATCCACTGTCTGTCATCTCAAAGAATCCACACACAATAAAATTCAATAAAGTAATCGCAAAGGAATTAAAGAAATCGATTCTAAAGTTTGTGTAGAAGTAAAATTATCATTGTTTATCAGTTTGGAGTAATGTTTATTTCCAAGTTCTAAATGAATCCGTAATTACAAAATATAGTAACAACTTAAGAGATATTCATATTAAGAATTTATAAGATGAAGCTAAACATTATAAGTTACTTAAGTACTAAACGCAATTGATGAATGATCATTAATATGCAACCATTAGATTGAGTTTGGATAACTAATTTTATTAATGTATTATTTTGATATTTACAATTTAATGACTATTTGATAGTTACAATTTAATGAGTATTCAATTTTATTAATGTATTATTGTTTGATATTTACGATTCAGCCGTGAGTATTAAATTTTGGTAATGTGTTAATTTTATATATTTACAAGTACTAATGAGTACGTAGAATTTTGTGCTATCTTAATATTTACAAGTAATAGCAAACTAATGTGAATAAATTTAAGAGTTATCAGTAGAAATGAGCATTTATTATTTTAACCCTGAGATAAAGAGAATAAACAGTAATTAATGTTAAAATTGACGCACACAACGTCAAACATATAAAAATAATGTTAAATTGGCGTCCACACGCGGGACATTAAATAGATAATAACAAAATTTATTGTTAAATTGTCGCCGCACCGCACGGCTTGATAAAATAGTAAGCTAGGGCAGTGACAGACAGTGGCTAGCAATAAGTTTAAAATAAGTACATGTAAGTAGCTTAAGCTATATTTTGTTGTCGTATATCGGTCTCTAAGTCTCTGAATGATAACCCGAAGACAAGCTAAAATGGCATCTAGTGGAGAGAATTCAAATGAGTTTGATATCAATAACCAGATGGGCTATGAGCAGCCTGAGGACGGAAACGTAATGAATGAAGAAAGCTCAACAACCGGTGTAGGAACTAGGGCCGGGGGACCGCAATCACAGTCGCAGTCATCTGAAGCAAGTTTTCAAATGTTAATGGCATGGATGAAACAACAATTTGAAGAATCGGAAAGGAAGAGAGAAGAAGAAACGAAAAAATTACATGAAGAAACAAGAAAGCACATAGACGAAAAGATTGAAGAAACGAAAAAACAGAATGAAGAAATAGGTAAACAACTCTTCGAGAAATTAGACAAAGAAATAGAGTTAATGAGAAGAGATTTACGAGGACAAAACCACCAGGTGGGTACTGATTTACAAAAACAATCAGAAAAATTGGAAGAAAACAAATTAGATGGAAATACTATGGATCAAATTGACACCGAGTATCAATCTTCAACAACTGAAGCATTGTCTGCACATCATGCCTCAAGATCAAAAGAAAGTTCTACAATTATTAATGGTAGATATGAAGATGATAAAGACACTTGTACTGTGTTTGTTAGCAACTTACCAAACACAACTACAAAAAAGAAAATAATCAAATATTTCAGGAAGTTTGGTACGGTTGTAAATACGAGATTGCGATAAGCTGCAGTATCAGATCCACGATTTCCCAAAAGACGTACTGTTATTAAGAAAGAGTTTCATAAAGAAAGAATAAATATCCATGCATATGTACGTTTTACTGATGAAAATAGTGCATATCGTGCGTTGGAAGCAAATGGTAATGTGTATGAGGGTTACCACCTGAGAATTGAGTCAGCTAACACGAAGGCTGAAGAAAAGCAGAGAACTAAAAAGAAAAAATTGAGTACAACAATTAATATTACCAGTACTGATAGAAAAATTAGAAGTAGGACTGGGGAAGTACGTAAAAATTTTGAAACCAAACCTGAGATTAAGAAGATGAAAAACCGTTCTGATGAGTATCAAGGGCGAACTGCGTTAGCACGAAAGAAGAAAAGGATGAAATTTGCTGGACTATTCAAGAATATTGTGAAGATTGGTATGAGAACGAAAGGAAGATTTCAAGCGATGGAGATGAGATGTCTTAGAAGTCGTGAAAACAAAACATCATTATGTGAGTACGCGGACAGGAAAACGAAAATAATTAAAACGCCACAAGCTGTCAAAAAACGTATTTGTAAGAGGGTTGAAAAGAAGAAACGACAAAAAAAACCCAGCGCGTACATAAATAATGGTAATATGACCGGGGGAAGTTGTCGAAAAAAAGAGGGGGAGAACCACTTTCAACACTATCATAAAAGAGAGAGAGCGAGAGAGCTCATAAAATTCTTTAGGTGTCAACGGCCGACTGCAGGGTAAGTGTGAAACGAAACTCACGAATCCAATACCCTTACTAATTACCAACCCAACAAAATGTGTTGTAACGGAACTCACTTAACAAAACGTACAACTATGCCTCCACAAATAGAAAATTAAAAGTAATTAAAGGTAACGGATTAAAGAAAACAATCTTAAGAATATCCGAAAATTTAATAATTAAGTTAGATAATATTGGGTAAAATACCTTAGATAAGACTAGTTGTGTAAGATTACATTAACCGAAGAAAATAAATAGATATGAATATAATATGAATAAAATTAAATAAATGGTAAATAAAAACATTGCCGTGAAAGTACGGAATATTAATGAAGAAAATTAATAGCGAATTAAATAGTAAGATGAGTTATACGAAGGAGCAGAAGGAAATTGATCATTAAGGAATGAAGGTCACGAATGGATAAACAAATGAGAATTATGCATACCCAAGAATTAATTGATATGGATTGAAACAAAAGCACCACCAGGGCATGACAACATGATGAACCCGAGAAAAAAAAATGGAATTTCCTCGACCAAAAGGCACCAGAAGGCTGAAGTAGCTGTGATTAAGGAATGCTTGGAATGGGATTATTAAGAATATACCCAAAGCACCGATATCCAATCTCTGGGAACTGCAAGTAAAGGGGTACGGGGTTATGTAATAATGTCCAGATGCCTGGTAGGTAGATCGTTTGCAATTGCCTTGTATAGAATAGAAATATCATTCAGAAGCTTAGGGGGGGGGGCCTATCAAAAATGTAAAAGAATTATTAAAATTTGCTAGAACAATTAATGAAATGTCTTAGTAGTAACACGAGATAAAAGAAAATAGAAATAAGAAAGCAAGTGTATAAAATGAATTATTTTAATGATTAGTTGTCATAGTCAATAAATGTCATGTTAATTATTATGAATAAAACAATTAATGATAATAGATGTCAATAAGAGTGAAGAAGATAGAAGGGTAAATGTTTAAATGATATATATGTGAAGACAATTAATAGAATTGTGAGAGAAATATTCAAGTTGTATGTATTTAAGATCATGTTTACGTAAGGACAACTTACAAGCTTAGTATAAGATTGTATAATATAATTATGTTCCAAGATGTTAGTAAATAGAAAAGAAAAAATGTTTTTTTTTTTTGAAAATGCTAGCGAGATATCAGAAAATATGGACTAACCAGAGACAGTAATAATAAAATAGGTTAGAAAACTATAGTGAATTAGGATATAGAAATACGTATTATTATTATTAATACCAATGTGCTATTTATAATTTAGTGATGATAGAAAGTATGATGGTCACTAAGAATTCTATATATATGTGGTAAGTTTTTTAAAGTCAATTAATGTGGAGATATTGATGCATATTTTAGTAATTTGTGACATAAAAATTAAATGTATTAAAGGATACAAAGAAAATTAATCCTAAAGGCAAGAAATATTAATACCAGTATCGAATAATTTGTGTAATTGAATTTTGTAGATATTGAAATATTATATGAAGAATAGTTAAGGAGAATTACAAATTTAATTTAAGATTTTGACTAAATATAAATTTGTAAATATAATACCATGTTAATTTGAGTGAAAAAAAAAACGGATTCATTTAGGATGTCGAAAGCTAAAGTACTTTAGAAGGGATGGGGTGTGTTTACCATTATGAAACGAACCTTTTCTGTTACGCTGAGACTAGGTCAACGACGAAATGTAAACAACACTATACTAGGTCAATGAAGAACGAGCCACTACAAGGCAACACAGAGTACGCATATTGGGACGCAGATTTTGGCATTTAAACCTTACTGAAAGGGCGCAAAATTTTGGATCAATTTTGGATGTACAGAGTCCATCCAAACTGACAAAATTTGGGGACAATATAACAAAAACAAAACAAAAAATTCGAAAAGTTTTATTTTATAATTTGCAGTAAGGAATGTCGCTGAAAGCAATAACGAAGGGTGTATGTGTGGAAAACATATTTTGTAAGGGACAAAAGGGGAACGAGCAAGCACGCTGTAGTGACGGACAGGTCATAAATTTTGTAGGCAGCTACAACGCCTACCCTGTGAACAGAGTTCACTGCTCCCGGTACGTAGAACACCAGTTTTTTGTGAAAACACATTGATTCCATAGAAAACTACATACAATGTGTACAGAGCCATTAAAGGAGAAAAGGCTTAACAATGGTCAAGCATACATGTGTACGCCAGCTGTCAGGAGAAAGCGACGAAGGGTGGATTGATTTGAAGGACTCCAGCGGTCGATGACAGGGTTTTGACCTTACTTGGAAACGAAAGCGCAGAGAGTACGTCCAAACTCAAGGATGGGGTGTTGCCTGGCAACTAAAAGAAAAAACCAACTTTCAAAAAAGGGTAGGCGAGGCCCTTGAACAACAATAGATAATAACGGCAAAGCGACGAAGTTAAGAATCAATGAAAATGGAAGAGAAACTCAGAGTTGTCACTGAAGATTTTAGAAAAAACGACAGATACAATTTATTGCTGCGTTGTCTGGAAATGACAACGACCTCAAAATATGAAGCAAGGGAAGAAGCTGGTGGGGAACCAGAAGCCCTATCAGAGAACGCCTTTGAAAAAATAGGTGGTATTTGGACTTGGAGGGAAAAATATGAAACCAATAAGGACACGGCGTCGTTGGAATCAGGAGTCTGGTGGGAGATTTGGTAAGGAAAATATAGGAAGGAGACAGGAAAGCGCTCAGAGAGTTCTAACAAAATTTCGGACGCGATCGGAGTGAAGTCGGTGACGGGAGAAATTAGCATTTTATCGAACTTAGAATAATTTGATACACAGTGTGAGAAGGTAGTTTTCGAACTTATAACAAAAATTAATACAGTCATTACAAGCGAACGAACTATGAAGTAGAGTCACACTATTAGCCTACCAGTGAACATTAACTGAAACAAATAGTAATCAGACAATAATGTAATTTCAGTGTATAAAAAAAACACTTTACAACAATAACTTTTAAGAACGTTTAACAACACAACTACATTCATGAACACTTAATAACCAGAAATACCGCAACAAAGGTGCATGATATTAATTCAGATTTGAAATAATTTACGATGTCGATGTACAACAAAGAATGCTAACTTTTATTCATAAATTATAATCCGAATGCGTGGAGTTGGTGAGTGAAGTGTCTGTGAGTGACATCGTGGAATTCATCCAGTGCC
Organism: Magicicada septendecula; assembly: GCA_034769895.1. Classification (NCBI taxonomy): domain Eukaryota; kingdom Metazoa; phylum Arthropoda; class Insecta; order Hemiptera; family Cicadidae; genus Magicicada; species Magicicada septendecula. The sequence goes on from CM068375.1 coordinate 13,708,562, forward strand.
ATCTATCATCTGTAGGAGTTATCTGCACGATTCTAGAACGATCGACATGAGAGAATCGTCACCGCAACCACCGAGTGATTGGATATTCGAATACCAAGTATAGTAAAACATGTCTTAATTAATTTAGATCCACTGTCTGTCATCTCAAAGAATCCACACACAATAAAATTCAATAAAGTAATCGCAAAGGAATTAAAGAAATCGATTCTAAAGTTTGTGTAGAAGTAAAATTATCATTGTTTATCAGTTTGGAGTAATGTTTATTTCCAAGTTCTAAATGAATCCGTAATTACAAAATATAGTAACAACTTAAGAGATATTCATATTAAGAATTTATAAGATGAAGCTAAACATTATAAGTTACTTAAGTACTAAACGCAATTGATGAATGATCATTAATATGCAACCATTAGATTGAGTTTGGATAACTAATTTTATTAATGTATTATTTTGATATTTACAATTTAATGACTATTTGATAGTTACAATTTAATGAGTATTCAATTTTATTAATGTATTATTGTTTGATATTTACGATTCAGCCATGAGTATTAAATTTTGGTAATGTGTTAATTTTATATATTTACAAGTACTAATGAGTACGTAGAATTTTGTGCTATCTTAATATTTACAAGTAATAGCAAACTAATGTGAATAAATTTAAGAGTTATCAGTAGAAATGAGCATTTATTATTTTAACCCTGAGATAAAGAGAATAAACAGTAATTAATGTTAAAATTGACGCACACAACGTCAAACATATAAAAATAATGTTAAATTGGCGTCCACACGCGGGACATTAAATAGATAATAACAAAATTTATTGTTAAATTGTCGCCGCACCGCACGGCTTGATAAAATAGTAAGCTAGGGCAGTGACAGACAGTGGCTAGCAATAAGTTTAAAATAAGTACATGTAAGTAGCTTAAGCTATATTTTGTTGTCGTATATCGGTCTCTAAGTCTCTGAATGATAACCCGAAGACAAGCTAAAATGGCATCTAGTGGAGAGAATTCAAATGAGTTTGATATCAATAACCAGATGGGCTATGAGCAGCCTGAGGACGGAAACGTAATGAATGAAGAAAGCTCAACAACCGGTGTAGGAACTAGGGCCGGGGGACCGCAATCACAGTCGCAGTCATCTGAAGCAAGTTTTCAAATGTTAATGGCATGGATGAAACAACAATTTGAAGAATCGGAAAGGAAGAGAGAAGAAGAAACGAAAAAATTACATGAAGAAACAAGAAAGCACATAGACGAAAAGATTGAAGAAACGAAAAAACAGAATGAAGAAATAGGTAAACAACTCTTCGAGAAATTAGACAAAGAAATAGAGTTAATGAGAAGAGATTTACGAGGACAAAACCACCAGGTGGGTATTGATTTACAAAAACAATCAGAAAAATTGGAAGAAAACAAATTAGATGGAAATACTATGGATCAAATTGACACCGAGTATCAATCTTCAACAACTGAAGCATTGTCTGCACATCATGCCTCAAGATCAAAAGGAAGTTCTACAATTATTAATGGTAGATATGAAGATGATAAAGACACTTGTACTGTGTTTGTTAGCAACTTACCAAACACAACTACAAAAAAGAAAATAATCAAATATTTCAGGAAGTTTGGTACGGTTGTAAATACGAGATTGCGATAAGCTGCAGTATCAGATCCACGATTTCCCAAAAGACGTACTGTTATTAAGAAAGAGTTTCATAAAGAAAGAATAAATATCCATGCATATGTACGTTTTACTGATGAAAATAGTGCATATCGTGCGTTGGAAGCAAATGGTAATGTGTATGAGGGTTACCACCTGAGAATTGAGTCAGCTAACACGAAGGCTGAAGAAAAGCAGAGAACTAAAAAGAAAAAATTGAGTACAACAATTAATATTACCAGTACTGATAGAAAAATTAGAAGTAGGACTGGGGAAGTACGTAAAAATTTTGAAACCAAACCTGAGATTAAGAAGATGAAAAACCGTTCTGATGAGTATCAAGGGCGAACTGCGTTAGCACGAAAGAAGAAAAGGATGAAATTTGCTGGACTATTCAAGAATATTGTGAAGATTGGTATGAGAACGAAAGGAAGATTTCAAGCGATGGAGATGAGATGTCTTAGAAGTCATGAAAACAAAACATCATTATGTGAGTACGCGGACAGGAAAACGAAAATAATTAAAACGCCACAAGCTGTCAAAAAACGTATTTGTAAGAGGGTTGAAAAGAAGAAACGACAAAAAAAACCCAGCGCGTACATAAATAATGGTAATATGACCGGGGGAAGTTGTCGAAAAAAAGAGGGGGAGAACCACTTTCAACACTATCATAAAAGAGAGAGAGCGAGAGAGCTCATAAAATTCTTTAGGTGTCAACGGCCAACTGCAGGGTAAGTGTGAAACGAAACTCACGAATCCAATACCCTTACTAATTACCAACCCAACAAAATGTGTTGTAACGGAACTCACTTAACAAAACGTACAACTATGCCTCCACAAATAGAAAATTAAAAGTAATTAAAGGTAACGGATTAAAGAAAACAATCTTAAGAATATCCGAAAATTTAATAATTAAGTTAGATAATATTGGGTAAAATACCTTAGATAAGACTGGTTGTGTAAGATTACATTAACCGAAGAAAATAAATAGATATGAATATAATATGAATAAAATTAAATAAATGGTAAATAAAAACATTGCCGTGAAAGTACGGAATATTAATGAAGAAAATTAATAGCGAATTAAATAGTAAGATGAGTTATACGAAGGAGCAGAAGGAAATTGATCATTAAGGAATGAAGGTCACGAATGGATAAACAAATGAGAATTATGCATACCCAAGAATTAATTGATATGGATTGAAACAAAAGCACCACCAGGGCATGACAACATGATGAACCCGAGAAAAAAAAATGGAATTTCCTCGACCAAAAGGCACCAGAAGGCTGAAGTAGCTGTGATTAAGGAATGCTTGGAATGGGATTATTAAGAATATACCCAAAGCACCGATATCCAATCTCTGGGAACTGCAAGTAAAGGGGTACGGGGTTATGTAATAATGTCCAGATGCCTGGTAGGTAGATCGTTTGCAATTGCCTTGTATAGAATAGAAATATCATTCAGAAGCTTAGGGGGGGGGGGCCTATCAAAAATGTAAAAGAATTATTAAAATTTGCTAGAACAATTAATGAAATGTCTTAGTAGTAACACGAGATAAAAGAAAATAGATATAAGAAAGCAAGTGTATAAAATGAATTATTTTAATGATTAGTTGTCATAGTCAATAAATGTCATGTTAATGATTATGAATAAAACAATTAATGATAATAGATGTCAATAAGAGTGAAGAAGATAGAAGGGTAAATGTTTAAATGATATATATGTGAAGACAATTAATAGAATTGTGAGAGAAATATTCAAGTTGTATGTATTTAAGATCATGTTTACGTAAGGACAACTTACAAGCTTAGTATAAGATTGTATAATATAATTATGTTCCAAGATGTTAGTAAATAGAAAAGAAAAAATGTTTTTTTTTTTTTGAAAATGCTAGCGAGATATCAGAAAATATGGACTAACCAGAGACAGTAATAATAAAATAGGTTAGAAAACTATAGTGAATTAGGATATAGAAATACGTATTATTATTATTAATACCAATGTGCTATTTATAATTTAGTGATGATAGAAAGTATGATGGTCACTAAGAATTCTATATATATGTGGTAAGTTTTTTAAAGTCAATTAATGTGGAGATATTGATGCATATTTTAGTAATTTGTGACATAAAAATTAAATGTATTAAAGGATACAAAGAAAATTAATCCTAAAGGCAAGAAATATTAATACCAGTATCGAATAATTTGTGTAATTGAATTTTGTAGATATTGAAATATTATATGAAGAATAGTTAAGGAGAATTACAAATTTAATTTAAGATTTTGACTAAATATAAATTTGTAAATATAATACCATGTTAATTTGAGTGAAAAAAAAAAAACGGATTCATTTAGGATGTCGAAAGCTAAAGTACTTTAGAAGGGATGGGGTGTGTTTACCATTATGTAACGAACCTTTTCTGTTACGCTGAGACTAGGTCAACGACGAAATGTAAACAACACTATACTAGGTCAATGAAGAACGAGCCACTACAAGGCAACACAGAGTACGCATATTGGGACGCAGATTTTGGCATTTAAACCTTCCTGAAAGGGCGCAAAATTTTGGATCAATTTTGGATGTACAGAGTCCATCCAAACTGACAATATTTGGGGACAATATAACAAAAACAAAACAAAAAATTCGAAAAGTTTTATTTTATAATTTGCAGTAAGGAATGTCGCTGAAAGCAATAACGAAGGGTGTATGTGTGGAAAACATATTTTGTAAGGGACAAAAGGGGAACGATCAAGCACGCTGTAGTGACGGACAGGTCATAAATTTTGTAGGCAGCTACAACGCCTACCCTGTGAACAGAGTTCACTGCTCCCGGTACGTAGAACACCAGTTTTTTGTGAAAACACATTGATTCCATAGAAAACTACATACAATGTGTACAGAGCCATTAAAGGAGAAAAGGCTTAACAATGGTCAAGCATCCATGTGTACGCCAGCAGTCAGGAGAAAGCGACGAAGGGTGGATTGATTTGAAGGACTCCAGCGGTCGATGACAGGGTTTTGACCTTACTTGGAAACGAAAGCGCAGAGAGTACGTCCAAACTCAAGGATGGGGTGTTGCCTGGCAACTAAAAGAAAAAACCAACTTTCAAAAAAGGGTAGGCGAGGCCCTTGAACAACAATAGATAATAACGGCAGAGCGACGAAGTTAAGAAACAATGAAAATGGAAGAGAAACTCAGAGTTGTCACTGAAGATTTTAGAAAAAACGACAGATACAATTTATTGCTGCGTTGTCTGGAAATGACAACGACCTCAAAATATGAAGCAAGGGAAGAAGCTGGTGGGGAACCAGAAGCCCTATCAGAGAACGCCTTTGAAAAAATAGGTGGTATTTGGACTTGGAGGGAAAAATATGAAACCAATAAGGACACGGCGTCGTTGGAATCAGGAGTCTGGTGGGAGATTTGGTAAGGAAAATATAGGAAGGAGACAGGAACGCGCTCAGAGAGTTCTAACAAAATTTCGGACGCGATCGAAGTGAAGTCGGTGACGGGAGAAATTAGCATTTTATCGAACTTAGAATAATTTGATACACAGTGTGAGAAGGTAGTTTTCGAACTTATAACAAAAATTAATACAGTCATTACAAGCGAACGAACTATGAAGTAGAGTCACACTATTAGCCTACCAGTGAACATTAACTGAAACAAATAGTAATCAGACAATAGTGTAATTTCAGTGTATAAAAAAAACACTTTACAACAATAACTTTTAAGAACGTTTAACAACACAACTACATTCATGAACACTTAATAACCAGAAATACCGCAACAAAGGTGCGTGATATTAATTCAGATTTGAAATAATTTACGATGTCGATGTACAACAAAGAATGCTAACTTTTATTCATAAATTATAATCCGAATGCGTGGAGTTGGTGAGTGAAGTGTCTGTGAGTGACATCGTGGAATTCATCCAGTGCCATCTATCATCTGTAGGAGTTATCTGCACGATTCTAGAACGATCGACATGAGAGAATCGTCACCGCAACCACCGAGTGATTGGATATTCGAATACCAAGTATAGTAAAACATGTCTTAATTAATTTAGATCCACTGTCTGTCATCTCAAAGAATCCACACACAATAAAATTCAATAAAGTAATCGCAAAGGAATTAAAGAAATCGATTCTAAAGTTTGTGTAGAAGTAAAATTATCATTGTTTATCAGTTTGGAGTAATGTTTATTTCCAAGTTCTAAATGAATCCGTAATTACAAAATATAGTAACAACTTAAGAGATATTCATATTAAGAATTTATAAGATGAAGCTAAACATTATAAGTTACTTAAGTACTAAACGCAATTGATGAATGATCATTAATATGCAACCATTAGATTGAGTTTGGATAACTAATTTTATTAATGTATTATTTTGATATTTACAATTTAATGACTATTTGATAGTTACAATTTAATGAGTATTCAATTTTATTAATGTATTATTGTTTGATATTTACGATTCAGCCGTGAGTATTAAATTTTGGTAATGTGTTAATTTTATATATTTACAAGTACTAATGAGTACGTAGAATTTTGTGCTATCTTAATATTTACAAGTAATAGCAAACTAATGTGAATAAATTTAAGAGTTATCAGTAGAAATGAGCATTTATTATTTTAACCCTGAGATAAAGAGAATAAACAGTAATTAATGTTAAAATTGACGCACACAACGTCAAACATATAAAAATAATGTTAAATTGGCGTCCACACGCGGGACATTAAATAGATAATAACAAAATTTATTGTTAAATTGTCGCCGCACCGCACGGCTTGATAAAATAGTAAGCTAGGGCAGTGACAGACAGTGGCTAGCAATAAGTTTAAAATAAGTACATGTAAGTAGCTTAAGCTATATTTTGTTGTCGTATATCGGTCTCTAAGTCTCTGAATGATAACCCGAAGACAAGCTAAAATGGCATCTAGTGGAGAGAATTCAAATGAGTTTGATATCAATAACCAGATGGGCTATGAGCAGCCTGAGGACGGAAACGTAATGAATGAAGAAAGCTCAACAACCGGTGTAGGAACTAGGGCCGGGGGACCGCAATCACAGTCGCAGTCATCTGAAGCAAGTTTTCAAATGTTAATGGCATGGATGAAACAACAATTTGAAGAATCGGAAAGGAAGAGAGAAGAAGAAACGAAAAAATTACATGAAGAAACAAGAAAGCACATAGACGAAAAGATTGAAGAAACGAAAAAACAGAATGAAGAAATAGGTAAACAACTCTTCGAGAAATTAGACAAAGAAATAGAGTTAATGAGAAGAGATTTACGAGGACAAAACCACCAGGTGGGTACTGATTTACAAAAACAATCAGAAAAATTGGAAGAAAACAAATTAGATGGAAATACTATGGATCAAATTGACACCGAGTATCAATCTTCAACAACTGAAGCATTGTCTGCACATCATGCCTCGAGATCAAAAGAAAGTTCTACAATTATTAATGGTAGATATGAAGATGATAAAGACACTTGTACTGTGTTTGTTAGCAACTTACCAAACACAACTACAAAAAAGAAAATAATCAAATATTTCAGGAAGTTTGGTACGGTTGTAAATACGAGATTGCGATATGCTGCAGTATCAGATCCACGATTTCCCAAAAGACGTACTGTTATTAAGAAAGAGTTTCATAAAGAAAGAATAAATATCCATGCATATGTACGTTTTACTGATGAAAATAGTGCATATCGTGCGTTGGAAGCAAATGGTAATGTGTATGAGGGTTACCACCTGAGAATTGAGTCAGCTAACACGAAGGCTGAAGAAAAGCAGAGAACTAAAAAGAAAAAATTGAGTACAACAATTAATATTACCAGTACTGATAGAAAAATTAGAAGTAGGACTGGGGAAGTACGTAAAAATTTTGAAACCAAACCTGAGATTAAGAAGATGAAAAACCGTTCTGATGAGTATCAAGGGCGAACTGCGTTAGCACGAAAGAAGAAAAGGATGAAATTTGCTGGACTATTCAAGAATATTGTGAAGATTGGTATGAGAACGAAAGGAAGATTTCAAGCGATGGAGATGAGATGTCTTAGAAGTCATGAAAACAAAACATCATTATGTGAGTACGCGGACAGGAAAACGAAAATAATTAAAACGCCACAAGCTGTCAAAAAACGTATTTGTAAGAGGGTTGAAAAGAAGAAACGACAAAAAAAACCCAGCGCGTACATAAATAATGGTAATATGACCGGGGGAAGTTGTCGAAAAAAAGAGGGGGAGAACCACTTTCAACACTATCATAAAAGAGGGAGAGCGAGAGAGCTCATAAAATTCTTTAGGTGTCAACGGCCGACTGCAGGGTAAGTGTGAAACGAAACTCACGAATCCAATACCCTTACTAATTACCAACCCAACAAAATGTGTTGTAACGGAACTCACTTAACAAAACGTACAACTATGCCTCCACAAATAGAAAATTAAAAGTAATTAAAGGTAACGGATTAAAGAAAACAATCTTAAGAATATCCGAAAATTTAATAATTAAGTTAGATAATATTGGGTAAAATACCTTAGATAAGACTGGTTGTGTAAGATTACATTAACCGAAGAAAATAAATAGATATGAATATAATATGAATAAAATTAAATAAATGGTAAATAAAAACATTGCCGTGAAAGTACGGAATATTAATGAAGAAAATTAATAGCGAATTAAATAGTAAGATGAGTTATACGAAGGAGCAGAAGGAAATTGATCATTAAGGAATGAAGGTCACGAATGGATAAACAAATGAGAATTATGCATACCCAAGAATTAATTGATATGGATTGAAACAAAAGCACCACCAGGGCATGACAACATGATGAACCCGAGAAAAAAAAATGGAATTTCCTCGACCAAAAGGCACCAGAAGGCTGAAGTAGCTGTGATTAAGGAATGCTTGGAATGGGATTATTAAGAATATACCCAAAGCACCGATATCCAATCTCTGGGAACTGCAAGTAAAGGGGTACGGGGTTATGTAATAATGTCCAGATGCCTGGTAGGTAGATCGTTTGCAATTGCCTTGTATAGAATAGAAATATCATTCAGAAGCTTAGGGGGGGGGCCTATCAAAAATGTAAAAGAATTATTAAAATTTGCTAGAACAATTAATGAAATGTCTTAGTAGTAACACGAGATAAAAGAAAATAGAAATAAGAAAGCAAGTGTATAAAATGAATTATTTTAATGATTAGTTGTCATAGTCAATAAATGTCATGTTAATGATTATGAATAAAACAATTAATGATAATAGATGTCAATAAGAGTGAAGAAGATAGAAGGGTAAATGTTTAAATGATATATATGTGAAGACAATTAATAGAATTGTGAGAGAAATATTCAAGTTGTATGTATTTAAGATCATGTTTACGTAAGGACAACTTACAAGCTTAGTATAAGATTGTATAATATAATTATGTTCCAAGATGTTAGTAAATAGAAAAGAAAAAATGTTTTTTTTTTTTTGAAAATGCTAGCGAGATATCAGAAAATATGGACTAACCAGAGACAGTAATAATAAAATAGGTTAGAAAACTATAGTGAATTAGGATATAGAAATACGTATTATTATTATTAATACCAATGTGCTATTTATAATTTAGTGATGATAGAAAGTATGATGGTCACTAAGAATTCTATATATATGTGGTAAGTTTTTTAAAGTCAATTAATGTGGAGATATTGATGCATATTTTAGTAATTTGTGACATAAAAATTAAATGTATTAAAGGATACAAAGAAAATTAATCCTAAAGGCAAGAAATATTAATACCAGTATCGAATAATTTGTGTAATTGAATTTTGTAGATATTGAAATATTATATGAAGAATAGTTAAGGAGAATTACAAATTTAATTTAAGATTTTGACTAAATATAAATTTGTAAATATAATACCATGTTAATTTGAGTGAAAAAAAAAACGGATTCATTTAGGATGTCGAAAGCTAAAGTACTTTAGAAGGGATGGGGTGTGTTTACCATTATGTAACGAACCTTTTCTGTTACGCTGAGACTAGGTCAACGACGAAATGTAAACAACACTATACTAGGTCAATGAAGAACGAGCCACTACAAGGCAACACAGAGTACGCATATTGGGACGCAGATTTTGGCATTTAAACCTTCCTGAAAGGGCGCAAAATTTTGGATCAATTTTGGATGTACAGAGTCCATCCAAACTGACAATATTTGGGGACAATATAACAAAAACAAAACAAAAAATTCGAAAAGTTTTATTTTATAATTTGCAGTAAGGAATGTCGCTGAAAGCAATAACGAAGGGTGTATGTGTGGAAAACATATTTTGTAAGGGACAAAAGGGGAACGAGCAAGCACGCTGTAGTGACGGACAGGTCATAAATTTTGTAGGCAGCTACAACGCCTACCCTGTGAACAGAGTTCACTGCTCCCGGTACGTAGAACACCAGTTTTTTGTGAAAACACATTGATTCCATAGAAAACTACATACAATGTGTACAGAGCCATTAAAGGAGAAAAGGCTTAACAATGGTCAAGCATACATGTGTACGCCAGCTGTCAGGAGAAAGCGACGAAGGGTGGATTGATTTGAAGGACTCCAGCGGTCGATGACAGGGTTTTGACCTTACTTGGAAACGAAAGCGCAGAGAGTACGTCCAAACTCAAGGATGGGGTGTTGCCTGGCAACTAAAAGAAAAAACCAACTTTCAAAAAAGGGTAGGCGAGGCCCTTGAACAACAATAGATAATAACGGCAGAGCGACGAAGTTAAGAAACAATGAAAATGGAAGAGAAACTCAGAGTTGTCACTGAAGATTTTAGAAAAAACGACAGATACAATTTATTGCTGCGTTGTCTGGAAATGACAACGACCTCAAAATATGAAGCAAGGGAAGAAGCTGGTGGAGAACCAGAAGCCCTATCAGAGAACGCCTTTGAAAAAATAGGTGGTATTTGGACTTGGAGGGAAAAATATGAAACCAATAAGGACACGGCGTCGTTGGAATCAGGAGTCTGGTGGGAGATTTGGTAAGGAAAATATAGGAAGGAGACAGGAACGCGCTCAGAGAGTTCTAACAAAATTTCGGACGCGATCGGAGTGAAGTCGGTGACGGGAGAAATTAGCATTTTATCGAACTTAGAATAATTTGATACACAGTGTGAGAAGGTAGTTTTCGAACTTATAACAAAAATTAATACAGTCATTACAAGCGAACGAACTATGAAGTAGAGTCACACTATTAGCCTACCAGTGAACATTAACTGAAACAAATAGTAATCAGACAATAGTGTAATTTCAGTGTATAAAAAAAACACTTTACAACAATAACTTTTAAGAACGTTTAACAACACAACTACATTCATGAACACTTAATAACCAGAAATACCGCAACAAAGGTGCGTGATATTAATTCAGATTTGAAATAATTTACGATGTCGATGTACAACAAAGAATGCTAACTTTTATTCATAAATTATAATCCGAATGCGTGGAGTTGGTGAGTGAAGTGTCTGTGAGTGACATCGTGGAATTCATCCAGTGCCATCTATCATCTGGAGGAGTTATCTGCACGATTCTAGAACGATCGACATGAGAGAATCGTCACCGCAACCACCGAGTGATTGGATATTCGAATACCAAGTATAGTAAAACATGTCTTAATTAATTTAGATCCACTGTCTGTCATCTCAAAGAATCCACACACAATAAAATTCAATAAAGTAATCGCAAAGGAATTAAAGAAATCGATTCTAAAGTTTGTGTAGAAGTAAAATTATCATTGTTTATCAGTTTGGAGTAATGTTTATTTCCAAGTTCTAAATGAATCCGTAATTACAAAATATAGTAACAACTTAAGAGATATTCATATTAAGAATTTATAAGATGAAGCTAAACATTATAAGTTACTTAAGTACTAAACGCAATTGATGAATGATCATTAATATGCAACAATTAGATTGAGTTTGGATAACTAATTTTATTAATGTATTATTTTGATATTTACAATTTAATGACTATTTGATAGTTACAATTTAATGAGTATTCAATTTTATTAATGTATTATTGTTTGATATTTACGATTCAGCCATGAGTATTAAATTTTGGTAATGTGTTAATTTTATATATTTACAAGTACTAATGAGTACGTAGAATTTTGTGCTATCTTAATATTTACAAGTAATAGCAAACTAATGTGAATAAATTTAAGAGTTATCAGTAGAAATGAGCATTTATTATTTTAACCCTGAGGTAAAGAGAATAAACAGTAATTAATGTTAAAATTGACGCACACAACGTCAAACATATAAAAATAATGTTAAATTGGCGTCCACACGCGGGACATTAAATAGATAATAACAAAATTTATTGTTAAATTGTCGCCGCACCGCACGGCTTGATAAAATAGTAAGCTAGGGCAGTGACAGACAGTGGCTAGCAATAAGTTTAAAATAAGTACATGTAAGTAGCTTAAGCTATATTTTGTTGTCGTATATCGGTCTCTAAGTCTCTGAATGATAACCCGAAGACAAGCTAAAATGGCATCTAGTGGAGAGAATTCAAATGAGTTTGATATCAATAACCAGATGGGCTATGAGCAGCCTGAGGACGGAAACGTAATGAATGAAGAAAGCTCAACAACCGGTGTAGGAACTAGGGCCGGGGGACCGCAATCACAGTCGCAGTCATCTGAAGCAAGTTTTCAAATGTTAATGGCATGGATGAAACAACAATTTGAAGAATCGGAAAGGAAGAGAGAAGAAGAAACGAAAAAATTACATGAAGAAACAAGAAAGCACATAGACGAAAAGATTGAAGAAACGAAAAAACAGAATGAAGAAATAGGTAAACAACTCTTCGAGAAATTAGACAAAGAAATAGAGTTAATGAGAAGAGATTTACGAGGACAAAACCACCAGGTGGGTACTGATTTACAAAAACAATCAGAAAAATTGGAAGAAAACAAATTAGATGGAAATACTATGGATCAAATTGACACCGAGTATCAATCTTCAACAACTGAAGCATTGTCTGCACATCATGCCTCAAGATCAAAAGAAAGTTCTACAATTATTAATGGTAGATATGAAGATGATAAAGACACTTGTACTGTGTTTGTTAGCAACTTACCAAACACAACTACAAAAAAGAAAATAATCAAATATTTCAGGAAGTTTGGTACGGTTGTAAATACGAGATTGCGATAAGCTGCAGTATCAGATCCACGATTTCCCAAAAGACGTACTGTTATTAAGAAAGAGTTTCATAAAGAAAGAATAAATATCCATGCATATGTACGTTTTACTGATGAAAATAGTGCATATCGTGCGTTGGAAGCAAATGGTAATGTGTATGAGGGTTACCACCTGAGAATTGAGTCAGCTAACACGAAGGCTGAAGAAAAGCAGAGAACTAAAAAGAAAAAATTGAGTACAACAATTAATATTACCAGTACTGATAGAAAAATTAGAAGTAGGACTGGGGAAGTACGTAAAAATTTTGAAACCAAACCTGAGATTAAGAAGATGAAAAACCGTTCTGATGAGTATCAAGGGCTAACTGCGTTAGCACGAAAGAAGAAAAGGATGAAATTTGCTGGACTATTCAAGAATATTGTGAAGATTGGTATGAGAACGAAAGGAAGATTTCAAGCGATGGAGATGAGATGTCTTAGAAGTCATGAAAACAAAACATCATTATGTGAGTACGCGGACAGGAAAACGAAAATAATTAAAACGCCACAAGCTGTCAAAAAACGTATTTGTAAGAGGGTTGAAAAGAAGAAACGACAAAAAAAAACCCAGCGCGTACATAAATAATGGTAATATGACCGGGGGAAGTTGTCGAAAAAAAGAGGGGGAGAACCACTTTCAACACTATCATAAAAGAGAGAGAGCGAGAGAGCTCATAAAATTCTTTAGGTGTCAACGGCCGACTGCAGGGTAAGTGTGAAACGAAACTCACGAATCCAATACCCTTACTAATTACCAACCCAACAAAATGTGTTGTAACGGAACTCACTTAACAAAACGTACAACTATGCCTCCACAAATAGAAAATTAAAAGTAATTAAAGGTAACGGATTAAAGAAAACAATCTTAAGAATATCCGAAAATTTAATAATTAAGTTAGATAATATTGGGTAAAATACCTTAGATAAGACTGGTTGTGTAAGATTACATTAAACGAAGAAAATAAATAGATATGAATATAATATGAATAAAATTAAATAAATGGTAAATAAAAACATTGCCGTGAAAGTACGGAATATTAATGAAGAAAATTAATAGCGAATTAAATAGTAAGATGAGTTATACGAAGGAGCAGAAGGAAATTGATCATTAAGGAATGAAGGTCACGAATGGATAAACAAATGAGAATTATGCATACCCAAGAATTAATTGATATGGATTGAAACAAAAGCACCACCAGGGCATGACAACATGATGAACCCGAGAAAAAAAAATGGAATTTCCTCGACCAAAAGGCACCAGAAGGCTGAAGTAGCTGTGATTAAGGAATGCTTGGAATGGGATTATTAAGAATATACCCAAAGCACCGATATCCAATCTCTGGGAACTGCAAGTAAAGGGGTACGGGGTTATGTAATAATGTCCAGATGCCTGGTAGGTAGATCGTTTGCAATTGCCTTGTATAGAATAGAAATATCATTCAGAAGCTTAGGGGGGGGGGCCTATCAAAAATGTAAAAGAATTATTAAAATTTGCTAGAACAATTAATGAAATGTCTTAGTAGTAACACGAGATAAAAGAAAATAGAAATAAGAAAGCAAGTGTATAAAATGAATTATTTTAATGATTAGTTGTCATAGTCAATAAATGTCATGTTAATGATTATGAATAAAACAATTAATGATAATAGATGTCAATAAGAGTGAAGAAGATAGAAGGGTAAATGTTTAAATGATATATATGTGAAGACAATTAATAGAATTGTGAGAGAAATATTCAAGTTGTATGTATTTAAGATCATGTTTACGTAAGGACAACTTACAAGCTTAGTATAAGATTGTATAATATAATTATGTTCCAAGATGTTAGTAAATAGAAAAGAAAAAATGTTTTTTTTTTTGAAAAGCTAGCGAGATATCAGAAAATATGGACTAACCAGAGACAGTAATAATAAAATAGGTTAGAAAACTATAGTGAATTAGGATATAGAAATACGTATTATTATTATTAATACCAATTTGCTATTTATAATTTAGTGATGATAGAAAGTATGATGGTCACTAAGAATTCTATATATATGTGGTAAGTTTTTTAAAGTCAATTAATGTGGAGATATTGATGCATATTTTAGTAATTTGTGACATAAAAATTAAATGTATTAAAGGATACAAAGAAAATTAATCCTAAAGGCAAGAAATATTAATACCAGTATCGAATAATTTGTGTAATTGAATTTTGTAGATATTGAAATATTATATGAAGAATAGTTAAGGAGAATTACAAATTTAATTTAAGATTTTGACTAAATATAAATTTGTAAATATAATACCATGTTAATTTGAGTGAAAAAAAAAAACGGATTCATTTAGGATGTCGAAAGCTAAAGTACTTTAGAAGGGATGGGGTGTGTTTACCATTATGTAACGAACCTTTTCTGTTACGCTGAGACCAGGTCAACGACGAAATGTAAACAACACTATACTAGGTCAATGAAGAACGAGCCACTACAAGGCAACACAGAGTACGCATATTGGGACGCAGATTTTGGCATTTAAACCTTACTGAAAGGGCGCAAAATTTTGGATCAATTTTGGATGTACAGAGTCCATCCAAACTGACAAAATTTGGGGACAATATAACAAAAACAAAACAAAAAATTCGAAAAGTTTTATTTTATAATTTGCAGTAAGGAATGTCGCTGAAAGCAATAACGAAGGGTGTATGTGTGGAAAACATATTTTGTAAGGGACAAAAGGGGAACGAGCAAGCACGCTGTAGTGACGGACAGGTCATAAATTTTGTAGGCAGCTACAACGCCTACCCTGTGAACAGAGTTCACTGCTCCCGGTACGTAGAACACCAGTTTTTTGTGAAAACACATTGATTCCATAGAAAACTACATACAATGTGTACAGAGCCATTAAAGGAGAAAAGGCTTAACAATGGTCAAGCATACATGTGTACGCCAGCTGTCAGGAGAAAGCGACGAAGGGTGGATTGATTTGAAGGACTCCAGCGGTCGATGACAGGGTTTTGACCTTACTTGGAAACGAAAGCGCAGAGAGTACGTCCAAACTCAAGGATGGGGTGTTGCCTGGCAACTAAAAGAAAAAACCAACTTTCAAAAAAGGGTAGGCGAGGCCCTTGAACAACAATAGATATTAACGGCAAAGCGACGAAGTTAAGAAACAATGAAAATGGAAGAGAAACTCAGAGTTGTCACTGAAGATTTTAGAAAAAACGACAGATACAATTTATTGCTGCGTTGTCTGGAAATGACAACGACCTCAAAATATGAAGCAAGGGAAGAAGCTGGTGGGGAACCAGAAGCCCTATCAGAGAACGCCTTTGAAAAAATAGGTGGTATTTGGACTTGGAGGGAAAAATATGAAACCAATAAGGACACGGCGTCGTTGGAATCAGGAGTCTGGTGGGAGATTTGGTAAGGAAAATATAGGAAGGAGACAGGAACGCGCTCAGAGAGTTCTAACAAAATTTCGGACGCGATCGGAGTGAAGTCGGTGACGGGAGAAATTAGCATTTTATCGAACTTAGAATAATTTGATACACAGTGTGAGAAGGTAGTTTTCGAACTTATAACAAAAATTAATACAGTCATTACAAGCGAACGAACTATGAAGTAGAGTCACACTATTAGCCTACCAGTGAACATTAACTGAAACAAATAGTAATCAGACAATAATGTAATTTCAGTGTATAAAAAAAACACTTTACAACAATAACTTTTAAGAACGTTTAACAACACAACTACATTCATGAACACTTAATAACCAGAAATACCGCAACAAAGGTGCGTGATATTAATTCAGATTTGAAATAATTTACGATGTCGATGTACAACAAAGAATGCTAACTTTTATTCATAAATTATAATCCGAATGCGTGGAGTTGGTGAGTGAAGTGTCTGTGAGTGACATCGTGGAATTCATCCAGTGCCATCTATCATCTGGAGGAGTTATCTGCACGATTCTAGAACGATCGACATGAGAGAATCGTCACCGCAACCACCGAGTGATTGGATATTCGAATACCAAGTATAGTAAAACATGTCTTAATTAATTTAGATCCACTGTCTGTCATCTCAAAGAATCCACACACAATAAAATTCAATAAAGTAATCGCAAAGGAATTAAAGAAATCGATTCTAAAGTTTGTGTAGAAGTAAAATTATCATTGTTTATCAGTTTGGAGTAATGTTTATTTCCAAGTTCTAAATGAATCCGTAATTACAAAATATAGTAACAACTTAAGAGATATTCATATTAAGAATTTATAAGATGAAGCTAAACATTATAAGTTACTTAAGTACTAAACGCAATTGATGAATGATCATTAATATGCAACCATTAGATTGAGTTTGGATAACTAATTTTATTAATGTATTATTTTGATATTTACAATTTAATGACTATTTGATAGTTACAATTTAATGAGTATTCAATTTTATTAATGTATTATTGTTTGATATTTACGATTCAGCCATGAGTATTAAATTTTGGTAATGTGTTAATTTTATATATTTACAAGTACTAATGAGTACGTAGAATTTTGTGCTATCTTAATATTTACAAGTAATAGCAAACTAATGTGAATAAATTTAAGAGTTATCAGTAGAAATGAGCATTTATTATTTTAACCCTGAGGTAAAGAGAATAAACAGTAATTAATGTTAAAATTGACGCACACAACGTCAAACATATAAAAATAATGTTAAATTGGCGTCCACACGCGGGACATTAAATAGATAATAACAAAATTTATTGTTAAATTGTCGCCGCACCGCACGGCTTGATAAAATAGTAAGCTAGGGCAGTGACAGACAGTGGCTAGCAATAAGTTTAAAATAAGTACATGTAAGTAGCTTAAGCTATATTTTGTTGTCGTATATCGGTCTCTAAGTCTCTGAATGATAACCCGAAGACAAGCTAAAATGGCATCTAGTGGAGAGAATTCAAATGAGTTTGATATCAATAACCAGATGGGCTATGAGCAGCCTGAGGACGGAAACGTAATGAATGAAGAAAGCTCAACAACCGGTGTAGGAACTAGGGCCGGGGGACCGCAATCACAGTCGCAGTCATCTGAAGCAAGTTTTCAAATGTTAATGGCATGGATGAAACAACAATTTGAAGAATCGGAAAGGAAGAGAGAAGAAGAAACGAAAAAATTACATGAAGAAACAAGAAAGCACATAGACGAAAAGATTGAAGAAACGAAAAAACAGAATGAAGAAATAGGTAAACAACTCTTCGAGAAATTAGACAAAGAAATAGAGTTAATGAGAAGAGATTTACGAGGACAAAACCACCAGGTGGGTACTGATTTACAAAAACAATCAGAAAAATTGGAAGAAAACAAATTAGATGGAAATACTATGGATCAAATTGACACCGAGTATCAATCTTCAACAACTGAAGCATTGTCTGCACATCATGCCTCAAGATCAAAAGAAAGTTCTACAATTATTAATGGTAGATATGAAGATGATAAAGACACTTGTACTGTGTTTGTTAGCAACTTACCAAACACAACTACAAAAAAGAAAATAATCAAATATTTCAGGAAGTTTGGTACGGTTGT
This sequence comes from Magicicada septendecula, assembly GCA_034769895.1. NCBI lineage: Eukaryota > Metazoa > Arthropoda > Insecta > Hemiptera > Cicadidae > Magicicada > Magicicada septendecula. The sequence continues at coordinate 13,727,024 of CM068375.1, forward strand.
AAATACGAGATTGCGATATGCTGCAGTATCAGATCCACGATTTCCCAAAAGACGTACTGTTATTAAGAAAGAGTTTCATAAAGAAAGAATAAATATCCATGCATATGTACGTTTTACTGATGAAAATAGTGCATATCGTGCGTTGGAAGCAAATGGTAATGTGTATGAGGGTTACCACCTGAGAATTGAGTCAGCTAACACGAAGGCTGAAGAAAAGCAGAGAACTAAAAAGAAAAAATTGAGTACAACAATTAATATTACCAGTACTGATAGAAAAATTAGAAGTAGGACTGGGGAAGTACGTAAAAATTTTGAAACCAAACCTGAGATTAAGAAGATGAAAAACCGTTCTGATGAGTATCAAGGGCGAACTGCGTTAGCACGAAAGAAGAAAAGGATGAAATTTGCTGGACTATTCAAGAATATTGTGAAGATTGGTATGAGAACGAAAGGAAGATTTCAAGCGATGGGGATGAGATGTCTTAGAAGTCATGAAAACAAAACATCATTATGTGAGTACGCGGACAGGAAAACGAAAATAATTAAAACGCCACAAGCTGTCAAAAAACGTATTTGTAAGAGGGTTGAAAAGAAGAAACGACAAAAAAAACCCAGCGCGTACATAAATAATGGTAATATGACCGGGGGAAGTTGTCGAAAAAAAGAGGGGGAGAACCACTTTCAACACTATCATAAAAGAGAGAGAGCGAGAGAGCTCATAAAATTCTTTAGGTGTCAACGGCCGACTGCAGGGTAAGTGTGAAACGAAACTCACGAATCCAATACCCTTACTAATTACCAACCCAACAAAATGTGTTGTAACGGAACTCACTTAACAAAACGTACAACTATGCCTCCACAAATAGAAAATTAAAAGTAATTAAAGGTAACGGATTAAAGAAAACAATCTTAAGAATATCCGAAAATTTAATAATTAAGTTAGATAATATTGGGTAAAATACCTTAGATAAGACTGGTTGTGTAAGATTACATTAACCGAAGAAAATAAATAGATATGAATATAATATGAATAAAATTAAATAAATGGTAAATAAAAACATTGCCGTGAAAGTACGGAATATTAATGAAGAAAATTAATAGCGAATTAAATAGTAAGATGAGTTATACGAAGGAGCAGAAGGAAATTGATCATTAAGGAATGAAGGTCACGAATGGATAAACAAATGAGAATTATGCATACCCAAGAATTAATTGATATGGATTGAAACAAAAGCACCACCAGGGCATGACAACATGATGAACCCGAGAAAAAAAAATGGAATTTCCTCGACCAAAAGGCACCAGAAGGCTGAAGTAGCTGTGATTAAGGAATGCTTGGAATGGGATTATTAAGAATATACTCAAAGCACCGATATCCAATCTCTGGGAACTGCAAGTAAAGGGGTACGGGGTTATGTAATAATGTCCAGATGCCTGGTAGGTAGATCGTTTGCAATTGCCTTGTATAGAATAGAAATATCATTCAGAAGCTTAGGGGGGGGCCTATCAAAAATGTAAAAGAATTATTAAAATTTGCTAGAACAATTAATGAAATGTCTTAGTAGTAACACGAGATAAAAGAAAATAGAAATAAGAAAGCAAGTGTATAAAATGAATTATTTTAATGATTAGTTGTCATAGTCAATAAATGTCATGTTAATGATTATGAATAAAACAATTAATGATAATAGATGTCAATAAGAGTGAAGAAGATAGAAGGGTAAATGTTTAAATGATATATATGTGAAGACAATTAATAGAATTGTGAGAGAAATATTCAAGTTGTATGTATTTAAGATCATGTTTACGTAAGGACAACTTACAAGCTTAGTATAAGATTGTATAATATAATTATGTTCCAAGATGTTAGTAAATAGAAAAGAGAAAATGTTTTTTTTTTTTGAAAATGCTAGCGAGATATCAGAAAATATGGACTAACCAGAGACAGTAATAATAAAATAGGTTAGAAAACTATAGTGAATTAGGATATAGAAATACGTATTATTATTATTAATACCAATGTGCTATTTATAATTTAGTGATGATAGAAAGTATGATGGTCACTAAGAATTCTATATATATGTGGTAAGTTTTTTAAAGTCAATTAATGTGGAGATATTGATGCATATTTTAGTAATTTGTGACATAAAAATTAAATGTATTAAAGGATACAAAGAAAATTAATCCTAAAGGCAAGAAATATTAATACCAGTATCGAATAATTTGTGTAATTGAATTTTGTAGATATTGAAATATTATATGAAGAATAGTTAAGGAGAATTACAAATTTAATTTAAGATTTTGACTAAATATAAATTTGTAAATATAATACCATGTTAATTTGAGTGAAAAAAAAAAACGGATTCATTTAGGATGTCGAAAGCTAAAGTACTTTAGAAGGGATGGGGTGTGTTTACCATTATGTAACGAACCTTTTCTGTTACGCTGAGACTAGGTCAACGACGAAATGTAAACAACACTATACTAGGTCAATGAAGAACGAGCCACTACAAGGCAACACAGAGTACGCATATTGGGACGCAGATTTTGGCATTTAAACCTTACTGAAAGGGCGCAAAATTTTGGATCAATTTTGGATGTACAGAGTCCATCCAAACTGACAAAATTTGGGGACAATATAACAAAAACAGAAACAAAAAAATTCGAAAAGTTTTATTTTATAATTTGCAGTAAGGAATGTCGCTGAAAGCAATAACGAAGGGTGTATGTGTGGAAAACATATTTTGTAAGGGACAAAAGGGGAACGAGCAAGCACGCTGTAGTGACGGACAGGTCATAAATTTTGTAGGCAGCTACAACGCCTACCCTGTGAACAGAGTTCACTGCTCCCGGTACGTAGAACACCAGTTTTTTGTGAAAACACATTGATTCCATAGAAAACTACATACAATGTGTACAGAGCCATTAAAGGAGAAAAGGCTTAACAATGGTCAAGCATACATGTGTACGCCAGCTGTCAGGAGAAAGCGACGAAGGGTGGATTGATTTGAAGGACTCCAGCGGTCGATGACAGGGTTTTGACCTTACTTGGAAACGAAAGCGCAGAGAGTACGTCCAAACTCAAGGATGGGGTGTTGCCTGGCAACTAAAAGAAAAAACCAACTTTCAAAAAAGGGTAGGCGAGGCCCTTGAACAACAATAGATAATAACGGCAGAGCGACGAAGTTAAGAAACAATTAAAATGGAAGAGAAACTCAGAGTTGTCACTGAAGATTTTAGAAAAAACGACAGATACAATTTATTGCTGCGTTGTCTGGAAATGACAACGACCTCAAAATATGAAGCAAGGGAAGAAGCTGGTGGGGAACCAGAAGCCCTATCAGAGAACGCCTTTGAAAAAATAGGTGGTATTTGGACTTGGAGGGAAAAATATGAAACCAATAAGGACACGGCGTCGTTGGAATCAGGAGTCTGGTGGGAGATTTGGTAAGGAAAATATAGGAAGGAGACAGGAACGCGCTCAGAGAGTTCTAACAAAATTTCGGACGCGATCGGAGTGAAGTCGGTGACGGGAGAAATTAGCATTTTATCGAACTTAGAATAATTTGATACACAGTGTGAGAAGGTAGTTTTCGAACTTATAACAAAAATTAATACAGTCATTACAAGCGAACGAACTATGAAGTAGAGTCACACTATTAGCCTACCAGTGAACATTAACTGAAACAAATAGTAATCAGACAATAATGTAATTTCAGTGTATAAAAAAAACACTTTACAACAATAACTTTTAAGAACGTTTAACAACACAACTACATTCATGAACACTTAATAACCAGAAATACCGCAACATAGGTGCGTGATATTAATTCAGATTTGAAATAATTTACGATGTCGATGTACAACAAAGAATGCTAACTTTTATTCATAAATTATAATCCGAATGCGTGGAGTTGGTGAGTGAAGTGTCTGTGAGTGACATCGTGGAATTCATCCAGTGCCATCTATCATCTGGAGGAGTTATCTGCACGATTCTAGAACGATCGACATGAGAGAATCGTCACCGCAACCACCGAGTGATTGGATATTCGAATACCAAGTATAGTAAAACATGTCTTAATTAATTTAGATCCACTGTCTGTCATCTCAAAGAATCCACACACAATAAAATTCAATAAAGTAATCGCAAAGGAATTAAAGAAATCGATTCTAAAGTTTGTGTAGAAGTAAAATTATCATTGTTTATCAGTTTGGAGTAATGTTTATTTCCAAGTTCTAAATGAATCCGTAATTACAAAATATAGTAACAACTTAAGAGATATTCATATTAAGAATTTATAAGATGAAGCTAAACATTATAAGTTACTTAAGTACTAAACGCAATTGATGAATGATCATTAATATGCAACCATTAGATTGAGTTTGGATAACTAATTTTATTAATGTATTATTTTGATATTTACAATTTAATGACTATTTGATAGTTACAATTTAATGAGTATTCAATTTTATTAATGTATTATTGTTTGATATTTACGATTCAGCCATGAGTATTAAATTTTGGTAATGTGTTAATTTTATATATTTACAAGTACTAATGAGTACGTAGAATTTTGTGCTATCTTAATATTTACAAGTAATAGCAAACTAATGTGAATAAATTTAAGAGTTATCAGTAGAAATGAGCATTTATTATTTTAACCCTGAGATAAAGAGAATAAACAGTAATTAATGTTAAAATTGACGCACACAACGTCAAACATATAAAAATAATGTTAAATTGGCGTCCACACGCGGGACATTAAATAGATAATAACAAAATTTATTGTTAAATTGTCGCCGCACCGCACGGCTTGATAAAATAGTAAGCTAGGGCAGTGACAGACAGTGGCTAGCAATAAGTTTAAAATAAGTACATGTAAGTAGCTTAAGCTATATTTTGTTGTCGTATATCGGTCTCTAAGTCTCTGAATGATAACCCGAAGACAAGCTAAAATGGCATCTAGTGGAGAGAATTCAAATGAGTTTGATATCAATAACCAGATGGGCTATGAGCAGCCTGAGGACGGAAACGTAATGAATGAAGAAAGCTCAACAACCGGTGTAGGAACTAGGGCCGGGGGACCGCAATCACAGTCGCAGTCATCTGAAGCAAGTTTTCAAATGTTAATGGCATGGATGAAACAACAATTTGAAGAATCGGAAAGGAAGAGAGAAGAAGAAACGAAAAAATTACATGAAGAAACAAGAAAGCACATAGACGAAAAGATTGAAGAAACGAAAAAACAGAATGAAGAAATAGGTAAACAACTCTTCGAGAAATTAGACAAAGAAATAGAGTTAATGAGAAGAGATTTACGAGGACAAAACCACCAGGTGGGTACTGATTTACAAAAACAATCAGAAAAATTGGAAGAAAACAAATTAGATGGAAATACTATGGATCAAATTGACACCGAGTATCAATCTTCAACAACTGAAGCATTGTCTGCACATCATGCCTCAAGATCAAAAGAAAGTTCTACAATTATTAATGGTAGATATGAAGATGATAAAGACACTTGTACTGTGTTTGTTAGCAACTTACCAAACACAACTACAAAAAAGAAAATAATCAAATATTTCAGGAAGTTTGGTACGGTTGTAAATACGAGATTGCGATAAGCTGCAGTATCAGATCCACGATTTCCCAAAAGACGTACTGTTATTAAGAAAGAGTTTCATAAAGAAAGAATAAATATCCATGCATATGTACGTTTTACTGATGAAAATAGTGCATATCGTGCGTTGGAAGCAAATGGTAATGTGTATGAGGGTTACCACCTGAGAATTGAGTCAGCTAACACGAAGGCTGAAGAAAAGCAGAGAACTAAAAAGAAAAAATTGAGTACAACAATTAACATTACCAGTACTGATAGAAAAATTAGAAGTAGGACTGGGGAAGTACGTAAAAATTTTGAAACCAAACCTGAGATTAAGAAGATGAAAAACCGTTCTGATGAGTATCAAGGGCGAACTGCGTTAGCACGAAAGAAGAAAAGGATGAAATTTGCTGGACTATTCAAGAATATTGTGAAGATTGGTATGAGAACGAAAGGAAGATTTCAAGCGATGGAGATGAGATGTCTTAGAAGTCATGAAAACAAAACATCATTATGTGAGTACGCGGACAGGAAAACGAAAATAATTAAAACGCCACAAGCTGTCAAAAAACGTATTTGTAAGAGGGTTGAAAAGAAGAAACGACAAAAAAAACCCAGCGCGTACATAAATAATGGTAATATGACCGGGGGAAGTTGTCGAAAAAAAGAGGGGGAGAACCACTTTCAACACTATCATAAAAGAGAGAGAGCGAGAGAGCTCATAAAATTCTTTAGGTGTCAACGGCCGACTGCAGGGTAAGTGTGAAACGAAACTCACGAATCCAATACCCTTACTAATTACCAACCCAACAAAATGTGTTGTAACGGAACTCACTTAACAAAACGTACAACTATGCCTCCACAAATAGAAAATTAAAAGTAATTAAAGGTAACGGATTAAAGAAAACAATCTTAAGAATATCCGAAAATTTAATAATTAAGTTAGATAATATTGGGTAAAATACCTTAGATAAGACTGGTTGTGTAAGATTACATTAACCGAAGAAAATAAATAGATATGAATATAATATGAATAAAATTAAATAAATGGTAAATAAAAACATTGCCGTGAAAGTACGGAATATTAATGAAGAAAATTAATAGCGAATTAAATAGTAAGATGAGTTATACGAAGGAGCAGAAGGAAATTGATCATTAAGGAATGAAGGTCACGAATGGATAAACAAATGAGAATTATGCATACCCAAGAATTAATTGATATGGATTGAAACAAAAGCACCACCAGGGCATGACAACATGATGAACCCGAGAAAAAAAAATGGAATTTCCTCGACCAAAAGGCACCAGAAGGCTGAAGTAGCTGTGATTAAGGAATGCTTGGAATGGGATTATTAAGAATATACCCAAAGCACCGATATCCAATCTCTGGGAACTGCAAGTAAAGGGGTACGGGGTTATGTAATAATGTCCAGATGCCTGGTAGGTAGATCGTTTGCAATTGCCTTGTATAGAATAGAAATATCATTCAGAAGCTTAGGGGGGGGGCCTATCAAAAATGTAAAAGAATTATTAAAATTTGCTAGAACAATTAATGAAATGTCTTAGTAGTAACACGAGATAAAAGAAAATAGAAATAAGAAAGCAAGTGTATAAAATGAATTATTTTAATGATTAGTTGTCATAGTCAATAAATGTCATGTTAATGATTATGAATAAAACAATTAATGATAATAGATGTCAATAAGAGTGAAGAAGATAGAAGGGTAAATGTTTAAATGATATATATGTGAAGACAATTAATAGAATTGTGAGAGAAATATTCAAGTTGTATGTATTTAAGATCATGTTTACGTAAGGACAACTTACAAGCTTAGTATAAGATTGTATAATATAATTATGTTCCAAGATGTTAGTAAATAGAAAAGAAAAAATGTTTTTTTTTTTTTGAAAAGCTAGCGAGATATCAGAAAATATGGACTAACCAGAGACAGTAATAATAAAATAGGTTAGAAAACTATAGTGAATTAGGATATAGAAATACGTATTATTATTATTAATACCAATTTGCTATTTATAATTTAGTGATGATAGAAAGTATGATGGTCACTAAGAATTCTATATATATGTGGTAAGTTTTTTAAAGTCAATTAATGTGGAGATATTGATGCATATTTTAGTAATTTGTGACATAAAAATTAAATGTATTAAAGGATACAAAGAAAATTAATCCTAAAGGCAAGAAATATTAATACCAGTATCGAATAATTTGTGTAATTGAATTTTGTAGATATTGAAATATTATATGAAGAATAGTTAAGGAGAATTACAAATTTAATTTAAGATTTTGACTAAATATAAATTTGTAAATATAATACCATGTTAATTTGAGTGAAAAAAAAAAACGGATTCATTTAGGATGTCGAAAGCTAAAGTACTTTAGAAGGGATGGGGTGTGTTTACCATTATGTAACGAACCTTTTCTGTTACGCTGAGACTAGGTCAACGACGAAATGTAAACAACACTATACTAGGTCAATGAAGAACGAGCCACTACAAGGCAACACAGAGTACGCATATTGGGACGCAGATTTTGGCATTTAAACCTTACTGAAAGGGCGCAAAATTTTGGATCAATTTTGGATGTACAGAGTCCATCCAAACTGACAAAATTTGGGGACAATATAACAAAAACAAAACAAAAAATTCGAAAAGTTTTATTTTATAATTTGCAGTAAGGAATGTCGCTGAAAGCAATAACGAAGGGTGTATGTGTGGAAAACATATTTTGTAAGGGACAAAAGGGGAACGAGCAAGCACGCTGTAGTGACGGACAGGTCATAAATTTTGTAGGCAGCTACAACGCCTACCCTGTGAACAGAGTTCACTGCTCCCGGTACGTAGAAGACCAGTTTTTTGTGAAAACACATTGATTCCATAGAAAACTACATACAATGTGTACAGAGCCATTAAAGGAGAAAAGGCTTAACAATGGTCAAGCATACATGTGTACGCCAGCTGTCAGGAGAAAGCGACGAAGGGTGGATTGATTTGAAGGACTCCAGCGGTCGATGACAGGGTTTTGACCTTACTTGGAAACGAAAGCGCAGAGAGTACGTCCAAACTCAAGGATGGGGTGTTGCCTGGCAACTAAAAGAAAAAACCAACTTTCAAAAAAGGGTAGGCGAGGCCCTTGAACAACAATAGATAATAACGGCAAAGCGACGAAGTTAAGAAACAATGAAAATGGAAGAGAAACTCAGAGTTGTCACTGAAGATTTTAGAAAAAACGACAGATACAATTTATTGCTGCGTTGTCTGGAAATGACAACGACCTCAAAATATGAAGCAAGGGAAGAAGCTGGTGGGGAACCAGAAGCCCTATCAGAGAACGCCTTTGAAAAAATAGGTGGTATTTGGACTTGGAGGGAAAAATATGAAACCAATAAGGACACGGCGTCGTTGGAATCAGGAGTCTGGTGGGAGATTTGGTAAGGAAAATATAGGAAGGAGACAGGAACGCGCTCAGAGAGTTCTAACAAAATTTCGGACGCGATCGGAGTGAAGTCGGTGACGGGAGAAATTAGCATTTTATCGAACTTAGAATAATTTGATACACAGTGTGAGAAGGTAGTTTTCGAACTTATAACAAAAATTAATACAGTCATTACAAGCGAACGAACTATGAAGTAGAGTCACACTATTAGCCTACCAGTGAACATTAACTGAAACAAATAGTAATCAGACAATAATGTAATTTCAGTGTATAAAAAAAACACTTTACAACAATAACTTTTAAGAACGTTTAACAACACAACTACATTCATGAACACTTAATAACCAGAAATACCGCAACAAAGGTGCGTGATATTAATTCAGATTTGAAATAATTTACGATGTCGATGTACAACAAAGAATGCTAACTTTTATTCATAAATTATAATCCGAATGCGTGGAGTTGGTGAGTGAAGTGTCTGTGAGTGACATCGTGGAATTCATCCAGTGCCATCTATCATCTGGAGGAGTTTTCTGCACGATTCTAGAACGATCGACATGAGAGAATCGTCACCGCAACCACCGAGTGATTGGATATTCGAATACCAAGTATAGTAAAACATGTCTTAATTAATTTAGATCCACTGTCTGTCATCTCAAAGAATCCACACACAATAAAATTCAATAAAGTAATCGCAAAGGAATTAAAGAAATCGATTCTAAAGTTTGTGTAGAAGTAAAATTATCATTGTTTATCAGTTTGGAGTAATGTTTATTTCCAAGTTCTAAATGAATCCGTAATTACAAAATATAGTAACAACTTAAGAGATATTCATATTAAGAATTTATAAGATGAAGCTAAACATTATAAGTTACTTAAGTACTAAACGCAATTGATGAATGATCATTAATATGCAACCATTAGATTGAGTTTGGATAACTAATTTTATTAATGTATTATTTTGATATTTACAATTTAATGACTATTTGATAGTTACAATTTAATGAGTATTCAATTTTATTAATGTATTATTGTTTGATATTTACGATTCAGCCATGAGTATTAAATTTTGGTAATGTGTTAATTTTATATATTTACAAGTACTAATGAGTACGTAGAATTTTGTGCTATCTTAATATTTACAAGTAATAGCAAACTAATGTGAATAAATTTAAGAGTTATCAGTAGAAATGAGCATTTATTATTTTAACCCTGAGATAAAGAGAATAAACAGTAATTAATGTTAAAATTGACGCACACAACGTCAAACATATAAAAATAATGTTAAATTGGCGTCCACACGCGGGACATTAAATAGATAATAACAAAATTTATTGTTAAATTGTCGCCGCACCGCACGGCTTGATAAAATAGTAAGCTAGGGCAGTGACAGACAGTGGCTAGCAATAAGTTTAAAATAAGTACATGTAAGTAGCTTAAGCTATATTTTGTTGTCGTATATCGGTCTCTAAGTCTCTGAATGATAACCCGAAGACAAGCTAAAATGGCATCTAGTGGAGAGAATTCAAATGAGTTTGATATCAATAACCAGATGGGCTATGAGCAGCCTGAGGACGGAAACGTAATGAATGAAGAAAGCTCAACAACCGGTGTAGGAACTAGGGCCGGGGGACCGCAATCACAGTCGCAGTCATCTGAAGCAAGTTTTCAAATGTTAATGGCATGGATGAAACAACAATTTGAAGAATCGGAAAGGAAGAGAGAAGAAGAAACGAAAAAATTACATGAAGAAACAAGAAAGCACATAGACGAAAAGATTGAAGAAACGAAAAAACAGAATGAAGAAATAGGTAAACAACTCTTCGAGAAATTAGACAAAGAAATAGAGTTAATGAGAAGAGATTTACGAGGACAAAACCACCAGGTGGGTACTGATTTACAAAAACAATCAGAAAAATTGGAAGAAAACAAATTAGATGGAAATACTATGGATCAAATTGACACCGAGTATCAATCTTCAACAACTGAAGCATTGTCTGCACATCATGCCTCAAGATCAAAAGAAAGTTCTACAATTATTAATGGTAGATATGAAGATGATAAAGACACTTGTACTGTGTTTGTTAGCAACTTACCAAACACAACTACAAAAAAGAAAATAATCAAATATTTCAGGAAGTTTGGTACGGTTGTAAATACGAGATTGCGATATGCTGCAGTATCAGATCCACGATTTCCCAAAAGACGTACTGTTATTAAGAAAGAGTTTCATAAAGAAAGAATAAATATCCATGCATATGTACGTTTTACTGATGAAAATAGTGCATATCGTGCGTTGGAAGCAAATGGTAATGTGTATGAGGGTTACCACCTGAGAATTGAGTCAGCTAACACGAAGGCTGAAGAAAAGCAGAGAACTAAAAAGAAAAAATTGAGTACAACAATTAATATTACCAGTACTGATAGAAAAATTAGAAGTAGGACTGGGGAAGTACGTAAAAATTTTGAAACCAAACCTGAGATTAAGAAGATGAAAAACCGTTCTGATGAGTATCAAGGGCGAACTGCGTTAGCACGAAAGAAGAAAAGGATGAAATTTGCTGGACTATTCAAGAATATTGTGAAGATTGGTATGAGAACGAAAGGAAGATTTCAAGCGATGGAGATGAGATGTCTTAGAAGTCATGAAAACAAAACATCATTATGTGAGTACGCGGACAGGAAAACGAAAATAATTAAAACGCCACAAGCTGTCAAAAAACGTATTTGTAAGAGGGTTGAAAAGAAGAAACGACAAAAAAAACCCAGCGCGTACATAAATAATGGTAATATGACCGGGGGAAGTTGTCGAAAAAAAGAGGGGGAGAACCACTTTCAACACTATCATAAAAGAGAGAGAGCGAGAGAGCTCATAAAATTCTTTAGGTGTCAACGGCCGACTGCAGGGTAAGTGTGAAACGAAACTCACGAATCCAATACCCTTACTAATTACCAACCCAACAAAATGTGTTGTAACGGAACTCACTTAACAAAACGTACAACTATGCCTCCACAAATAGAAAATTAAAAGTAATTAAAGGTAACGGATTAAAGAAAACAATCTTAAGAATATCCGAAAATTTAATAATTAAGTTAGATAATATTGGGTAAAATACCTTAGATAAGACTGGTTGTGTAAGATTACATTAACCGAAGAAAATAAATAGATATGAATATAATATGAATAAAATTAAATAAATGGTAAATAAAAACATTGCCGTGAAAGTACGGAATATTAATGAAGAAAATTAATAGCGAATTAAATAGTAAGATGAGTTATACGAAGGAGCAGAAGGAAATTGATCATTAAGGAATGAAGGTCACGAATGGATAAACAAATGAGAATTATGCATACCCAAGAATTAATTGATATGGATTGAAACAAAAGCACCACCAGGGCATGACAACATGATGAACCCGAGAAAAAAAAATGGAATTTCCTCGACCAAAAGGCACCAGAAGGCTGAAGTAGCTGTGATTAAGGAATGCTTGGAATGGGATTATTAAGAATATACCCAAAGCACCGATATCCAATCTCTGGGAACTGCAAGTAAAGGGGTACGGGGTTATGTAATAATGTCCAGATGCCTGGTAGGTAGATCGTTTGCAATTGCCTTGTATAGAATAGAAATATCATTCAGAAGCTTAGGGGGGGGGCCTATCAAAAATGTAAAAGAATTATTAAAATTTGCTAGAACAATTAATGAAATGTCTTAGTAGTAACACGAGATAAAAGAAAATAGAAATAAGAAAGCAAGTGTATAAAATGAATTATTTTAATGATTAGTTGTCATAGTCAATAAATGTCATGTTAATGATTATGAATAAAACAATTAATGATAATAGATGTCAATAAGAGTGAAGAAGATAGAAGGGTAAATGTTTAAATGATATATATGTGAAGACAATTAATAGAATTGTGAGAGAAATATTCAAGTTGTATGTATTTAAGATCATGTTTACGTAAGGACAACTTACAAGCTTAGTATAAGATTGTATAATATAATTATGTTCCAAGATGTTAGTAAATAGAAAAGAAAAAATGTTTTTTTTTTTTTGAAAATGCTAGCGAGATATCAGAAAATATGGACTAACCAGAGACAGTAATAATAAAATAGGTTAGAAAACTATAGTGAATTAGGATATAGAAATACGTATTATTATTATTAATACCAATGTGCTATTTATAATTTAGTGATGATAGAAAGTATGATGGTCACTAAGAATTCTATATATATGTGGTAAGTTTTTTAAAGTCAATTAATGTGGAGATATTGATGCATATTTTAGTAATTTGTGACATAAAAATTAAATGTATTAAAGGATACAAAGAAAATTAATCCTAAAGGCAAGAAATATTAATACCAGTATCGAATAATTTGTGTAATTGAATTTTGTAGATATTGAAATATTATATGAAGAATAGTTAAGGAGAATTACAAATTTAATTTAAGATTTTGACTAAATATAAATTTGTAAATATAATACCATGTTAATTTGAGTGAAAAAAAAAACGGATTCATTTAGGATGTCGAAAGCTAAAGTACTTTAGAAGGGATGGGGTGTGTTTACCATTATGTAACGAACCTTTTCTGTTACGCTGAGACTAGGTCAACGACGAAATGTAAACAACACTATACTAGGTCAATGAAGAACGAGCCACTACAAGGCAACACAGAGTACGCATATTGGGACGCAGATTTTGGCATTTAAACCTTCCTGAAAGGGCGCAAAATTTTGGATCAATTTTGGATGTACAGAGTCCATCCAAACTGACAATATTTGGGGACAATATAACAAAAACAAAACAAAAAATTCGAAAAGTTTTATTTTATAATTTGCAGTAAGGAATGTCGCTGAAAGCAATAACGAAGGGTGTATGTGTGGAAAACATATTTTGTAAGGGACAAAAGGGGAACGAGCAAGCACGCTGTAGTGACGGACAGGTCATAAATTTTGTAGGCAGCTACAACGCCTACCCTGTGAACAGAGTTCACTGCTCCCGGTACGTAGAACACCAGTTTTTTGTGAAAACACATTGATTCCATAGAAAACTACATACAATGTGTACAGAGCCATTAAAGGAGAAAAGGCTTAACAATGGTCAAGCATACATGTGTACGCCAGCTGTCAGGAGAAAGCGACGAAGGGTGGATTGATTTGAAGGACTCCAGCGGTCGATGACAGGGTTTTGACCTTACTTGGAAACGAAAGCGCAGAGAGTACGTCCAAACTCAAGGATGGGGTGTTGCCTGGCAACTAAAAGAAAAAACCAACTTTCAAAAAAGGGTAGGCGAGGCCCTTGAACAACAATAGATAATAACGGCAGAGCGACGAAGTTAAGAAACAATGAAAATGGAAGAGAAACTCAGAGTTGTCACTGAAGATTTTAGAAAAAACGACAGATACAATTTATTGCTGCGTTGTCTGGAAATGACAACGACCTCAAAATATGAAGCAAGGGAAGAAGCTGGTGGGGAACCAGAAGCCCTATCAGAGAACGCCTTTGAAAAAATAGGTGGTATTTGGACTTGGAGGGAAAAATATGAAACCAATAAGGACACGGCGTCGTTGGAATCAGGAGTCTGGTGGGAGATTTGGTAAGGAAAATATAGGAAGGAGACAGGAACGCGCTCAGAGAGTTCTAACAAAATTTCGGACGCGATCGGAGTGAAGTCGGTGACGGGAGAAATTAGCATTTTATCGAATAATTTGATACACAGTGTGAGAAGGTAGTTTTCGAACTTATAACAAAAATTAATACAGTCATTACAAGCGAACGAACTATGAAGTAGAGTCACACTATTAGCCTACCAGTGAACATTAACTGAAACAAATAGTAATCAGACAATAGTGTAATTTCAGTGTATAAAAAAAACACTTTACAACAATAACTTTTAAGAACGTTTAACAACACAACTACATTCATGAACACTTAATAACCAGAAATACCGCAACAAAGGTGCGTGATATTAATTCAGATTTGAAATAATTTACGATGTCGATGTACAACAAAGAATGCTAACTTTTATTCATAAATTATAATCCGAATGCGTGGAGTTGGTGAGTGAAGTGTCTGTGAGTGACATCGTGGAATTCATCCAGTGCCATCTATCATCTGGAGGAGTTATCTGCACGATTCTAGAACGATCGACATGAGAGAATCGTCACCGCAACCACCGAGTGATTGGATATTCGAATACCAAGTATAGTAAAACATGTCTTAATTAATTTAGATCCACTGTCTGTCATCTCAAAGAATCCACACACAATAAAATTCAATAAAGTAATCGCAAAGGAATTAAAGAAATCGATTCTAAAGTTTGTGTAGAAGTAAAATTATCATTGTTTATCAGTTTGGAGTAATGTTTATTTCCAAGTTCTAAATGAATCCGTAATTACAAAATATAGTAACAACTTAAGAGATATTCATATTAAGAATTTATAAGATGAAGCTAAACATTATAAGTTACTTAAGTACTAAACGCAATTGATGAATGATCATTAATATGCAACCATTAGATTGAGTTTGGATAACTAATTTTATTAATGTATTATTTTGATATTTACAATTTAATGACTATTTGATAGTTACAATTTAATGAGTATTCAATTTTATTAATGTATTATTGTTTGATATTTACGATTCAGCCATGAGTATTAAATTTTGGTAATGTGTTAATTTTATATATTTACAAGTACTAATGAGTACGTAGAATTTTGTGCTATCTTAATATTTACAAGTAATAGCAAACTAATGTGAATAAATTTAAGAGTTATCAGTAGAAATGAGCATTTATTATTTTAACCCTGAGGTAAAGAGAATAAACAGTAATTAATGTTAAAATTGACGCACACAACGTCAAACATATAAAAATAATGTTAAATTGGCGTCCACACGCGGGACATTAAATAGATAATAACAAAATTTATTGTTAAATTGTCGCCGCACCGCACGGCTTGATAAAATAGTAAGCTAGGGCAGTGATAGACAGTGGCTAGCAATAAGTTTAAAATAAGTACATGTAAGTAGCTTAAGCTATATTTTGTTGTCGTATATCGGTCTCTAAGTCTCTGAATGATAACCCGAAGACAAGCTAAAATGGCATCTAGTGGAGAGAATTCAAATGAGTTTGATATCAATAACCAGATGGGCTATGAGCAGCCTGAGGACGGAAACGTAATGAATGAAGAAAGCTCAACAACCGGTGTAGGAACTAGGGCCGGGGGACCGCAATCACAGTCGCAGTCATCTGAAGCAAGTTTTCAAATGTTAATGGCATGGATGAAACAACAATTTGAAGAATCGGAAAGGAAGAGAGAAGAAGAAACGAAAAAATTACATGAAGAAACAAGAAAGCACATAGACGAAAAGATTGAAGAAACGAAAAAACAGAATGAAGAAATAGGTAAACAACTCTTCGAGAAATTAGACAAAGAAATAGAGTTAATGAGAAGAGATTTACGAGGACAAAACCACCAGGTGGGTACTGATTTACAAAAACAAACAGAAAAATTGGAAGAAAACAAATTAGATGGAAATACTATGGATCAAATTGACACCGAGTATCAATCTTCAACAACTGAAGCATTGTCTGCACATCATGCCTCAAGATCAAAAGAAAGTTCTACAATTATTAATGGTAGATATGAAGATGATAAAGACACTTGTACTGTGTTTGTTAGCAACTTACCAAACACAACTACAAAAAAGAAAATAATCAAATATTTCAGGAAGTTTGGTACGGTTGTAAATACGAGATTGCGATATGCTGCAGTATCAGATCCACGATTTCCCAAAAGACGTACTGTTATTAAGAAAGAGTTTCATAAAGAAAGAATAAATATCCATGCATATGTACGTTTTACTGATGAAAATAGTGCATATCGTGCGTTGGAAGCAAATGGTAATGTGTATGAGGGTTACCACCTGAGAATTGAGTCAGCTAACACGAAGGCTGAAGAAAAGCAGAGAACTAAAAAGAAAAAATTGAGTACAACAATTAATATTACCAGTACTGATAGAAAAATTAGAAGTAGGACTGGGGAAGTACGTAAAAATTTTGAAACCAAACCTGAGATTAAGAAGATGAAAAACCGTTCTGATGAGTATCAAGGGCGAACTGCGTTAGCACGAAAGAAGAAAAGGATGAAATTTGCTGGACTATTCAAGAATATTGTGAAGATTGGTATGAGAACGAAAGGAAGATTTCAAGCGATGGAGATGAGATGTCTTAGAAGTCATGAAAACAAAACATCATTATGTGAGTACGCGGACAGGAAAACGAAAATAATTAAAACGCCACAAGCTGTCAAAAAACGTATTTGTAAGAGGGTTGAAAAGAAGAAACGACAAAAAAAACCCAGCGCGTACATAAATAATGGTAATATGACCGGGGGAAGTTGTCGAAAAAAAGAGGGGGAGAACCACTTTCAACACTATCATAAAAGAGAGAGAGCGAGAGAGCTCATAAAATTCTTTAGGTGTCAACGGCCGACTGCAGGGTAAGTGTGAAACGAAACTCACGAATCCAATACCCTTACTAATTACCAACCCAACAAAATGTGTTGTAACGGAACTCACTTAACAAAACGTGCAACTATGCCTCCACAAATAGAAAATTAAAAGTAATTAAAGGTAACGGATTAAAGAAAACAATCTTAAGAATATCCGAAAATTTAATAATTAAGTTAGATAATATTGGGTAAAATACCTTAGATAAGACTGGTTGTGTAAGATTACATTAACCGAAGAAAATAAATAGATATGAATATAATATGAATAAAATTAAATAAATGGTAAATAAAAACATTGCCGTGAAAGTACGGAATATTAATGAAGAAAATTAATAGCGAATTAAATAGTAAGATGAGTTATACGAAGGAGCAGAAGGAAATTGATCATTAAGGAATGAAGGTCACGAATGGATAAACAAATGAGAATTATGCATACCCAAGAATTAATTGATATGGATTGAAACAAAAGCACCACCAGGGCATGACAACATGATGAACCCGAGAAAAAAAAATGGAATTTCCTCGACCAAAAGGCACCAGAAGGCTGAAGTAGCTGTGATTAAGGAATGCTTGGAATGGGATTATTAAGAATATACCCAAAGCACCGATATCCAATCTCTGGGAACTGCAAGTAAAGGGGTACGGGGTTATGTAATAATGTCCAGATGCCTGGTAGGTAGATCGTTTGCAATTGCCTTGTATAGAATAGAAATATCATTCAGAAGCTTAGGGGGGGGGCCTATCAAAAATGTAAAAGAATTATTAAAATTTGCTAGAACAATTAATGAAATGTCTTAGTAGTAACACGAGATAAAAGAAAATAGAAATAAGAAAGCAAGTGTATAAAATGAATTATTTTAATGATTAGTTGTCATAGTCAATAAATGTCATGTTAATGATTATGAATAAAACAATTAATGATAATAGATGTCAATAAGAGTGAAGAAGATAGAAGGGTAAATGTTTAAATGATATATATGTGAAGACAATTAATAGAATTGTGAGAGAAATATTCAAGTTGTATGTATTTAAGATCATGTTTACGTAAGGACAACTTACAAGCTTAGTATAAGATTGTATAATATAATTATGTTCCAAGATGTTAGTAAATAGAAAAGAAAAAATGTTTTTTTTTTTTTGAAAATGCTAGCGAGATATCAGAAAATATGGACTAACCAGAGACAGTAATAATAAAATAGGTTAGAAAACTATAGTGAATTAGGATATAGAAATACGTATTATTATTATTAATACCAATGTGCTATTTATAATTTAGTGATGATAGAAAGTATGATGGTCACTAAGAATTCTATATATATGTGGTAAGTTTTTTAAAGTCAATTAATGTGGAGATATTGATGCATATTTTAGTAATTTGTGACATAAAAATTAAATGTATTAAAAGATACAAAGAAAATTAATCCTAAAGGCAAGAAATATTAATACCAGTATCGAATAATTTGTGTAATTGAATTTTGTAGATATTGAAATATTATATGAAGAATAGTTAAGGAGAATTACAAATTTAATTTAAGATTTTGACTAAATATAAATTTGTAAATATAATACCATGTTAATTTGAGTGAAAAAAGAAAACGGATTCATTTAGGATGTCGAAAGCTAAAGTACTTTAGAAGGGATGGGGTGTGTTTACCATTATGTAACGAACCTTTTCTGTTACGCTGAGACTAGGTCAACGACGAAATGTAAACAACACTATACTAGGTCAATGAAGAACGAGCCACTACAAGGCAACACAGAGTACGCATATTGGGACGCAGATTTTGGCATTTAAACCTTCCTGAAAGGGCGCAAAATTTTGGATCAATTTTGGATGTACAGAGTCCATCCAAACTGACAATATTTGGGGACAATATAACAAAAACAAAACAAAAAATTCGAAAAGTTTTATTTTATAATTTGCAGTAAGGAATGTCGCTGAAAGCAATAACGAAGGGTGTATGTGTGGAAAACATATTTTGTAAGGGACAAAAGGGGAACGAGCAAGCACGCTGTAGTGACGGACAGGTCATAAATTTTGTAGGCAGCTACAACGCCTACCCTGTGAACAGAGTTCACTGCTCCCGGTACGTAGAACACCAGTTTTTTGTGAAAACACATTGATTCCATAGAAAACTACATACAATGTGTACAGAGCCATTAAAGGAGAAAAGGCTTAACAATGGTCAAGCATACATGTGTACGCCAGCTGTCAGGAGAAAGCGACGAAGGGTGGATTGATTTGAAGGACTCCAGCGGTCGATGACAGGGTTTTGACCTTACTTGGAAACGAAAGCGCAGAGAGTACGTCCAAACTCAAGGATGGGGTGTTGCCTGGCAACTAAAAGAAAAAACCAACTTTCAAAAAAGGGTAGGCGAGGCCCTTGAACAACAATAGATAATAACGGCAGAGCGACGAAGTTAAGAAACAATGAAAATGGAAGAGAAACTCAGAGTTGTCACTGAAGATTTTAGAAAAAACGACAGATACAATTTATTGCTGCGTTGTCTGGAAATGACAACGACCTCAAAATATGAAGCAAGGGAAGAAGCTGGTGGGGAACCAGAAGCCCTATCAGAGAACGCCTTTGAAAAAATAGGTGGTATTTGGACTTGGATGGAAAAATATGAAACCAATAAGGACACGGCGTCGTTGGAATCAGGAGTCTGGTGGGAGATTTGGTAAGGAAAATATAGGAAGGAGACAGGAACGCGCTCAGAGAGTTCTAACAAAATTTCGGACGCGATCGGAGTGAAGTCGGTGACGGGAGAAATTAGCATTTTATCGAATAATTTGATACACAGTGTGAGAAGGTAGTTTTCGAACTTATAACAAAAATTAATACAGTCATTACAAGCGAACGAACTATGAAGTAGAGTCACACTATTAGCCTACCAGTGAACATTAACTGAAACAAATAGTAATCAGACAATAGTGTAATTTCAGTGTATAAAAAAAACACTTTACAACAATAACTTTTAAGAACGTTTAACAACACAACTACATTCATGAACACTTAATAACCAGAAATACCGCAACAAAGGTGCGTGATATTAATTCAGATTTGAAATAATTTACGATGTCGATGTACAACAAAGAATGCTAACTTTTATTCATAAATTATAATCCGAATGCGTGGAGTTGGTGAGTGAAGTGTCTGTGAGTGACATCGTGGAATTCATCCAGTGCCATCTATCATCTGGAGGAGTTATCTGCACGATTCTAGAACGATCGACATGAGAGAATCGTCACCGCAACCACCGAGTGATTGGATATTCGAATACCAAGTATAGTAAAACATGTCTTAATTAATTTAGATCCAGTGTCTGTCATCTCAAAGAATCCACACACAATAAAATTCAATAAAGTAATCGCAAAGGAATTAAAGAAATCGATTCTAAAGTTTGTGTAGAAGTAAAATTATCATTGTTTATCAGTTTGGAGTAATGTTTATTTCCAAGTTCTAAATGAATCCGTAATTACAAAATATAGTAACAACTTAAGAGATATTCATATTAAGAATTTATAAGATGAAGCTAAACATTATAAGTTACTTAAATACTAAACGCAATTGATGAATGATCATTAATATGCAACCATTAGATTGAGTTTGGATAACTAATTTTATTAATACTTTGATATTTACAATTTAATGACTATTTGATAGTTACAATTTAATGAGTATTCATTTTTATTAATGTATTATTGTTTGATATTTACGATTCAGCCATGAGTATTAAGTTTTGGTAATGTGATAATTTTATATATTTACAAGTACTAATGAGTACGTAGAATTTTGTGCTATCTTAATATTTACAAGTAATAGCAAACTAATGTGAATAAATTTAAGAGTTATCAGTAGAAATGAGCATTTATTATTTTAACCCTGAGATAAAGAGAATAAACAGTAATTAATGTTAAAATTGACGCACACAACGTCAAACATATAAAAATAATGTTAAATTGGCGTCCACACGCGGGACATTAAATAGATAATAACAAAATTTATTGTTAAATTGTCGCCGCACCGCACGGCTTGATAAAATAGTAAGCTAGGGCAGTGACAGACAGTGGCTAGCAATAAGTTTAAAATAAGTACATGTAAGTAGCTTAAGCTATATTTTGTTGTCGTATATCGGTCTCTAAGTCTCTGAATGATAACCCGAAGACAAGCTAAAATGGCATCTAGTGGAGAGAATTCAAATGAGTTTGATATCAATAACCAGATGGGCTATGAGCAGCCTGAGGACGGAAACGTAATGAATGAAGAAAGCTCAACAACCGGTGTAGGAACTAGGGCCGGGGGACCGCAATCACAGTCGCAGTCATCTGAAGCAAGTTTTCAAATGTTAATGGCATGGATGAAACAACAATTTGAAGAATCGGAAAGGAAGAGAGAAGAAGAAACGAAAAAATTACATGAAGAAACAAGAAAGCACATAGACGAAAAGATTGAAGAAACGAAAAAACAGAATGAAGAAATAGGTAAACAACTCTTCGAGAAATTAGACAAAGAAATAGAGTTAATGAGAAGAGATTTACGAGGACAAAACCACCAGGTGGGTACTGATTTACAAAAGCAATCAGAAAAATTGGAAGAAAACAAATTAGATGGAAATACTATGGATCAAATTGACACCGAGTATCAATCTTCAACAACTGAAGCATTGTCTGCACATCATGCCTCAAGATCAAAAGAAAGTTCTACAATTATTAATGGTAGATATGAAGATGATAAAGACACTTGTACTGTGTTTGTTAGCAACTTACCAAACACAACTACAAAAAAGAAAATAATCAAATATTTCAGGAAGTTTGGTACGGTTGTAAATACGAGATTGCGATATGCTGCAGTATCAGATCCACGATTTCCCAAAAGACGTACTGTTATTAAGAAAGAGTTTCATAAAGAAAGAATAAATATCCATGCATATGTACGTTTTACTGATGAAAATAGTGCATATCGTGCGTTGGAAGCAAATGGTAATGTGTATGAGGGTTACCACCTGAGAATTGAGTCAGCTAACACGAAGGCTGAAGAAAAGCAGAGAACTAAAAAGAAAAAATTGAGTACAACAATTAATATTACCAGTACTGATAGAAAAATTAGAAGTAGGACTGGGGAAGTACGTAAAAATTTTGAAACCAAACCTGAGATTAAGAAGATGAAAACCCGTTCTGATGAGTATCAAGGGCGAACTGCGTTAGCACGAAAGAAGAAAAGGATGAAATTTGCTGGACTATTCAAGAATATTGTGAAGATTGGTATGAGAACGAAAGGAAGATTTCAAGCGATGGAGATGAGATGTCTTAGAAGTCATGAAAACAAAACATCATTATGTGAGTACGCGGACAGGAAAACGAAAATAATTAAAACGCCACAAGCTGTCAAAAAACGTATTTGTAAGAGGGTTGAAAAGAAGAAACGACAAAAAAAACCCAGCGCGTACATAAATAATGGTAATATGACCGGGGGAAGTTGTCGAAAAAAAGAGGGGGAGAACCACTTTCAACACTATCATAAAAGAGAGAGAGCGAGAGAGCTCATAAAATTCTTTAGGTGTCAACGGCCGACTGCAGGGTAAGTGTGAAACGAAACTCACGAATCCAATACCCTTACTAATTACCAACCCAACAAAATGTGTTGTAACGGAACTCACTTAACAAAACGTACAACTATGCCTCCACAAATAGAAAATTAAAAGTAATTAAAGGTAACGGATTAAAGAAAACAATCTTAAGAATATCCGAAAATTTAATAATTAAGTTAGATAATATTGGGTAAAATACCTTAGATAAGACTGGTTGTGTAAGATTACATTAACCGAAGAAAATAAATAGATATGAATATAATATGAATAAAATTAAATAAATGGTAAATAAAAACATTGCCGTGAAAGTACGGAATATTAATGAAGAAAATTAATAGCGAATTAAATAGTAAGATGAGTTATACGAAGGAGCAGAAGGAAATTGATCATTAAGGAATGAAGGTCACGAATGGATAAACAAATGAGAATTATGCATACCAAAGAATTAACTGATATGGATTGAAACAAAAGCACCACCAGGGCATGACAACATGATGAACCCGAGAAAAAAAAATGGAATTTCCTCGACCAAAAGGCACCAGAAGGCTGAAGTAGCTGTGATTAAGGAATGCTTGGAATGGGATTATTAAGAATATACCCAAAGCACCGATATCCAATCTCTGGGAACTGCAAGTAAAGGGGTACGGGGTTATGTAATAATGTCCAGATGCCTGGTAGGTAGATCGTTTGCAATTGCCTTGTATAGAATAGAAATATCATTCAGAAGCTTAGGGGGGGGGCCTATCAAAAATGTAAAAGAATTATTAAAATTTCCTAGAACAATTAATGAAATGTCTTAGTAGTAACACGAGATAAAAGAAAATAGAAATAAGAAAGCAAGTGTATAAAATGAATTATTTTAATGATTAGTTGTCATAGTCAATAAATGTCATGTTAATGATTATGAATAAAACAATTAATGATAATAGATGTCAATAAGAGTGAAGAAGATAGAAGGGTAAATGTTTAAATGATATATATGTGAAGACAATTAATAGAATTGTGAGAGAAATATTCAAGTTGTATGTATTTAAGATCATGTTTACGTAAGGACAACTTACAAGCTTAGTATAAGATTGTATAATATAATTATGTTCCAAGATGTTAGTAAATAGAAAAGAAAAAATGTTTTTTTTTTTTTGAAAATGCTAGCGAGATATCAGAAAATATGGACTAACCAGAGACAGTAATAATAAAATAGGTTAGAAAACTATAGTGAATTAGGATATAGAAATACGTATTATTATTATTAATACCAATGTGCTATTTATAATTTAGTGATGATAGAAAGTATGATGGTCACTAAGAATTCTATATATATGTGGTAAGTTTTTTAAAGTCAATTAATGTGGAGATATTGATGCATATTTTAGTAATTTGTGACATAAAAATTAAATGTATTAAAGGATACAAAGAAAATTAATCCTAAAGGCAAGAAATATTAATACCAGTATCGAATAATTTGTGTAATTGAATTTTGTAGATATTGAAATATTATATGAAGAATAGTTAAGGAGAATTACAAATTTAATTTAAGATTTTGACTAAATATAAATTTGTAAATATAATACCATGTTAATTTGAGTGAAAAAAAAAAACGGATTCATTTAGGATGTCGAAAGCTAAAGTATTTTAGAAGGGATGGGGTGTGTTTACCATTATGTAACGAACCTTTTCTGTTACGCTGAGACCAGGTCAACGACGAAATGTAAACAACACTATACTAGGTCAATGAAGAACGAGCCACTACAAGGCAACACAGAGTACGCATATTGGGACGCAGATTTTGGCATTTAAACCTTACTGAAAGGGCGCAAAATTTTGGATCAATTTTGGATGTACAGAGTCCATCCAAACTGACAAAATTTGGGGACAATATAACAAAAACAAAACAAAAAATTCGAAAAGTTTTATTTTATAATTTGCAGTAAGGAATGTCGCTGAAAGCAATAACGAAGGGTGTATGTGTGGAAAACATATTTTGTAAGGGACAAAAGGGGAACGAGCAAGCACGCTGTAGTGACGGACAGGTCATAAATTTTGTAGGCAGCTACAACGCCTACCCTGTGAACAGAGTTCACTGCTCCCGGTACGTAGAACACCAGTTTTTTGTGAAAACACATTGATTCCATAGAAAACTACATACAATGTGTACAGAGCCATTAAAGGAGAAAAGGCTTAACAATGGTCAAGCATACATGTGTACGCCAGCTGTCAGGAGAAAGCGACGAAGGGTGGATTGATTTGAAGGACTCCAGCGGTCGATGACAGGGTTTTGACCTTACTTGGAAACGAAAGCGCAGAGAGTACGTCCAAACTCAAGGATGGGGTGTTGCCTGGCAACTAAAAGAAAAAACCAACTTTCAAAAAAGGGTAGGCGAGGCCCTTGAACAACAATAGATAATAACGGCAAAGCGACGAAGTTAAGAAACAATGAAAATGGAAGAGAAACTCAGAGTTGTCACTGAAGATTTTAGAAAAAACGACAGATACAATTTATTGCTGCGTTGTCTGGAAATGACAACGACCTCAAAATATGAAGCAAGGGAAGAAGCTGGTGGGGAACCAGAAGCCCTATCAGAGAACGCCTTTGAAAAAATAGGTGGTATTTGGACTTGGAGGGAAAAATATGAAACCAATAAGGACACGGCGTCGTTGGAATCAGGAGTCTGGTGGGAGATTTGGTAAGGAAAATATAGGAAGGAGACAGGAACGCGCTCAGAGAGTTCTAACAAAATTTCGGACGCGATCGGAGTGAAGTCGGTGACGGGAGAAATTAGCATTTTATCGAATAATTTGATACACAGTGTGAGAAGGTAGTTTTCGAACTTATAACAAAAATTAATACAGTCATTACAAGCGAACGAACTATGAAGTAGAGTCACACTATTAGCCTACCAGTGAACATTAACTGAAACAAATAGTAATCAGACAATAATGTAATTTCAGTGTATAAAAAAAACACTTTACAACAATAACTTTTAAGAACGTTTAACAACACAACTACATTCATGAACACTTAATAACCAGAAATACCGCAACAAAGGTGCGTGATATTAATTCAGATTTGAAATAATTTACGATGTCGATGTACAACAAAGAATGCTAACTTTTATTCATAAATTATAATCCGAATGCGTGGAGTTGGTGAGTGAAGTGTCTGTGAGTGACATCGTGGAATTCATCCAGTGCCATCTATCATCTGGAGGAGTTATCTGCACGATTCTAGAACGATCGACATGAGAGAATCGTCACCGCAACCACCGAGTGATTGGATATTCGAATACCAAGTATAGTAAAACATGTCTTAATTAATTTAGATCCACTGTCTGTCATCTCAAAGAATCCACACACAATAAAATTCAATAAAGTAATCGCAAAGGAATTAAAGAAATCGATTCTAAAGTTTGTGTAGAAGTAAAATTATCATTGTTTATCAGTTTGGAGTAATGTTTATTTCCAAGTTCTAAATGAATCCGTAATTACAAAATATAGTAACAACTTAAGAGATATTCATATTAAGAATTTATAAGATGAAGCTAAACATTATAAGTTACTTAAGTACTAAACGCAATTGATGAATGATCATTAATATGCAACCATTAGATTGAGTTTGGATAACTAATTTTATTAATGTATTATTTTGATATTTACAATTTAATGACTATTTGATAGTTACAATTTAATGAGTATTCAATTTTATTAATGTATTATTGTTTGATATTTACGATTCAGCCATGAGTATTAAATTTTGGTAATGTGTTAATTTTATATATTTACAAGTACTAATGAGTACGTAGAATTTTGTGCTATCTTAATATTTACAAGTAATAGCAAACTAATGTGAATAAATTTAAGAGTTATCAGTAGAAATGAGCATTTATTATTTTAACCCTGAGATAAAGAGAATAAACAGTAATTAATGTTAAAATTGACGCACACAACGTCAAACATATAAAAATAATGTTAAATTGGCGTCCACACGCGGGACATTAAATAGATAATAACAAAATTTATTGTTAAATAATTCACTTAAATTATATATGTAGAATTAATGTATTGTTTTTTTTTGTAATAAGAATGTCAATTTAAATAAAAATAGGAACTATATTATCGCGGAGTACTTGCCCCTATCCGTTGTAATGTGCCAGTCGAATCGAGTAGAGAGTCACAATGCTGCCGTCAGAGCGTATAGAACTACGAGCGAGAGCTCCACCAAAATGCACTGTTTAAATTTAATTTTAAATGTTAGCTACCACTGCTAAACGTGGCGAGCGAGTGTAATGTGTGAATTGTAGAAAGTTGTGTTAAAAGGGAAAATGTAATAAGTTAAAACAAAAAACTAACAAGAGAAAGCAAGATGACGTCTCCCCTCAAGAGGTAAATTCAAGTACAATCTTACACATGAAGATGTGACCTGCATAAACTTCACGTGTGGTCGTATACGAGGCATAAGACGCTGACGAGGACCTACGTGGATCTGCACCAACTTAAACTAGAGAAACTTCAATCTCCGCAGTGAACCACCTATCTAGTACTTGCCGAAGACACGACTCAGATGACGACGCCGACTTCAAGAATTCCCAAGAGAGACACCCCAGGACGAGGTTACCACGACCTATTGTAAAGGTGACTCGATAGCTTGCCTATCGAGAGTTAATTATATTTGAGACATAACTTACAGAGAAAAGAGACTTTTCAAAGACTATAATTTTATTTAAAATTTAAATGAGACCAACTAAGAGTTTACTGTAATATTCAATATCATACGTTGTATCGCATTATATGTGAATGTAAATTATAATCACTTTAGTTAATAATACCATTCTTCAAATGGTAAAAGAAGTCTTGCAAGCATCTAGATGAACACAAAATACTCAGAAGTCTTTGCTATAGATATACTTAAAGTAAACTCGGATCCGAGGTAAAAGAACACATAATCAGTTTGATCCCCAGTTTTTCTGAAAACCATTCAAATAGTTTAATCTAATTAATTATGTCATGGGATCTTTTCATATCAGTTGTTAATAAAGAGAAGTCATCTTATTACACATGAAAATGAGTGCATAAATCAGTGAAATACCTTCCCTTGTTTCCTAATAATTAGCTTAAGTAATTTGTTCAATTATTTTGAGTTTAATAACAGTTCGTTACAACGTAGGCAGCCCATGTAATTGGCAGCTGTCAATTAAGATGGGTTCCCTGGATTTGTAACGTGGTAAAAAACGTTACAGAATGAGTTAATTTAGGGAAACTACATCAAGTTCTCGTCTAATATAGTTCTCGTTTCTAATACATCAGGTCGCGTATATCCCTTTACCGATCTCAAATAGTTCATTTCTGCAGCCTGGAACTGGCACCAGTTCTTCTCCCTTATAGTCCAGTTCTCCACCTTGTTACATACATCAGTGTTGGTACTGCTATTGTCTAATAGAATTTGATGCACGTCTCTTGTCAACCTTCACGTCTTTTCAATGTCCTTCTCAGTGCGCCACATATAGTTTGGAACCTCCCTACCGTATTACTGAAATCATCACTACGTCTATAAGAAAGACTACAACCAAGGTAATTGAATGATTTTACATCGAATGGGGTCTACAGAACTACTGTAATTCTGATCGGATTTCTAGTGCACGTATTCTAAAACTAACTTCTGTCTTTCCACTCGTCCTTTAGGAATGCCATTTTTTACTATATTCGTTCGTACTAATGACAGGCCTCTAAGAAGTGCAGCTACGAGGACGTCCCAGGCTTCGACTTTTTCAAGATTGTTTTGTCAGTGTTCATCTCTTCTAGCTGTATGCTTAAAATCTTCCAAGCTGTATTATTTAATAAACTATTTAAACTAATAAAAGTAACTAATTAATTTAATAAACAGGGCATGATTTTTGTCCTTGCTCTGTTATCAGAAAAAAATCTGTCTCTTATTACATTCAGGGTGCACGGGTGAAAAATAATCTTTAAGAAATTGAAAAAAAAATCATCTGCGTTAACCACTTTTCCTTTAGCCTACTTGCTTTAGCCTAAACATTGGTTGTACAGGGTGGGGCAATAAGAACACAACAATTTAAAACTATCACAACAGGAAATCTTTTCATATTTTGAAGTCAAATATGGTATAAATACAAGTGTAATAAGATGTCATTTTATTTAGTCATGTTCACCGTTTGTAAATAACATCCACTAAATGACGGCCATTGATACACTTATATTCTTTAATTCTACTAGTAATTTTATACAAACCACTATGTTGTCTTTGGTATTGACGAGCGCTTTCGGCAGTCGAGCCATCTTCAGGTCATTTACCAACAGAAAAATATACACGACTGGGGGTTGCGCGGCCCGCTTCTCGGGGGAACCAAACGAGGTCGCTTCCAGGACTCACCTGGTCGCGGGGTGTATTTACCAAGTCCGGCAATGGGGGAATTGTGGATCACTCTGTCGGAACGAACATAGAATCTACGCGCCAGTCGTCTCACGGTGTCATCAAAAGAGCGGACACCGAGTCCTCTCCTCAAAAGACGAGAAGAATACCTCCGGGGGACTTTGCACGCATGCTTCAGTCCCCGGTCGAGAACGCGCTGGAGCGCTGTCCTATGACCACGAGCCAGGTATCCCCAAACAGGACAGGCGTAGGTAATCACGGGCAACACGTACGAGTTGACTATGAGCTTACCTAGCCGGGGGATCATTGCCGGATTAGATAGCATGGGCCAGAGTCTACTGAGTTGCGCCGAAGCGCGTTGTCGGATATACTGTGTATGGGTTCGCCAGGTGAGTCGGGAGTCCACGTGAAGCCCGAGGTACTTGACGCTACTGGTCCAGGGTACCTCGACGGGGCCTACTTTAAGCGGCCGAGGCCGCTTGCGTTTACGCGAGAATATTACCGCGGCACTCTTGGAAGCGTTAACAGCAACTCTCCAGTCATCCGTCCACCCGACATACGCGTCGAGTTGACGCTGGAGCTTGATTGCATAACTTGCGTTCGGCTCTGAGGCAAATGCCGCAGTGTCGTCCGCGAACAGCGACAATTTTACTCCAGGAACTCGGGGCGTGTCGTTGACAAACAGCGAGAACAGGAGAGGCCCAAGTACACTTCCCTGAGGAACACCAGCGGTAATACGCCTCTCCGAAGAGAGAGCTACTCTTCAGTCGGAATACTCTCACTCGGGAACTACGGTCTCGCAGAAAGCTGCCGATCAAGTGAACGTAGCAATCTGGGAGAAGGACTTCCGTTAGCTTGTAAAGGACACCCTCGTGCCACACGCGGTCAAAGACTTTCTCTACGTCTAGGAAGATCGCAGTCGTCTGTTTGCCCTGGCAGCCAGCCTCGGTAATGAATTCCACGAGTCTCATCAGCTGATGAGTCGAGGAGTGCAGCTCACGAAAGCCGAACTGTTCGGGGATCAGCACGTCCAGTCTTTCTAGGTGGTCGCGGATCCTACGCTGGATCAATCGCTCGGAAACCTTGGACGTCGCGGACAAGAGGCTGATGGGTCTGAGGTTTTCCGCGCGAGAAGAATTCTTTCCCGGCTTGGATATCACTATAACTGTAGCCGTTTTCCATTTCACCGGTAAGTAGGCCAGTCTGAGACATATATTGAACAGATCAGAGAGGAACTGTATTCCTCGCTCCGGGAGGGCGATGGAGTGCGGAATTCATGACTCCGTCTGGGCCAGGCGCCTTCCGGGGCTTGAGCTGAACAATCCTCTCAGAGACCTCCTCCGGGGAGATGGGCTCCGGCTGGACTGTGATACCGGCCGATAAAAAGGGCTCTACCTCGCGGCAGATTTGCTCAGTGAAGGCCGGGTACTTGGATGGGTTCGGAGCGAACTGCCGCTCCAAACTGTCAGCCAAGAACTCTGCCTTCTCGAGGGGGCGTCCAAGGGATTGACCGCCGGGTCCGACCAGTGCGGAGAGAGGCGCGCGTTTACGCTTTCCCGTTAGGGCACTGGGAATCCGCCAGACATTACGGTTTTCGCCAGGGCCATCCATCTGTGTTACGTCTACGGAACGCCAGCATGTCGCGATGCAACTTGCCGGACGCTCTGTTAAACGCAGCCTTGTCAGCCGGGTCACGAGTCCTCTGCCAGCGTCTCCGGAGGCGCTTCCTCTCGCAAGCAAGCTGAGACACCTCTTCGGGGATCCGCTGATAGTCGGGCGTGAGCCCCGGCTTCATCCGGGAGGACACGTCTACCGGCGAGACTACGGCTGTGTCGAATAAGGCAACTACCTCGTCGACATGCTGGGAAGTGTCGAGTGGTATATGATCAGGTAGGCGGCGACTGAACGCCGAGCCAAAGCGTTTCCATTCGATTACCCGCCGCTCGTCGCGGACGGTAGAGTGCTGGGTAGCTATATTCACATTGATGGGGCAATGGTCCGAGGACAGTTCCGAAATGACGGAGACGTGGACCGGGCAATAAACGCCCCTCACCGCGGCAATGTCCAGTACATCAGGGCGGGAGTTAGACCTCGGGGGATAGTATGTAGGCCCGGTAGGACCCATGACTGTGACCCGAGTCGCATCAGCATACCTGCGTAAGCGGGCCCCGTTTAGGTTCACCAAGCGGCTCCCCCTATCAGGATGCTTACAGTTCAGGTCGCCCGCCAGGACTACCCTTCTGTGTGCGCCAAAGACGGCCTCCAGGTGTTTCGACAGGAGCTCCGCTTGTGGAGGCTTGTATGCGGAAACCACGAGTGGACCGCCGAGAGCACTATGGAGCTCAACCGCGGTGCACTCGAGGTTCCGCCGCTGAGGCAGGACAACGCGGTGATGGCGAAGACTCGCCTTTACCGCGATGGCGGTGCCCCCTCCTGCGCGTTCCGACCGGTCGTCCCGGTAGCACACGTAGTTGGGTAGTCGGAATCGACGATGTGGGGCCAGGTGCGTCTCACCAAGGAGGCGGTGGAAGCCTTTGGGGCAGGTTCTGGAGCGGGTGGTCGCTCTGGCTTTTGGCGGACAGGCTTGGGTCCAGTGGCAGGTATTGGCTGGCCCGTGTTCTTGGCCTGAGGTCTACCTTTTTTCTTGCCTGATCTGGGGTAGCGAGGCTTGGGTGGCGGCGGCAGTGGATGATCAAGTTCCTCATCATCCTGCGGCAAGGGGACCTTTGCATACGCGGGTATCTCGCGTTCCGGTTCCGAGGGCGCGGCTTCAGGTGTGGCCTGTTTAGCTAATGTAAACATTACATTACAGAATGTATTTACATTACAAAATTGGTAATGTAAGACAACCCACTATGGGTGGAGCTAAGTAAGACGTTACTCCGTCAGGGGGCGGGGCTAGATAGGTCCGGTAAAACGGTATATAAGAAGTGAACTGTTACATATTTCTGTGTTGGTAAATGACCTGAAGATGGCTTGACTGCCGAAAGCGCTCGTCAATACCAAAAACAACATAATGGTTTGTATAAAATTACTAGTAGAAATATTTGAGACAACTAACACTCCAATACAACAATATATTCTTTAAGTCGATTGAAAAAGCTATCCACGACTCTCTGCAGCATGGCTTGCGGAATCGCCTTAATTTCTTCGATGATCAGTTGCCTGAGTTGATATAAGTCACGTGGTCGTGACTGGAAAACCTTAAACTTCAAATAGCCCAACAGAAAGAAATCACACACAGAGAGGTTTGCAGATCGCGCTAGCCAGGGTATTGCACCAAACCTTGAGATCAACCTATCTTCGAACACAGACCTCAACAAATCCATTGTGTTTTGTGCAGTGTATACGGTAGCTCCATCCTGCTGGAGCCAGACCGAGTCAGTATCAATCCTTTGATCGTTTAAAAAAGGAAGAAAAACGTTGTTCACCATTTGCACATATCGGTCTGAGTTCACACTGACTGAATTTCCATTATTGTCTTCAGAGAAGTACGGTCCATAAACACGAACGGAGGAAACTTCACACCAAACAGTGACTCGCTGGCTAAGAAGAGCATGAATTCTTGAGGGTTACTGTCACTCCAGTAGTGCATGTCTTGTTTATTTACATGCCCAGTAAGGGGAAAATTTTCTTCGTCTAACATAATCAAGTGTTCATGAAAGTTTTCTTCTTGATTTTTAAATTCTAGCATTTCATTACAAAAACCAGCTCTTTTAGTCTAATCACATTCAAACACTTCTTGGGCCACTTGAAC
Organism: Magicicada septendecula; assembly: GCA_034769895.1. Classification (NCBI taxonomy): domain Eukaryota; kingdom Metazoa; phylum Arthropoda; class Insecta; order Hemiptera; family Cicadidae; genus Magicicada; species Magicicada septendecula. The sequence goes on from CM068375.1 coordinate 13,760,332, forward strand.
TTTGTATAGATGGATTAAGAGATCTTGGTGCAAAATCCTCCGCAGAGACCTACTGGAAATCTGCAGTTCCATAGAATGCTCCCCAGCAGACCTTTTCGGACTACGCGTGATAGGACCTGTTACCATTTCCACATTTTCTGTCATGCGCACTGTCTGACATGTTCTGTCTTACTCCAATTGTTTTCTTTGTCGAGCCTGTGATTCTAATCATTCTTACCCAGTTCGATATTGTTGAGCGACATTTCCCAACGTTGAAATGATTTCTGAACTGATATTGGAATCATTACTTTTAAGAAACGTTGGTACAGCAAACGCACGATGTTCATCTCGCCATTGAGCCATGTTTACTGAAACGGTATAGTTTAATGGAAGTTATAAAACCATCTGTTTCTACAGTAACCGAACACGAATAACACAAATTGTTCTGTTCTCATTGCCCCTCCCTTTATTAGGCTTAATTTTGTGAGTACGGAAACTGTCAGTGGTTGAGTGTCTAAAATGTTATAATTCCTCCACCGTTCATTTCATGTAAACTAAAATCATTCCTAACAAAACCCACTGGAAAGCCAAAATATTCTTGTATTCTTATTTTCCTTAGTAGGTCTAACCCGGTCGCCAAGTTTTGAGTCCCAATTAAATTAAAATTGAAAATTTATGAACGTTCAAAAATAATAAGTTAAGTAAAGTAATATTAATTACAAAAAATTTTATGGCGCAAAAATCATTTTGCTAAGTATTTGAGAGCTGTGAATCAGGGTTTTCGAAAAAAAGATGAGTTACAGAAAAATTCAGTTAGCTGTATATAGTTACTTTTATATTGTTGTAAATGTAGCTGTAATTTTATTTTTTACCTCAGTACACTCAAAATGACTGAATTACGGTCGGATACTGGAAATTATTCACTTCAAAGCAAACTAGACTGTGAAACTCGAGTTTTTAATGTCTACTCAAAACTTATTTGCTATAGATGATAAGACTTTCAAATGGTGTTTCAACTCATGAACTTATCTTTCATTTAATTTTTTTATTTCATTGTTTGAATTAACGCGTGTTAATTTTTTTGTGACATAACACAACTTCTTATGAAGTTATAATGTTTTTACTTTTCCTGTTTTTTGTAACATAAAACTTACAAATGTATAAAAACGTAGCTTATAAAAATTAGTTCGGTCTATAAATTGTACACAGGTCAAATAGGATGTTGTAATTAACGTTAACAAAAATTGTTTATGTATGATAACAGCGTTCTAAATTGAAAAATGAAGATCAATTCTGTTTTAAGTGCTTCCCAATATCTTTTAACAAATAAACATTAAACAAAAATTACCGTTTGAAAAGTTATTAAACAATATTAAAAAATATTGGTAAATTGAACAAAAAGATACAGTACCGTTTACCAAATGTTAAAGCTTAAGAGCATGATAATGTCTTTCAGCCGCCAGCTAAACGCAACATTATTATGGTTACTGAGTGACTGATAGTTTCTTTTGCGCAAATGTTGCGTTTAGCTGGCGGCTGAAAGACATTATCATGCTCTTAAGCTTTTACCATTTGGTAAACGGTACTGTAACTTTTTAACACATTATATATATATATATATATATATATATATATATATATATATATTGCGACGTATAAAAACAAACCTTTATTTACAACAATCCCAATGACGTCACGCAATGATGACGTTATTCAGCGTGACGGTAAATAAAATGTTACAGAAAGTTTCAAACGATGTCCAGCTAAAAAACATTATCATGTCAAAATCATATTATTCCAGTTCAATGACTTCACTCATCGTTTTTATCGACTTCTCTTCCTTGTCAAATTTGTGTCTCACTAACGTCAATCGTATGTTGATTAGCTTTTGCTAGTTTCCACAATTTGTTGAGTCTCAGAAACCGCAAACCACCGAGCGTAAGAATTCCGTCGCTTTACTTGTAGACAGCTCAGTTAAAATGTTACTTCAGCTAAAACTGAAAATTTTTATTTTTGAAATTTTACTAATGATCCTAGTTTGGCCATTCCGAGACAGCCTCATGGTATAGATGTTGTAATAACTAATATTCTAAAATTTATCGTATAAATTTAGTTACAAGCCTGACCCACCGACAACAATACTGAAAATATCTTTACCACTTGCCCCCCTCCAAATAAAAATTCTGTATAGACTTTGTAGCCAGTCAGTTGACAGAAAAGTCGTATTATGTGTTAGTACCAATAATATAGGTGTCTTTAGTAATATAATATACCTACAATGTAATAATATAGGATCTATATTACAGGTATTCTGAATCTCCGAAAATCATAGTGTTGGTATTGTTGTAACCTGAATCCGCATATACATTACAGAATAGTTGGTTATGATTGTGACGTACTAATGGTAATGATAGCATTTGTGATTACGTTGATGATTATCGTGACAGTGATGATGCTGATGACAATAATGATCATGGTTGTGGTTATGATAATGATGATGTACTCTTGACAGTGATGATAAATTGATACTGTGTTAAAATACACAGTACTTAAGGAATACATCTTTGTTGTGAACTGTTTTTAAGATAAAACAGCTAACATCATAGGAATTTCTTTTCAAAGTTTAGTTTATTTCCCGTTTCAAACAAAAAAAGAAAAGAAACTCTTAGGTTTAAAGTATAGACGTTTGAAACGAAATACATAAAAATATTCAAATACTTTGTTATATTGTTGTTAAATTTTCAGACGAAGCTCACTTGCACTGATGATGGCCATCAATGCAATGATGATGGCCGAAACGTCTGCTGATGTGTACAGTAGAGGTGGGCCGATATACCTGTAACAGGTATTTTGGAACGATATTTTTGTGGAACGGATGTAACAGTGACTGAAAAGTTGAAATACCTGTTATTCGCGGCGACGCTGTTCCGAGTCGAGACACGCCGCCCTCGCTGTTCCGAGTCGTGGCACACCCCCTACGCACCTACACAGACACACACAGACACACACAAAAAGTACGCAAGTATCACGTAAACGAATACGCCAAGCCCAAATACTAGGCGTACAAAAATATCGCTGGAACGCAAGGAACAGCCAGTAACGCGTATTTAAAATACTAGGTATTTCAAATACTAGTGGTATCACCGATACACAAGGAACAACGCGTTCCAGAGGAACAGTAGTATTTTAGGAACACCCAGTATTTTAGGAAAGGTAGTATCAAGCATATTTCGAGTAGGAACTAGTACGAGCCACTTTTTCGTCCTGTATACTTCATTCTGCGCAAAGAGACGGAGCTGTTTTTAAAAAAGGAAAAAATTCATCCTGATCTTACATTTATTCTCGTGTGATATGCAGATATTAATACAGATTATATGCTAATAAATTATATATTGTACTAGTCACCAACTTGTAACTAAAATCGGTTGGTAAAACTTTATGTTTTTACTCAAAAAAACGTTGTGTTCCGAGTCGTTAGTGAAATAGTTGTATTTAATTATATTGAGTTATAACCTATAGAGTGGCTGATGTTGATAAGCTATATTATACTTTTTATTAATGGATTTTAACTTCACTACACATCTCACGTAAATGATGAGATTGTTGTAATGGACATTTATGCATTTTATCTAGATCTGTTCCTTAAATATCTGTAATGCATTTAATTTACTTTTGTTGTTGCTTATTGTTTATAAGTTTTTATTTATGTATTTATATTTATTTTATTACAATTTGTTTTTTTATTTTTATTTGTAAAATTTTGTTTATTCTCATTCACTCTTGTGGCTTACTGTTATGCTTTATTATACGTTTCTGATGTTTTTTCACATTATTTTTTGTGGTATTACGTGTAAGCCTACTCTAAATTATTTAATTGCCCCGAGTTTCGCAACTGATTTGTCTAACCAGTGTTAGTTTGTTTACTACTAGTGAAAACTTAAATTGGTATTGCCAAAGGGAGATAGGCCTATAAATTCTCTTGTTTCTTATTTTCATTTAAACAGTAATAGTTTAATAAAGTCACAGTGTAAAGTAACACTGTTAGTACTTTTAGTTTCAATTTATTTCTTATAACAAATTATATAGTATAGGTTATATAATATCTTCAAATAAATACACAGCAAGTAGGTTTATTAATATATTAATAGGTTTATCTAGGTGAAAATAAACATACTTGCAGTGTATTTATTTGAAGATATTACATAGGAGACCTGCAGGAAACTCAAAACGAGTTACTTACAAAGGATAATATAGGTTATGTATATATAGTATATAATAACAGGTATTTGTATCTGTTATTTTTTTTTTTGAACGGTATTTTCATACCTAGTATTTTAAAATAACAGTTTAGCCCACCTCTAGTGTACAGCACCGGACCACGGCCAAATAGCCCGGATCAGAAAATCTTAACAACACTGACTTTGGCCGTGTAAGCCTCAGAACCCATTTACTTACTTACCCTGTTACATTTGTCTAATAATCAACAAGAAATTACCTTATATCTGAAGCATACCTGTTTTCTTCCTTATCGATACCTCTTAATAGCTTGACTATTTTTGGAATTTCACATTTTTCTTCTTTGTTTCTTTCACTTTTTTGTTATTGTTATTTATTTTATTTTTTTTTTTTTTTAGTATTTTAAAGGTGTTTTAAGTTTACCTTCTAAATGTCTCTCTTTTTAAGTATTTTTGTTTATAAGTTTATAAGCTCTTTACCTCGGATAGGACCTGAAAGAAAAATGAAAATATATAAGACAACAGTAAAAAGCCAAAAGTTAGGAACTACAGAACATATGAGGAAGCGATAGCGAGTCATGGAAATGGGATACTGGAGAGGGTGCGGCCGACTTACTTTGCAGGATAGAGTAAAAAATGAAGGGGATACGAAAACCAATGAATATATGTACCAATGTGAATGACACAATTGATGCAAAAAGATTAAGATTGTACGGGTACTTGTGCTGTATTGATAACGATAGACGGCTAAAGAAATTGGTAAAACGGAGTCTTTCTTAAATAAGAGAATCTCAAGGAGGACGAGTAAGAATCGTAACGTTTGTAAACTAGAATGCAAAAACTACTTTCGACGCTGTTCGCAACGTAATCGTAAATACCTATAAACTAAGTGATACAAGGACACACACGGATCCTCTATACCATCTACAGGGGCAACAGGGGCTGGTTTCTACAGCTCTCTATTTGAAGGCCACCTCGCTGTAGGAGGCCGCCTAAGCAACTATGACGGAGAGGTAGCAGCCATAAAGGCAGCATCTAATGAGCTTGCCAAGATCTCACCACCTAACAAAGCCGTCTTCGTCATAGACTCAACTGCAGCTATTCAAAACGTGACCTCAAATGGTGACACAAACTGCTCCCTGACAATTGAGTGTAGGCGAGAACTGCAGAACCTTGTACAATTAGGCTGGCAGATTGAACTGCAATGGGTACCCAGCCATGTCAACATCATGGGAAATGAAAAAGCCGACATCCTCGCCAAAATGGGCGCAGCACTACCTCAGCCGGAGACCCCCAGCTCATATGCATCAGCGAAAGCAAGAATAAACTGCTCAATAAGCCTATGGCTAAAAGAAAAACAATTAAGAGCCTGTGTGGGAAAAAGATGCGCAACATTGGTTACAGACGGCCCCATCAACAGAACTCTACCCCGAGCAACTAGTGTTGCTCTTTTTAGAACTACAACCGGTCATGACTACCTGGCCTCCCACCTGCACCGCATTGGCGTGTTGTCGTCTCCTGAATGTGTTCTCTGTGGACACGCTTCCATGAATGCGGATCACCTAATTACATGTCCAGCCTTGATCTCAGACACGCAAGTCCAAGACGAAGATGATACGGCAAGGCTCTCACGTCTCTACTGGTCAGCGCGCCGCCTAATGGCCCAACAGCCAAGGGTGGGCGTTGGCTAGTAAGTAAGTAAGTGATACAAGGTGTGTTCAGAAAAAGACCGAACTTTCACAATACCACGGCGGTATGCGCAAAGTGTGTGCTCACGACAAATGGCGCTGACTACTGGCAACTGACGGAAACATCATCCAATATTCCGCTTCTTTCTACCGTTGTTGTGATTCTCGCAACACCAGCTGAAATTAAAATCTGTTCTAATCACTCGGCGAATTTTTCCCGTAGTGAAATCGGTAAAACGTTTACAGAAACGTTCGAAATTCTTCATGTTCAGCAAGGATATTGGGAAGATTGTATAAGCCGAACGCAATGCTACAACCGGTTTACTCTTTTCAAAATCGGAAGAAATGAAAATCCAAGACCTGGTCGCTCTTCAGCGTCAATAAGTGATGATAAAATCGGTGAATATCGTCGTTCAACTGTAAAAAATTCGTGCCGCGTTTGTTGTCCGATGATCAGACAGAGGATCGCGTTAACATCAGTCAGGAACTGCTTGACAATGGCGATGAAAACTTCATCAAAAACATTATAACAGGGGACGAGACGTGGGTGTACGGACACGATTTCGAAACGACGGCACAGTCTCGAAAGGGTCGCCTCGACCAAAAAAAGCCCGGATCAAACACGGATGTGGTGTTAGTGATGGTCTTTGACTGGAAAGAGTTGTTTCATCATGAATTCGTTCCACGTGGTCAGACAATAAATGAGGATTTTTATAGGGAAGTTTTAAGGTGTTCGAGAAATACGGTTGCGAAGGGTTGTCTAAGCCAAGGGAGGCAGTTTAAAGCGTGCTGGCCTGAGGCAGACCGACAAAAAGGAAAGTGGGACACACCTCTCACTCACTCACATAGAACGAGACGGAGAATGGTCATAAATCTTAGGCGCGCAAGTGCAGCACATTGTAGCGGAATAACGGGGACGGCCAACCAGCCATTGGAAAAAATATGTTACACAAAACCCAAGGTCAAACACCCTAATGTTTACAAACAAAAACGCGTGCGTTAGTAACAGCACGATAGTGACGGGACATAAAAATATGTCATCACAAATGTAAATTAAGAATGAATAAATGAAAACGTATTAAGAAGACGATTTTAAGAATGTTTGAAAATGTAATGATGAAATTAGATAGTACTGAATAAAATACATTAAATACATTGGTTGTATGGGAATACATAAACCAAAGAAAATAATTAAAGATGAATATTGATGAATGAAGAGTAGAAGATTAATGAATGAAATTAAAACAAAGCCACGTATGAGCTTGTACAACATACGGCAAATTAAAGTGCATTAAGCGTATCATGAGCCAGCGAACGGAAGTATAGATAACACGAGTGGTAGCGACGACTCCCGGCGACCAGCAGAAGACATAGTTTAGGTAATTTGCTCGCGCGGCCAGTCCAGCTAACCAAATAATGATATGCATTTTACTTGTTGTGTTTAGTCTGTATTTCAATGCTAACTGTGTTTGTGATCAGCACATAATTGTCATTCGTTATGTTAATTAGACGTATAAATACCAACATATACAGAAAGTGATTTGTGAAATGTACCATGTGTCAGAAGGACAGTGTAATACTATGACACAGGACACCAAAGACGTTAATAATTATGAATAATAACTTGTTAAAATGTAGAGACTCGAATAATTTGTTTATGTAAATAATAATTCAAAATGGACGATTGTTTTATAACTTTAAGAGTATGCATCACGAAGTATGCTGATTCCTTAACTATTTAATTAATATGTATGTTTCTTTTACCAATGTAATCATTTATAACATGTTACGAATTGACCATATGTATATATTTGTTAGTATCAACTGTATTCTAGAGACAGTAATGACAAGTTTAAAAGTATTTTATTGCTATATAGGTCATCGACATAAGATCGATTAATATAATGGGTAGCTAATCTACAGCTTATCTAATACATTGTGTATAAAGAATAACGAGACAAACTGTCAAATGGACAAACGTCCATGTCTTAAATTCAATTATTTACTCGAAATCGTATTGTACAGTCCGCATATGGACAGACAAAGTGTAAAAATGCGTTCATTCACTCAGATGTGCGGCAATAAATTCATATGACCATATAAAACATTAAGATGGGGAATAACAATTAATTGCTTCCTATGAGAGATAGATGTCAGTCAACCATGTCCATTCCGAAGCAGACATCCACGACTGGGACAGAGCGCAGAAATTGGATCAGATGTCTCCCGAAGTCCAACATCCAATCCAATTTGGGGACAATGTAATGATCGAAATTTTAAAAAAATTTTAATTCCTCGATCAAGTGACACGTTCCCACACTCAAGTCGACGGACACAAGCCCAGGTCGTAAATAATGACGAATCGAGGGCACGTCAAACCCGACGACAGAGCGAAGACAAAAAAAAAATGTCTGAGCACTGCACACAATGAGTATTTCAAGGCGTCACTGACAGCTAGCCGTTTGTCAAAATTTACAGCACCCAACAATCTGAAACAAAGACTTCGTCCAGCTGCCGAGTTACACGGAATCGAGATGGAACGCCTGCTGTGGAAGCAAAGTGTAACTGCTCAATTATGAAAGGCTTTACTATGTTACAAAGGAAGTACAGAGCAATTTTAACGGAGAGATAGACAATAGACGTAACTCAGTGAATACTGCCAGTGTACCCTGCACAGCGTGAAAACACATGAACATGCATACGGATCTTGTAGGTCCTTCCGTTTCATGTCATCCATGGCTTGTGTAAATTTGCTTTTAGCCTTATAACATGCGGTATTTGTTTCAACTTTAAACTTTCCCTTCATGCTTCTTATTGATGCAGCTCGACTACTTCGCCGGTCTATGCTTATTTCACAAGCTGGATACTTCATCATAGAATTCACTGATGCCGTATCTATTCTCGCGTTTCTTAATTTGTACCTTTTATGCGTTCTACCTGGTGGTAGTAAAATTTTACTATCTTTATCCACGTCTGGATACTCCTCTTCCCACTTCCTCATATACAAAGGAACAAAGTCGTTTTTCTTCTTAATCCATTTGTTTCTTGAACTTACGTTAGCTCGAATAGTTGATAATTTCTTAGTAGCTGATACATCCGTAAAATCAACAGTGTTATCAGTGTCTTGTACTTTCCGTACGTCTTCGTAATTCTCATTCATCACTTCTTCTTGCTTCTTCTGGACTTCGTTTCCATCCACGTTCCAGGTATCCTTGTATTCACGTATTTCTGTGCGAAACAGCGTGAACTGCTCGTTCATATTTTGCGTAATTTCTTTTGCATAGCTATCTAAATTTTTGTTGAATTTGTCACACCCTTCATCGATTACTTCCTTAATTTCTTCTTTATGTTGATCGAATTTCTGATCGAATTTCTGATTCATCATCTTGAAGCTTTCATTATTCGTGCGCATGAAGTCCATCAACAATGAACGTAGCGATGCCTCTATAGTTAGCATAAATGGGGTTTATTTATTATGCTAATCGTGATATAAATGATTTACATTTAGTAAATGGGACTAGTGGTATTTTATGTGAGTTTATCACTTTCTCATATGTATCTCGCCCTAAAGCTGGATGCCATTTACATTTAATGCCAAGCGTTGTGCAGCCATTTACATTTAGTGGTGTAAATATAATTTACATCTGTGGTAATTAATTGTGTAAACCATTTACATCTAGTGAATATTAATCTGTGCTAATTATCTGCGCGGATTAATTACTCAACAATTATGAATCATATTAATTAAAGATTTATGTAATACGTTAAAATTGATATATCTAAAATTATTTCTATTCGTCAGATTTGACTCAACACAGTGTCTGATTAAATACGATTTTATGAGTCTATTAATCAGACGTTTCAATGGTCGAGTTTATTGTATCCATTGATGTTTAGCATAAGTTATGAGATTTTTAGTGTAATACTTAGAATGAAAATACATCAATAACAAAGGTGAAATTTCAATAATGAACGCATGAATACTGTAAATTAACTACTTATTTATTACACATCTTACTGAAGTAAGTAACTATATCCTGCAAATTACATACATATTAAAGCACATGATATAAATACAATTATTCAATTTATCCGATGTTTCCTGAAACATAAACACATGGTACATTCAAATGCAGTAAATAATGCACATATATAAAACATACACGAATAATAAACAATCAACAATTATACTTATTCCTACCTAAAATGCGTTCATTATTTCTCAGATAACGAATTACGTTAGTGTTATTTTATAGATTTTATGATTCATATGACTCATATGTAATTATTCTCTTGGGGTTAGTTCTTTGAAAAGAGGCAACAGAACAGTAGTGTAGTATATACTACTAAGATTAAGTAGACATAAAGCTTATCTTTGAGAGTGTTTATCCAATTCCGTCGTCGTGAGAAGACACTTTCTAGATGATTCGTCGAAGATCATAATCACTGTTACGCAGAGCACTGATAATTTCACTTCACTCCACTAAATCTCCACTCCCGTCATGTGTATGGTATTGTGGTAACCCGCTGATGTCGAGTGTCCGGAGTTCAAATAGTGAGGTGTTAATGTTGTCATTAACTTGAATTGTTCTGAAAGTTTGCCATATTTGTGTACATGGTTAACTGTGCCGTCTATTTTGGGTGTATCGCGTACTGCGTGCTTAATTGTTTGGTATAGTTTATTCAACTAATTGTTCAACATGGTGATACGTTATGATGTGAGAATGTTTGAGGTGACACTCACTGTTCTACTTTAAATGTTAATTAGTATATTATTATGTGCGCGTCAGTTGAGATTTCAAGTCCCGTACGCACTCATAGTTTATATTTCCGCACAGAATTGTGTATAAGTGTGACTATACCGATGTCTTTGTTCACTTATGAATTTACAAATTAGTGAATCCGGTCGGTCGACATAATCAATCGTCTGTCTATCGTACGCACTAACTTCTGACTATTAATTGCGACTACCAACTGCTACTATTAACTACATACTCTTGACTACCGACTGACTGTTAACTGCGACTAACTGTTCGATTGAACGACTTGACTACTCGATTGAATACTTGACTATCCGATTGAAAATTACTGACTCTCGATTAACTACTTGACTGCCTGATTGAAAATTACTGACTCTCGATTAACTACTTGACTGCCCGATTGAAAATTACTGACTCTCGATTAACTACTTGACTGCCCGCTCCGCGTCTTCGCCAAACAGTTTTATTGGAACATCTTACCCATAAGTCTAAGTTTCGATCTCTACGCCTTCTAGGGCTCTTGATTGGTCGTACAAATTCCTACCCTTCTGTAGATCTCATCCACTGTTTCACGATTCGTCGGCCGAACCCTTCCTACTCTCTCCACGAGCTCTCTTAGAAGATGCTTGATGCTGGTTGGTCGTCGTCATCCCCGGAGTGTTTCATGTGACGAGCGTAGCACAGATTCTAAGAAATTAGGACAATTTCATGGCCTTCTGTTATCCTTTGTTTAGACTTTCCCTAAGGTTCTGACTGAGCTTTTGTTAACAGACTCCAGGTCTTGGTTAATTGTCTAAGTTCCACGACGTTCGTTCCGCCGATTATCAACCCTTCGTTGTCTTCATTTCGGTGAAATTCTACTTTTCAGTCGTAAATTTCAGTAAACTGTCAAGAATGTGTTTTCACGCTGTGCAGGGTACACTGGCAGTATTCACTGAGTTACGTCTATTGTCTATCTCTCCGTTAAAATTGCTCTGTACTTCCTTTGTAACATAGTAAAGCCTTTCATAATTGAGCAGTTACACTTTGCTTCCACAGCAGGCGTTCCATCTCGATTCCGTGTAACTCGGCAGCTGGACGAAGTCTTTGTTTCAGATTGTTGGGTGCTGTAAATTTTGACAAACGGCTAGCTGTCAGTGACGCCTTGAAATACTCATTGTGTGCAGTGCTCAGACATTTTTTTTTTGTCTTCGCTCTGTCGTCGGGTTTGACGTGCCCTCGATTCGTCATTATTTACGACCTGGGCTTGTGTCCGTCGACTTGAGTGTGGGAACGTGTCACTTGATCGAGGAATTAAAATTTTTTTAAAATTTCGATCATTACAGAGTGAGGAAGCAGTACGCAAGAAGAGGCCAGATTGTGGAAAGAACAGATGTGGGTGTTACAACATAATAACGCACCAGCTCACGCCTCACTCCTTGTTGTCGATTATCTGCGAAAACAATACGACTGTTCTGCACCACCCACGCTGGTCTCCAGACTTAACCCAGCAGGCTTTTTCTTGTTTCCAAAACTGAAGGCTACCTTGAAAGTACGTCGTTTTGAAACAATAGAGGAGATCAAGAACAGGTGCGCGCCATTCCAAAAAGTGCTTTCCAGGAATCGTTCCAGAATTTGAAGAAACGTTGGGAGCGGTGCATTGCCAGCAGAGGGGGAGATTCTTTGAAGGGGTTAAGCATGTATACAATTTTAAGTACGTTAATAAAGGTTTTGTTGCAAAAGTTCCGTCTTTTTTTTTTTAACACACCTCGTATTGTTTACGACATCTGCTGGTGAATTTAACTTACTTATTGGGCACATAATCCGACGGTACAATGATTTTATACTGAACCTAGATGGACGACTACATGACGGCCCGGTAGTGGGCACGTCTGCACTCGTTAGATAGCACAGAGCAAAAGATCGATTCGATTGTATTCGATATTCTCTTCCCAAAAGATCTTAAATGCTCTTTGTGCTTTTTAGTAATAGTCTATTTGTCTGTCCAAACTAACATATTTTATAATTTACGCAGTCTATTTTGTAAATACCAGTGTCTCTTAATTGTGTAAAAATGAACGCAGCAAATGAAAATTAAATTTGTTTCTTAGAACCGTCCGTCCACAGAGGAACGTGTGTAATATTGTGTTTATTTGTTACAGTGTTTTATATTGTGCAACCCGGTGATTGTTTAGCGCAGTCTTGCAAAAACGAAAATAACAACAAAAAGCCCAATCAAAAAACTGCGCATTACACTGTAAAAAGCGTTCGGCACGAGGCTTTCATTACTACCCCACTGCAAACCGCCCGACAAAGTGGACTCTGCTTGTTCACCGGGTTCCAGGAAACATAATCAAAACAAAATATGTTACCACATGCGCTGTTTTGAACTGCCTAATTTACACATATTCTCTCCCCCCCCCCCTCATACACACATACTACGCTCCAAACTCGCTATACGAATTCTGCAAAGTTAATTAATGTTTTTTTTTCACAGTTATTATACTACTTCGTCTCCTTTCTGCCTTTTGTTTATTTTTCTGTATGGGTGAGGGGAGGGGGGAGCTCGAATGTGTAAACGTAGGCAGTACACTGTTACCATATGAACATCAGACTGTTAAACCTGCCTTGCTTAAATCATTAATGTCGACTATCAAAGCGACTGAATCAGTCGCATTTACGTTTTTTTCTCCACCCATGCAGTTACGTTGATGACATATTGCTATATTATATGGCATAATACACAGACCTACACTAGCAGCAGAATGACGTCGACAGGACGGGTCAGCCTTATTCAAGGTGATAAGTCCAATTGCTGAACGGTAAACCAGGCAGCTCCGCACCCCGTGTGGACTAAAAATGTTTAGTTTATTTTATCAATTGTGAAATCTGATTGGCGGACACATTCAGTCCTATCATTCTAAGAAGAACCCACTAATAGATCAAAACGCTCCGACTGTAAACCTTTTGACTGTTGAGACCTATACTATGCTGACAGTTCGATATATGTATAGTGATACTTAAAGGGGAAGAGTAGATCCATTGCATGAACGTCGGAATGTGAATCAGGTCGGCCGTCTGACGATTTGAAATCCGTATACTAAATATACAAGATTGTTATCTCATAGATATATTCTTTCTACCCTGCTTTTCAACTTGGTAATACAGTGGAAAACGTTTAACGCGAAATGACGGGGACCAGCTGTTTCTTCGTTTTACCGAATTTCGTGTTAACAAAATTTCGTGTTAAACGTACAAAAAGTGAAACTAAACGAGATAACAGAATAAATACTGTGTAGATTACTTACTGTATTGTGTAGTAAAATAAAGCAAAAAAGAATATTCAGGAAGTACTTATATTTACTTATCCTCCTGGATAATTTCTCGTTAATTTTTGAAAAAAATATGGTGAATTTTATTAATAGTTTCACGCGCTGTAGCTGTTCTTAACTTAACTCTTACGATTGATGTTTTCTTGTACAGTATTGTAGTATGACTTTTAAAGTTCCTACAGTAACAGTGTTCAATATTCTTTTTTAACATAGTCCGTTATTTTCTTTTACACACAATACTGCAATACTTTGTTTTCAACAGATTGTTCTAATTTATCAATGTGTTCAAACATTTCGCCTTCCGATTTGGCTTCTAAATATCGACGAACACGGCTCAGCAACGAAAGCGTAATGGTAGCGGTAAGAACGGTAATTTTCCGTGTCAAGTTCGTCGGCACTCTCATCACTTTCACACTTTTTAGCTTGCACTATGTTGGGGGCGTGAATGTATGGATTTATTTATTATGCAGTTATTTAAAAGCCAGCAAACAATTATTTTAACATGATAATGTTTTTAACAATCCACAAAATGCGTGATGCAAAATTTGTAACGTCATCGAAAAATGTAACGCTTCCACACTTTCGATTCCCCACAGTCTAGAAATCTTCGGTCTCTGTCGTTTTTAACATGATAATGTTTGTTATATAGTAAATATATTTGTTATATAGTAAATATTTGTTATATAGTTATATAGAAAACATGATAATGTTTTCCACAAAATGCGTGATGCAAAATGTGTAACGTCATCGAAAAATGTAACGCTCCAGGTGATGTTAGTAATAAATAAATTTGGTCACAGTGAAATAAGATGCATATCAGCGTATATTGTTCAGTGTTAGTCGTGATGTCTTCCACTGAACGTGTGCGACGCCTGTGTCAACGACAACGTGAAGACAGGGATCGTGAAAAATTAAATGAATTCTTGATGAATACTCCGTTCTCATCAAATACAACTGAAGATGAGAAAATTCGCGCGTTTCAAAACAAGAAACAAGAAGAAAAGAAACGAAAGAATGCTGAGATAGCCAAGCAATATCCCCAGAACAAGAGATTGAAAACTGAACAAACAGGCGATATGGAACAGAAGAAATTAAACGTCGAGCGAATTAAACAATATCGTCTTTGTAAAAAAAATGAGATGGGACTCAAGAAAAATGAAATCGACGAGCTTGAAAATAAGAAATTAAATGCTGAATGAAATAAACAATATCGTCTTCTTAAAAAAATGAGATGGGACTCAAGAAAAATGAAATCGACGAGCTTGAAAAGAAGAAATTAAATGCTGAACGAAATAAACAATATCGTCTTGTTTATTTCTTGTATACAATTATAAAAAATACAATTATAAACGTATAAAATATACGTTCGGGTCTCTGTAAATCTTGTTGGAAGGTAACGCTTCAGGCACCAGCACGGGATCTCCAACAACGTGTCTGGTCTGTAGTCGTGAATCGGTCAGAAATCCGTACGAACATCGCTGAACAGGAGAGTCTGCAGTTTATGGCACATTATACGTTTCAAAAGCCTAAAAACATTATCATGCTTCGATGTTTCGGTTTCGTCGAAATTCTTCTTTCTTTTTAACAAAACTGTTTCGTGTTAACGATATTTTGTAGGCAAAACTTACGTGTTACGATATTAGTACAAACTGATAATGTAAAATAGAAGCAGCGTTCGGGACCTGAGTCGTATTTCGTGGTAACCGTTTTCGTGTTAAACGTTTCCACTGCATTTGACATTATCTTCGCACTATTATCTTTCTGCTCACCGTATAGGTTGCCATTGTTTCTTCTCGAGAAGACCAACATAGGAAACGTTTAAAGTATCACTTGACGTTCGCTCCTTTTATTACGGAAGACGCAACGTGTCCCTCGGAAGTTGAACACCCAACTGTGGGTACCTTTTCTGTATTTTATTGTTTACTACTTCTCAAGTAATTCTTCAAAAAAGACGACCTATTGATTTGTTACGTACAGGTCCCTTTGAAGATAATCTGATTTTTTTTAAATCGCCATTTCATTTAAATACGTAAGGTTTCCTCACTTTTCCACAAATTCAAATAGCAAGTCCTTAAATTAGTAGTGACCGTCAATCAATGAATTTTTCAGTGGAGGTTAGTGAGGATCGGTCAAAAATAACACTAATTTTTAATTTTTAATTAAAACCCGTAATCTGGTTTTAGTTATAGGTAATATATTTTACTATGCTATATGTTTCTACTATAATTTTATACAAACCACTATGTTATCTTTGGTATTGACGAGCGCTTTCGGCAGTCAAGCCATCTTCAGGTCATTTACCAACCTGAAGGTACCAATTAAGTTGGTACTCCACTACAACAATAAAAAAAATATGCTATATGTTGACTACTGTATGTATAAACAATTTATGTACCAATCTAATATCCAATTGTTGATTACTGTTTGTTTAATTAATTAACATACCATTACATATAGTAATTTAAATTGTAATACTGTATAAGTTAAGTTCTGTCATACTATAATTTTCTCGTTTTCTTAAAGATAATATAGGAAGATGTAAACAAACTATCTCAAGTCTTCACATATACAGTGATACATACATACGCACGCGCACACACTCACATACACGAACACGTTCACCCAAATATTTAATTGTTCTGTTGTGTTTGACATTTCTTTTGTATTTCATACACAGGTCCTGATGATGACAATAAACACTGTCGAAACGTCGACTCAAACAAATTAAAAATGTGTGTTATTTTTGACCGATCCTCACTAACCTCCACTGAAAAATTCAAATAGCAAGATTACAAATTGTTTTTTGAATAGTCGGCGTCAAAAAATGCTATCAGGAATATTCAGTAGGCGGAGTGATGTTCTTGCGATCAATTACTGCAGTTGTTCTCAACCTTTTTAAGCCCGGGACCCACCTTGCAGGATATTACACTTCATGGAACCCTAAAGTATGGGCGCCGGTAGAATTGCTTGTAGCGGTATGCACCCAGTTTATAATCATATTTTTGTTAACATCGAGTACCTTAAGCTCCAATGTATTACAGCCTGTACTGATATACGATTCAACAAATTGTACATGCTTAATAATTCTACTTAATACTAAATGTAATATTTTTTTAACACACAATAAATAAATTACCGAGCCCGACTCTGAGTGTTGAGAAATAGATTAAATTTATTCGCATAGTGGACTCAGCCAAACAACCGGGTCAGTGAGTCTTCTAGACTTTGTGCTTAATATTGCTCACTGAATCATCATAGAGATAAAGGAAGCAAAACGCACGAATTTGCGAACGTAGACAAAGAAAACGAACATTAATAATATCCTTAAACTTGTACAATGATGGTGAGATATTTTGTCAATCGCTACGCGATTGACAATAATTACACGCGTATGTTATGTGCACGAATTTCAGCGGCAAGAAAGCAATTACACATCGCCTAGAAGACGAAAGCAGAGAGGCTACTAATCTTTCTTTCTCTTTTTCGCCCAGACACGCAGACCCAAACACTGCCACTTAGATCACAGCGATCTAACCTCTTTATGTCTACGTTTTGAACGTTCATCGTAGCGCAGCTAAAATATAACAGTTTTTAGGCTAATCAGAAAACTAGAATTTTTTATAGCTAGAATGAAATATTAAAAACCTTTTATTAACGTAAGAACATTGACGTACTGCTTACGAACTGAGAATGGGGAAAACTTTCTTGAGAAACACCCACAAATTACAGTTCAATGGGGCACAAAACAGATTTTTTTAAAGTATCTTAATAAACGCTCATTTTTGAAAAATTTAAGAGTACGAATTGAAATTGAACTGATTCCGATTTTAGTTTATGTTAGATTAGGGTCAAAGTTTAAAAACCAATAAATTTTAAAGTTTTATGAAATGGACCTGCAAATAGTAATGTATTGTGGCGGCAGCGGTATGCGAACATCTGCTCTCCGGTACCAGCGGTGGACACAGCGAGCAAATCCGGCATCAGCATTCGGAGCGAGTCAATCAGCGATCCCGGTTAGTTAATAAAACCCGGGCCGGCAGAAAATTTTGCGCACACTTCATCGCCACGCCATCGGACGCACTTCATCTCTTCTCCTCTCTCGGACGACATCGAGGCGGAGTCAGCCGGAAGGAACAGCCGAAGAATAGAACCGCCGCCGTTCTTGCGTCTTCGCACTCCCGTTCCGCGCCAGCGATGGATTTCGTTGGGCCGGCAGCCGACTCTACAACCGATGCCGAAAGAAGAGGAGGACTGCAGTACGCCACGAACAGCGGGCGCAGCCGCCGAACATCTCAGCGCGGCACGACCAACATCAGCTTTCTCGTCACCAGGTCCTTTTTAGGGCCACCAAAACAACTAGAGTGTACGATTGGCGCCATTTGTCATGCGGCAAGCCTTTTGTCCGGTGACAGTATATGTCAAGTCAAAATACTAATTATAAGCGACAATTTCTGACACCGTAGGAAAGGCCCCTCAACAGATTTTAGTCGTTATAAGGAAAAATGGGGAAGGTCCAACTTCCAAGCTAACCTCATCTCCCCATTCAGGTACAAGTCTAAGCTACGCTGATTGTATTGTTTTAAAATATACACTGGAACTTACATATACTTGTTCGACAAAGTAAGTTATCACCAAGCTTACAAAAAGTTGTCTTCTTGCTTCTAAAGAAAGAATATGATGTAAGACGTATTCCACCATTTGTCGCCATTTATAAAACACTGAAATGTTGTAATTTTGTTCTTATTCATGAAAGTAGGCTCATATAAGAGAGTATTCATGTAGGCACGAAAAATTCTTGTTTTTTTTTTTCAATTCTTCACTGCTAAGCTCCTATTAACCCCGCACCGAGTGCAACCCCACATAAATACCATCGCACTGACATCACTGCACACATTATGGGCCATATGTTATTATTGGCCCCCACTCAACATTTTTCTTAGCTCTTGAAACATTAAAAATTACTTTACTATATTTAACAATTTATTATTCAAGAAAAGGCTGCGTATTTCTACACCGTGACGTGCAAGGAAAGACGAAGTAAGTAAGTTATATTTTAAATCCTATGCGTTTTGTAAGACATCGTAGCCTATGTTATAAAGAGCCACACGAAACTGCAAAACATATCCTGGAGCAATATAATCTGCCGCGCCGAGGCAGTTCCGTCTGTCCGGATCTCCTTTCGAGTGCAGCATTTTTCCCCGACGGTCTACGATAGCTATGAAAGTCAGGGTGGAGCGAGGCAAGTACTTCGACATTTTCTTCCGTTGTTTACTCATATAAAACATGTTATATACTCGGTATTTTCCTCACACTTAGACACAAGATAGATTCGAAAAGAGAGTGACGCTTGGCTGTGACGACGTCGAAGGAGGTCACAGTGTCACAGCGAGGCACTTTGCACCGAGTTTTCCTTTTTCTATCTTCATATTCAGATAAAAAGAAAGAGGCAGCCCAAGGTAGACAACGACTTCTGATGAGTTGCTTAGAGCCTACCCTTTTTAATCAAACTACTTCATTCGAAGTAGGTCTCTTACCAACCAGAAGACAAGGCTCCCATACCTGGCGTCTCAGCTACCTGCAATAATTTTCTCCGAATTCGTTAAGATTCTTATTACCTTTTCTTGTTCTGCCATCTTTTCAGAACCTACAGACTACAAATAGCTGTGCATCGTACTAAACAGTAACAATAGTTTCTGTGCTACTGAAATAGTTTAGAAAGTGAAAGTGAACTGTTCGGCACATAAGGAAGGTAGCGTGGGCAGCACTACTCCTCCACTCATTATTATCCCAGGGTTTTATTCCTAGAACTTGTTTTCTCCAGGCTGAATCAATCTGGAGGGCAGAAAAACGTTTAACTGTTATAAATTACTTTTGAGTTTATAACCGAATCGTGTTACAAATAAATTCTTGCGTAACAGTACGAAATATTGCTACGTTGAGAAGATAGACAACGTGTGTGGATACGTGGAGCTTTGCACGCGTTGTGTGAGCGGCAGGATTACGCAATGCTCGCGCGCCTTCCAGATTGTGCTCGATTTTTCTACCGGCATCCGGGCCAATTTTGTCACGTTTTACGCCACACAGAAGAAGTGTAAAAGCTCAGTTTTCGAAGGCGCAAGTCATAGGCGTAAGAACACCCGATCCCGCTGACCGCAGCCCACGACCGCCTAAGACCTTACAGAATCATAGAACGGCGAGCCCTTAGAATTATACTCAACCGTACCCCCCCCCCCAAAAAAAAGAGACTCCCACCAGAAACTAGCTACTATACGCCATGAATACCTTCTTCCCGGACCTCGACTCCTTCCTGACCAAATTAAACCCAAAATTCTCTAAGAATGCAAACACTCCTGCCTCCATCCAATCCACTGTAGCCTTCATAAACCACCAAACCAGGAACACGAAACAACCCTCTTCCACCATTCATCGCCTGCTGGCCCTTGCCAACACGCCAAACAAACACTACAGATGAATATCACAGATGCCTACGCTAACTAGCGCATCCTGTAACACCTCAAAATACTCCCCGACCGTCACACCCCTCACATACACATGACGCCATTTTGTAACTTAGACGCCACCCTGTCCTTTCTGGCTGGCTATTATTAACTAGCCAGTTCAGTCACCCATGTCTACACTATTAACTTATAGGACATTTAACTTACAGATTGTTTACGAAAATGTGTACGGACTGTGGACAAGTGGGGGTATGAACAAGTTGTTTGTCCTATTATTGTTATTTATCGATGACTGTGAAGCTTGAATGCGCTAATCGGAATAATTTTTTATAGTGGTGTGCAACAGAGATTATTCTGTTTGTGATTATAACCACTAACACAACTTTCTTAAATAAAAATCGTAAGCTTGAAGAATTGTTTGCACACGAATGTTTATTGTTGTTTCATTTACTTAAAGTGGCACTGAAGTTGTAAATAGCGATTTCACATTGTATTAATGAATATGTTTCCACTGTTTAAACACGACTATCTATGGAGACCGTCGTAACAGTCGTCGTCATCATCATCATCATCATCACCACCACTCCAAGGACTAGGGCCTTACACCTGTTCCGGAACCCATCTCCTCCTCGGTCTACCGACATCTCTCTTACCAGTAGGGTGATAACCCAAGGCAGCCACAGGTAGACGGATATCAGGCATGCGGTTCAAGTGTTCACACCATCTCCTTCTGTGGTCTTCAACCTTCTGGTGCAATGATACAATGTTTAAATCGCGTCTAATATCCTCGTTCCTTCACCGATCCACGGGAGAACAACCTTGCGTCCCTCTTAGAAATTTCATTACGTCATAACAGTGTGACGGTACATAAGTCCGTGTAAGGACTTATCGGTACATGAAAAATAATTTTATTGTGATGTAATGTTTTAAAAAGGGGTGAGGTTAAATTTTCCCAATATATTTCATGCTACGCAGTTTACCAGGACGACTCGGCTTCAAGGTCATGGGCGTACGTGCAAAACAACACATATTCAGACAAAGTACTGATCGTACCATACGAAAACGTCATAACGAATACGACGGACGTAACAGCTGAGACGTAAGACAATGCCGTCATCTGCTTATAACAAAAGAATGATGACGGAATAACCCCTTCTACTTGGGTAAATTGCACTAAGATGTCCGCCCCAGTCTTCAACATACACTCAGAGCGTTAGCACGCTAAAAATTCGCTGGTACCATTTTTGCCAGCCAAAGTGTTTTGAACAATACCAAAATGTAATTAACAAGTAGACAGTACCTTTGAATGTAACAAACAACGTAAAATGTAGATTCAGTGCAGTGAAAGGACAGACAAAACCGTAAAGTACGCCGACCACCTGCTTGAGAGGGAGGACGTCTGAGGACAGACTGCGACACTCATTATCAGGAAAGTTTGAAATTTATAACCATATTCATTTGATCAAATTGAGCTCAAAATTCTAATTAAAAAATGTACCGCTGATTAATGTATGTGGAACGACAGAGAGTATGTGAGTCAGAGAGTGAATGCCGGCATTTACAAGAAAATGAGGCATTGGTTTATGTTGTAAGAATATAATCCGAAATTTAGTAAATAAAATAAACAATACTGCAGTTTAATAAAAATGCGCTTGTTAAGAATTAAATGCAAGAGATGACTAATTAAAATTGATGAATAATTAGTTGAGCGGAAGTGCATAGCCGCCATTTTGTTTTTGGGTGTATAAGACTCCATTTTGATTTTGTAAACGTTGACAATGGCAATTTAGAAATATTAAAACAAAAGTTTTATTTCACATACATGGTGTTAGACTCATTATTTCGAAAAATCCCAAACTGTTTCTGTTTCTCGCTTAGTAAAGAACCCTGGACCCAAATAAGAAAGTAATGGTGGTTATAACGCCACGTGCACAGACCGGATGTGTTGTGAATTATACGGTAAGTGCAATAATAAAAATAATATTATTAATAAAAGTAAAGTAAGAATAAAAGTTACAACAGTATTATTTATAATTATTACAAAAATAAATGTGAAGCGAGAAAAACTTAATCTTTTAACAAATTTGTTTCAGTAGGTATTCCTTTAAAAAGTTACCCATAATTTAACAAGTTAATGATATTCGAACCTTTGGTGGTAACTGTCGTACTCAGTTATTACAGAATAATAATTCATTTAATATTTATAAATAAATTTACCTCAAGATATAACTTTTGTTTTCTCCTTGAAGTGAGGTATATCTTGTGGTAAATTTATTTATAAATATTAAATGTATTATATACATCAAGAAACGGACTGTAGCAGAAAGTGATTGAAAGAATAATAATTGTATTCAGTAGTGACAAAATCGCTCCGCAGTGACAAAACAAATGCTCCTGTTGGTGGTGGTGCTGCCGCTGACTGTGTTGATGATGATGGTGATTTATTTACTTTATCGTTATTCGGTGTTTAGTACTGAATGTACGCAGTGAATTTGAAGAGAGTCGCATATTAAATTTAGACGCATATTTGAACGATTTCAGCAACATTGATGAAGAGACGTCAGTTAATCCGGGATTTCACCTCGTGGATTACTCCATCAAGTACGTGACAACTGAAGGGCCGACGCTCGTGACATTCAACACACACACACACACACACACACCTACATAATTACCTAAACAAATGCTCGTGCTGCGTATTAGTAGTTTAGACGCGTTTAATCAAAAATAGATCCCTCGCCCTTCCAGTACTGCAAAATGTCGACAAGTCAAGGTCAATTATCTTACCCCCCCTTTCCCACGCACGCTCTTTAATATTTGCGGTATCCACGAGGAAGGTTAAGCATCGTATCGCCCACATCGCCACACATTTAAGAGAAATTATGCTATATATTAAATAATTAATTCCGATTTTAACTGCGAAATCCGAACTTTCTGAAAATTCCTTTTGATAAAAGAAAAAATTCAATTATACGTACTATCTAATATCGGACGCTATAAATAGCGCCGATAAGAAACTAGAGTTGAACGTATATAAATAAATCATCTTCATGTTAAACCTCACTTCAAGGTTCAGACTCGCATTCTGTCCCGTTCTTCACAGGAGCCTGGTTTACCAAGGAAAGACGAGTTTCTTTATATTGTTTAACATTATACGGATATATTTCCAAATTTTTACTTATTTTCTCATTCCTCATCTTTCTTCAGACTGTACCCTCGATCCTCACAGGGGGAAAACAGCTTGGTAGAAAAAATATATCAGAAGAATGACAGTCGGCATCAAAGCAACTGTTATCTTTGGGGGGGGGGGGGGTATTAATTTTCATCTCGCATCGATTGTTGCCATGTTTTACACATGAACGGGTCGGCTCCATTGAAGGCGATAAGCTGCGGCTGATGAATACTAGTGTAGTTGTGGCAATGTGCACAAAAAAACCATTACCCTCATATTAAAAATGGTGCAATTTGATTGGTACAGAGAGACAGTGTTGAGAAGTGCTGCGCAATTAAGATTAGCCTACGTTATTACATAAAAGGCTTCCGAATGTTACTCTTCTGGTCGAGAGAGCTGTACTAGGTGTTCATCGTTTTTAGTAAGTGTCCATGAATCATTTCAGTAAAACAGGGTAAATTTATATACATTTTAACTCTACTTCCTTCCTTTCTTTCTTGCCTCGCGTCTTATAAATAATATCGCATATAACTTGATATTCACTTGCCTTTCTGCCTATATCATTCTCGTATTCTTATCTTGTCGCCCCTAAGAAACTGAGAAACGAGAAACCTATTTTACAGTGCCTCTGTTCGTTGCTATTTTGGAAAGTACCGTCTGCTTCCCTTTGAAACCTGTTTCTTTGGTTTTCGTTAATAAAACTTTCTTTAAAGATATTCTGCTTAAGTAGTTGGTATAACCACCTGTAAGTTATGGTCGATTACTTGTAAGATAGGCTTATACTGTAATATTCTGTTTTCTTTGACGTTAGCCCCACTGTTGGGTTCGCGAATATGTAATATTCAATAAATATAATCCTCCTTATGTATTCTGTGAATGTGGAAGGCCCCACTTTTGAGCGTCAAAATGTAATATTCAGTTAATACCTTCCTATTCGTTCGTCGTTGATACTTTTATTTTGTTCAGCCCTGTGTTGGGATCACCAATATGTAATATTAAAATAATTAGTATCTCTGAAGTTGATTTGTAACTAAATAAAAAAAAAATCTGTGTTTTGTTTTTAAATAGAGGATTATTTATCTGAATCTCAGGGTTAACATACAAGTATCGTTAAAGTCTGGTACAATTTACACATAGAACAGACAATATAATTTTTATGCATGAGACTTGGTAATATAGTGTTGTTAATGTCTGTTGAATGTTTGTGGGTTCTTTTAAACAACTAGAAACTATAACAAAAAAACTCTTATGATTAACGACTATTTTCATAATAGTGTACTAAAGTAATTAACAATTATTATTATTTATTTTTTTTATTGTTTTTTCAGTTATTGTTTTTGTGGTATGATCTCACCAACTTTGCAATTTTCCCAATGGATTTATTCGTTGATTCTGCTCCTGGACACCTGTTTTTTTTTGGTCTCTCTCTGTCAAAACATCATTCCTCTAGGTCTTGGGTTGGTTTTCCTGGTCATCTCAGCTTTTATTGATCTTCAATTTCCATCAACTCAGCAGTCATTTATCTTAAACGTTCTGGCTTGCAATTCACAATTTTTAACAATAATCTTCTTCCACTCAAAACGTTAATTTCTTTAGTTAAAGGCCATGGCTATATTTTTTATGGGTCACAGGTTTGGTGTACCATTTCTAATTAATAATATTCTGTTGACATTTACTTTATTTTTCCTTCGTAACTATATTATTATAAGTTTTTTAACGTAAGAGTTTCTATCTTTTAAATTATTTACTTTGTTTGATTTCACTATATGGGTTATATACCTGTTTCATATAGATTATATATTTCTTCAATGCTCATTATAATTATGTTCAATCACTTTCATTATACACAACTTTTCCTTTTTACCGTATTTCACTATTATTCTCACTTTCTAGCACTGTCATACCATACCACTTTTATAATTATAGTTTGATCTTATTATATTTGTAAAACTTAAATAATTCACTTTTATGTAAATTTTTTTTCTTGATAAATAAAATAACGGTCTGAGGTGCGCAGACCTCCACATAGTTAAATTAGATTTATTTACATTTTAACTAGTAATGAAGTTTTCAATAATAATATAAATTGTCTTATTACAATGAATTAGTTTAACACAAATAAAAACATATGTAAATGTAGCCTACTGAACAGTGTGATTAATTACTTATTTATTTACATCTTTTGTCCTGGGATCATTGACTTCCTGGTTTTTGGTCATTGTCAGCCATAGTTTGTTACAGTCAGTAAATTATCTTCTAGTTAGTATGTTATGTTTTATGTTTGGTGAAACGACACGTTACAATACTGTATAATAAATTTCGTTCATAAAAATATTATAAAATATTATTCGGAAGTTAACATTCCGAATTAATGGAACTGTGACACAAAGTAAGAATCCCACACTCGGAAAAGCAACATTGAAACGAAAATGAAACAACAGCCTACGGCAGTGGTTCCCAAACTTTTCAGTCCGCGGACTCCCCCCCCCCCAAATTATTTAAGAATTCATGAACCCCGTGGGAGTTCTGAATTAAACAAACAAGTAAATATGATCCAAACTCTTATATTTTAATTAAAATTGTATTCAAATCAAATTCTCTTAACTTGCGAAATTATAAAATTAATTATATCAAACATAGTTTAATGTGAACAAATAAGCTGCTTTTGAACAATTAGCTCTGCAATATTGGGTATAAGTCTGACAATTTTAATAGTGTAAGTAACTCTCCACATCAAGTTTATTTCTTAATTTCGACTTTAAGTACGTGAGCAAGGAGATACTGTTTCATACAAATAAGTAGAGGGAAACAGCTGAACGTTTCAAAGCTTTTTTTGCCAGTTCAGGATAGTCAATCATTACATATAACCAGCAGTCAGCTAGCTTTAATTGCGAAAACTGTAATTTTAATGAACTGTCAGTTAAAGTTCTTTTTGTGGTGTAAGAGAGAGATCTATTCAGTTCGGCTGACAAACAGATTTGCTACACGACATGATTTTAAGACATGATTAAACCCATTAGTTTGAAATTACTTTTACAATTACAATTAGTTTGAACCGGAAAACAAAAATACTGAAATCTTCTACTAATTGTTTTAAGATTCTAAAATTTAGAATTTAGAGCACACAAAATGGGAGACAATTACTGTATATTCTAATTTTTCTTAAAAGTGTCTGCGGATGTCTGCAGATCCCGCTTTGGGAACCACTGGCCTACGGAATTGAATCAGGAAACACAAGGACGCCGGCAGATCGTACTGCGGGAACTTGTAAGGAAATATCGGGCCCATGCGACTTCATGTGCGAGTGAGTCAACTTTAGTGTAAGGATTTTCTTTTCCATTTTCAAACGTGGAGACCAATGAAACTTCGCGATTTAAAGAAAAGTGCTATAGGCCCCATTGTTCCACAACTCTGGACAGAACGAGTAAATAAACTCTTTGTAAGACATCAGTGAAACACCGATTTGAATAATAAGCTGTACGCATCTACTGTAATCGTATATCAATTACAAATGTTATAAAAATATCGTTATTACTTACCTTGTTTCTAGAAACGAATAATTGTAAATCGCTGAAGACTAACAGGAGTGATCTTTATTTACCGTTAACGCTTAAAATACGTGTCACATTTTAAGTATTCACATTTTAAAAACTAATTGATTTCACCAGCAAAAAAAAAATTCACCAGCTGGGCAGGCCCGGTTGTGAGTGGGCGTGCGATAGTAAGGGTCCTCTAATCTCTTAGGTGCCATCCGGTTTGGAACACCCTATAACAGTGGTTCCCAAACTTTTCAGTCCGCGGACCCCCCCCCCAAATAATTTAAAAATTCACGGACCCCGTCTGAGTTCTGAAATAAAGCAAATAGTAAATATGATACAAACTCTTATATTTTAATTAAAATCTATTAAAACAAAATTCTCTTAACTTGCAAAATTATAATATTAATGATATCAAATATAGTTTAATGTTAACAATTAAGCTGGTTTTTAACAATTAGCTCTGCAATATTAGGTTTAATGTCTGATAATTTAAATATTAAGTCACTCTCGACCTCAAATTTATTTCTTAACTTTGCCAACCTCTGCTCTATCTTTCCAGCCACACGTGTCGAAATCCAGATACTTAGGCGTAAAACCAGCTGCACGCAAGAACGTTTTGCTTAGACACAAGCTACAGTGTTTATACGTGGACTAAAACAGCGCGGTGATCAGTTCTGCGTTGATGCGGCGCTCTTGTCAGTCCGGCTGGCAAGCAGATCTGCTACACGACATGATTTAAAGACATTATTAAAGCCGTTAGTTTGAAATTATTTTTACAATTACAATTAGTTTGAACAAAAAAAAATACTGGAATCTTCTACTAATTGTTTTAAGACTATAAAATTTAGATTTTAGACTATTTAAAAATAGGAGAAAATTACGGTATATTCTATTTATTCTTAAAATAAATTCAGGGGCCCCCTGAAACATTGTCGCGGACGTCCAGATGTCCGCGGACCCAACATTGGGAACCATTGGTCTAAAGCGTTAAGTAACTCTGCCGCGTAGAATGATCCATAAACGTCTGGAACAGTCTCGCGCACAGCGGCGTACTAAGAATCACGTGGGCACTCACCGTTGCGATACTATTCATTTCCTCAGCGTTGCGCTATCTTCTCTATCACTTCTTGGAACATTGGTAATTCGAGGCCGGCTATATGGAAACATGAACAACACCGGACGGTGACTGCTACATTTGTTATGACAAGTTAGGGACACAACGATGCATTTTTTTACGTCGACTATTAGCTCTGTCACAGTAAATAGATTAGCCGCGGTCAAAACGTCTACTACGGTCGGAAGGCTTCAATGTCAAACGTGTCTTTAGAACTATTTCACACCCCCTCCTTATTGTCCCGTCAGTAAGATGACATCGTCACATCGAGTTCACGTGGGCGGAGCGTTGCCAAATTAGTATTCATCATCTGCTGCAGCTTTTCACCATCATTGAAACCGACCCGTCGTGTTTTCGTTATTCTGGTATTAGCGAAGCCTTTCTTTAATATATGTATAGAAACGTTTGAAAATCGTAACTATATCGGTCGAGTACTAATTCTCAAACTATGACGGTGACGTCAACATTGTTAACATTATTATTATTAATAGTCGGGCTGGTAGATCGTGGGCGACTGTTGTTGATAGTGACAAACGTTTCGCTCCCGGCATCGGTGGCCATCTTCAGTGTCGACAGTGTTGGGCAGACATTCGCCAATTCACCCCATTACGTAGATAGTCTATGTTGGTTGACTATGAGGTAGATATATTGGTCGAGACAGCAGTTGCTTTGATTGGCGACAGTAATGGTTTAAACGAGGCAGCTTTACCACGTTTACATAACATGGCACTGTTACGTAAGTAACATAGTAAGAAGTACCACGTGATAATATCAAAGGTTGCCTTCACCGTTTGCAGGAGATATCGATTCGCGTAACATTAGATTAGATTATGAAGGTCGTACAGTCCCCAAGCTTGGGGTTTTTTTTTTTTTTGCAAGGACCGAGGGAATGGGATTGTCCCTGGCTGACGACGTCAGTTTAAAAGTTTCGGGTCTCGGTCACGAGAGTTCAACTGCGTAGTGCTAAAGAAAGAGGGTGGAGCCACGTAAGTGGAAATGATAAGAGCAGAGATACGCATCGCTTCGTGGTTTGCTGCTGTGTTTTAGGCGTCAATTTTAACACCTTTTACAAACGTAACGTATCTAATACCGTCAGGACATAATAAACTTAAATGTTCGAAAATCATTTAAAGACACTAAATTAATAATTAGATTAAAAATTTTAATTTATTTCAGTGTCTCGATAATAATGATTACCATGTATATAATCAGTGTGTTAACTCGCCTTCAGTTCTCCAGCATTGGATTCAGTTCTTCATCATTGGATGTTCGAAGTTCCATATGTAGCAAATCTATTCCTCGGACAAAATTCGTTTTATAGTTAAGATTTAACTAACTTAATACTGGGTTTATTACACTCCAAACTGTACTGATAACACACGTATATCCACCGTCTAAAGTTGATATCAGCCATAAAATACAAATCGAGCAGGAATTGGGAAAGGTACCATATTATTACGTGATTGCAGGAATTGTGATCTTAAACGATGGAATAAATTATTGAACACCAGAGAAATCTGTCCTCACAATTTATTTTTTACATTCTGGGAATCAGTAACACTCGTATCACAGTACAATTATACAGTTATCCAGTACTCTCTGTACACGAACAATATAAGTCACCAAGTTAAGCGACTGCAAAATACTGCAAGACAAATAACTATTAGACGATTTATATTTTCACTAGCACTGCACTGTAATTAACGCACTTACTGACGGAACACTCAGTGCATTTCGTAGAGTCCCGTTTTGTCTTTGTTATGAATATTTCTTCAAATTATATATGGTTACGTAATGCGGAAAAAGTATTACACCATACAAAACATTCTACGTGTTTGTCTGATGTTCCAGTGGAATCCGGCTGTAATGTTGTGTGCATACGTGATCTCAACATGCGTTAGCGAGACTTTTCTAGACTTCGCCAGCCGCGCGCACTGTGTCATGACCGCAATCAATTACGTTCTAGTGTAGCGCTGATGCGTAGTACGGATGTTTCTGAAATTTCGGCGGGGTATAAACACAAGTGCTCACCGACACTCACTTTCAGTTTGAGTTGCGATTTATTCGAGTGCGATTCGTAGTATTGTTGCGAAGTGTTATGTGTTTTACAATTGTGCGGGACAATTGTAATTCAATTGTGTTTTATATTAGTTGACATCTTTATTTGGTGTAAACAATTTTAACATTGAAAATGTTTATAAGGACGTGTCGCACATTTGCGGCCGATCGCTGGTGCGTGATCGAAAATGGGAACCGGTGAGTTTCCATAGAAACTACTTCTTTGTTGTCAATAACGT
This sequence comes from Magicicada septendecula, assembly GCA_034769895.1. Taxonomy (NCBI): domain Eukaryota; kingdom Metazoa; phylum Arthropoda; class Insecta; order Hemiptera; family Cicadidae; genus Magicicada; species Magicicada septendecula. Next base: position 13,790,885 of record CM068375.1, read on the forward strand.
AGTACACATATAAAACTTCGCTTATGAATGCGACTACATTTAACTTATAATCTGTACATTGGCAAATGAAGAATGAATTCATTGATTGGTGAATGAAGAATGAATATATATATTTTTTAGATTTATTGAAGCATTTTCAATGCCCTTCTCTGTGCATTGCATTTGTGCAATGACTGTAAATTTTTATTTGATTTATTGTAAGAGACTATCTTGTTGATTACAAACCGTTTAATTGTGATAATTAAAGCTGGTGATTACTGACTTAATTGGTGTCTTGTGTTTTGTTTTCCACTGCACCATACGACGATCAGTAGACCGTCGTAACAATATACGTCTGCAGGTAAAATTCAATTGAATTATATTATTGTGACACACGTTTCACATCTTCAGAAGTTCTTATAAGTGCTACGTACAAAATAAAGACGTTTTGTCTTCATTCAACCAGGTAACGCCACTCACTAGTGGCGTTTAATACTAACCAAACCTACGAGATTAATCGGACAATGTAAAGAACTTCCATCGAACTCTATTTGCACAAGTCAGACGTCTCTGCGCGACTCTTAAACAATTTAGTCTGTCTTCTGACTGGCAGATACGTACGGGGCAAGTTTCATTGAGCCTGTGCGTCCTATTTACGTCGCGTCGTCTTAGCCCCATGTTCAAGAAGAAAGGCTAAAGTTGTACGGATACATATGAGAAAGACACTGAAGCGAATGGGAAATGGCGCAGGAGACTGGATGGTAGTAGGGAAGTAGAGAATGTAGTAGTAGACTGGATGGTAGAAGGTTGGTAATAGAAAAACGAAGTTCACGTAGAGGCGATGAGACGATAAAAGAAAGAGTCAAGTGGTGGGATAACAGAGACGGGGGGGGGGAGGAAGCATTTTACTGAAAAAATGCAGCCACTGCTGTAAAAACCTTGCATATGTGTGTTTCTATAGTCCTCCTATGGCGCTACAGCCCAAGTCGGGGCCTGGCCTCCACCAATCTCCGCCTCCAATCGACTCTATCCATTGCAACCCTCCTCCAGTTTCTTATCCCCATGTCCCTCGCGACCTCTGCAACACCATCTTCCTCGGTCTGCCTCTAGGTATCGTTCCCTCCCATGTACCCGGCAAAGCCCTTTTGGGGTTCCTGCCATCCTCCATTCTCATAACATGTCCGGCCCAACGTAATCTTTGTATTCTTATAAATTTTGAGACTGGTATCTCTATATATATTTGATACAGTTCATTGTTGTATCTCAGTCTCCGTGAGCCATTTTCTTGTATTGGGCCTATAACGCGTCTGAGGATTTTCCTTTCAAAGGTGTCTACTATGTCGGCTGTTTCCTGTGTGATTGTCCATGCCTCACACCCGTAGCATAGCACGGCTCTGATGACAGTCCTATATATTTTCATTTTTGTTTCCCTGTGCACATCCCTAGACCTAAATGATGGCAGCACTGTTTCTATAGTATAACCATAATATTCACTTTAAGGAGTATTACTGCACTTTCCTTAAGGATTATGTGTTGACCGGTATAACAATACAAACTAATAACATATGAGAAGGCTGCGTAAAAAGCCTCACAATTGACTCACAAAAAAAAACGTAAAAAGTTGACTCACAGTGCAGAAAGGTAAGCTACCACTGTAATTGAATGACAATGTAATACACTATTCTAAAGTGGAACATAAGGATTAAACAAAATGTTTACCTTATTACCTTAGCTAGCTTCTGCTCGTTGTGAGCTTCGTCAGAGGCTCATCATTCATCGACAACAAAATCCAAGAAGACAATGAAAGATGTTTATCCAGATGAACAGCATTTATGGACACAGTATATATTAAATCCGATTACTGTCAATCAACGAAACTTCGATACCCAATATTTTTGTATTTTTGAAACAATTTCATCGTTATTTCCGCTATCGTTCTATACTTCTGTATATTCTATAACACTGTTTCTTACAAAATCTCCCACGACTTGAAAATTGTATCACTAAAAGCGGCAGATCATTAAAGCGATATCCCAACTTCATCTTGTTTACTTGCTGAACTGGTCGTGGTTTAGGACTTGAAAATTGGTGGAAACACGGAAACACGAAAAAGTTGAAATTACAGAGACTGCGAAATCAAATAACAACATGTAAAACGATATTGCTATGAATGTTCTTTTTATAACTAAATTTATACTATAAATGAAAACACAGTTCAAGAAACGGAAAAAATCTGCAGTTTTGTATTTAAAAAAAATACATATAACACTCGTCTACTCGTTCGTCGTTCGGTACAGTGGGAAACAACAAAATACAAGACACCAATTAAGTCACTAATCACACCTTTAATTTTTACAGTTAAACAGTTCGTAATTAACAACACAGTCTCTACAACAAATCAAATGAAAATTGTTCACACGCAATAAAATGTCCACTAAAATTAAACACAATTGTATTACAATTATACCGTCCGATTATAAAACACCACTCTTAACTAATAACCACTTGAACGCGCACAGTAATATCGCTACTATAACTCTCTAACCGCACTGTCAATATCTCGCACTAATACTGACTGAATGTCGTTGAGTACTGGTATTTATACCGCCCCAAATTACTAGATTATTCGATAGCGCCAGTATAGTTACGACGTAATTACTTGCGGCCTTGACACAGTCCGGGCGCCCGAGCGAAGTCTGGCACAGTCGAGAAGACTCTCGCAAATGCGTCTACAAGCACGTACGCCACACGCGTTACATCGAGATTCTTGTGGCACATTCGACAAACACGTAGATTGTTCTGTGATATCGTAACAATATGTATGAAATAGTATTTACAGTATTGTCAGAGTGTGCAGACCAAACATAGGCTATACGATGTTTAATTGGTGTTTACTTATTTGCTTATACTTTATCCTCTTCTACCTGCAGTATCGAGACGATGATTCTTCTCTATCTCTTCCTGTCTCCTTAGTCTCTCTTGAGTCCAGTGGAGCTCTCTCTCTGCTTCACGATGGCAGCCAACTCACTGCGTCATGGATTTTGTTTCAGACGTTCGCGTCTTCTCGTTGGCATCTCCCAAATAGATTCTGGCATTCTCTTTTCACCCACTCTCGCCATATGACCAAACTGTGCCTCATTTCTTCCTCTGCCGCTCACACACTTCTTCCATCCTTTGCCTAATTGCGTCATTCCTGATTATATACATTTTCGTAAACTCTTCAATTTTCCACACATCCCTACAACCGTTTCTTCAAACTATCTTTCAGCACTTGTGATTCATTAACTATGATTCACTATCATATTGAGCATCGATATTAGAACCGAATTGACAATTGTTATGTGAAGAAATTTATTAGAGGTAAACTCCGAATAAACCCTCTATTCGGATATCTATCTTTGGATTGCTTTCATCAGAATATTTTTGTCGCTTGACGTTTAGATTCCTGGAATCTGGTAATCGTCCTCAGGAGCTGTGAATGACGGTTTATAGACCCTGTTGAAAGACCTAACAACGACAGGATCTTTCAACCGCCACTCAGAGCTCCTGAGGACAATCCCAGATTCCAGGGAAGCCGGCCGAATAAAGGGTTTACCCGTAAGAAATCACCCATCGCTTAGAGATTTTAAAGAATGTAAACTCCGAATGCTGAGCCACTTAAATAGGCGGTACATACAGTTTGCCCCAACAGTTGGCGTATGAATACGGTACCGGAGAGAAAAGTTGACAGGAGGCAAGGTAGACGAAGACGAAAACGAAGAAAGAGATTTCTGCACCAATTTGTTGCGGAGCTCAACCTGAAAAGTACTTAGCTCTTAAGCAGAGAACGGTCAACAGAATCTCCTGTCTGCTGCAGAATACGGCCACCAAACAATTGCCCTTTGTATTCTTCTTTATCGCTGACGATCAGGTTGTCACTGTTAATGATGAGTAGTCAGGGAGCTGACTGAGGTATATATAGAGTGAGGTCTTGAAGTGAATTCAAGCAAAACAAAATGTACAGGATAGAAAGCGGACGACCTCATGATAGACAGCAGACAGTGCCGAGGATATATATATATATATATATATTACTTTAATATTTATAACTAAATTTACCTCAAGATATACTTTTTTCCTTTAGGAACATGTTTCGAGAGTTCTTGTTCTCTCATCTTCAGCCTTCGCCATCTTGTTTCTGGTGAAGTATTTGTGTGTTGGTTTCTGGATGTTATTAAGGTAGTTTGTTGGTCTTTGGTCCTTCAAAGTTGCATTATTGTGTGTGGTTGTGGTATCTGTTTTTGTATTTTATGTATTTTCGATGTTGAGTGCTTTGAATATTGTGTCATGTTTTGTATTGATTTGTATTTGTTCAGGTATTCGTTTGTTTTCTGTTTTATGTTTGTATATTTGTAAATTTTCCCAAATGTTCATTATGGTGCCTTTGTGTGGTATGTTTTATTAGTGTTACATTGGTTATGTCTGGGAATTCATGTCCTGTGTTTATTGCATGTGTGGCTAAATTGGATTTATATATATTTGGTTTTTTGTATGCATTTAGGTGTTCAAAATAACGTTTTTTCAGCTGTTTTTTTGTTTGTCCTATATAACATTTATTGCAATCTTGGCATTCAATTTTGTATATACCGTTGGTTGTTGTATTATCTTTGTTGTGTGAGCTATTTAGATTTTGTAATTTATTTTTATTAGTTTTGTATGCTATTTTTATATCTGTGTTTTTAAATAGTTTTGTTAGTTTTGTCATTTTATTATTTATATATGTGAATGTGGCCCATTTTTTGTTGTTGTTATTATTTATGTGTTGTCCAGTTTGATTAATTCTTAATTGTTCAGTTTTTATTTTGTATTTAATTTTATTTTGATTTTATAAATAATAAAATGACAAAACTAACAAAACTATTCAAAAACACAGATATAAAAATAGCATACAAAACTAATAGAAATAAATTACAAAATCTAAATAGCTCACACAACAAAGATAATACAACAACCAACGGTATATACAAAATTGAATGCCAAGATTGCAATAAATGTTATATAGGACAAACAAAAAAACAGCTGAAAAAACGTTATTTTGAACACCTAAATGCATAAAAAAAACCAAATATATATAAATCCAATTTAGCCACACATGCAATAAACACAGGACATGAATTCCCAGACATAACCAATGTAACACTAATAAAACATATACCACACAAAGGCACCATAATGAACATTTGGGAAAATTTACAGATTTACAAACATAAAACACAAAACAAATTAATACCAGAACAAATACAAATCAATACAAAACATGACACAATATTCAAAGCACTCAACATCGAAAATACACAAAATACAAAAACAGATACCACAACCACACACAATAATGCAACATTGAAGGACCAAAGACCAACAAACCACCTTAATAACATCCAGAAGCCAACACACAAATACTGCACCAGAAGCAAGATGGCGAAGGCTGAAGATGGGAGAACAGGATCTCCCGAAACATGTTCCTAAAGGAAAAAATACATCTTGAGGTAAAATAGTTATAAGTATAATAGTATTATATACATCAAGAAACGGACTGTAGCAGAAAGTGATTGAAATATATATATATATATGTATGTATGTAAAGCGAGGTCGTCCGCATATATGTATGTATGTAAAGCAAGGTCGTCCGCTTTCTATCCTGTACATTTTGTTTTGTTTGAATTCACTTCAAGACCTCACTCTATATATATATATATATATATATATATATATATATATATATATACACGTTCGAAGAATAATTACTCGAGATGGAACTTGAGATAAGGCTTGTTCACTGTAGGCTTACTTAAGGACGAATAGCTATCTAAAAGGTTAGCTCTTTACTATGCCCTTCTATGAGGATAAAGTCCTAAAATTACATTTTATGAAACATATATGCAGCCAATCACAACGTATTCTTCAGCGTGTTGGCTTTTGTCGAGAAAGAAGAAAGTAATAATTTCAGCGGTACAAATGGACTGCTTGAGAAAATGCTGTAGATTTTCACGGCTGGATTACGTAAGAAATGGAACTGTAAGAAAACCAGTGGAATGTCAAGCAAAATATTAATCAAAGCATATGATTTTGTAAAGGGTGTCGACATGTTGTATAAACGTCAACTGGTTGCTGAACCAAGTTTAAGTGAAAATTACTACTCATATAAGTAAATTTTCTTACTTATATTTGAAGTAATTATTATTTAAATTTTTCTTACCCATATTTGAAGCTCTTCTTTCTAAGAATGACGGGGTGGACAACTATGTACCACCTGTGCTAGAGGAACATGAATACATCGAGCCTCCGGATGAAGATGATGTGATAGCTCCAATAGAAAGCCTTAAAAACAACAAAGCTCCCGGTTCTGATGATCTTCCTGCGGAGCTTTTCAAAAACGGTGGCCTAGAGCTGGTTAAAACCCTTCAACACCTTGTCATTGATATATGGATAGAAGAGAAACTGCCAACAGCCTGGCAACAGCAGTTATATGTCCGGTTTATAAAAAGGGAGATCAACTAGACTGTAACAATTAATTACAGAGGCATTTCTCTTCTCCCTGTGGCGTATAAAATAATATCCCATATATTGTACCACAAACTGCTTCCACATGCTGATCAGGTAATTGGTCGATATCAGTGCGGATTTAGAAGAGGAAAATCGACAATAGACCAGGTTTTCACACTCCGACAAATTCTGAAGAAAGGTAGGGAACATAAGCTACAAACCCATCACCTCTTCATAGATTTCAGAAATGCATACGGCAGCATTGACAGAACAGAACTTTTCACTGCTCTTGAAGAACTGGGCATACCAAAGAAATTAATAAGATTGTGTAGGATGACAATGCTGACAGTGAAGGGCATGGTGAGGATTCAGAATGACTTATCAGGAGAGTTGGACTATGGAAAGGGAGTCCTCCAGGGCGATGCTCTTGCTTGCCTCCTCTTCATTCTTGCCTTAGAAAAAGCTATGAGAGATGCTGGAATAGATTCCTCCGGGACTGTATTCAACAGGTTGGTGCAGGTCCTAGGATACGCGATGACCTAGATATAATCGGGAGGTCCCTTCGAGCAGTCACTGAAGCCTTTCTTGCTCTTGAAGGTCGCGCAAGGAGGCTAGGTCTCGTAACAAATGAAAGCAAGACAAAATACATGGCCACAGGACAGGAAGCTAGAGAAGGAGGGCGCGTCCAAATTGGCATCTATTCCTTAGAAAAAGCCAACAACTTTGTTTATTTAGGATGCCAAGTTAACTCCGATGGGGAAACAACAGAAGATATAAAGCGAAAAATCACCTCAGCTAATAGGTGCTTCTTTGGTCTCAGACCCCTGTTCCAGAGCAGAACCATTGTCAGGAGCATCAAGCTGGTTCTGTACAAAACTCTGATCTGCCCAGTTCTCACCTATGATTCTGAGACCTGGACCGTTTCTAGAAAGTCTGAATAAAAAGCCTGCTGGTACATGAACGCAAAATCCTCCGCAGCATATTTGGTACAATATGTGTAGGAGGTGAATGGAGGAAAATAACCAACCAAGAACTGAACACTCTTCTGAATGAACCAGACATTGTGAAAATTATAAAACCTGGTAGACTCAGGTGGGCTGGACACGTGATCAGAATGGGGGAGAACGAAATACCAAGAATGGCACTCACAGAACAGATCTATGGCACCAGTAGAGTTGGTAGACCCAAACTACGTTGGGAAGACGGTGTGAACTACGATGCGCGCCATTTCCTTGGGATCTGTAACTGGAAAGCAGCTGCACTTGACCGGGACAACTGGCGGAGGCTGTTAAAGGAGGCCTTGACTCAGTAATGGGTTGTTGCGCCGCTGAAGAAGAAGAAGAAGAAGAAGAAGAAGAAGAAGAAGAAGAAGAAGAAGAAGAAGAAGAAGAAGAAGAAGAAGAAGAAGAAGAAGATAAGTAAATTTTAGGAAGTTTAAATTTAAGTGAATTTATTACTCACGGCATTAGTTATTACTATTGCTATTCATTTAAGTGATGAGGCAACCTGGAAAGGTTGCATCTCTGTTCCGGCTTGATTGGGCACTGGCCCTAAAAGTTTCCAGAATTGGATAAAGTAACGTTAGCTCCCAACCGAGTCTTAGCTTCACTCCAGTGAAAACAGCACTGCGCGATGAATAATCAAACACTACTACCACTAGTAACAGGCTAGATACCACTAGGTTGTGATCCTATCAGGCTTGACTCTCACTATAAGTCACAGAACAAAAGCGACTGACACAAGTCAAAGGATGGCAAGAATGAAGCGGGAGTTTGCGAAGCACGTAGCCAAAATCAACGATTAAAGTTGGAACAAAAGTTTTGGGTAATGTAGGGAAGATCGTGGGCGAGCTGCAGACACAGGTATGATGATATAAAAAACAGACTGTCTTAGATAGGATCTGTTTATTCTATTTAACTCTGCGTTGGATGGTCTTATTTAATGATAACCGCTACAGGGAATCATTAGATTTTCGACAATGCTGTGAAATGTCGTTGTTCTGTTACTTTTAATGTCGTTGCTGTCCCTACAACTGGGACACAACGTGAAGCAGGGTAGTTTGCTACTACTTGGGTTATGTTACTGTCAGCCCCATCGTGGTAACGAGGTTTGTCCTAATTAAGATGGGACGCTTGATAAATCAGATTGTTCATGAATGAACTTAGCGCCTGTTCTGAATTATTATCAGTTCGTGTGAGTAATATTTGGGTTAATTACGTGCAGTACAGAATGAGGCGTAAGTCACGTAACAAAAATTCATTTTTTTCATAACTACCAGTGTCAAACGACTTATCGTCAACTCCGTAATTAATTACACGTCAAACATTGTCTTGTATACCAGATTCATATGCGATTGTTCCTTCCAAATTTCTGTCGACAAATTTCATGGAGTACCGTTTGGTACTACTGGGTATTGAACTGAATTATTCTGAGGTTATAATGTAATATTCGTTCAGTTTTATCAGAAAATACACCAGGAATCGACCTTATTACTGCCAGGATGTTGAAAGAATTGCGAAAAAAGGGACTTAAGGTGCTCATACACACAAATTTGGTGTTCATAGTCCTTGGCCCAAATCTCTAAAATTGTCTCAAATTATCTTGACACCGAGACTCGGAAAAAAAATCTGACGAATCTTGCATTTATCATCCAATCATCCTCTTGCCAATAATTACAAAACGTCTTGAAAAACCTAAAACAGAATAATTATTAAGGCTCTAACAGACCAAGACCAATTCCTGATCATTGGCATGACTTCCGACATGTCCAATCAAGAATACAATACTGCCACCGTATGACCAATATATTCAGTAAAGCAATGCCGCATTCCTGGATATCATCCAGTTAATTGATAATGTACGACACTGATGAATATAATAAAAAATCAGAACTTATTTCAATCTGATAAAGTCTCATCTGCACAAACGTGAATTCGAAACCAAGGTTAACGGAAAGACCTCTAGTCGTTTCTACATGCAATCAGGAGTACCTCAAAGGAAAATTATTGCCCCCCTACTGTACGTTCCGTACACTTCCGATATACCAACCACCAGAGAAACAACAAATGGCACATTTACTAACGACACAGACATCTTTTCAACTAATGAAGATCCTACAGTCGCCTCGTTCGATTTTCTATAGCACATCAGTCTCATTGGAATTATGGCTACGAAAATGGAAAATCAAGGCCAACAAATGCAAGTTCTCACACATTACATTCGCCTTAACATAACATACAGCGATGCCGAACAAAAATTCTACGAGATATCTCGGATGCCCCCTGTGGTATGTATCCAACCCCACTGCACAGACTTTCATATTCCATATGTCCGTGGAGTCATTCACGAACACGGCGCCAGACATCATACAAGACTTTACGACCATCGTAACCCGCTGATCATGCCACTTCTACAGGCTGCAATATACAGAAGATTAATAAGACTTTGCCCAACCGACCACAAGGTGACACTGGATAGAACATGTGTGTACATTAATCAGCAGATTAGCTTAGGGAATTAACTATCTCATCGCTAATAAGTAAATACATTTTAAAAATCCAGCTTTCTCACGGTACCATTTTGGCCATGTACAGATCACTGAAGAGGCGATGAGTTTCCTCTTTGACTTGGGACTGCCGTTACCTTATTTCCAAAATATTTACTGGCAGAAGAGCACAGAGGTGGTTATAGACAGTCCGTTCAAGAAGCGCCAAATTCATTTCAGCTTTAAAAAATTACTGATAAGGTCTATGCCACGTTGAGCGAGTTGCTGCTGACATCTGTCTCATTAACACTGCTGGAATTTGTTGGTATCAACCTTCACTTTGGCACCTGTGGAATGTAATTTATATGTATATCTTAATTATACAGCCTATCCCATCCTTAAATTTTAAGAAATATAAACTATCTATTAGATAAGAAATTATTATTTATGTTTTGTTTAGACGGGAGACGCTCTTTTAGTAGTGTGATCAGTTTAGTAGTGTGATCAATTTAGTAGTGTGATCAATTTCATCGAGTTCACAACACGGTGTAGGCAAGATGCTGTCTGTTCTCCCTTCAAAGATCCTCCAGCCATCTCTTTATAGGTCAACCCACACACTTGTGTCCTATAGGTTCGTATTTCCATAATTGTTTGGTCAGTTTTGAATCTGAGATTCTTTCCAAGTGTTCTTTTCACCGTTGTTTATAATCTTTTAATCTTTCATTCAAGTTAAAAACTTGTAATTTTTTTAAGACCTCATTTTCTATGTGTAAATTGTAGTTAAAAACTTGTAATTCTTTTCTTAAAACCTGATTTTTTATATGATCAAGTTTACAAGACCTTTTAACTTCTCTTAGGATCGCCATTTCGGCGACCTGTATTTTATTTTCTTCTTTCTTGGTTGTCGTTCGTAATTCACACCCATAGTACAGTACAGTAACAGCTATAACTTTGTAAAACTTTAGTTTTATCACGACGTACCTTGTTTCTAAAAACACGACAGATTGTCCACAGATCGTTTGGAAGTTACCTAACATCGATACCATAATTCTTATCATAACCAATACCATTTCTCAAATAGTTAAAATGGCTCACCTGTTCTATAATTTGATCATTAACTATTACTTTTGTTCTTATTGGTTCATTACCTCGAAGTAATATCATTATTAGACGGTAACCAAGTCACAGATTTAACGGATCTTCTGAAGAGGGAGCATTGAAGAGCTCCGAAACGCGTCAAAAGTAACCTACAACAGGAAAAATAAGTCACAAGACGGAAATAAGGTAAATTAAAAGATAATCGAAATAATATTACCTCTGTTTTTGTAGTGCAGATTTTTATATTGTGTTTCTTGCAAGTCTGATGAAGCTTAAAAACAGATGTTTGTAAAGCAGGTTCTGTATTTCCAAGCACATTCACAACAACAGCACATTCACATATCTGTCCCTTGAAATCTTAATATCAGGGTTCACTTGATGTTTCCATTTCCTTGCTAGATCGTCGAGATAAATTTTAAAAAGAGTAGGTGATACACTGCACCCTTGTCCAACACCTTGATTGACAGATAATTGTGGAGTGATTAATTCTTAATTAAAATAACATTAAAAAGGCAAAATAAAGATGTGAAAGAATAATCAGAAGAGTGGCAGAAATAAAGCGGCACAAACATTAGAGGTGTCCTCTATTAAACTTCACATATGTTTGATGTGAGATAGGAAACTATGTGGCGAGTCTGCTCGTACGGATGTCTGTGTCATAGGCATTGGCATAGTACGGAACTTTCTAGTGTTTTCTACGCGTCTTTGGCTATGCGGTTATCTTCAACCCATCGCCCAGAAAGCGGCACGTTCATCTAGATACAGGATTCAGATGCAGCAAGCTAGTCAGTTTAAGACTGCTATTCAGAGCGCGTTTATTGTAAACTACTGTGTACAATAAATATGTCTGTAATTGGGTGACTTGAATTATTTATATGGGATATCCCCATATCAGTCTCCCGATGGGATCCCCCATATCAGGAATACTGGCAGAAATATATATACACAACATAGAACAGAACCACATAATAAACAACAACAAATACACCAACAAAATCATTTACTGGCACAGGTATGTAGATGACATATTACTTTTATTCAAAGGCAACACAAGACAAGTTGAAAACTTCCACAAGTACATAAACACAATACACCACAAATTAAAATTTACACTGGAAATTGAACAAAACAATAGTATAAATTTTCTAGACCTAACAATTAACAAAACTAACAATACACACACGTACAAAATATACAGAAAACCCACCACAACTGACATGGTTATACACAACACATCAAACCACCCAACAAAACATAAACATGCGGCCCTCAACCATATGCTCCATAGACTAACTAAAATATCCTTAAGTAAACAAGATTATACTGACGAACTCAACACAATCAAATACATAGCAATGAAAAACGATTACAACCCCAATTTAATAAACAAACTACACAAACGCATCAAAAACAAAAATAACAAAACACAAAATACCAACAACACATAACACAATAAATACATCACACTCACATACCATAACTCCAACACACACAAACTTGCCAACACATTCAGAAAACACAAGTACAAAATAGCATTCAGAACTAACAATACCATCAAAAAACACATCAACGATACAAACACGGACATAGAAAAATCCAATAGAACAGGTGTATACAAATTAAATTGTAATGACTGCAAAAGTTTCTACATAGGTCAGACGGGAAGATCTTTTTCATCCCGTTACTCTGAACACTTAAAGCCCCTCTCCAACAACAATATACATTCTGCGTTTGCCACACACATACACACACATAACCATAGCTACACCAACATAGATACTAATCTTGAAATATTACACCTCTTACCCAAAGGTCGAAAACTCAACACAGCTGAACAGTATGAAATATACAAACACCACACAACACAACCAAACAACATACTAAACGACCAATTACAATATAAATCACATACACTTTTCGACACAATCATACAAAAAACAAACAATAATTTGGATCCCCGCGCCAATCCCCTTCCTCTACACACCACCCCCACTATACCTTCCAAGCAACAACCGTTACTAAGTACTGGGAGTCTGTTTCTAAGCTGACGAAGGCGAATACGACGCCGAAACGCGTTCGACGAAAAAGACAAGTAAGTTTTCACAAGAGAAAGTTTCAATATTATATTAAGTGTAGTGCTGTGAAAGAAGATGATGAACAAACAAGACAACTGCATTATTTAGTACGACACTATGAATAGTACATATTTATTGTCTGGTGGTGTGTTGGACAGTCGTTAGCTTATATACAAGTGTCTGTTTATGTAAATTGTAGTTAAAGTTGTAATTAACGATTTCTCTGAGTTCAGTTACTGTGTTTCCACTGTTCAAACACGCTATCCACGCGACCATTGTAGCACTATTACGCACAAGTACGTATTCACGCTTCTATGCAGTACATAAGTGCATTTACGTAAATGCGTTGCGCGTGCGAGTACATGGTATCGTTTACGGACACCTCTTTATTTATTTATACAAATGTGTATCAACTTGTATATCTGGACAGAAAATAATTACACGCACGTCAGGAGCACTCAAAATACGGATTCGTGTAGATAAACACGTTACCTCTGCAGATTAATGCATAGTCAATACGAGTCACTGCAATTGGAAGTTGGTCGTAAATAATTTGGTTTGAAACAAATGCCTTCTATCAAACCGTGAAAGTAGAGAAAACTATTCGTTTTTAACTGGACAACGAAAACTGATGGGAATGTTTTTACCCTGAACGGAGTTGGTGACAATAGAACTTATCTGAACGCAAAAACTGTGTAAATATGGATGCAGTTACGGGACGTCTGGCAGCACAGAGGCAGTCGTAGTAGTGACGCGATGCAAAGTCGACGTAATTCTCTTAGCGACGACACATCGGTAGCAGTGACAGCGGCGATGTTGGGACAATTTAATTCAGTCGAATACTTTGCCGCACAAAGCTCTGCGTTGTAGCGCTGAATTAAGTGAATTACCAGCGTCTAGGATAGGTCAAAGGTGAGCGTCTGTGCGCACAAATTGGGTCAAAGTCGACTTTGTTCTCGCCGAGATCGAATCACTTATTTAGACGTCTTAATGTCGTCTGAAACATTAACGCTTCTTCAGGTGATTTTTGGGGCATAACCACAGGATTTCTCTTCGACCGTTATGGGACTGGAGATTTCAACCTTCAGCTAAATAAGATTTATTACAACCTCAGCTACAAAATCTAAAACGATGGCATTTCAGGGCAGATATCCCATAAGAACTAAGATAGTCGTGAATAATCAGATTTTGGATCACGTTAATCATTTTAATTGACTGGGTTGTAATATCTCATATAGAACTGATATTGATTGGGATAGTAAGGTGACAAAATTTAGACACATCTGTGGAACGATTCATAGGTACCTCAAAAATAAAAAAAAAACGGAAGGATACCCGAATTACGTTTTATAAAACTGTGGCTGTCCCCACATTCCTGTGTGCCAGTGAGACATGGACTCTTGGTAAAAGGGACGTGCTGAGGATTCAGGCAGCAGAAACGAAAATTTTTAAGATGGGGCGCAAGATTCTGTTGGCTGGGAGAAGGGACGAGCATATTAGACGCGATTTAAACATTGTATCATTGCACCAGAAGATTGAAGACCACAGAAGGAGATGGTGTGCACACTTGAACTGCATGCCTGATATCCGTCTACCTGTGGCTGCCTTGGGCTATCATTCTACTGGGAAGAGAGATGTCGGTAGACCGAGGAGGAAATGAGTTCCGGAACAGGTCTAAGCCCTAGGCCTTCGAGTGATGATGATGATGATGATAAAATCTCATAATTAAATTTTAGAAAAACTTTTTTTTGTTATCGTTGACCGGCAAAAATGCGAGAATTATCGTGGACTTAGTGAGATGATGAGTTCTGTTACAAGATTAAATGAACGCATCCTAAAGTATTGAATGGAAGTTACATGACGCAGAAGAACAAAGAGGTTTCCGTGTGGGAAGTCTTTTATTGATAGTGTATATCGACTGAAACAGCTTTCCGAGAAGGCTCCTGCCAGCCATGGACCGGTTGTGTATTTCACATTTATTTATTTACATAAAGCATACGATAGCATTCCATTATCGAAGCTCTGGCCAGTCATGCATCAAGCTGGTGTTAAGCGCTGCTTATATTACAACGGTACATAACATTTATGACGGGTGTGTCAATAATGTAAAAGTTGGGAATAGGGTACCCCCATTCAACAAAAGTTTGACTAAAGGTTTTCCATAGCACCTACTTTACTAAAAATTTACATTAACGCAGCAGATCACACAAGTACTTCACACGATTCAAAATCAGGAAGGCTGAGGATGGGAACAAAAAGTGTCCCGAAACATGTTCCAAATAAGACAAAACATCTTGAGGTAAAGTTACTACAAATGATCCGTTTTAGATCCGTATTATTTCTGAAAAGCTCCTAGAAATAACGTTTTCAATATGCATATTCAATAATCTATAAAATTTGCTTATTCGAAAAAATAAAGAAAATCTACGCAGATAATCGACTCCCTTGTGTCCACATGAATTATCTTCTTCTTCTTCTGGCACTACGGTGCCTGTAGAACCCTGTCTTGCTCAATGATTCTCCTCCACTTTCTCTGTGCAGAGCCTTACTCCGCCAACCTGTCACTCGCATCTCCCTCAAATCCCCTTCCACATCTTCATACCATCATGGACGTCCTCTCCTCCTTACTCCCTCCGGCTTCCTTTCCAATGCCATTTCTGACCTCGATCACTTCTTATTCTCACAACATGCCCCAACCATCTCTACCTTTGCACCTTCAATACCGCACTATGTCCGCTTCTCCATAAAGATCTCTTAGCTCACGATTCTTTCTTATCCTCCACATCTCTCCGTCCCACAGTTGACCATAAATTCTTCTCACAATTTTCCTCTCGGTAACGCCAAGGTTTTACATATCTTCCAGCTTCAGCATGTCCATATGAATTATACATAAATTAAATTAACATAAACAAATTCTGAACTTTCCCAAAAGTAGAATACAAAGAGTAATCGCTCGTTGCAACAATTTGAGGCGAGATACCTACCTACTCACACTACCTATGTACTACCTATTCTACCTAAGTTGTTAGAAAGAATACAGGTTAGAATAGACAATGTCTGGCTTTGAACAAACAATTCGAGTTGTACCTTGGGTGATCCACTAATGAAGAAATAATATAGCTGTTTTTTCAAGACACTACAGTATAAAGTTTTATAACACAACACTATAACTATAGACAACCTATAGTTTAAATTAACCGTATTAATAAATTTAATTTTATTGTCTGCTCTACTACATAATTTTGTTTTAAAAACTTTGTTTTCTCGCATTGGTTATAAAAATGCATTAAGAATTTTCTTGCCACAGCCTGATATAATCGCCTCAGTGTACTTCACCATCGTGTAAATATGTTATCAATTAATGAAGTTCAACTTGGAAACGCAGACTATTCAACAAAAATATAATGTAAAACAAGTTTTCTTCCGCTGCTAGACAGACTGCGAGGTAGCAGCAGAGGACGCTAGCTAAGTGGGTCAACCGTCTGCACACTGAACTTAATAACAACTTTGCATATCCGACCGTGCATTATTGATGCGCTCTACTCAAAGACACCTGCTAGATTTAGATTCCGCAAATAATTCCCTGTTGCAAACAGGAAACAAACAAGGTTAAAAAAAATTCATTTGTTAAAAAAACAAGTCAAAAAGGATCTTGTTGTACAATTAGTATTAAGAATATGAAATCTTTTATTAAATTTTTTGCTTGGAATGTTCTGATTTTTTAATATAAGTTTTAGATTCAACTTTGGGAGGAGGGCAGGCAGTGGAGGATTTGGACATTTTGCGGCCCTAGGCAGTTTATTTCAAGAGTCCCCCTTATTAAACAGGTAAATTTATTATCCCATTTCGACACATTTTAAACAGTACTAAATCAGTCGTTTCTTTGAAACTTTGTTTTTATCTTTTATTTCAGTAAGAGGTATTTGGTAATTTATGAATGCGCTTTGTATTAGAACACTTGTGAAACTTTAGACATGGTCATTTGAAAAAAAAAATTAAGGGCAACATAAAAAATTACAAAATTAATTAATTAATTAATAATCATAATTAATATTTATTAATTAATAATTTATCTTAAATTCGCAGATATGTATTTCCTCAATTTACAAATCACTAATATTTTGTTATTACACTGAATTTTAAGTCAGTAGTTTTAAACTAATACAAAAATAAAATAGTTATTTCCTTTTATTTAGAATGCTAATTCTTATTACACATCACATAACTTGTTTAATAGTCCAACACATAACATTTCATCGACAAATATAGGTCTACAATATTGAAGGGTGAAACACCCCATTATAAAAAATTTAGTGATATGATCTAAAAAAAAATGTTTACCAAAAGAAAAAATTTTTAAACTATGGTTTACTTACTTACTCCATTTTTCTAGTTTTCATTTAATAATATACTAGTAAATTAATAATTCATTTCAAAAGCCTTACTTAGTACTGTTCAATCCTAAAAATTATTACAATTTAACTCGATGTGACTTTGATGAAACAAAATCTTGAATAACATCATCGAATTCCAAATTCTGAACAAGTTCAGCGTTTGAAGCGCAGTTGAATAAGTGTGGGAGACACATTAAAGTCTTTCTCAGATATTCTTTATTTTTTAAGAATATTAAAAGGCCTTTCACCATATGAATTTGTAATTATCATGCTCAGATATATTCTCAATGCAACTTCTAAGTTGGGAAAAATGCAGGACAATTGTTTTACGAATCAATTTCAAAGACATTCGTGGAACATATTGAGAATTTTTGTCCAGCCCGAGTGCTTCTGAAAATTCTTTGAAGTCAACACACTTCACTCTTAGCTCTTCAGATATGTCATTTGGATATGTTTTAACCAGGAAGACACTCTTGTGTCGAATTTCATCTTCTATAATAATAGGGCTCCCATGTGTACCACCGAAGTAGCTTAGGAGATGGCAGGGTAGGCTACCTTATGTGAGCCGTACGGCATACATGGAAGGCAGTGTGGCCAGCACTACGCTTCAGCCGCCCATTATTATCCCCAGGATGTTATCCTAGGTACTCATTTTCAACAGGCTGCGTCGACCTGGGTCTGAAAAACGCACATTGATTTTATGGTACGGGCCCGGGAATCGAACCCGGGACCTCTAGAGTTAGTAGCCAGGTGCCATACACACTGGTCTACCGAGCCGCCACTTTTATTCTCACATTTCATCTTCTCACATTTCAAAAATGTTTCATCAAATTTTGGATCAAGATTCAAATACATATACAGTATTATGCGCGTGATGCCCCGCCCCCCAAGGCTCTGGGTAGCTGCCTAGTCTACCTAGTCGGAAATTCGCCCCTGAGGCCAGGAGAAAAGTAAGCTGCGAAATGTGGTTTTGGAGGAGACTGAGCAAATCAAGTACAGATTAAAGGAGGATTTACAAGGAAGTTTTGGGTGGATTTAAAGAGAAAGGGGCTTTGCTGAACTATGTGAATTCGGGACGTATGGTTTTCCGGGAGGAGGGGGGTCCACCCCCTGTGACATCTTCTTACTACAAAATAGTGCTTTGTTGTTGAGGAGACAGATAACATGCACAGCTACGTGACGCTTTGTATGAGCGACATGATTACGCATTGCACTCGATCTTTCCAGTCGTTGGTCGATTATTCCACGGGCACCCAGGTCAACGTACTACATCAAACAGGCGTACTTAGGAAACAACGAGTCAATCTGAGATTCCGAAGCGGAGCGATATAATCAGTTAAGTTGATGTGCGTGTGCTTCACACCGGTTTATTGTAAAGTGGCAATTGTGAATTATTGTTTGCGAACATCTGAAATTGGTGACTTGTATTGTTACAATGTTAATTAAGTGATATTTATTGTTTATTACGATACTGCGTGTTAAACAATCGTGTACTTGAAGAATTGTTGTATACTTTGTTTTGCTTAATTAAACAGTAATTAACGTTACAAATTGCGATTTATTTGTGTTCGGTTATTCAAAGACGACGATCTGTGCGACCATCATAACGATATTGTTGAGCGCTAAGAATGCTGGGGAAGTGATTGCGGGGGGCGGCCTACATTGTCTTACGTGGGATGTGTGATGGAATGAAGCTCCTACGGCGACCTGTGTGACCATCATAACAATATTGTTGAGCGCTAAGAATGCTGGGGAAGTGATTGCGGGGGCGGCCTACATTGCCTTACGTGCGATGTGTGATGGAATGAGGCTCCTACGGCGACCTGTGCGACCATCATAACAATATTGTTGAGCGCTAAGAATACCGGGGAAGTGACTGCGGGGAGAGGCCTACATTGTCTTACGTGGGATGTGTGATGGAATGAGGCTCCTACGGCGATCTGTGCGACCATCATAACGATATTGTTGAGCGCTAAGAATGCTGGGGAAGTGTTTGCGGGGGGCGGCCTACATTGTCTTACGTGGGATGTGTGATGGAATGAGGCTCCTATTATAAGGACTGCAAGTAAAATATTGGCCTTTACGTCCAGGGTAACGACGTTTCTATATGCATCTGATATAAAGCTGGGACGCCTAAAACTGATTAATAGAAATAATAATAGCTAGTGATGAGAGCTACTCTGAAATAAGTAGCGACCAGATTGCTTCAGTACGTCGATGGCATCATCATCATCTGCAAGGATTAAACCAAGGATAGTTTGTTCCGATCTCAAACGGGCAAAGTCTAGAGATGGTCACTCCACCGCTTCCTCGGTATCCCACGCTCTCCATCACTTCGGCTTATAGTTCCATAGTTGTTTGGTTGGGGATGCGGCAGTCATCCGTCCGGCTAGTCCTTATTTGAGACAATTTAGTAATGAATATGTCCCCTGTTACTAGAATATCACAGGGCAAGACTTATGGTAGTGGGACTGCCACCTCCAGGCTTAACGTCCGGCCCGATTTTCTGTCTGGCTGTTCTCCCATAAACTGGCTTTCTTACCAGACTAAAGCGATCAGTTCTCCCTGTTGAGATATCCATTAGTATATGTCTAGTGATCGAATCTAACAATTTACTCACGTGTTTTACTCGTCCGTGAGCACGCAGTAAGTTTTATAAAGAAACCAATTATGCCCTAAAGGGAAGTTTGGAGATACTGAACTAATACAACATATACCTTAAGTAAAATGTAAAAACAATATAAATAGTATATATGTTCCGAAAGGAAAAAAAAATATATCTTGAGGTAAATTAGTTATAAGTATTATAGTAATATATATATATATATATTTACAACACGTGTAAATTTTATTTCCACAAAATTATTGAAAATATATTTTTTGAAAGGTATAAGTACATCAGCCAGCTACGTATCAGGATCGCAAATGAGTGGCGCTGTGACATTTACGTTTTGCCACGCATGTAAATTAGTTTTCTGCGCATGCTGACAGCCGGATCTTCACACTCACAACTTGTACAAATTGGGCGCGAAGAAAATATGCGTAATATTACTACATAAATTAAAATTAAATTAATTTGTACGCGGTAGTTGCATAATATCACGGCGACGCAGAAAGCGAGGCATGACTACTACTTCCGTTTAGTCGTGCGTAACGGAACTCGGTGACTTAGCGAATACCAATGTGACGAAGAACCCGATGTTGTGAACTCGTCGATCTAAATAGCTCTACTGTTTCACACATGTAGAGGGAAGTTTCGTCCGTCATAGGTGGGCTTGGCCGCAATCTTTGCAAACGTATTGACGGAGCATGAGAGCATTTTATAAGCTACCTACACTTGGCGAGTTGTTCTATGGCAGTCATTAGAGTCAAAAACCCGAGACAATCACAACGCATAAATAAATAAATAAAACACGCGCGCGCGGGCATGAGTGCGTGTTTAGTTTACGATTATTGTTATCGGTCGTTGTGTAAATTTCGCGACAAAAGCCGTACTGTAAGTTGTCAGCAGCCGATCGATACGTGTACAGATTTGTGTCGGCAACGCGTGCCTTGCATGTCGTTCGTACGTACGGGATCATTTGCATACACAACGCCCTCCTTATTATTGCGTTTACAGTCACCACTCTCACGGTCGCCAGAGTGATTGGGCTTCTCTTTATGTGCACCGTTTCACTAACATTGTGTATTCTATTATCATTACGGTAAATGACGTCGTTACTTTTAATATAGATTTATTATTACTGTTGTTATTTATTGCTGGTGGCATAGGTAAATTGTTTTATTGTGATAATAAATTGTACGTACGTTTAAATGTTAATGTTAAAAATAAACGTTATGTACGTTTTAATGTTAAATATATTGTTACCGCTGTTAATACTACAGACGAATAACATATTTGAACGAGAGCAAAAATGCTAAACGTTCGAAAGGAGAAATGTTAAAGAGTTCTCCTTAGAGAAGAGAGTTGTCAGTTTTAACGCGACCATTTAGCGTCTATCTGTCTATCCATCTAAACGGGGTAAGTCTCACGTATCAACCGATTATCGTAAAACTTTGCACGCGTCTCCATACGTTTATCCTACAGCAGCCTGTTGTTTTTGAGATCGACTTCCCCAATGGGAGAGGTGGGGGAGGGAAAATTGTGAAAAAATCGCAAAACCCTAATTGGGATATAACATTCAAGGGAATTTTAATCACACTCTGAATATATTGTTCGCTTTTTAAAATTTCAAAATTTTTGGAGACCTAAAAATCATGTGTTGTATCAAATTAAAGGTAATTTTAAGTAACATCTGAACGTAATGTTAAGTTTTGGAAATTTTATAATTTTGGGACCCCAGAGCCTCAAAGAGGGATAAGAAATTCGAAAAGATTGTGAAAATCCAGCACGATGTTAACAAACACCCAGACTAAAAAGAATTGAAATAAATGGGAGACGGATATGTGAAATAAGAGGGTGGTAGGAGGAATATAGTGATGTGTGTAGGAATTTTAAATAAAATATATGTAGGGTATAATTTATAATTCTCGTGAATGTAACACCATCTTCTGTAGAATACAGCTTTAATAAAAAATTAATTGAGCCAGTAATTATAACAGATTGTTAGATGGTTCTTTTCAAAAGTGTGGACAGTCTCAAGCATAGTCCTTAAAGCGGAGGAAGAGAAGAAGAACACAATTGTCACAAAAAGAAGCCAGAAGACACATGTAACCTAGTTCAATTGTGACGAATTACTCATTCACCTCACTTGATAGTACAAATATATTTAGTGCATATTTCGAAACAGCAAAATGAGAAATCTGAAATACGTCACCGCTATTAAGACCCGTTTTACCGCTCGCAAAACCGGATGCCAATTGAAGCCCAAAAAATGAGACTGCGCCGACACAAGATAGAACGACCACACAGAAACAAAAACAGGTCCGCTAAAATTTTAAAATGTTCTCCGATCACTGATTAGAAAATACTAGCATTTCGGTGAATGTGTCCGGCTACTTTTAGGGCCATTATTGTATGTATAATCGGTTTTTTTTCTTCACTTGCTTATAATTGAACGTACCTAATTCACAATAAAGTGCTCACTACAATCAATAATTCTTTCAGTCTATATTCCATTCATAAATCACATAACACATTGGGGAAAACTGCGAAGTAAAACTGCGTGAATGGATCTTTCCCTTACACGTACTGAGCGACTTGAAAATTTACTCAGTCAAGAATTAGCGTTAGGGAATTGTTTTAAGCTGTAGTGTTACAGAAGAAGAAGAAGAAAAAGACTGTTACATGTGAAAATAGTAAATATGTAACGTTTGCTTATGATTTTTCTCGGATTACGACACGAAAAGTGAGAGCCCTTTTTAATATTACAGATCTAGAAGACGTGAATGGAAATATGAGATTCAACTGCATTGAATATTTTGTAAATTATTGCTCAATTTTTACAATAAACAATTATGTTCTAGCCCAAACTGGTACCTGACTTTCATCTAAGAGTTTCGCACTAAAATCTCTCAGCTTCATTTAAAACACTAAATTCGTGGGAGCTTCTTCCCGTGCACGTGCACAAACTCGAAGAGTTTTCTTCTTTAGAGTATCCGAGAAAGAAGAAATTCTTCTTTGCTCTACATCCTACCTATAATGGTAGTGGTTGTTAACTTCTACATTTTCAGGGTTACCCAGTCTTTCTTCCAATTTTCTTGTCGTTCTCGATGCACTTGAAAGCAGAATTCCGTTCATTCATGCGGGTATTAATATCTGCATATATAAAAGAACTTGTTTGCCCCTGTACAATAGAAAGAAGGAAAAAGTAGACAGGAAAGTTCTCTTCTCAACAAGATATATAATTTTTATATTTGATTTCCAGTACTCTTTAAACGCGAGTATTCGTTATTTTCAGACGTCAAAATTTTCACTTGTTTATAAATTATTCGCTGAGGAAAAGTGTGTACAGGTTGAAATGTCATATTTTTAAGAAATAACTATAAAATTCTAAAGTTTTAACTAAAAAGTCACGGTTGAAAGCGCTTTAAGTAAATTCATTACGTCCGATAAGACAAATTACACTGAAAAGAATATTTTCTTGTACCATAAGCGCTCGTGAATGGATCTCAGCTAAAAACGAGACACTTATATTCGTTTCAGTTATTTATACTAACGTTCTAAACGCGAGAGCCGTTTGTTTTGGGCGAATGATAAAATATGAATGGCAGACATTTGTGAAAGGAATTCTAAATCCCGTATCAACAAGAAGATTAAATCAAATGTCGTCTGGATTCAGCAACGAAGAAAGAAAAAGATATTTATAAACAAGGTCACAAATAAAACATTTGGAGTCCGTTTACAATTTGTATGCCAATTATATTTATCGATATTTTTATTGAACACGAAACTTGATACTATCGAGTGAATAGAACACTGCGCAATGCCGTCGAATTAAATTGTCACCAGAGACGGTAAAAGTATTACACGTTTTTATTTAACAACATTATTCAAATCGTAGTGCATTCAATAATCCTTCAGAATTACAAAGGTCCACTAAACGTTATTTACAATAATAACAGCATAGTAAATATATTAAAAATAGTATTTTATTAAATATTGTAAACCGCAGTTACAAGCACTAAATATCACTTCCAGGCAATAACAACGCGCAACTGTATTCCTGTATTGGTGTAAAACCAATTAAGTGTTGCCTTCTCGGCTTCTCGCGCGTGCGTGCTGTAATGTGACGAGCATTTCACACGACAACGTCTGTACAATTGAAACCTCATTTACTTTGGGGCCACAACGATTATTGGGGACGAAGGTGTGACTCCATTAGGTCCTATATATTGTTACGACGATCTCACTGATCGGTGTATCGTACAGTGGATACAAATCAAAGACACCAATAATTACCAGCTTAGTGAATCACAGATAACAGTTTGTAATCAACAAGGTACTCACGTACAACAATTCAAGTTAAATTTGTCCACACGCAACAATAATGTCAAGTAATAGAGTTCCACACTAATTACAACACAGTAAACACATTCCACTAATCTCCCACAACCACTCGATCCGCACTAAGGAAATCCCTCAACGTAACTAACTACTAAGCGGCAGCTGTCGCCATATATAGAAACAGTGGGTCAGAAGTGCGACAGAACCGTTAACAGTTGACACAGTGGACACTCTGCACAAGACTAGTGTAGTTTGTAATGAGTCTGCAAACATGGATACTAGTGAGATGATAGAAGCTTTCCAAGCGTTGTTGCGGTAGACACAGGAACAACACAAATTAGAACTGTGCCGTGACAATTAAAATTGCCGCGGTAAGTTAATCGTGAATCTCTCCGTTCTATGCTGCCGGGCTGGATCGATAGGCTGTGGCTGTCAGCGGCGATGTTATTTGGTCAAACGGTCGCAGTGACCTTGAACAGCGACGTTATTCAGTAGGCCGCGCTGCGCTGGGGCAATGTATGCTGCAGCGACGACTAAATCTTGGTAGCCGCTCGGGAACGGTGACGAGATAATGCAGGCCGGCAGCCCAGCTGTTTTTACAATTTCCTGCTAGCTTTCGCTAATCATGCTGGGTTAACGAATACTGTGAATCTACCTCATTCGCTCTTTGGCCCTCTGACAGTGCTCTTCGTGGTCTGACGGCAAGGGTCTTTGCTTCGCTGTGATTTACTATGGGTTACTAATCTCGTAAAGGTCCCAGGTAAGCTCTATTACTGGGTTCATATTATATTAATAAGAGGTTATGTGTCTTAACGTAAAAGAAAAAAGAAAGAAAACGAGAATGTATGTTAATGAGCGCGTGTATGCTTTTGTCTCGCATGTTTTGTCCCGTATCTGGGAGACAACGTGCCCATCTTGCACTGAACTAATTTGCAGAAAAGTAAGTCTAATATTTAAAAGAATGTTAAGTTTATAGTCTATGTACAAAGAAAATCGTGAAGAGATGATGTATGAATAAATGTAATGTAAATAAAGTAAATGTTTGGAGTTTGCCAGTTCTAACGTGTGGTGCGAATAAAAGTGTGATAGTCGGGGTGGTTATATTATGTGACGGCCTATTACAAATAAGAAACTGTTTTAGGGTTCCCGATTCGTCGGGAGAAACGCGGGTCTTAGATGGTGTCAAGAACATGGAACACCATCGGCGGAGAGGACAACTAGAGAGCTCTCATACCCAATGCCGTCAGTCACGTGCTCCTACCCCGAAAACTAGATGGAGTGACACCTAGAAACAGCCTCATCAACACTTCTTCAATGCCAGTACCACAGGTCACCACTCAAATCCACATTCTTCGGAAAAACAGGTGAAAAAATTCCATATATTCAATCCAGCAATCACAACTACACTTCAACAGTTACCAAACAAAGGACATGCTGATAGACTAATAAAGTTCAAGTTATTCACACATGATATATCAGGTTTATACATACAGCTCAACATTTTCTGAGCTCAGCGATTTATATTTTAAAAGACTCATAAACTTAATTATTCTGTTTTAAAATCCAAAAAAGGTTACTGTAATTTGAAATCTGATTAGTACTGACGGCAAGCAAAATTATAAATTTTGTACATAATAAGATATCCAGTAATTAACTGGACGTTCAAACATTGTAAAGCATGTTACTGACATAGATTGATATGAAATGATGGAATAGGGATTTGTATAGTAGGTGAATTCATTAGAGGGCTTAATTGGTGTAGTCGGAATATTAAACTTCAGTTACAGCTATTACTGGTTGGTTGAATTAGGGTTATATTGCCAGTTTCTTGATCAAAATTAGACTGATAGAATTTATTTAAGTGAAAACTTGTTTTAATTATAATAAATGACTACATTTAGTCGTAATTTTCCTTAAACAAAGGGCATGGTTGCTGTCCGAACATGAGCTTGAGAATTAATAATTTGTCAGATGGGAAGGCTGTTATTTTTCATTCTGATTGTTTCCGTTTGGAGGCCTCTTCTTCCGCCATTGCATTGAATCAAAAGGCACTAAGACAATACTGTGTGTGGAGTTTTTGAAGTTGAATTGCTTAATTATTTATTGTTTTTTTTAATGAATTATTTTGATGATTTAAATATGTACCAGTACTTTGCTCATGATTAAGACTGTTAATTTTTGTAAAATGTTATAAGTAAAGAGCAATGCTGTGATAGGTGATGTCTATTGTGGATCATAATCCAATTAATCGGAAATGAGAACTACGAATTGTTAGGAGAATATAATGTCAAATTAATTGAACAATATGTCTAAGGCATGTTATATTCAACAAACACTAATAAAACAATAACTTGTTAATATTTAAATGAGAGTTTTCATTCCGAATCCTGCCAGTCTGGGTCCAGCACATCTTTTGCTTCCGTCTAGGTTATACGTCTAGTTTTAATTTATTGTGTAGCGGCCGAAAGGCCGGTGCAGAACGACGACTAGAGGGAGAAGAACCAGAGCAACGTCAGGATGAGAAGCAGAAAGACGACAAACAGAAGAACAAAGACAGAAAAGAGATGAAACGGAGGAACGACGTAGGCAGGAAGCAGATTACACCAAAGACTTAGTACAGGAGCAAAACAAAACAAGAACATAGTACCGCAGAATAAGGTCTCCTACGTGGTGACTTGGGTGAATTACGAGGTGAGTTTAGTAAACAAGTTACTACAACATCGAAGGTACAAGAATCAGTTACATTAATAGCTTAAGTAAAATATCTGTCTCGAGTGCGGAAGAATCGATGTCTACAAAAATATCTGTCGTAGAAGAATCCACGTCAAATAAAATATCGGCAGTAGAAGACTCAATTGCAAACATAGGAGAACAAATTAAAAGTGAAGTTGAACAGTTCATGAAGATACAACCGTGCGTTTCAAAACAACTTTCTGAACAGACCGTACCAATGGTAAAAACAGAAAAAAACACAGAAAACAAGACAATAGAAAACCGAAAGGCGTAGTCAAGGTCCGCGCCGTAGATTTTCCGTGAAAACATCACAGTCTACCGTAGCACCCGCCATCGACGCACGCGCATTGATGCCCGACGTTGACAACACGACGATATTTGGTGATCGCAATACATACTCGTCTGGCGCTGTCACGTTGCCATTGATCTCTATATTATCACTGTTTTCTGTATTGCCTTCCAACGACGTCTGCACATGATCTGTGGACGTTTGGACTGTCGGTGGCCGCTGTACGCCCGATGGGCCACCTACGTTATTGCTTTGCGCCGTTTTTTCATTTTCTTTTCGATGCTGCCGTAGCTCTCGCATTTGCTCGGCACTGGACTTTTTAGATTTTTTAAATTCCTTTTGATGCGAGCTTTCCTCTGATTTGCGTTTTCTATAATTCTGCGCATATTTACGACTCATATGAGACGACATCTTTAATTTTTTTGCAATTTTCAATTTAATACCGATTTTTACATATATTTCGGCGAATATTTTTATTGTTTCACTTTTAGTCCTAGTAGTGCTTCTCAAGCTCTTTACAATGACACCCGAATCAACGTCCTAGCTAAACGCGTTCTCACGCTACACTAATTTATAATTTTACACAACGCTAATTCACAACAATCACGCGCAGGCGCCTAACTAGCCCGATGACGTCACAGGCAAAACAAACACCGCACAACAAATACGTACAGACATGCTCTATCCATTGTGACCTCAACCGTTGTTATCGCATTATTAGTCTCGTAGTTATTAGCGATTAAAATCTGACGGTATTTTGTAACACAAGAAAGTTTGACCGGCTATCACTGTGCTTAACGAGCGAATAGACGTTTTCACGTCAAAATCATTTTGCTTGCGGTTGGGGCAGTTCATGTCAAGGCCCCACCCTTTAATGAAAGCACTCAGTGGGCGAAGTACCTTCGGCAATTAAAAGCCGCTACTAGAGTAAATAATTAGTCGGAGAACGACAAGGCAGTTTCATTCGTTATCGCTTTAAAGGAGCTACGGCAGAACTACTACAGAAAGAGCCACCTGACAGCCAGAATACCTATGCAAAATTGATAAAGGCTTTAGAATTACGGTATGGTGATAAACATTTGCGAGCTGTGTACGGCACTCAACTGAGAGCAAGGCGACAGCATTCCGGGGTGATTCTTCAATACTTTGAAGGAAGCATCGACAGACTGATTAGACTGGCTTATCCTGAAGCACCAGAAGATTTTCGAATCAGGTTTGCGGTGGAGACACTATTTATTGATCACGTCGGAGATTGTGATCTTCAACAAGTGTTACGAACGGCTAGACACCGAAATAACTCAGAAGCTCTTGTTCACGCCCTCGAGTTTGAAGCTGCCAAGTCAGCGTCCCGCTACATTATTGGGTTTAGGTAGTCAGAAGACTACACTGTAGTCAGAATGTCCCAGTATCACGTTTCCGTTACAATGGCTGCAGAAACACGCAGCTGCTCGGCTAGCCGAGAAACGGGTACAATGACGCTCCCGCCTTTTCCAGAGGGTTCCATCGTTACAATATGTTATCACTACATTTGAGATTCCTATTATTAAGGTTATATATTATTACTAGATTTAAAGTAAGTTCCGATTTAAGGACAGACTCGCGTTCCCAGCATAAGAATGACTTATTCATTGCCTTAGTACGCCCAACGAGATATGTTAATATGTTGTCTCCGGTCAGGGTTTGAATTGTAGGCCGCAATCAGGCTCATCCTTAATGCAAGTCTTCTTACGGCACCGGGCTGCTCTTGTTTAATGTGCAAGCAGATTTTTAGATTTTAGATTATTATTAGACTTAGAATAATTATAAATATAATATAATAAATATAATAAATTATAATTAGACTTTCAGATCATTACGCTTCACATTGCGATTTGATGAGTCATCACGGTCCATACATAATTAAAAACACTCACATTTTTAGTTTCCTTTTTCGTTTCGTCCATCTCCAGGGCAATTTCTTTAGACACAACCTAATATGTAACTGTTTTATTGTTTACTGTTTTATCTTCTCTGTTCTTCTCCACTCGAAATTCTATACGCATTTTCCTTCATTTCTCCACATTTTCCAGCTCGTTATCCTGTCCAGTCTGACTCTTGTTACATCCAGTGTAACTTTTGTGCAATAACTGAAGGGAAAAAAACGAGAATTTAAACAACAAGAAAATAAATTTTCACAACGAACAAAATACTGAGACATAAGGGGTCGCGTTAAAAGAAAAGATAAAAAGGCCAAGCTGAATATAATAGGCCTATTTACATACATTTACCGTACAGTTCTTGTTTAAGCTATTATCGTTAGATATTTATAAATAAATAAAACGGGCTTTTTTATTCTCCTCCCTTTAGAAGCCTGTCTCAGTAACATTGGCGTGTGGTTGTTATCGCAATTCATTCCATCAGTTTGTCGTAGTATGGCACGAAGTCATGAACAACGTGAGGCTTCTCAGGCTCCAGTAAAAGAGCGTTTATATTATATAACATCTAACAAATGTTTATAACATTTGCTAGGAGCAAGTGCTAATAACATTTTCAATAAACGTGTCTCATATATGCTGTATTTTACATTAGTCTATTCAAAAATAATCAGAATGATCACAGTTGCACACCACTATATAAAAATTATCCCGATTAGCGCTTTCAAGCCTCACAGCCCATCGTCAGATCGGAATAGGCAGAAATTATGTGAATTATGTGAAATTATGCTAATCGGGATAATTTTTATATAGTGGTGTGCAACTGTGATCATTCTGATTGTGATTTCAACCACTAACACAAATTTCTTCATTTATTCAAAAATAGATACCGCCACAGCAGTTGGCCCATAACATGTCGAGTGTAGGGGATGTTGTACTCGCGGCAGTAGTCTGCGTAATTTCGTGTAAACACTATGAGTATACCAGACAGGATTGCCCAGTATAGGCTGAATTGGTGAGAAAATCGTAGCTGAATGGATGACTGCCGCATCCTGAAAGAACTATGGAACTCTAAGCTGAGGGGACGGAGAGGTGTGGGACGTCCCAGGAAGCGCTTGAGTTTGCCTGTTTGAGACCGGAACAAACCATACTTGGTTTAATCCTTGCAGATGCTGCTGATGATGATGATGATAAATAAAAAGCACTTGGTATGGTTTGGCCTTCTGGAATAGACGCCTGACGATCGTTGGTCTAGAAAGTTATTAGACATAGTTCCATCTAGAAAACGTCTTGTAACCTATCGAGTGGCTGCTATGCTACAACTGTTACGTAAAACTTTTACGTATTACAAAACTTTTACAATTTTTTTATAATAATAATTCTTGAAATTAACTTCATTCAAATAATTTAATTACTTTTACTCATCTCTAAGTACCTTCAGTTACTAGTACTTCAGTACCTTCAGTCTCAAAAAATAATGTAACTACTTTAGTTACTCATTAAAAATTGACAAAAACAAAAATTATGACTGACTATCACTGGCTAGAGAGATTCTCTTAGATTGTCTGAAAGGGACATAAGAAATAATGACAGGATGATTGACGCGTGTGAAATCGAAGTATCGTCACAGACTGAGGGTGGAACCAAAAGCAAGGAAAATAGAGTAGGGAAGTAAGATATCCTATCAGAAACCAGAGTTCAACGTAGGCTGGTTTCCAGGAGTAAAGTTCTTAGAAACTAGAACGCAAAAACCAATGCAAACGTAGCGTGGTAACGTGTAAGAGAAATAGGGGGGTATTTTCGTAGAAAAGAAGAACGATAACCAATGGTAACAAAGATGGTGGACTAAGAGAGTCTTAAGGGGGAATTAGGTGTATTCAGTATATAAAAAATAAGCCGAGAGCGCGATCGAGGAGTCTAATAATAATCTTTCGGAGGAGTCGGTCGTAAGTGTTGACGAGAGTATGTTATAACTTTCGTGGAGTCTTAACTTAACAGTTCAGAGTCTTTACAGAAATTCAGAATTAGTCGGTAGTGAAAGTCCCGCAAGTTGACTTAAAACGTACAAAGCTTTAACATGTGTAAATAATTGTGAAGATTTGTAACTTATATTATGTTTCGTAGAATCAAAGTTAACAAACAATGCGTATAATACAATTAATATTGAAGAGTGCGAACTAAGGTTGTAGTAATATATAACTTGTGAAACAATTAGGATCGCACATGTGTTCGACAACAATCGTGTGAAAACTATAACTCGTGTAACAAGAATAAACGTTATAACTAGTAACCGGTAATTATTCTATTGGAACGTCGGAAGATGCCGGAGTGTATTAGTCAAAGTGGAGTGATCAAAAAAGTGTCCAACTATCATGCAATACGAGAGTAAACCACGATATGATTAGAGCATCGACACTTTCATGGCAGATCTAAGGAGTGGGAGATGAAATCTGCGCAGATCCGCACGCCCCAGATTGGATAACGTACCAACAGTAACTTTTTATGCATTAGTTAATATTTTGTTAAAACACCTGTCTGTCCTGCTCAAAGAACCTACGTATAAAACATAGCTTACTTAAAAAACTCACGTATCTCTTATTAAAGATAAACTTCATATATTAAACATGAATCCATTTCTAAATAAAATATGTGTAATATGATATTTAATAGAGATAAGTGTTAAAAATTAAATCGAACCTTGAGATAGAGATCTTAGAATGAATGTCTATTGAGATAGATCATATTTTAAATTAACGAATGATCATAAAATGTTAAAACCATATGGAATTAATATGAATGACAAGTAACGTAATAATATTAAATGCAACAATTATACTGATAAATGTGTATGCGTTTCATTATTTAATAACTACCTGAGGGATGATACAACAATTAATATTCTTGAACATAAAAGATTATTTGTACTCATCACGCATAAGTAAACTTAATACAATTACAATAAACATCAGTAGACTTCACTGTAACTTTAATTACCGTTGCTAGGTTGAAAGAATATAATCTATTAATTAACACAATATAATTAATGGTAACGAGTAATTAAAACGTTATATTTGGCGCTGCAATCGCGGGGCATAAGAAGGTAATATCTAGTTAACGTAAATTATCGTTATGACTTTGTTTAGTAGACGAGAGAAAGCGTTGAAAAGTCTTCCGCAACGTGTACGCTACCATACAACAACTGGCGCACAGTCGCTGACAATAGAAGCAAAATAGATTTGTTGTTGCCGTTGCCAAGGGAATAAGCACTGAACTGTAATAGGTACGTGTCTAAGTGCGTCGCTCGAAGTCCCAAGTTTCAAACACTTCGCTTAAGTACATTTTATTCCTCATACCTTTTTCTTGCTCTAGGTTCTGACCAAAACATTTCCTATTGAGTTTTTTAAAAAAATTCGACATTTCCTCTATTCATTGGAATGGAGAGTACAGTGATATCACGGAATATATCACGGAAGCATCTGATATGATCATCTAATTTTTAATGAGAGGACGTTTTATCTCATTGTAGAGGATAAAACGTTACATATTTTTGTTGTAGTAATGTCCGTTTCTGCCATGACTACGGGTCAATATTATCGCATAATTTTAAAACAGATCATCTGAAGGCGCTTTCTACAAGATTCAACGCAGTGATTAAGAGTCATGATTTCAGGTCTACTGGTCAATAGTGTGCCTTTTAAGGGAAGTGGAAAGTGCACGTATGTTCCGAAATTATTACTGAAGACAAGACTGCCCAATTAAAGGAAAATTCCACTATTACGTAATAAAAATATTATATGAAGTTAGAGAGATTTTAGATCTAGAGCGCTTTTAAAATAAATACTTCAAAACTACAAGGGCAGCAGGTCAGTACATTAGAATTTTATTAAGGCTGTTACTAGAAAACATAATGGGCGTGAGAAGAGGATCTTTAAATTTCTTTGTGATTTCCCTTTTATGGTAATATTTTGACGTTAAACATCCTTTAGCCTTTTTATTTGGACGTTTTCTCTAAATGAATGTAGCCGGAATCAGAAAACCGTTTGTTTGGAGAGTCTGACTTACGAAAGTAAGAAGTGAAACTTGGAGATGAACAAGAAAGAGCAGCCACTGAGGATACCTCGTCGTTGTAGAACACGAAAGATTGGCTGGAATAGTGATATAAAGAATATAAAGTGATATAAAGCATAAATAGTGATATGAAGAAGAATCG
This sequence comes from Magicicada septendecula, assembly GCA_034769895.1. Taxonomy (NCBI): domain Eukaryota; kingdom Metazoa; phylum Arthropoda; class Insecta; order Hemiptera; family Cicadidae; genus Magicicada; species Magicicada septendecula. The sequence goes on from CM068375.1 coordinate 13,824,528, forward strand.
TGATAAAAAACTATAATAAAAAAAATCTGGCTGTCGTGGGACTGCCGACAGAAGTGTTAACTTAAAAATACCATTTCAAATTAAATGAAAAGTACATCATTTCAAAAAAAAATTTATTAAAAAATTACCGTTAAAAATTACGTTACAACTTAAGAAAATAATTACTAAATGTTTAAACATTTACGTACAATGCATATTAGACTTACCTTTCATTCAACAAATACTTTTTTGTTACATTGAATTCCTTGTAGCAGGAGGAATGGTAACCAATAATTTCATCGTCATAACTTTCCGGAGATATAACGTCGCTGTATTTATGACGTGATTTCAAGTAAAGTTTACATGAATTCCAGATGTCCGGAGTAAATTTTTTAATTTTTTCCCTTTTTTCTCTAAACCCAGGTTTATCTACTAAAGAATTGCACAAAAAGCACTCCATAATTTCCTTTTATTAGCCGCACGTGGTAGAAAATTATCAACGTTGAAGACGGGGCGTATGTAACGTCTCGAAATGTCTCTAAAATAAACAGTTGAACGTTTGATAAACAAAAGTACAAGTTGACCCGAAAATTCCAAACACAGGGATAAAGATTTGAGGAAATAAACAGAAACTAACAAATCAGTGGAAATAAAATTAAGCAAATTAATAATTCCGAGAGAGACGAGCAATAATAAAACATACAAGATACAGACGAGATACCAAAACTACGAAATAATAGCCAACTAATACACAGAACAAAAAATTACAGAAGTTGGACTAAAGAACAACACACACAATTATAACTAATTGAACGATGAATACAAATACAACGACTAAAGACAGTACTACTATCCCGTAAATGACAAAAAGACGAAAAAATGACGTTTATGTAAAATAACTATAAGTAGTGTAAGTAGTAAATAAGGTTAAACATTGTACAAATAGCTTTTATAAATATCGAATCTATGAGCGAGAAAGACGAAAACGCGCGTGGGATCGAACACGCGATGTTACATTTGACCGCGCACAAAATTCAAACTTTAAATTAATAAACCTTAAGAAGTGCGTAAATTAACGGAAAAGTGCGAAATAAATACCTAATAGTGTGTATAAATACGGAATAAAAAATATTACTAAAAAACAAAGAGTGATATATGAAACATGAACATGTAAACAGAGAGGGGGAAATTGTTACGGATTCTCGTCGCATTCCTTTCTGATGACGTCACATTCTACGGATTCACTCCCGTGTAAATTTTTTCCCTCTCCTCTGCTATAAGAAGTTAAGACTTCAAAATATTTCCTTATTATTTTATTATTATTAAAAGTTCCCCCTCCTCCGAAAAAAGCCTTGCTCTCCTAATTCCCATAGATTTTTAGCAAAGTCTTTTCACCTTACGTCCACTCAAAACTTCCTTGTTACTGTCCTCTACCCTCTACTTATTTTTCTCAGTCTCTTCCAAAACACATTTCCGCAGGTTCAAACCTACTTCTCTCCTGCCCTCAGCGGCAAATTTCCGAGACTAGGCAGACTAGGCCTAGGGCCACAGCGCTGGGAGGGGGGGGGCAAATTCTTATCCAAAATTTGAGAAAAAATTTGGATTCTTCTATAAGTTACTTAAAATGTTTGAATATGAAATTCGACAGAAGAGTGACTTCCTGGTTGAAACATATCCAAATGACATATCGGAAGAGCTAAGTGTGAAGTGTGTTGACTTCAAAGAATTTGCAGAAGCACTCGGGCTGAACAAGAATTCTCCTGAAGAAGAATCGTGATAGAAAAAACTAAAATAAAAATATTTCTTTAGGTTTTAGATGACGTTCGTAAGAAAAGAAAACAATAAGAGCAACAGAAAATAGAAATTAAAGTAGTGTTCCGTATAAAGTAGATTTATTGGGATCATTCTAAATTGGGTAAATACTTAATATTTGTACAGATCACATTTGGGTGGAGTAGGCATGGTGAGGGTCACACAGAGGAGAAAATACTTCATTAATATGGAGGTGATAACAGCGGATGAAAGGTATGTGTGGAATATGAAAAACAGTGGTGGAGCAGGAGACTTGTACTCATTTTAAAGGTAAGAGAAAGGTTTAGTGTTAAATTATTAGTGTCAAGTTGTTCGATATCAATACTAAAGATATTAGAAGTCAATAATAAGATTCAAATATTATTGAATGTAAATACTGTCTAAGCAACTGAGAAAAATGTATGATGATATGTAAGGGATGATATGTAAATAGTGCGTTCGAGAAATTATCGAAGTAAAAAGAAATTAACAATTTTAGTGGCGTCGATATACGTCATCATCATCCTCAAGGTTTAAACCAAGATTGGTTTGTTCCGGTCTCAAGTAGGCAAATATTACAGCTGGTCACTCCAGCGCTTCCTCAGACGTCCCACACCTCTCCGTCCCCTCGTCCACACCTCTAGTTCCATAGTTGTTTGGGGATGCGGCAGTCATCCATTCGGCAAAGATATTCCCACCAATTCAGCTGATACTAGGCGATCCTTTCGAGTATACTCATAATATTCAGTTCCTGGCGTATATATGTGTTTCTTCTATGATTATGGAGAGTTTACTCTGTCACGTGCCTGAGGAATCTCATTTCAGCCGCTTGACTGCGACTGGCCTGGCCTTCCGTTAAAGTCCAATTCTCAGATCCATAAAGAACTGTGGGAAGAGCCATCACCTTGTAGAATTTTAGGCGACTTCCTTTACTTGCTGACTTAAGGGTTCACCTGATGGTCCCGCACATAATACGATATACGTACGACACACAATACGATCAGACGGAAATAATGCAATGCGATACACCCATGCCTATGATCATTATCTCTCGTATTAAATGTTAATTTTTTTATAAATGCTGTTTAGTAAGTTTGATAAAATTAGTGACTATTACCGTTAATTGAACAGTACTTAACGTAATATTATATACAGTATTGAATTAAATCTAATTTGCATAAAAGTAGATAAAAGTGGATAAAAATACCTATCACTGACATGCTACATCTGTATAATTTATGAACTGCAAAATTTAATTCCACCAAAGAAAAGTTTGTCCTGCACGAAACAATGTGTATGTGGTCGGGCGAAGGTGTATAATTTAAAATTAAAGAAAAACGTCTTCATACGAACAAAACACAATTAGAGGATTTCACGATCTCTCTACTTTTACTAAAAATATTATTCTCCAACTCCGAAACCAGCCTGTGGAAATATACGCTTAATAGCGAAATTCCCCCATCCCAGACACAAGCTTTCCCCTGTCTTCTCACAATTAACGCATGGCGGGTTAGATAATTCTGTTCACACACGTAATGGAGTTCTCGTCTTCTGCACTTGCTATTATCTATGGCCTTGACAGAATACGGGCTACGTTCTACACCCTTGCTCTGTATTTTTATGACTCTCCGTCTGCTTGTCAACCCACCCTCTCCCTTCTTTCTCATACTGTCTCTTTATTTTCGGTACCTTTCTCTCTTTTCTCTAAGTGTTTTTCTTTCCTCCTTATCTGCTTATTAATTAAGTCGTAATTACGATTTCCACGAATTGAAAAAGCTAATGCTCACGCTTACTGGACATTAAATACAAAATTTTAAAAAAATAATTTAAATTAAAACTTCATTGGTGAGCCATACAAGTGAAGAATTTGTAAACATAACTCTTCAGCACAATAGGTAATCTCAGATATTTACTAATCAATTTATAACATATTTTGGAACTGATAACATATTTTTATAATATTTCAATAAAATTATCTTCCGGGCAATGAAGATATATCTGTTGGGTCAATAAAATATGTCTGTCCGGACAAATAAAATTATCTGTTGGATCAGTGACGTCTTCTTAAAACACCAGTTGTTTCGATTGCAGCTCCGAAAGTCATCTTCACTGGTCTTCTGTTCACAGTCTTGCACCCCTCGGCGACTGACGACTGCGGCAGACATCTCCATTGGGCTTCTGTTTGCAGTCCTGCTCCCCTCGGTGACTCACAGTCGAGGGAGGAGGACTCCAAACAGAAGTTCACTGAAGATGAATGTCGCACCTATAGTCCAAACGTCTGGAAGACCACGGTCCAACAGCACGGAAGATGATTTTCTTTTTACTGAAATTGACTCCGGCCGAGAGAGTTTTAATGTTTTCTGAAATTGTTTCACAACGAAGAAATCACCGGCTTATTCAATACAAAAACCACGTGGAATTTTTTGATGATGTTAAAACTTTAATACTTTAACGTGCTTACAACTAAGATATTAAGTTACAAGATAGGACAACCTTGGGCCTTACAGCACTAAATCGATCAGCTGCGGACAACGGAGAAATCGTCACTTCTTTGCTAAACTACTGCAACTCGATAATGGCTTGTAAAACTATCGAAATAATGAGACGGCTGTAAATAGTGCGCTTAGAAGTGATTAAGTTACTCAAATTGTAAGCCCACTACTCTTTGCTTGATGGATCGAAACAAGTACGGCTAGCATATGAAGTTTTAATTTAAATTCTTTTTTAAAATTTTGTATTTAATGTTCCAGTAAGCGTGTGTATTAGCTTTTTTAATTCGTGGAAATTGTAATTACGACTTAGTTAGTAAGCAGACAAGGAGGAAAGATAAACACTGAGAGAAAAGAGAGAGAAATAGCGAAAATAAAGAGTGAGTATGAGAAAGAAGGAAAAGGGTGGGTTGACAGGCAGACGGAGAACGGACGTACGATAGTGATAAAGAGGTCACAAGATCACGGTCGGTCGTGCAAAAGTCAGGGATCATTGAAAAGTGACAGAGTACTTCCTGACATCCATAAAGAAAAACCCTATTTTTAATTTGGGAAACACTGCAGTACTGGCGAGCACCAGGTTGAGAACACACACAGTAGACATGTTTGTCCAATATTCGTCATTCGTACAGTATCTAGGATAAGACTTTAATATTAGCTATATAATAATAATAATAAAAATAATAATAATAATACCAACAATAACAACAACAACAACAACAACAACAATAAAAATATTAATAAACCAAACACGACTTTTTATTCCAAATAACGCAAAACACTTTCGATTAGAGAATTTTTTGGTGCTGAAATTTGTTAAGGACAGTTATTGTGTGTTCTGTGAAGCTTTGACTGGACAAACTAGTTTACACAATGAGGCAAAATATTCAACCAGACCGGCAGAACGGCACGATGACGAAACGTTTCGAACACGTGTCTGCGTCGACGGCTTTCCCATAACCGATTCGCCGCCGCCGTCTGGAGAGCCGACCATTATAATTAGCGTACGCTTGCAGACTCTTCCCCTTCTCAATTTACACGTGCGCGCGCGCACACACACACACCATTAACACAAAGCATCTAAAGAATGAGTAGTTTCGTGTAATAGGCTGATTCTTGTGATATAATCGATTCGCTATGTTTAGAGTAATTGGTTAGGTGACGACATCCTTTTAAGGTAGACAAAAGAACTTACAGCTGTCAGATGTCTGAGACCGCATGGACATAACATGGTTTCTGATATGTATGGGACGTTCTAGTTTTTTTTTACTTTTATCTAACCGATAAAGTTTCGTTAGCAGAAATTCAAATATTCTACGACAGAAATGATCGCTTGTCAGGAGTCGACGACTATACGAATAACGTAGTGATTAAAAAAATCGATTCCTTCTAACGAACATAAATGAAAAATGAAACATGAAGCCTGTATGAAATTTAAAAACATCCTTCATATGGCCTTATAAACGAAGAAAAAGTAAGAAGGAACAGCCACAAGAGGCTGATTAACAATAAGATGGATAAGAGCGACGGATGGGCTTTAGAACGCCATGGAAAATCGCTACAGGAAACAACTCAGTTAGACCAAAATAGAGACTTTTGAAAAGGAAAAATATGCATTAAATCATTACAGTACGACAAAAGCATCACGCCAGTAAAGGGACAGAGAAGGAAGGGACTGTAATATATATGGAAAGTGAAGGACTATTAAATCTTGCTGAGCTATTAGGCCGTGGCCAAAAATGTCTATAATTAGTCTCCCTGACGAACATCTTCTGAGACAGTGATACCGCACGAAAACAGTGCAAAGTACTTAGGCATGGCATTAGAAGACAAGCTACGCTGTAAGGTACACGTAAAACGGAAAAGAACTGAACTTGAGCAGAAATTCAGAAAAATATAGCCTACTGGATCCTCGGGCGACATGCTGAGTTTGTTGTACACAGTAAACTGTTGGTACATAAACAGGTCGTTAAACCTGTCTGGACGTATCTTGGATCTGTCTGGACTCGGGTTGCACGAACAGTGTAACAAGAAAATTATCCAAACATTTAAAACGTTTAAGGTGTACTGTTACAAAATGAGGATATGCACAGAGATTTGAAAGTTGCTTCAGTCGAAGATTATTAAGTTCAGCGATTCGCCAAGAACCATGAGAAGGTCTGTATAAATACCAGATACTGCAAGTACTACTACTACTACGGGACTTGCGCGAAGGCTAAACAGAATGACGGCTTGGGTGACAGGCAGAATGACGGTGAGTGTAGTGTGTTAAGTGACAGGCATCATAAGATCAAAGTGATTAGCTCCTACGGTTAAGTGACAGGCATCATAAGATCAAAGTGATTAGCTCCTACGGTTAAGTGACGGGCATCATAAGATCAAAGTGTTTAGCTCCTAGACGGTTGCCACATAGCACGCTTATCCTACACTTTTTATTTCTTTTCTTCATTTGTTTTTTCTTTTTTGTTCTTTTCTATTTCTTTATTTTCCTCTATTTTCTTAACTATTCTATTAATTATTTTAGGGTTGTAATTATTATTTTTTGCTATTTGTTGTAAACAACAAATATACAACAAGTATACAACAAATAGCAAAAAATAATAATTACAACCCTAAAATAATTAATAGGATAGTTAAGAAAATAGACAAAAATAAAGAAATAGAAAAGAACAAAAAAGAAAAAACAAATGAAGAAAAGAAATATAAAGGAGCAATAACATACATAGGATATCAAACAAAAATGTTACAAAAATGCTTCGAAAAATATGAAACACAGATAGGAATAAAGAAAACGAAAAATGTATTCGAATATATAAAAAATGCTAAAACAGAAGAAATTCCATTAACAGAAAAAAGCGGCGTATACAAATTAAAATGTGGGGAATGTAATAAGATATATCTGGGTGAAACTGGAAGAAAATTTAAAATTCGAATGAATGAACACGCAAAAGGAGAAGGGGTTAGAGTAACGAACTCACTATATGCAAGACATTTCAATGAATCAGGCCATAAATTCATAAATCCAAATGAAAATATGGAAATAATCAAAATAGAAAACAATCCGCAAAAAAGAAAACTAATAGAAGAACTAGAAATACTTAAAGTTAAAAAAGAAGATAAAAATAAATTAATGAATATAAAAGTGGATTTTACAAATGAAGAAATATTTTATTATATATTAAACAATAAACAAAAGTAAATTAAAATAATAAGAATAACACACTAAAAACGACGAAATGTAAAAGGTTACAAAAAAATTATAAGCCAAGAATGAAGAAATTAACGGGAGATTCTTAAAACAATTTGACGGACGTTAGAAAAATGCCTAACGGAAAAATGTAGACAAAGTTCCCGTGAAGAGCGGCAGCAGCTAGAACCAATAGGAGGGGCGATGACATAGGGGGAGGGGCCTAAAGTATAAAAGCCTACAACGTACAGTTGATAGACGTTGTTTAAGACCTGATGATGTCAGCGATGACGAAAAGCTTAGTCGAACAATAAAAATTATAGCAGTTAGCAAATTCATAAAAGAAATAGTAAGGATGGCTGCTAATTTAAACAATACGAAGGACTAAAGCTTTTAATTATTAATGAGATGTAAACTGATAAATGGGCTTAGAACAGTCTCAATAAAATAAATAGGGAAAAATGCGTGCCTCTGGAATGTATAGCTCAAACTCTCGCGTACGACCATTAGCAAAGACTGTCCTACCAGTTGAGGTACCCTACTTAAAATTTTTTTTTATAAAGGATATAAAATAAAGGACTATCCGTTAGAGTAAGCCAATTGTATTATTTTGCAATCGGATGAGCACGCGTAGAATCGATGACCGGCCGCCTCTACACTAAGTGAAAATAGACAGAAAATAGAGCCTTCTTTTCCTCCCAGAAATTAGATATCACGTGTTCCGACCAACACACCCAAGCCGTTTCTTTCGCGGTCTTCCAGGTGACAGCTTTCCTTTAGGCTTACAAAAGAGGAGTTTCCTGGCCAATCTTCAGCTGTCATTCTTTCTACATGGCGGGACCATTATATTCGATACATAACTATTTCGACATTAAGGACATATTTATTTTCCTGCACACATATTCGTTACGTATCCTGTCGTCCCGTGTATATCCTTTCACATAACGCGGATGTTTCATCTCGTAGGCTTGGATCCTCGGTTTATCTTTTTCCGTTGTTAGCCATTGTCAGACCCTCACAACATAGTAGGAACTGCCGTTACTTTGTTTCCTTTCCTCAGAAAGCTTCTTCCGTCTTTCCTTCCTTGTTTTTCTCCCCGAGGTCTTCCGTATGGTGCCACAGACTGAGTTAAACTAGCGTATGTTATTGTCGTTGTCGTTGCCGTTGTTGATCTCAAATCAATACATTGGAAATTGGATGCTTGTTCATTTTTGCATCGATAATTCTTCTTCTTCTTCTTCTTCTTCTTCTTCTTCTTCTTCTTCTTCTTCTTCTTCTTCTTCTTCTTCTTCTTCTTCTTCTTCTTCTTCTTTTTTCTGCTTCTTCTTCTTCTTCTTCTTCTTCTTCTTCTTCTTCTTCTTCTTCTTCTTCTTCTTCTTCTTCTTCCTTTGTGGTTGTGGAATTTGTGCCTGTAGTACTTACGTAGAAATCGGTAATTTATTTTTCACCAGATTCGGGGATATATAGTGTGCGGGACGCCACCTCAGTGCAGCTAAACCTGGACATTTTCTTCAGGGTCTCTTCCTTAGATCGGCTGCCTTCTCCGCTGCTGTAGAGCTCCATTTACCCATGAATGGGATAACTTAAGAGGCCTTTAATGTAGTGGTATCCCAATTCTTTAGTAGTGGCACTTCCGTCTTTAGTAGTTTTCTGACCCAAGAGTAAGAGAGTGCCGTTGATTCTACCCGCTCATCCACCCTCCAAACAGGCCGTTGGCACTTGGTTGGAAGCCTATAACGGTTGACACTCGGTCTCCAGGGTCGCTTTAACCACCGTGTGGTGCCCATCCCCCGCCACGTGGAGGTGTGGCTATATCCTTAATCAAAGTATAAGTAACAATGGGCATTTCCCTCCATTTCACTATTTCTGGGGGAACAAGTAATTAAACCTATTGTCTTAAAATTATTGACTTTTATATCAAAACAGAAAAACATATTTTCATTTTCATTTTCAATTTTATATTGTTGTTGTTGTTGTTGTTGTTGTTGTTGTTGTTGTTGTTGTTGTTGTTGTTGTTGTTGTTGTTGTTGTTGTTGTTGTTGTTGTTGTTGTTGTTGTCACTGAAATATGTTCACTGAGAAATTTTATGTGAAATTAAATAAAAATATTTGTAAGAAAGAAGTCAATGCACTATCAAAAAACACACACACACACACACACATATTTTCTTATATTAGTAACTCACATTAAGACTGTGCTTTGACACACTGTTGGAGCACGTCAGTGGCATTCAGTAAACCGTTAAATTGGAGAAAAAATAGATTGTCAGAGACATAACACACTGTTTATTTTGCTGTTATTTTCGTTGAAATTGTTTCGCCAAGCGCTTTGTGAGACTCCAGTCAATTACAAGTGTCCAACAGCCTACACGAGTACCACATTTCTCTACTGACCTGCTATTTTTGTGTTTGTTTGTTTTTTCTTTTTTTTTTTAATTGTGCTGTTCCCAAAACACATAAGAGCCGACGCCCTCAAACACATGCAGAGTTAAAAGTAGTAATAAAGACGCATCTATTACACATCGTGCTTCTAAGTTTGATAAAATGAATTGTGTATGTAGAAACAAAGGTGGACATTGCACGGATAGTCGTGTTGTGTAGTGGAAACAGAATAACTGACACCAGTGGAAGTTGCTAGTTACAAAACTTTATTTACAGTTAAAAGTAAACAAAGACACTCATATGAAATTCTTCAAAGCAAATATTGTTCAACACACAGCAGTGCAAGAAACAATGAATGTCACCGAATTAACAGCGTCGCACAGTAATCACTTTTCACTAAGCCGTTAGTCACAGTAACAATCATTCTGAAACGCAGTCTAATATCGTAGGTCGAGAACTATACTCGGCCGTAGCTGTAGCTGTAGCTAATTGGGGGACGGGGCTCAAGGCCCCTCCATGGTAGCAGCGCCCGGAGTGACTCCTCCGATGACTGCTAGAATCAAACTCTCTCACGGGCTAAGGTAATCAAGGTCTTGGGTTGGGAAGGTGTGCTCCTTTTTGTTTGGGTAGGGGAGAGTATCTCAGTAAGTGTGAGGTGCTCAGCCTAACCAAAGTTTCGTTGGTCTTGTGCCCTGAAACTAGCGGTGACGCGTCCGAGTAACAGCGGAGATACCTCCCGGTACATTTGAGGACCGGTTAGCCAGCGCTGCTGCCTCCGACGCGGCCCCACTGTCCGCTCAGCGGTGATCTGCACAAGCCTGTTCGTGTATCCAGGCCGGGCGCCTGATGAAAGGAGGCTCTTGCAAACTGATATGAGACAGCCCCCGATGCCACGAACGACCAGGGCAGACCATTCAGAGCAGTGTGTAGTTTAGTGTCTTAAGGTTTATGGTTGGAGGGTTTGTCAGGTTTAGGTTGATCTGTGTAAGGGTATTGGTTCCCTCAGGAGAAGGGCCCTACTTTAATACGTTAAGTTCTGAAACTTCATTTACATATTTATTCTGATTTATGCCGCGTACATCACAAAATGAATGTGTGAACGTAAATATTTTGGACTGACTGCATTTATAGGGAATCGTCAATTAGTGCCGTTTGGTTGAGTTAGCTTGTTCCTTGAGTAACATTTGAGCTAGCTTAGATTCCCAGAAACGTAAGGTATTTGCTCACAGCTTGTAAAGCTCCATCGCTTCGTCGACATCAGTCCGATAGGTCTACTGTTTCTATAAAAGATAACATCGTGAGTATGAAATGAGTGGAAAGAAGAGGAAGTGCGTTACGATCGCTCAGAAATTAAACATTTTGAAAGTAGTGAAGGAAAGCGAGAATAAGAAGCGAGTAGACATCGCCAAAGAGTTGGCAATTGCTCCGTCGACGGAGCTAAAGCACCGAAATTGAAGAAAGTTCTCGTGTGTTTGGTGATCTTAGTAATAAGCGAACACGTATTCAAGGAGGAAAATTTGAACGCCTGGAAAACTGTCTATTATAATGGTTATCCGCGTTCACTAGTTTTACGATTAATTATTTCTGTGTAGTTTTTTCTCTATAGGATTAGGCCTACTGTTGTATTTTATACGTTCATATTGTTTTATTCCTAATTGTACATTATACGTAATTTCTATTCAGTACTACACCATTTAATTATACAATTTGTGATCTATTTCATTTATACGTTTTTCACGCTTATACGTTTTTTTCTTTGAAGTCCCCTGAAAAACGTATAAATGAAGCTTTACTGTATTTACAAAAGTCCGAAATTTCTTTTCATTTACGGAAATTTATACATTTACTTTGATACAAAAATGTGGGAAAATTAAATTTACTTCCCTGGATCAAGGACGTTATTCAGTGTTTCATACCGAATCCTTCGTTTTTTTTTTCTTCTAAGTGTGTTCTTCCCTCTTTAGTATCCTATCTAGGCCCATGTGCTTAGTGTTACTACATTATACTACATAGGGAGCGTTATTACATGGTACGTGTTTTTCATCGCACACTACACGATAACGCGAAGTTGAATTGACGGCCAAACCATCCCTTATCAGTACGATGTTCCCGTTGGCAACTAGAGCAAACTGTAAAGTAGAACACGTAAACACAAAACAAACCTCATAACGTCAGGTGAGCCATAAAATCCCAACGGAGTGCGGTAATCGTTTGTTTTGTTTTGTTTTTTATTTTGTTTGAAGGAGAACAAAACTTTCTCTTCAAATAAAACAACCCACTGACATTGGGGACCCTAGGAGCCTAATTATCTTTGTTAATGAACTCAAAACTGAATTTAAAACGACCTTAGTTTTGAGCAACCGTTGCTCACTTTTAGTAAACACACACACACACACACACACACACACACACACACACACACACACACACACACACACACACACACACACACAAATAATATAAACACATGACAAAATACATATAACACTGTGTGTGTGTGTGTGCGTGCGTGTGCGTGCGTGCGTGCGTGCGTGCGTGCGTGCGTGCGTGCGTGTGTGTGTGTGTGTGTGTGTGTGTGTGTGTGTGTGTGTGTGTGTGTGTGTGTGTGTGTGTGTGTGTGTGTGTGTGTGTGTGTGTGTGTGTGTGTGTGTGTGTGTGTGTGTGTGTGTGTGTGTGTGTGTGTGTGTGTGTGTGTGTGTGTGTGTGTGTGTGTGTGTGTGTGTGTGTGTGTGTGTGTGTGTGTGTGTGTGTGCAGAAGGAAAGGGGAAATCAGGGAATTAGGGAGGGAAGAAAAGAGCGCGAGACAGTCCACATTCTATCTTGTGGTTTTACACCAACCATTATTCTTTTAGATGACACATTTATGTCTCTTTATCAATGTTAATTGATGTCAATGACTGTACGATAACTGTTTTTATGGGCTTTCCTACAGTTATGATTAAACTGAACTAATTATACCGTTTAATTTGTCATCATTATCATCAACTACTTCATGATACGGGAGTATCATACTACTACATGCCTACGGGAGTTGGCATTTATTACGCCCGTTCCCGGCCTCACAAGCTTGTTGCGTCCATCTTGCTTTTGGGCGTCCTGGACCTCTTATATTTATATATATATATATATATATATATATATATTCGCAATTTTGTAGTTCCTATTTGTATTTATTTTTGGCAAAGACAATTATTGAAGTAACGATCATTCAGTTTATTGTATTTGGTACAAGAAACTGTTTCACATCTCTATACGTGTAAAATATATCTTGAGTTTATTATACCCAACTGATGTTTCACACTATCAGAAATGTTCAAGTTCGAACGTTACTGTAAGCCTAGACATGAATAAATGATATAGTAGTCTAATATACAGATACAAACAGTTCTTATCGGAGATATGTATTCGGGAAAAGTCAGTTGTTAACAGAATAAATAATACATCACTATTCTTTAAAGAATAAACGACCATTATGTACGTAAAGAATACGAGACAAATTTCCGTAGCTCAGTAGTTGGTTAGACAAAGAATGCGTTCGAGGACGAATTTCGACAAAAGAGCGAAAAGTGAGAACGTCCGTCACATATGGGCTGGAAATAATGCGATAACAAAGCGAATTACGTGTGGTCGACTGCATCCACTGACACAAGGTCACCCACTGGCGGCTACAGACAATTTACTGTTTATTTATTCATAAAATACATAACCGACGAGTTCAGAAGGCCCCGGTAATTTGATACTGCAGTCTTTTGTGTTCTTACCGTTTATGGCGATCAGATCCTCGTGATCTTGAACAGTATCGGAAATTAGCATCTTTATATACAACTTTTTTGCTTTTGTTGGACAGTTAGTGTGTGTAAAATGTCAAAAGAACTCTACAAACAATATAGATTCTGAAACCACATGCTTTACAAAAATAAATAAAAATATTCAGAAAATATGCACACACCTTAAACGATTATCCAAGAGTTTTCAGTTACCGCAGGAGATAGAACTGAGGACCGTTCCAGTCCAGGCACTGGTCAAAACGTGGTTTGATGAAACTGGAATCACAAACATCGCGAATCACTTAATACGGAATTCATAACGCGTACTCTCTCTATCACTGACTGTTTCCATGAATCAACCAATGACATGAACCCGGAGAACGTGAAGTATTCGCTACTACCTCTTCGCCGAATTTACCAATCCACTTGTTCGGTGAATTTTCATCAACACTGTCATGGCCGCTCTAGTAGAAGGCCGGAATACGTATTAAATGTGGAAACGTTGCGTCTGAGGCTTATAAGCATAGTGTAATATAATAGCTGAAGTGAACATCTTACATTTTGATTTAATTTCATAGTACAGTATTACTAAAATCATGAGTAGGCCTACTTATAGCTAAATCTAAATTATAGGTCTGTGCGCACTTACCGTTTATGTTAAGTTACTTACTGTTACTGTTACTGTTACTGTTACTTATACCTTTAAGTTGAAGAAATTAGTGAGTTAGTGTTAGGTCAAATGAATTAATTTTCTTTGAATTATTGAATTCGTATCATATGGATAAGTTACTATATTTCTGAAATAATTAATATAACAGTATTTTACATAATATAGGCCTACTTTTAATTTGCAAAAAATTAAGAATTAAAAACTACTGTTCAACGGCAATTAAAAATGACGCGATTTGATTATTGAAATACATAGGCTAAATTAAGAGATCGTCTAGTCGGCCTCAAATATCAGTTGGTTCCAGTGTTGCCACGTTTAATAGTCCGGCCTTCTACTAGAGCCATGACACTGTCCAAGTACAGTAGTAACTCTACTACTCAGTAACAAAACACGCGATTCTATTTTTTTTTTTTTTTTTAAGAAAGTCTTCATTATATTTATAATAACTAAATATTTAGCGAAAAAAACTTTGAAAGCTTTGCTTACCAAGTAGATTATTTAAATTACTTCAACTAACATCTTACGGCCCTAATTTCGTATGTTATTTATTTGGGTTCTGGAAGTTGTCACAGTTATAGTATCATCCCCATGCTTAATCGCCACCGATTCCTATACAAAACCTCCTCTTCGTCTAACCCATGGTGTACGAAGACCCCTTCTCGTTCTCCGTTTCATAATCTCCTTGGACATCTCTCTTTCTTCTACCAAATGGGTTATCGTTTAACTGGTATTATTCTCCTTCTTTTCTGTTTATTCGTATTATGATTTCGTCTAGAGTTTCTTGCATTACTTTGTACCTTTAACACTAGAGGTACTCATACGTATCTCTGCATATTTTTGGTCAATATCTGCTTACCTCGCAAAACTGCATTAATTCTTCTATTTCCGACTATGCTCTGTTCTGTGTTGAACCTCCCCTGCTTCTACTCCATCTGTAGCTAATAGTGCTCTCAAGAAGATAAATTCGTTGACCTAATTGATAGTTTGAATTATCTTTAGTCAGTAGTTCAAAACATTCATTAGAGTACAACGCTAAATATCCCGTTTTCTCTACACTTGTTGTACGATTCCTTCACTAACATAAGACGTATGCAGTTCTCGTATCATAAACTCTAGGTATGCTGGTGAAAAGCGGCGTGTACACCAGCAACATTCAAGCGTAGTTTTTTTTTCCATTAGTTGAGGACAGCTCCCAACTAGAGGATGAATAATAAGAGGGGACTCTCTTCATGAAGGAGCCTCTTGAATACGTTACTCGAGTGCAGCAGATTACCAAAAGAGAGAGTTATATAATTTACCTTATAATTTCCGTCAAGTGACGTCTACCGTAATTTGTGCTGGGTTACGCGTTTCAGGCCATGTGACCCATCTTCAGACCTTCACTCCAAAGGAGCTCGTTATATAATAAAATCCATATTAAAACAAACACACAATAAATAAACACGTAAAATACAATGAATGAACATATTATAAGCGTACTAGTAACCGACACGGTGCACCGCGTGTAGCATGTCAAGACTGTGTCGATGGGCACTATTATCTAGTATTATCTTTAAGCGATCGCAGCGCGGTATCATACAGTGGGTTGGACCTGAAGTTAAGTTTATCATTGAGTTCTTCTTGAATCATCGAGCATCTCGAATTCTTCGCGTGCATCCATGTAACGGCCCTTACTACAATAATGTAGAGGTATAAGGTTAGTGTTGAAATTGGTATATGAATGATTGCTTGAAATTAGATGCCGTGTAAAATTAGATTTAATATTATCTAGGGAAAAATCACCCCTGTTAAAGTGGCTGTGTGGTGTGTGTTCACGGAATCGTTTGATAAAAGGTCTACCCGTTTGGCCGATATAAAAACGGTCACAATCGTCGCATATAAGCTTATAAACACTGGTTTTGGATTCAATGTTGGTCTGCACGACTGGACGAACTATGTTCCGTAGACGGTTATTTGTTTTAAAGGTAACGGTATAACCTAATTTACTTAAGGTGGATGTTAGGATCTTAGGCATCAACTCGGTGTATGTTGTTGAGATGAATTTGTTATTAGGTGTATTATCTTGTGTCTGTCTGGAACGACGGGCTTTGTGTTTTTTAAGAATGTTGTCAATCATTTGGCACTCATAGCCGTTGGCTATAGCTATGTGTTAAATTATGTTGAGTTCACACTCGAAATCATCATTATTTAGAGAGATCATCAAAAGCCTGTGAGTGAAACTGTTGTACGCTTATAATATGTTCATTCATTGTATTTTACGTATTTGTTTATTATGTGTTTGTTTTAATATGGATTTTATTATATAACGAGCTCCTTTGGAGTGAAGGTCTGAAGATGGGTTATAGGCCAGAAACGCGTAACCCAGCACAAATTACGCTAGACGTCACTTGACGGAAATTATAAGGTAAATTATATAATTATCATACAGTGACTTGGACCGCATTAATTATGTTTAAAAAAGAGACAGGATGGCAGTAGATATGGAGCTCGGAGAGTCCACGGATGAGGGCGTAGTTAAGATCATGCTTCGTGTCATGGAGGTATGGGACCGCATTCTGCATTTATTTAGTGGGTCCTACTGGAAAAGAAAATGTAGGACCAACTTGCACCCAACGGACAGTAAAAGATGAGGGACAACTAGCCCCATAAGGGAACAATAGGCTCCATCCTGAAGTAATACGCTAAGTGGTTCCAGGATGGATATGAATTAGTTGTGGGTTTTTTATTGGGTGAGAGTCCCCACACACATCACGGGATAGACGGTTTCTTATGACGGTGCATAAAGCATTTTCCCCCCTCTTAAAAAAAGGGCAGTATACGTGTTGTCTGAGGCCTTTCAGATGGAAATGTAACATCTGACAATCACACATATATTACAGTAATTGTAAAATAGGTTACATTTAACGTTATATTACACCTCTGTGGGGGGTTGTTTGCAGCGGGACAGGCTCCCTATCGATAGTGTCACCACATATCTACTTCTCGGGTGCAAGGTATTCAATTACTAATGAGGAGGACCACAAAGCATATATTATCCAGCATTACAACTCCTTGATAATCAACGATCCCTCGAGGGAAGTGTTGTTTCAAGCGTGTCCCATTCCACGGACACTGGCTGTTTAGATAGGAGTTTATTCATTCTAAGTGACAGCAAAAGTAAATAGGTAAAGGCCAATAGCAGTCGAATTCATCATCCTGAGACTTTAATAAACTCCACCGTATTATACCGGTAACTAAACTAAGCAAATTACAGCAGAGACTAACACCAAAATATTTAAAACCATTGTTAGAAGTATCATGACTTACGGCTCAGAAGTTTGAACTTCTAATAAAGACACAAGAACAAAATTAATGACAGCAGAGATGGACTTTTGGAGACGTTCGGAAAGAGTATCCAGACGTGAGAAAATTAGAAATGAAGTCGTTAAGAACAGAATGAATGTGAAAAACTCAATTGTTGATTTTATCCAAACAAAAAATTACAATGGTATGGACACACGAAAAGAATGGTACAGGAAAGATTGCTAAGGAGAGTTATGGAATGGACCCCACCAGGAAGACGGAAAAGAGGAAGACCACCTGCCACCTGGATAGAAGAAATTCAGACTATAACGAGAGAACGAGAAATTGAAAAGATCTCTGGATGGACAAGCAGCAGTGGAAGATGAGAATTCAATCACTTTTATAATCTTTGGAAAATGTATACATATTGTACAGCCTAAATAATAATAACTAAACGGTTGTAAAAAAAAAAAGAAACACTTGACAGTATCCTTGTGTCAGTATTGTTATGACATTGCAGAACAGTCAACGTGTTTGTCGAATGTGCCAGAAGAATCTCGCTCTAATGTGTGTGGCGTACGTGACTGTCACAACGCATTCGCGAGAGTTTTCTCGAAGCCGCCAGCCGCGCGGACTGTGTCAAGGCCACAGTTAATTACGTAGTTCACACGGGGCGCTAAGACGCAATTAGGAACGTTCTTGTCTGTGAGCGGAAGTATAAATACATGGCGGCGGCGGCCTTAGTTTTCAGTATAGTGGCGATATATTTACAGTGCGGTTCGAGAGTTATTATCGGGCGATATTACTGTGCGCGTTCAAGTGGTTTTTAGTGAGTGTTGTGTTTTATAATCGGGCGGTATATTGTAATACAATTGTGTTTAATATTAGTTGACATTAATATTGCGTGTGAACAATTTTTATTTGATTTGTTGTAAGAGACTGTATTGTTAATTACGAACTGTTTAAGGCCAGTCGTGACCGGCTATGCTTACCATGTTAAATGCATCAACTTTGAGACCCAGTATCTCAGAATCTATAAAAGATACAAGTCTGAAAGTTCAGCATGCAGGTAAGCAGCTTATAGCCTACAAACGCTACTACAGTTATAAAGATATCGCAATTTCCTGATTTTTTTATAATTTTTTATATTTTGCTCTAAATATTTGCATACAAAAACCATACTTATTATTTTTTTACGTTTTTATTTTTCGATGAAACTGTATAGTTCTAAATAGTGCAGTTACACTTCCATTGACCAAAGTACCACAAAAAACTTCAACTTGATAGTTTACTTGGTTTCTAAAATAATGGGTCATTTATTTTAAAAAAATAGATTTTCAGAAAAACGCAATTAAATTTTTAAAACAGTTTTTTATTGTTTGTCCAGCTCCATACTACGGGTCACCATTGTATCCGCTTGGTTCTCTAGTTTTTTGCTTCACATTTCTAATTGACTAACCGTTTCCATCAATTCATCTACTACTACCTCTGCCTCAAAGATTTCTTTGCAAGTCAATTTTTTCATTACCTTAACCGTATTTGATCCTATTCTGATCACTAATTTTTGTACGACTTGACACTAACTTATACTATCTTCATTGAAGGTCAACACAACATCATGTACACCCAAATCAAAGTATCCAGTCCGACAAAATATATTTTTTGGCAAACTATTCCAAATCAAATGGTTTAGCGAATCGTTTGCATTCTGTGTACCACCATGAAGACATTTTAACAAGTTAGGATGACTCACATCAGCAAATATTGACTTTATTACGAACATTAGTCGTGAATGTTTGTTGAAATTCGCTTTACAATTGTAAAAACTGAATTTCTGTATGATTTATTATAAGGAAATTACAGATTCGTAAAAAATGGTAACTTTATCAGCACTTTTGAAAGAACTTTTCCTACGATCTAATTTTTTTTTAATCATAAAAAATTTATTATTTGGCGTATTTACATAAATTTGGTATCTAATGCTCCGAAAATATTGCAGTTTTTAAGACAAAAAACGATTTTTTGGTCGATTTTCCAGTTACGAGTGTCCTTAACTGTGAAATTAAAGCTGGTGATTAGTGACTTAATTGGTGTCTTGTATTTTGTTTCCACTGTACCATACGACGATCAAGTAGACCACCGTAACAATATACAGGAAACAGCATTTTCATTAAATGTTATATGTAGGTAAATGGTAGCTAAAGGCAAACGATATGTCAACGTGTTTATAACGGACTGATTCCTTAGCGACCTATAAGCCTATGGTAGTACAGTATAGTTCCGTCTAAACGTGCTACAGTTTTCCTCATACCGCCCGTTACGTGGTACCCATCGAAGTTCACATTTCTCACTCGGATTGGATCCAGGGTGTGGTGTGCTCCGGTTTACCGTGTAATCCGCTTTGGCGACCGCACATACGGGCTGGCACAGTGTCATGTAGCGTGAGCCCGCCATTTGGTACTCGCCCCCCTCCCCCCCCCCCGTAAACACGTCCCTCTGCAAAACTTTAAACCGTTTTGTACGCTCCTCTAACGGTTTAAAGCGCTTGTTTCTGTAAAATCAGAAACTTTAAATTATATTACACATGATGATTTGAATGATAAACTTTAAATGGTTTAACTCTTTAAATCACACAGAAATATATCGACCGGGAAAATCGGTGAGGATCAGCGTGCGCTTTTTCATTTAACTGATCAACGTTACATTCATCAGACCAATAGTTTTTGGAGGGAAGAAGATTTTAAGGAACTCGTGGAGGGTAAAATAATCACCATATTAAGGGTGGAGAAATCCATCTTTATAAAACTCTTCATAACGCTTGGAAAATCTGCAAAATAACGTACACTGGAGGAGATTTATAATGACAAGTGTCTATTGCTAACTCAGCTGTTATAGCGATTTAAAAAGTTTAAATCATGAAGGAAAGTGATAAAAGACAATCCACAGTCTGGACATCTTGTACATCAAAATCAGATACTAACGCTCAAAATGCCAGTAAAAATGTTTGAGACTACCTTAGCATTTGAATGGTTGCTGAACTGGCAAACATCAACAAAGAAACTGTTTTGATAGATTTTACACAAACTTTCAACACAAAGAAAACGTGGTCAAAGCTGGTACCAAAGGAACGGGATGAAACATTTGTCCGAACATTTTCAGAAACAGAGAAACTTTGTAGAAAATATAAAACTTGTACACATATTTTCTTTTCAGTATGACCCAAAATAAGGCATTGAAGGAAGGTATTCAATCTGAATTTGAACACCTACAGTCATTGAATATTTCGGACGTAATTTGTGCTTCAGTACTTCGAAGATGTCAAATTTGCATAGAAAAGGATGGAGACCACTTTAACCATTTCTTGTAGGTCATGAGAACTATGCTATTAACTATCTGTATGCGTTGTCTGTATCTGTATCCCTACAATAAAAGTACTATTTGCAATTTTGCCAACTGACTTATGGGCCACTCTGTACAACCAACAATCCATGGACTCAAAGAGCCCGATTCGACAAGATAAAGAAAGAATGCATAAGGAAATCAAAATTCATTAATGCTTTTTGCGCATCTATCATGTCAAACAAATATGACTGACAAATATGATAATGGTAACATGGGACGTGTTAACCTTAAAATGATCAACACAATGAAGATGATGTAGAAATTTTGACTAAAAGCAACAGTCTTTCCATTATAGAAAGAGCTGACATGAAGGTGAAAGGAAACAATTGATGTAATTAAGCTGTGTTACAAGAAGTAAAAAGAAGTTTCACCAAGGAAGTAAAGACTTTCAAGTATATGACAGCACGGTGTCATTTGGAAGAAGGTACTTTTACGACAGTCTAAGTGATCGCCGTATGGTACAGTGGAAACAATATACAAGGCACCAATGAAATCGCTAATAACCAGCTTTAATTATCACACTTAATAATTTGTATCAACAAGATAGTCTCTTAACAACAATTCAAGTAAACATTGTTCACACGCAATAATAATGTCAACTGTAAAGAATTCCGCACTAATTCTAACACAACAACACTTCGCTACAATACTTCTACAAACACTCGATACGCGCTAAAGAAATCGCTCAACACCACTAAACTCACAAGCCGGCTGCTATGGCTTTTATAGGTAGCGCACGCCTTCTAGAAGTCTTCGATCCTCAATGTGTACGCCACTTAATGCGTATTCAAGTGTTCTGTACTCTGGAACGTAGTTACAAGCACGTGTAACAAGTACAAGTAGACATACAGATGAGAACAAAATAGTATAGAATAATCTCATGAAAAGGAAATACCGCTAACTAGGGTACTTCTTTAGGGTAAAATGCTATTTGACTGTGCTAGAACGATTCATGGAAAAACGAGTAAGGAAGGACCATGAAGGAGGTTGTTGGTTTAAGTAGAAACAGAACAGTTATTTGTGCTTAGTGTCTGATGCGCGTCTCTCTAAGGAAGAGAAAAATGTACCATCGGCTGCAGGGAGTCTGAATGTCGGGAAGGCTTTGAGATGAGATGCCGCAGAAAAGTGCGGAATATAATATAGATGGATATGATAAGAAACAAGGAACTGATGGGATACATAGGGAAAACACAAAATTATTGAAATGCTTTAAGAGAAGAAAAGCCATGTAGTTAGGATACACGTTCAGAAAGTACTACCTTATAAGGAATGTAAAGAAAGTGAATGTTTTGATGATACTGTTACGATGATTCATGGATCGTCGGTTTTGAACAGTGAAAATAGAATAATTGAACACCAAATAAATCGCTACTTACAAGTGTAATATTTGTAAACACTTGTTTATTACAACTCTTGGTTTTTAACACTCGCTACATACAACCTTAATGACAGTTTAAATGAACAAAACAACAATAAACACTCGTATACAGCTATTCTTCAAGGTTACGATTAACAAATACACACTAATATAACACAATAAATGTCACTTATTTAACACTATCGCACTGAATAATACAAGTCGCCAATAACTCATGAATCATATATATAATGGGGTTGCTACAGCTAGTGCCGTCTCCCTTCCTTCAACCTGGCTTTCCAATTCTCCCGATGTTCCCATTGTCCTTCCTCAAGTCATATACGTTGCATAGAGTCATCCACTTCGTCCCTCCAAGATCTTCTGGGTCTTCCCCTTTTTCTCCTTTCTAATGGACTCCATTCCGTCACTTTGTTGATCCACCTATTTTGGGCTCTCCGGACATGACCGTACCACACCAATCTTTTTTCTTCGATGTAGTCAATTACACTTCTTTCCGTTTCCATTCTTCTTCTGATCTCATCGTTTGTTATTCGGTCTGCTCTCGTTATTCCACAGCACCTCCTCCAATATTCCATCTCCGTTGCAAGAATCTTTCTTTCATTCTTTTTTGTTAATAACCCATACTTCCGTTGCATAATGATTCACAATAATTCAATCATACAATTATTCACAATTATCACTTTACTCTAAAAGCACTCTGAATCGCCGTTACCAAAGAAAGCTCCTTACTGCTCCGTTTCGTAATCTGCTTCCGAAAAGCGCTTTTATTCTCAGTCTGTGTGACATAGTATGTGACAAAACTGATATGAGTACCAGTAGAATAATCGTCCACTACCTTAAAGATGGGACTGGAAAGATCGAGGAAGTGCGCGAACATCGCGTAATCTTGCCGCTCACACAACGCAAGACAAGAGTCACGTAGCCACACGTTACCCATCTCTAAACCATAGCAATATTAAAGGAGGAAGCTCTTACAAAGCAGTAAAGAGGGATGCGTTGGCAGAGTGAGGTGCAGGCACATGATCAGACCCCAAGTCTTGGACTTGTCGTAAGACAGAAAATTTGATGATGAAACTTGTTACAGCTCTGACTGTTTCACTCATCCGAGCCTGATTCCTTCCAGTCCATCCATCCTTCTTGTAACACTCACCTCTGAACGGATTCATCTCGTCTGTCCATGACCTTCTCATCGGTCCTTTCTTCGTCTTATCAGTTTCCTGACCCGTCCATTCTGTGCTGGTCGAATACGGCCTATAAACTCTGTAATTATCATTATCTTCCTGAATCGAACATTCGTCGTTTTATCTCTTCTACTTAGTCCACAGCACTTCCAGTTCTCCATTTCTGTTGCAATAATATTCTGTTAGTCCTGTTTACCTATTAACTGGATCTTCTAGCATAACCTCTTTTCATTCGTATCTGATTGAAATTTCATCAGAAGTTTAAAAATCCTTATTTCAACTAAGGGTTTCTCGTGGCATACTTTTTAGCAGAGCTACGGATACGATTCAGTTATCAGATATGGATCTGATGACTGTAAGGCTTACAGGAATGAGTAATGGATTTAAAACTTCTCGATTTCAGAATGTGAAACATCCGTCAGTCTCCGGATTTAGTTTCAAAAGAAGCTATTATCAGATATTTCCTTTGTGTTAGCAGTCTTCATAACAACTTTGTCGAATTTTATTGCTTTCCTGCTATGTACAATTTTCCCTCGAACGAGGCCTTTCGGTTTCGCAACCATTATCAAGTTCTTCCTACAACAAAGGAACGTCAAAGGTTGTAGGAAGAACTTGATAATGGTTGCGAAACCGAAAGGCCTCGTTCGAGGGAAAATTGTACATAGCAGGAAAGCAATAAAATTCGACAAAGTTGAAAAGAAGCTATGTTGTCACACAAAAATTTCCCGGTAAACAAAGATACAGATGTACATATTGCACTTGCAACATAAACATAAATTCATGTCCTATGTTGTTAGTTGAAATATATACACATATTAATATTCTGATGTTTGCTTTCTTTCACTAAATTACAGTACAAAGTTGTGACAACGATAATTACGAAGACTAATTAATTCCCATCATGATTAGGAACGGAAAACATGTTTGATAGTTTAGCACCTATAGTTACTATGGACAGGCTTTCCTTCTTTAATTGCCACTTTACTGTGTAAATAGTTTACTGTGTTCCTATCAAAACAGTTGCAATACTAATACACAAGTATAATATCTTTCCATAATTCTCGGTGTAATTCTTCAAAGCGTGATAGGAGATCATTCCGTGCATTTAATGGAACATTAGCGGCTTTATAAATTTTTATAAAACAAATTTAAAACCTGCTCGAACTTGATGGGATACAACGACGATTTGAATGGGGCACTTCAAGTGTTTTCAACGTAAGTATCGTCAAATGGTATCATTTAAGAGCAGAACATCGATAAATGTCGCCAGTACATTATGCTTTCATTCTTCTCGTGCTCAACACAAGACCGGTGAATCATAAGACATCAGCAAGAAGCGTCAGGAACGTGTTAACGGAGCACAAATGTTCTGGTGGCAGTGGTGTGTTTAGAATTTACCTTCGGATTCGGTCGAGTTCGCCTCGGACACAAAAAAAAAAGTTTAAGACTAATCAACACTCTATCTTTAAAGTGGAAAAATGTCTGATAACATCCTGAAATAAATCTCATTAAAGTAAACGGTAATAACGTAATAAAAATGTGATAACATCCTGAAATAAATCTCATTAAAGTAAACGGTAATAACGTAATAAAAATGTGATAACATCCTGAAATAAATCTCATTAAAGTAAACGGTAATAACGTAATAAAAATGTGATAACATCCTGAAATAAATCTCATTAAAGTAAACGGTAATAACGTAATAAAAATGTGATAACATCCTGAAATAAATCTCATTAAAGTAAACGGTAATAACGTAATAAAAATGTGATAACATCCTGAAATAAATCTCATTAAAGTAAACGGTAATAACGTAATAAAAATGTGATAACATCCTGAAATAAATCTCATTAAAGTAAACGGTAATAACGTAATAAAAATGTGATAACATCCTGAAATAAATCTCATTAAAGTAAACGGTAATAACATAATAAAAATGTGATAACATCCTGAAATAAATCTCATTAAAGTAAACGGTAATAACATAATAAAAATGTGATAACATCCTCAAATAAATCTTATTAAAGTAAACGGTAATAACATAATAAAAATGTGATAACATCCTGAAATAAATCTCATTAAAGTAAACGGTAATAACATAATAAAAATGTGATAACATCCTGAAATAAATCTCATTAAAGTAAACGGTAATAACATAATAAAAATGTGATAACCTCCTGAAATAAATCTCATTAAAGTAAACGGTAATAACATAATAAAAATGTGATAACCTCCTGAAATAAATCTCATTAAAGTAAACGGTAATAACATAATAAAAATGTGATAACCTCCTGAAATAAATCTCATTAAAGTAAACGCTAATAACATAATAAAAATGTGATAACATCCTGAAATAAATCCCATTAATAATAACATAATAAAAATACGTGTTAGTGAAATACATTTCAGAAGATACTTACTGACTGAATTGATTTTCCTATCTTCCATATTTCAAACCTATACCCTAATGCTGTGTAATAAACCTGTTTGTATATCGTTACGAATTACGGAACATTCTCGTACGTTCGATAGTGTCGTTCTTCAAGCTTCTCAACTAGCCTAGCTGGTGTGTGTTTCTGCCAAGGCAGCGCTCAAGTATCCTCTAGACTTTTCGAGTGCTTGTTGAGGGCCCATACTATGGAACCCAGCAGACTATAAATAGCCCACACCTGCCACTTAGTTTACAGTTTACTTCGGGCGATTACTCAGTGCGTTTCAAGTGGCTACTATTGAAAAGTGATTATTGTGCGGGACTCTCTATTAGTTGACACTATTATTGCATTGCGTGTGGACAAATTTTATTTGAATTATTGTACGAGTATAATCTTGTTGACTTGTAAACGGGCAGGAAATTTCTGGATAGGTACAGAGAACATCTCCCTAGAGGTGATATCCAGAAGATAAAATCAAACTTTGCCTTGCATATAGTCAACCAGAACCATAATTACTCGAGTTTTCAAAGTAGCTTCAAGCCGTTGCATTTCTGTAAAAAGGGCAGGCTTATGGACGCGCTGGAAGAATTTGAAATTTATAAGGCCTCAAAAACCCAAGGTAATCAGCTCTTGAACGACAAGCTTTCTTTTAAGTCCAACGGACTGTATGACACGGCCATACGCGTGTTGGAACAACACATAGATAAAGGTAGAGATAGTGCGACGCGTAACGGTTAGTCGCTTGCAAGTTCCGATACGATGCGCATCGTGTAGTTGTGTAATTGTATACACGCGGTATGTGCGAGTGAAACTTTTTATTTATTTCTTATTAAGTTGACGTACTCCATGTGAGTGATTCTTGTTTTTTATCAACCTGATGATGGGACCATGAGTCCCAAAACGCGTAGTTTTTAAAGAAACATTGAAGTTGCAAGGAGGAGCACCAGTGTACCTGGATACACAAGGTAATATTAAATATAGTTAATCTTGTTGAATAACTAGTTGATCACAAACTGTGTTATTTGTGATTTATTAAAGCCGGTGATTACTGGTTTCATTTGGTGTTTGTATTTTGTTTTTCACTGTACCACACGACGATCACTTAGATCGTCGTAACAATATTTTAAAAAGAGTTACTAGCTGAAGAACACAGCTGACAAAAATAATAAAAGATCTTAAAAACTAATAAGACATAACAAAATTCGTGAACTTTTTCCGACCCTCTGGGGGGGGGGTCTGGTTCCGTTCGTCCCCCTCGTAAATACGCTCCTGCTGGCAGTGAATCTGTTTGATACTGAACTTCGATATTACTGACGTGATATTACTTCGTATTCGATACTGAGCTTGAAGCAGTAGTGGAAATTTAGCGTCACGACCGTTAGACCACCGCTTTCAGTTTCACCAGACGCTGCGAGGAGATGAAGTACGTACTTCAAGCTTGCGTGAGATTTTCAGCAGTATGATAACATTCCTTTAGCATCGCCTGTGAGTAGTCAAAGCGTGGTAAATGGAGGTTAGCACAGGACTTGAGATTCGTCAGTACCGGCGAGGAGGGATTTCGTCAGCGACGGACCTCCACAAACGGAATCGAGAAACATAAGTCCCGAAAGTGCAAGGAATTTAAAACGTTACTTAAAATTTGTACAAATTATATTTAAAGGCGTTCAATTCCTTTTTAAGTTTAAAATGTGTCCAATATAAACGCTTCTTCACAGTGGCAGTTAATTGACTAACTGTAATTAACTTGTTGTCTCTGTTATACCAGCCCTTTTTTAAGAAAGAGACAAGAAATTAATTATTTTGTTAGGATCTTATATGCATAATAACTGTGATAATAAATAGTCTTACTTTAATATTTTACTAATATATGCTCAAATTTTCATTGTTATTTTATATTGTTATGCCGGTCTAGTGATCGTCGTATGGTACACTGGAAAACAAAATACTAAACACGAATTAAGTCACTAATCACCAGTTTAATTATCAGAATTAAACTGTTGGTAATCTATAAGATAGTCTGTTACAACAAATCAAAGAAAAATTGTTCACACGCAATAAAAATTTCAACTAATATAAAACACAATTGTATTACAATTGTCCCGCACAATTATAAAACACATAACACTTCGCCACAATACTTCGAACCGCCCGACAATGAAAATCACCCGACAATAACTAACTTGACCGTCGCTTAATGGCTGTATTTATACCCCGCTGATTTCCAGAATAATCTGTCACTTTGGATGACTTGTTAAACAATCAGGCGCTCTCGAGAATTACGTAATGCGGAATAAGCCACTTTTTCTGGATTACGTAACAATATTATTATTATTAATAATTAATAATTTTTAACAAAAATATATTTTTTATTGTTTAAGTTACAAAAATGTGTTTTTATGTATAACAAATTTTATACTGCCCAAACTAAAAAACGTTTAAAAGAAAGATAATATATACAACGCCGTAATTCATATTTAAAACCAGATACACATAAATCAAATTTAGCTACACACTCAATAAAAAACAAACACACATTTCCAAATTTAAATGATATAAGTTTATTAAACCACATTTTCAAAGGTCCAAAAATGGCCTTATGAGAAAATTTATAAATATTTAAATTTAAAATAAGTAATAAATTAATACCAGAACAAATTCAGATTAATACAAAAAAATAATAATATTTTCAAAATTACTAATTTAATAAAATAATAAATATGTATATTATATTTTACAATTGATTATATACCATACTTTATTTACACATATAAAAAAGATTAAATTTAGTCTACATATAAAAATGCTGTTTAGAACAATTTATTTAAACATTTTGAATGTATCAATTATATATCTGAGATGGTAGTTGGATTGCTATCGAAACATTTGTAATTTACAAAATAAAAAATATATTCTTGTTAAAAGTCTTTTTATTATTTAGTATTGTAGTTACCCTCTTATTTATGCTCATGTGAAGTCTATCGCTCTGTGTGAGAGAGAGAGAGAGAGAGAGAGAGAGAGAGAGAGAGAGAGAGAGAGAGAGAGAGAGAGAGAGAGAGGGTGAGATTTCCAAAACGTATTTCTAAGGACGTTTAAATTTAAATGTCATCTAGGGCTTGTTCGTCAGCGGGGGTTTATATTATAGATTGACTGCCTACGTCATCCAGGCTTTTTCTTTAATTTCTCGTTGGTGTCTGTTCCTATACTGCCTTAGGTAATCTGCAATCTGCCATTTGTTGGATTAGTCTGTACAACATTAATTGTACAGCGTCGCTTCACCGAATCTATTTTATTTTTATCCTACTGCTCCAATCTTCAAGCTTCCGTTCCGTCCCTTAAATAATTATACTCGGTACTATGGTATCGACTTTTGTTTTGGTATATTTTTTACTCCACCATATTCCCTTCACTGATTTTACAGAATACAGAAATTTTATTAATGTATACCACTATTATATTATTTGATTTCGGGAGACTAATATAGTGGTCTTGGATTCGATTCCCCGGAGCACAATAAAAGAAAGGTGCATATTTCAGCTCCGTGGAAATGAGTACTCAGGATGACGTCCTGGGCTCATAATGGCCGGTCGAAACATAGTGTTGGCCACTCTGCGTTCCGTTTATGCCAAACGACATACATAAGCCAGCATCATACCATGTCTAGCTCTTAAGTACTTCATACTTCAAAAAGCAGCTATCATTATTATTTCCATTGTTAGAATTCAAATGTTGTAGGGTGACTAATTGTTTTCTAACACAACAAGAGCGTACTTGTTTAATCAATACGGACTTATAATATTGTTACGACGGTCTAACTGATCGTCGTATGGTATAGTGGAAACAAAATACAAGACACCGATGAAGTCACTAAAAACCAGCTTTAATTATCACAATTAACAGTCTGTAA
Source organism: Magicicada septendecula (assembly GCA_034769895.1). Taxonomy (NCBI): domain Eukaryota; kingdom Metazoa; phylum Arthropoda; class Insecta; order Hemiptera; family Cicadidae; genus Magicicada; species Magicicada septendecula. The sequence goes on from CM068375.1 coordinate 13,854,371, forward strand.
TCAACAAGTTATTCAACAAGATTATACTCGTGCAATAAATCAAATTAAATTTCATCAAAATCAGTTTTCATTAATAGCCACTTGGAAAGCACTGAGCAGTCGCCCGAAGTAAACTGAAACTAAGCGGCAGGCGTAGGCTACTTATACGCTGCAGTGTTCCATAATATGCGTCCTTAACAAGCACTCGAAAATTCTAGAGGATGCTTAAGCTCAGCATTGGCAGAGACACACATCGACAGGGCTACCCGAGAAGTTTGTAGAACGACACCATCAAACGCACGAGAACGTTCCGCATTTCGTAACAATATGAAAAGTTGCGTAACTTGTAGGCCTATTATAGCTTGGTTAATGATAGCTCTGGCAGTTCAACGTATTAACATACCAGTTTGCAAAAGCAAGTCTTACGATTCGCATAAGATTCGGAAACAGAAAAGATGCAAATGCAAGATTATTAAATTGAGATGACAAGATAAAATACACTTGAAACAATTAAAATACAGGGAGACATTGTCTTTTAACTTTCCACACGTAAACATCGATGCTTACCTCGTACTGACAACTCGGAGAGTAGTTTTATTTTCAGCGACTGAAATTTAATTTGTCAGGAAATTTTATCTCTGTTATACACACTTCCATTCAGAGTCATTCATTATTCAATTACATTTTCTAATATTGTAATATTACGTAATAAAAATGGAACAGGCTTATTAACAAACGAGTATCAGTGGCGTATCTAGAATTTGGCCTTGGTGTGAGGTTCGGGGTCGAGTCGTTTTCGTACAAAAGATAAAACAAGTTAATCAATATTTGTTTGATTGTTTGTGATATTAAACTAATACAACTAATCGACATCACTAACCTTAAAGTGGCTGAACTCAGTCCCATTAAAGTTGACGGTAATAACACAATAAAAATACGCGTTTTTGAAACATTGTTTACAAGATACTTATCGCTTGAATTGATTTTCCTATCTTTCATATTTCAAACGTATATGATAATTCTGTGTAATGAATCTGATTGTATATTTTAAAAAGCATTACTAGTATTACTGGGGACAGGTGTAAGAATAATAAAAGATACGAAAAATTAAGAGAGTAACAGAATTCGTAAACTTTTCGGCCCTTTAAGGTTTACCGTTCAACTTTTACCGTTCGTCCCGTAAATACGCCCTGACTATTTTATTTTCCAACCATGTACCAAAAACTATTATTTTTAATTACACGTCATTTGGTAGTATTGTTACCGATTTTTCCGATCGTGAGTTTTACACGTGTCATATTTTCTGTTCCTTTCTAAGGGCGCGAATTTTTTAGTTTACGTTCACTGTAAAGTATACGTAAGTTTGATTCGAATAGTAGTATTTCTAGACTACTTCTCCCCTCAGATTTTGGGGAGTGTGCTGAAAGAAAGTAGATTTGCAGTATACAATCACCCTGAGAACCATCGACAAAACTTTCCTACAGGACCGGCAAGATTAGATTATTCGCAAGCGGAAAAGGTATTTTTTTTTATCGCGTGAAGAAGAGGCGAAATAAATTGAATGGGGTGCGACGGACGATCCTAAGGGAAGGGAGTAATGGAAGGGTAGTTCAAGTTCACACAACGTTGTAAGGGGTTGTTTGTACAATCGTACTTCCTCCATCTGGTATCAGGTGAGGCTCACACACGCACGAGGGTAAATCACTTGTCGTATCATAATTAATACAGATACCCTTGCCTGATAACAGTCATAAATCCCACTCCTAGCACTACCTGCACTCTACCCTTTACATCCGTTCTCGCGTACGCTTTCCTTATGCTTGAATTATTTTACTGTTTGGCCTTGCATCATTCAGATATGCCACTTCACACAAACACACGCGCGCGCGCGATGATATTTAAATATAAACGTCGTTATGTTGATATTGTTGATAACTGTCTAATTGTTAACATAACCTTCATGAAAGAGAAACTAACGTATTAACAAGTACTGAGAACTAAAACAATCATTTTTAACGATGGAAAGTTTAGCGAGGATTGGCCAATAAGTATAACACAAATTTTACATTATCTGTGTCGACGTTTCGACAATATTTATTTTCGTCATCAGGACCTGTGTAGGGACAACAGAAAAATCAAACACATAACCAGATCAATTAATTGAGAGAACGAGTTGGATTGTGTGTATAGGTGGGGGGGGGGGGGTGAAACAGTTTGTTTCATATCAGCAAAATAATTACATTTCTTACAAATGTAAGAAAGGCGTTAATTACAGTTACTCAGTTAACTACCACTGTAAAGAAGGTTTTTACATTGTCCACATTTTAAACTTAAAAAAGAAATTGAATGGCTTTAAAAAAAAATCTGTACAAATTTTAAGTAACGTTTTACATTCTTTTCACTTTCAGGACTTATGTAGTCCTCGTTTCTTGATTCCGGTTGTGCAGGTCCATCGCTGACGAAATCCCTCGTCCTCGGTCCTGACGAACCTTCAGTCCCGTGCAGGTCCAGTTAGCACGGCTTAACCACCCACAAGCGATGCTAGCTAAAGGAATGTTTCAGTACTGCTGAAAATCTTATGTACTTCGTGTCCTCGCAGCTTCGGGTGAAACTGAGAGTGGTGCTATGACGGGCGTGGACAATAAATATGCAGTACCAAAAGGAGGTAACGGTAGAAATGAAACTATTGGGAGAGGGGAGCTAGAAGTTCGGAAAGAGTGAGAAATAATACAATCGCGAAAATAACGGAAGTAAAGGACGCAGTTATAAAAACGGTAAAATAAAAACGATTAATGTTGTACGATTTCAGAAGAGTGGAAGAAAGTAAAATCCACAGAGCAGAACCTGTAGTAAATAACAAAATCTGTATAATATTTACCTTATTTCTTCCGTCGTGTGACTTCGTGTTGCGTTCGATTGATTTACGCGTTTCGAAACATATGTTTCGTCTTCAGAAATAAAAATGAAGTAAATGAGTGAAAGAAAGTAAAATCCACAAAGCAGAACCTGTAGAAGAAGCCAGGCGTCGAGGAAAGCCCAGCAAGAATTGAAGAAAATGAGTGGAATAAAGTAAAATCCACAGAGCAGAACCTGTAGAAGAAGGCAGGCGTAGAGGAAACCCAGCAAGAATTGATTTAAATGAGTGGAAGAAAGTAAAATCCACAGATCAGAATATGTAGAAGAAGGCAGGCGTAGAGGAAAGCCCAGCAAGAATTGAAGAAAATGAGTGGAAGAAAGTAAAATCCACAGAGCAGAACCTGTAGAAGAAGGCAGGCGTAGAGGAAAGCCCAGCAAGAATTGAAGAAAATGAGTGGAAGAAAGTAAAATCCACAGAGCAGAACCTGTAGAAGAAGGGAGGCGTAGAGAAAAGTCCAGCAAGAATTGAAGTAAATGAGTGGAAGAAAGTAAAATCCACAGAGCAGAACCTGTAGAAGAAGGCAGGCGTAGAGGAAAGCCCAGCAAGAATTGAAGAAAATGAGTGGAAGAAAGTAAAATCCACAGAGCAGAACCTGTAGAAGAAGGCAGGCGTAGAGGAAAGCCCAGCAAGGATTGAAGTAAATGAGTGGAAGAAAGTAAAATCCACAAAGCAGAATCTGTAGAAGAAGGCAGGCGTAGAGGAAACCCAGCAAGGATTGAAGTAAATGAGTAGAAGAAAGTAAAATCCACAGAGCAGAACCTGTATAGAGGAAAGCCCAGAAAGAATTTAAGTAAATGAGTACAAATATGGTCAACAACCAAAGAATCTCATGACAATCCATAAGTGGTGAAACGCTGTAAAAAAGGGAATAAATGGGCTATTTATGGAAATGCCTTGTTCACCTATAATACATAATGACGATCTGAAATTTTTTTAGATGTATATATGTCATCATCATCTTCAGCAAGGAGTAAACCAAAAATGGTTTGTTCCGGTGCCAAGCAGATAGATAGTCACTCAAACGCTTCTTCAGACATTCCACACCTCTCCATTCTTGCTTGCGGGTGTGGCAGTAATCCGATAGGTCAAGAAGTTCCAACCATTTTAGCCGATATCGGGAAATCCTATCAAGTACACTCATAATATTTAGTTCTTGCTATACATCGACATTTCTTTTGCGGTCTTGAAGAGTATGTCCTGCCACGTGCCTGAAAAATGTTAGATGTATAAATAATGTACGTAATGTTGTTTCTTGGTATTTTGGTAGGAAAAACTCCCGAGCGCTGAGAAAAATTATCTAATAGAAATACATAAACAAATATTCTCAATGCGAGGTTGGCCTATAAAGCACTTAGAGATCTGTAGCATACTGGTCACAAGATGTTGGCAGTGAAATGGGCGGAATAAGAGTGAAGAAGGTTACGCCCCTGTCCATCTTGCCCCCACAATGTTAAGCCAAAAAAAAAAGTATCCAAAATTGACGAGAACCGTTTCCCTCAGTGCAATAGTTCGGTAAACTGAGATAGGAAAGGTAGGCCTGCTAGGGCAGCTTAGGTGTTACCCGGGTTCTCGTCTGGCAAAACGAGACAGTTCGCCACCAGCAACGCGGTGCTTAATTTACGGAAGACCATCGACCACAACAACGGTAGAACACAAAGATTAGATTTGTAACTTTACTGCAACGGGAAGAGATGAGCCAGCCAGTAGACGAATTAGCGCTTCATGACAGTCGGTTGACAATGCACAAATAATATACAGTGCCTACGGAAACTCAGCAAAGCGGCCTCGGAATTTTCATCAGAAATATAGAGAGTAACACTTGAGAGTCCATTTTCAAACGCCCCATCCTTTACACTGAAAATTTTCCCGACTAGTAACATCCCAATTAGACGATGATGACGCTCATTACGTACTATGACAATTGTAAGAAGCGTGTAGCAAACGATGTTACCCTGTTTGTAATTCAACATCAGTACGACAAGATACATCGTCCTGGGAGAAAGAGTACGAAATATAACAATGAACATGAAGTATTGAAAGCCATAGAAAAACGAAAATACCTAATATCAATAATAACATGAAGAGGAGATTGAGAAGAAGAAATCATAAGACGAATAGGGCAAAGAAGAACAGCGGTAAGTAGACTGTATCCGGTTATTATTTCGTTTCATTGAGAGTATGGTATGAAACAATGTATAAAAGTGTTGTGCCATCAATTGTGTTTGGTTTCGAGATATGGATCATATCTGAAAGAAACAGGGAATGATTAAAGGCCGGCTGTAGAGATAGAATACTGGAGGTAAGTTGTGCTTTGACGAGGTTGGGGTTGATCAAAAACTAAGAAACAATGTGACGAGCCGGTTGGAGATAGAACTCACAGAGTCCATTGAAACATAGCAACCCTCCTGAATTCGCTGCGTATACAGAATCTAGGAATACGATGCCTTAAGAAAATATGGAGACGAACACAATTAGACAATATAGGGAGAGAGGAAGATCTAAACTTTGATGGAGAAAAGATACATACAGTGTAATGAAAAGTTCCAGGAAACAGTCTGTGAGAGCAGAAGAGGATTGAAACTGCAGGACCTAGGAGACGTCGACAGATGTAGAAAATCCTGCGCGCGCGCGCGCACGCACACACATACATACACCGGCTACTTCCAAACACGTCACAGAAGAAATTTAACATCATCATCTTCACAACATAGACAAGGTGTTGCCTGTTCTCCAGTGCAGTGCAGCCACCAGTACCAAATTAGGGTGTATAGGAAATGATCGGCTTATTTTTGGAATATTACAGGCTGGAACCTAACTGAATTTAGTCAGCTGTAATACTGCGGCCTATTGTTGTGGGATTATATTTTGCTGCTGCCTTGTAGTTGGGTGTTGGCGCATCAAACGCTAGGGGAAGACAACCCTGAATAAAGATAACCGGGAGTCATCGCTCGTAAGGTGTCGGTCCCTCCACATGACTTACCCATCTACAGGCTGGTGCCCTATAATGGGGAATTACTTTAACTAACTCCCAACTTTCAAAGAACATATCCGGACGAAGATAATGGTAAACGACTGCAACCCAAAAAGGACAAAAAGAAAGTAAGCAAATAGTTATCGCCGCCTTCATTTCTCCACTTCACTTATGCCGCTGAAACAATGGCCCTTACCAAACTGACAGCGGAAACAATGGCCCTTATCAAACTGACAGCGGAAACAATGGCCCTCACCAAACTGACAGCGGAAACAATGGCCCTTACCAAACTGACAGCGGAAACAATGGCCCTCACCAAACTGACAGCGGAAACAATGGCCCTTACCAAACTGACAGCGGAAACAACGGCCCTCACCAAAATGACAGCGGAAACAATGGCCCTCACTAAACTGACAGCGGAAACAATGGCCCTCACCAAACTGACAGCGGAAACAATGGCCCTCACCAAAGTGATAGCGGAAACAATGGCCCTTACCAAACTGACATCGGAAAATCCTAAAAAAGCCCAGAGGAAAATGGAACGGGTGGTAGACCTACTGGGTATAAAATCTACATATGACTCATGACTCAGGAAACGGTCAAAAGTTAACTGTCGTATTAAATCAATTTCACTGTTGAAGTAGAACTGGCCGAACACAACGAATCAATGAAGGACGGAAAGAAAGCATAACAGACAGGAGATTCAAACGACGTCCGCCAGCAGGAACCGGTTTCAAAAAGCCTATTTATGAACTAAAGTAGATAAACATTCTTTTACCAAATACTCACCAGCTAATTATGCTCCTGATGAAAAATTTCTGGCGGTAATAATTTAACCAATGACTTGTGCATATCGCTCTAAAAATTACGTACAAGTTTAATAAAATTACGTAAACAATTAACATCAGAGACAATGCTAGAAAACTATTAAGTAAGTGTTAGACAATAAAAACTATTTCTCTGAAATAACAATAAATGATAGGAATCAGTGTATTTGTATGGAAACCTACAAGAGAAATGACTCCCTCTATTTTATTTGTTTCAAACTTATTCTTCCTTTTCCTCTTTATAGACGAATGTTCTCTCCCTATCGCTCTTTATTTATGAATTACACCCTTTAAAAGTTGTTTACAATCGTCTTGTATTGTTTGCTTCTGCGACGCCACAGATACCGTTAACCAAGATCTTGCGGTTACGTAACCCTTGGCATTTCCAACCCCTCGTTAAGCGAACAATTACATTCTTTTCACGTCGCTTATTGTTCATTGTTCCAAGGTATTTTATTGTTAAACAATCACACTGTTTCGTCCCCTTCATTAATCAGATTTGTCATAAATTTCACTCCATCGAAATGCAAAATACTTTTACTAGTGTAATTTTAATTAGACTTTATGTTAAATAAACAAAAAATCATGAAACAGACATGAATTATGCAAAAATATACTGGTTACACGGATCACATTCCGATATGAATTTACAAATACGAAAAAGATGATCTTCTTACCAGCAAGTGCTGAAATTAATATGGACGTACGAACGTTGTTGCTTTTGGAAGCCACCGATATAACCAATAGGCCCGTCAAAACTATACAGAACAAGGTACTGAATATGGAATAGCGAATGCACCGTGGTAAAAGTAATGGTTCCTAGACGTCATCTAGAATACCCGGAATTGTTCCGTATTTGCAAGGTATCCTACGCGTACCACATTTTATTCGAAAACTGCAGAAATTAAATTAATATTTAAATAGAGATGCTCAGACTCGTTCAATATTTTCTACCAGAGAAGACAGAAGAGTTTCTATATGATGTTCAGTGATTTTGTTAAACATAGAGTTCCTTACGCTTTTGCGGCCGACATCGGCATAGCTGGAATTATTATTCCCCGGGCTGATAGGCCACGGTCTACAGAAGTCTCAGCCCACACAAAACCGTAGGAGGCCATCATCAGTGTCAGGAACAATTGGCACGGTGTCCGGCGGTAACAATTTGGGGTGAAAGACGACTGTCTCGGACAGAAGCAGTAGACCACGGTAATAGTTTCAACTATGGTTACTCTTACCTTCGAAGACGGACGGACGATTGGAATAAGTATGACGTACGTTTGTGGGTGATGCCGAATAGTTTATCAACAAGGCAACAACTAGAAGATACTCGTGTGACTTTTAAAGAGGAGACCGTAGGTATTGACTGCAGTAGTTTCTCAAGGGATGGAGATTTTCGTGAAATTGTTACAAACAAACATGATAAAAATAAATAAGCCTTAACTGGAATTTTAGCTCAGCAAAAGTGCTTGTGAACTTAAATATCAGTACACGCCAACTATTGATATAGTCTATCAGTACGTTCTCTGTGTACATAATACACGTTCGCAACACATAATGCACATGTGAAAAGGGGTTTTCGGTGATACCTTTGCAAAGAGTAAGCAGCGCAACTGCTAACAGTTATCTACAATTGAGGCTGTTTGGTAAAGATTTTAGTCAACGACCGGACGCCGTGTTCTGAATTTTGCAGGAGTGAATTTTTTAATAGAGAAATTGTGTTTTTTCTGTTTCTAAACTATTGTACTTTGCTCCTTTGTTTGACAACTCAGTTCTAAATCGATTCGTTTTTCGTATGTCCAGTAATTAGTGTTTCAAGTCGCTTATCTTATGCTCTATTATTGGAGTGATGGAACAGTGTGTATTTTTGTATATTCTTATATTTACAATTTCTGGTTAAATTTACTATCGTACGTAAATATTTCACTGCATTTACACCTGTTATAACATATTAATATTCGGTTATTATATTTTTTAATAATGTTCATAACTAATCACACATCATTTTTACTGATGCCGTGGTTACTCTCCAAAATTAAAAGTGTACTCAGTATTATTCCATCGTGAACTACGATACTGTAGAGCACGTTGTAACTGAAAACGCTAAGCTTAATTTCGAAAATGTCCGTGAACTTTGTAGAACGGCTGTTTTTAAATAAGCACGAGAAAAGCCTTTGACTTATTAAACTTTGTGAACACCGGAGCTTGTAACAAAATTCAGCACCCTGCCTATTAGTGTTAAAATTTTAAATACAGTCGCTAGCTATCGTTGATTTAATACAGCAACCATCGTCGCTTTGGCTGTACCATAAGATAGCTATTCAGGCTACAATTATTTATAAAATAAAACATAGATAATGTTGTACCCCTCCAGTAATATAGAAGTCAGCTAAACAATAATTAGGCCTGCATTCCTGAAAACAACATTTAGTAAGTAAACATAGAATCCAGCAGTGCGGTTAACAAGCAGAGTACGAGGATCGAAAAACATGAAAACATGCAATTTATTTTTGTAATAGAGAAATTGTGTTTTCCTGTTTCTAAACTATTGTACTTTGCTCCTTCGTTTGACAACTCAGTTCTAAATCGATTCGATTTCGTATGTCTAGTAATTAGTGTTTCAAGTCACTTATCTTATGCTCTATTATTGGAGTCATGGAACAGTGTGTATTTTTGTATATTCTTATATTTATCTTTGTCTGGACGCGCTAACGATTTCTGCATTGGCGATTCTAGAGCTTGTACCGTGCAGGGATCACCTTAGCAGGCAGGAACAATAATAGTAATTAAATATAGGAAAACTAATTTCATCATAGTAGGTGGGAATAGCAATAATAATATACATTACATTTTAAAGCCCAGCCGTTGTCTCAGCAGCCGTAGGTTCCTATTTTGAATCAGTCTCTTCAGTTCATCTGACGACTAGAAGACCTACAGGTTGTTAAAATAAGAGACTGTTGCCCGCCTTTTCTCTTCTCCCTTTCCAGCAATTCTTCTCCCTCTGATATGTTGCAGAGGAAGTCACTGTGCCGCAGAATGTGATCAACAAACTTAATTTCCCTCTTTTCAGTTGGTACACTGACGAGACTCCTTTCCCTTTAACTTTCTCGATATTGCTATCGCTTTATGTTTCTGTCCAATTTCCTTGATTTATGCTACGTCAAATGCTTCGAGCCTTTTTCCCCTTGCTTGGCCGAAGTGCAACTTTATCCTCCACCCCTATAGAAACACGTTGCAAACGAAAGGTTTAGTACAGGTCTTTGGAATTTCGAAGTTAATGTCTTCGTTAAAGAACAGAGGGTTTTTTGTTTTTGAAAAAAATGCTTTGTTTTTCACCGCTATTCTTATTCTCACTTCACTTATAATTCTCTTATCGTGTATGATAAGTTTCCAGAGTAACAAAGTTACCTGACTTGTTCAAGCTATTCACTGCCTATTGATGCTTGTTTAGTGGATTTGTTTAGTCCTCTGTTTTGGTCCTCAGTGGATGGAGTTTCTATTGATCTAATATTTTTCCTAATATATTGAGCATTGTGTTCAATATATTACACGGCAGTGTCGTCTACAAATCTTATAACGGTTACTCTTTTCCCATTAATTTTGTGCACTAGTGTTTTTCCTTCATGACCGCGTTAGCTTCCTCTGTGGACCTGTTGGACAAGAAAGGAAAACATGGGCAGCATTGCCTTCTAACGTTGGCATTACTGACATTTATGTCGGTTTTTATAAATTTATGGTAAGACGTCTGTCTCTCCAGTCAATGTCCAATCTTTTCATACAATAATAAATTAACAAAAAAAAAGTGATTTCATGTCAATTACAATTGCCCCAGACAGTTCACAAGCGAGCGTCCGCATGTCTGGGACAACTATCTCCATTACTCGATAGTCCGTCTACGACAAGGAATTTGGGGAAAATGATCGTCGATCATCACATACGCCGCCCCGATCTGGGGATATTTGGTCGCAGTGCACAAAAAGAATTTGCAGCGCGTCCTCGACAGGGGTCTTCGGCTATGGGCCAAAGCCGCCCTTCCCAATTCTTTTCTCTTCTTTTCTCGGCTGTTGAGAAGCAGACCCGGCGTATGACGACAGCGAGAGACGTCTTCAATGCAAGTTTTATGTACGTGCGGCAAGGAATCCTGACAATCTCCTTATAACTGGGCTGGGTCAGTACCGTATACGACCAGGTGATTCGTGGAAACGACCTCGGTACATACTGCGCTAGTGTAGGCTAGCTCAGATAAGCCGTTGAAGGCCTGGTAAGGCATACTTGGGCAGGCCGACGAGGGAGTTGAATTGAAGAGACTGATTCAAAATAGGAACCTACGGCTGCTGAGACAACGGCTGGGCTTTAGAATGTGATGTATATTATTATTGCTATTTCCACCTACTATGATGAAATTAGTTTTTCTATATTTAATTACTATTATTGTTCCTACCTGCTAAGGTGACCCTTGCACAGTACAAGCTCTAGAATCGCCAATGCAGAAATCGTTAGCGCGTCCGGATAAAGATAAACATAAGAATATACAAAAATACACACTGTTCCGTCACTCCAGTAATAGAGCATAAGATAAGCGACTTGAAACACTAATTACTAGACACACGAAAAACGAATCGATTTAGAACTGAGTTGTCAAACGAAGGAGCAAAGTACAATAGTCTAGAACAGAAAAACACAATTTCCCTATTAAAAGAAAACAATAACAAATACGACTATATAAAGAAAGAAGAATTTCGACGAAACCGAAACATCGAAGCATGATAATGTTTTTAGGCTTTTGAAACGTATAATGTGCACAAACTGCAGACTCTCCTGTCCAGCGATGTTCGTACGGATTTCTGACCGATTCACGACTACAGAATCGATCATTTACTATATAACAAATATATTTACTATATAACAAACATTATCATGTTAAAAACGACAGAGACCGAAGATTTCTAGACTGTGGGGAATCGAAAGTGTGGAAAAAATATAGTGTTAACATCGGCTGGAGCGTTACATTTTTCGATGACGTTACACATTTTGCATCACGCATTTTGTGGAATGACCCCCAGCCTAAAAACATTATCATGTTAAAAAATAAATTTCATGTTTTCATGTTTTTCGATCCTCGTACTCCGCTTGTTAACCGCCACTGCTTGATTCTATGTTTACTTACTAAACGTTGTTTCCAGGAATGCAGGCCTGATTGTTGTTTAGCTGACTTCTATATTACTGTAGGGGTACAACAGTATCTATGTTTTATTTTATAAATAATTTTAGCCTGAATATAGCTACCTTATGGCAAAGCCAAAACGTTGCTGTATTAAATCAACGATAGCTAGCGACTGTATTTAAAATTTTAACACTAATACAGGGCGCTGAATTTTGTTACGAGCTTTGGTGTTCACAAAGTTTAATAAGTCAAAGGCTTTGTTCGCGTTTATTTAAAAACAGCCGTTCTACAAAGTGAACGGACATTTTCGAAATTAAGCTTAGCGTTTTCAGTTACAACGTGCTCTACAGTATCGTAGTTCACGATGGAATAATACTGAGTACACTTTTAATTTTGGAGAGTAACCACGGCATCAGTAAAAATGATGTGTGATTAGTTATGAACATTATTAAAAAATATAATAACCGAATATTAATATGTTATAACAGGTGTAAATGCAGTGAAATATTTACGTACGATAGTAAATTTAACCAGAAATTGTAAATCGTATAAGGTCGGAATACAGCATCTTTGAAAAGTTCAAAAATAAACTACTGTATCGTTTAAAAAAGGAAGTTTTTATCAGCGCATGCTTCCTGGATAACTTTTGAGTCAGAAACGCAGACAGTGAACATAATAATATTATAGAAACTACAAACTACATAGAGAATTATTCATTAAATTATAAAGAGGCCTCCTCTGAGAAATGGATAGGCTGACGATGATGACGTAAATAGTTACATAGGCTTCGCCTTTCGAATTCTAGCCTGTAGCATTAATTACGAATGAGTGATCAGGTGGAAAAAGTCTGATATAATGGATTTTTCGTAATTGCTTACACTTAATTTACAACTGTAAAGAAAGTTAAGCAAAAATCACACAGGATAGTCAGTTCATGCCCGAGATCAGATTTGCTTTAGACTCACTGAATGACGTAGTAAATCAACAGTGACGTAGTAAAGACGAAATGAAACGTAATACAGGCTAACTTGTGACTTATTCTGTGTCAGTTTATCTAAACTTATAATGATGCTAAACTTATAATGACTAAATCTAAGAGGTTTAAAATTTTTTTTCCTCGCATATCAAAAGATTATCTGCAAAGAATGTTTTCCATAGAATGTTTTGAAAGCATGGGCGGTATAATTATAAATAATATTTGTTAAATAGTTTAAATTATTTGTATAATTGCTTATGGGACAGTAACAGAAATTAACAATAAGACTGTCAATTTTATAAAGTCAAGGCAATTCCTTTTTATTGCATACAAACGTATCTGTGGCCTCCGAAATGGAATGTATTTAAAGATATGTGAAGGAATAGACGTAGATTAAGAAATAATATTAACTTAAATTTTATTTACAATTTTATATTAATTTATTGTATTACTATTATATAATTTATTATTATTATTCTTATTAGTAGTAGTAGTAGTAGTAGTAGTAGTAGTAGTAGTAGTAGTAGTAGTAGTAGTAGTAGTAGTAGTTGTAGTTGTAGTAGTAGTAGTTGTTGTTGTTGTTGTTGTTGTTGTTGTTGTCTGCAGACTGCCTGTACTGCCCAAGTAAAGGATAACGCGGACACCTTCTTCATCTGTGATAGGTGGGTCACAAGACGAGCGTCTCTGGTTGCGGATATAGGAATGATAGTTCCAAGTAACATCTTCGTAACCATCCTATGAGAGGAGGACATCTGAAGCATTGACACGGAGGTTCCCTGCCTCACGGGGAACGACCGGCGCCACAAGGCGCCTGCCTGCCGGGCCGGGCGCGTGCGGCATCTGCCGTTCACCCCGCGACCGGTGGAAGTGTTACCAGGACCCGGTACCTACATATATATATATATATAAAACTGATTGAAAAAATTTCTGGTCGCAGGGGGGAGTCTACCTAGAGCATTTGCCCGGGTAGGCTGTGTCGATTTTTGCTCTGCAAAATTTTGTGTAATTTAGCGGAAATCTTGAATATTCATCATTTATTTCATCATCATTATATTCTTCATCATCTACACTACAAGATTCACCAACAGTCCAGTACTCAACAGTCTTATTTAATCTGTGCGGGAGTGTTTTTGTATCCGAGTGCTGTGCGGTCTGTGTCGAGTTCAATTGTGCCTGTGAATAGTTTTCAGTGTCTGGTGATCCCTCAATCCTAGACCTGCGTAGACGTTCATTTCGGCTTGTCCGAAATGGCGTCGAATACGCCACCGAATCCTCTGCCGGCGCCGCTTGTTTCCTTAATGGAAACATGCTCAACCGGCTTCCGTACCACTCCACTTCCTCACGACAGTGAAAGTGATAGTGAAAGTGATCATAGTGCGGTAGAAATGTGCAGTGTTGGGTCGGGGGACGGACAGTTCTCGCTTGTGGAGGGCAAATCTGCCAAACGCAAGCGAAAACTGGCCCAAACTCCGCCGCCCGCCTCAGCTGCAGATCTGCCATCTAATCATGGTAACAGCGGCACTCAGCGCGTGCAACGTGAGTATCCAGCTACCACCCAAACTGTGTCTCCTCCTCGCATTCCTCCTATTGTAATTCCGGATAATAGGAATTATTCTGACCTGTTACGTTCCTTATCCCGAGCTCTCCCTTCGGTCAAGGTCGAGGCGAGGTGCCAAGGCCCCTCGCTAAAGCTGGCGACCGCTACGATCCCGGACTTCCGCTCTGTTCAGTCATTCCTGACAGAGCGTAAGATATCTTTTCATACATTTGCCCTCCCGTCAGAGCGTGAAATCAAGGTCGTTCTGTCGGGAATTCCATCCTTTACCGACCCTGATGCCATCAGGCAGGAACTTGTTGCGCTCGGCTATGCGCCGACCGCGGTAAGCGTCCTGCATGTTGGCAAAGGTGATGACCGCCGTCCTGTCAACAGCTTTCTTTGTAAATTACTGAAAGTAGGCCCCTTCGAGGAGATTTACACTCTCCAGAATCTTCTGCACCTACGGGTGCAAGTCAGAACATTTGACCCGCGGCCCGGCCCCTCGCAGTGTTTCAACTGCCAGAGGTTCGGCCACAGCAGTCTTTTCTGCCATCAGCCCCCGCGTTGCGTGCGTTGTGCTGAACCTCATCGTGGCTGTGATAAGCCTACGACGGGGTACACAGCTAAATGCTGCAACTGTAAAGGAGCCCATCCGGCTAATTACCGAGGCTGCCCTAACTTTATCGCCGCCATGAAACCGCAGCGACCTCCTGTGCGCCCTGGCGCGCAGGCAGGCCGTGTAGCTGGTCCTGGCCCTAACCGGCGAGCGGCATTCCCGCCTCTCACCGGTTCATCTGCCCAGGTCCCGGCAGCAACTCCGGTTGCTTCCGGTGCCGCTGTCTCGCCTGCAGTCGTCGCTTCGGCGCCGCCTGCAGCGGCCTCAATCCCGGCGCCTACCGGAGCGCCCGCACCTTCCTACGCGGCCATGGCCGCTAAATCAGCCCCGCCTCCAGCCCGATCGGGCAAATCAAAGCGCTCTCGTCGTCGCCGGAACTCCGCCGGCCGACCTACATCATCACAGGTTCCACCTGTACCCTCTCCGCGGGCTCGCCCCGCCCCCAGCCATCGTCCTCAACCTTCCAGCGAGCAGTCTACTACTCAGACCACCAGCCCAGCGCCATCTGCTACCCCTGTCGAGGTCAGTCAGGCTTGTCCTCCTGAATCCCGGGAATCTTCCCGGGCTTCGGCGGATCCCCTGACTGCCTGGGCAGATAATCTTGTTGCATCCATCAGGACTGCTCGCGACACTACCACTGTGCTTGCCCTGGTGTTCCAATCATTAGCTGCCCTCTTTCCTCTACTCCCCCTAAATGGCTAATAGCCTGAGGATCGTTGCGTGGAACGCCTTCGGGCTACTCCCCAGGCGATCTGAACTGATGACTTTCGTAACGGAGTATGATGTTGATATCATACTTCTTTCCGAGACTCATCTGGCTCATTACCACTCGTTTTCCCTTCCTGCCTATGCCTGTTATCGTCAGGATCGTCCCCTACGGCCTCGCTGTCCCCCCTCGGGGGGCACAGCTGTTTTAGTCCACAGGCGGATATCCCACAGGCTTTTGCCTCCTCTAGATACATCTATTATTGAAGGCTGCGCGGTGGCGGTGGACGCTGGCGGATCGGAGCTGCGCGTTGTTTCTGCGTACCTCCGGCCTGGCCGGCGAACTCCGCCACCGCCCGAGGAGTGGGACGCCCTCCTCGACCACCCCCTCTCAACCATTGTGGCCGGCGACTTAAACGCCAAACACCCTTCATGGAACAGCCGCGTTGTCAACGCCTATGGAAATTCTCTGTTCCGGTTCGTCTCTGGCGACCCGGCACTTAATGTCATCGGCCCTGAAGACCCTACCTACTTCCCCTTTCACGGCCATCGGCCGGACGTTCTTGACATAGTAGTTGTCAAGAACGTTGCCCGCAACATCGAGGTCTCGTCTGTGTCGGACCTTTCGTCCGATCACAATCCCCTTGTTATAACTGTTCGAGAGCTGTCGGCGTCACCCCGACTCCCCGCTCAGATTGTTAGGAGAGTCAACTGGCGATCCTATCATGACGAGCTCTCTCGAAGGTTACCATCTCTCCCGGCGGACCCAATCGTCACTCGTGACGATCTGGATCTCCGCGCCACAAATCTTCAGGAATTGGTCCAAGGTGTCATGGATCGACACACCTACGCACTCGAGGTGAATCATCGTAAATCGGCCTTACCTGCGGAAGTACTCCACGCCATCTGGCTACGGCGCCAGCTCCGCCGCAGATGGCAAAGAACCCGAGACCCAGTCGTTAAGCGACGATTTCAACAACAGTCCCTTTACGTTCAGCAGCTACTGCGGGACGTAAACTCTGATCGATGGGACTCATACCTTGAGTCTCTTGAAGTCGACCACGCCTCCGTCTGGAGAGCGGTGAGTAGACTGACCCGCGAGAAGAGAACTCGCAACCCGCTGGAAACCCCGAACGGGATTGTGTCTTCATCAGAAGGCAAGGCCGAGGTCTTCGCCGACTGCATGGAGTCGCAATTTACCGTTCATCGAGGCGTTTCGGACCCTGCCCACTCGGCAGACGTCCGGGACTTCCTATCTGGTTATTTTTCTCGCCCTCCCGCTGGCCCAGACCTCCCGTTCGACAGAGACGAACTCGTTTCGTCTGTCTGTCGACTAAACCGCCGTCGCGCCCCCGGTCCTGACCGGATCGGGGCCGCTGCATTACAATATCTCCCGGCCTCAGGCGTTGACCTCGTACTCGAGCTGTTCAACTCTTGTCTCCGGCTACAGTACTTTCCCCTCCTGTGGAAAAATGCCAACATCGTTATGATTCCTAAACCCCGCAAGCCGCGCATGCTTCCTGAAAGCTATCGGCCAATATCTCTCTTGCCAGTTATCTCGAAGGTGTTCGAGCGGCTCCTGCTGGCCCGCATCTCGCCGTTGTTGGATAATTTTATCCGCAACGAACAGTTCGGGTTTCGCAGAGAGCACTCGACCACGCTTCAACTAGTCCGCGTGGTAACGCAACTCTCTGACGCCACCAACAGGCGAGCGGCTACGGCCGCCGCACTGCTGGACGTGAGCAAGGCCTTCGACAAAGTCTGGCACGAAGGTCTTCTCTTCAAACTCGCCAACTCCCCCTTACCATCGTCCATAGTGTTTTTCCTCCGGTCGTATCTCAGCGACCGAACCTTCAGGGTGAGCGTCGACGGAACCTGCTCTGCAGTTCGTCCTGTCGCCGCTGGCGTACCCCAGGGATCTGTCCTCGGCCCCGTTCTGTACCTCGTGTACACGAACGACCTGCCAGTTTTGCCCGGAGTCACGTTGTCTTTGTTCGCTGACGATGCAATGTATCATTACAGCTCTGTGTCCCCGCGTTTTGCGAGTACACAGTTGCAGCGTCAGTTGGACCAGCTTCCGACTGGCTACGGAAATGGCGGGTGACGATCAACACGGAGAAATCCGAGGCGATCTGTTTCACTCGTAAGTCCATCTCCCGATGCCAGCCCCTCTCCCTTGAAGGGAGGCCTATCGCCTACAAAGAGTCGGTGAAGTATCTAGGCGTTCGGCTAGATCGTCGCCTTTGCTTCAACGCCCACGTGACGGACACCCTTGCCAAGGCTCGCGGCGTCCGAGCCAAACTTTACCCATACCTCGCGTGCCGCAGCCCCCTGGCGCTGCGCACGAAAGTTACCCTCTATCTGTTGTTTCTCCGGTCTGTATTGACCTATGCGGCACCTGTATGGTGGTCACTTGCCTCCGCCACCAACAGGCGTAGGCTGGAAAGTTTCCAATCCAGAACCCTCCGTTCCTTGTCGGGATCTCCTTGGTTTGTTAGAAACAGTGTAATTCGAGGAGGTCTACGAGTTCCTGCTCTCTCAGCCTTTGTCTGGTCATTAGCTGCGACTCTCTTTGCCGCAGCTGAGACCTCTTCCTTCCCCTACCTCAGAACCATCAGCACCACGCAACCACCTCCCCCTGTCCGGGTCAAACGCCCTCGGGCGATTCTCGATGACCCGCCATAAGTTTAAGTAAACTACTTAAACATCACTTGTATACTCACCATCTGCCCATGCCCCAGAATTTACCTGCAAAGCTGTTTCCTTCCTCCCTTCCTAGTATGCCGACCGCGCTGAATGCCGCTGCTACGCGCTATCACTGGCACGGAGGCTCTCTGCCTCGCGGGGAGCGACCGACGCCTCACGGCGTCTGCACGCAGGACTGGGAACGCGCGACATCTGTCGCCTGAACCCGTCCTTGCGGCAGTGCCCACTGATTGCTGTAATATTTAAAATAAATAAAAATTGAAAACCTTTCTCCCCCGCCTTCTCAGTTAACTGGTTGGCGGTTGTCCATTCCTATTTTATTCTAGGTTACCTGTCGAATGAACCAGAACTATGTCTATCCACAGGCAGCCATTGGGCTCGTCCCAGATGCTGCAGTCATGCACCGGGTGCAAAGACGCCCCGCTACTACAGTGCTACATGCTACATCTGGTCGCAGAGACGGCAGAATCGACACTTCTGCTCCAGCTTCTGATCTGAACAGGACGCTCTCCTTGGACTGCTCTTCTCAGCTCTCTTCGCTGGACCTTCTACGGCTTTGCTGCCTTCGGCCACCTCGCCTTTCGACGAGGAATAACTCTTCTCTTCGTGGGAACCAAGCCAGCTGCTGCCGGTGAACTTAGTAGCTGGTAGAAGAAGCAGCTGGCCGAAGTTTGCCCTTGTAAGGACCACCTGCACCGGAACAACATCTTGCCGGACAGGAAAGAAGTGGATTGCTCTGGGCTCACCTGGTGAGTGCCGCATTTCCAGTGTGTAATTCCTAACTTGTTCACGACTGTTAGGTAGCGCTGCCCCGGACGATCCTTGCAAGCCCCCACCAGTGGTAAGCGAGCTAGGATATCGCCGGGGTAAAGGGGCCAGTGGACACCAGTCTTGGTAAGGACTGGTATTCAACGAAGCTGGTCGTTAGCCCAGCTCCTCCCGCATCGTCGTGAACAAGGAAGACGCGCGGGTAATCCGGCTTCGGCCGGACCCGAGATCCCTGGCGTCTGGCAGTGACTGCCTAGCAGTCTCTGCCCGGCAGCCGTCGCACCTGGCCAGCATGCCTTCCACAGGCAACGGCTCAAGTGCCGAGTCGCTCGGCCCTGCCTTGCTGCCCCATCTGGGCGACTCGCCAGAATCGCCTCGGGCGATGGAGACGGACGATCCTCTCCCTCACCCGCTTCCCCCTCTGCCGGCAGACGAGTCGGGCGAGTTCGCGACCGTTGGTCGGCGTAATCGCCCGGCTAAGAAGCCCAAGAGGACCCACGCACCTGGATCCACTTCCTCACAGACCTCGGCCATGGACATTGGACCTTCTCAGGGCCCACAGGTCGCGGTTCCGACTACTTCGACAGCAGCTCCGGCCTGCCGCTGTTGGTCGTGCGCCGCCCCTGTACGTCCATAGCGTATCCAATGTCGCCGCCTTATACAGACGGCTGATCGCGGCCCACGGCCTGTCGGCCGACAAGCTTGACCTGAAGCTGCTTGGCGGTGATACGGTCAGGATTGTCGTCCGCCAGCTCGAGGACCATCGCTTGGTCGAGGCCTTCCTCCAAGCACATAACCTCCAATATCATACCTTCACTCCTAAGCGAGTCAAGCCCTTGTCCGTCATTTTGCGAGGGCTTGACGCGCACACTGATCCTCAGGAGATCCTCTTGGAACTCCGCGACCTCGGGTACCCGGTGCAGGCAATTTTCCGCCTGTACACTCACTCAGAAACCCGAGTACCTCTCCCGCTCGTCCGTCTCCAGCTCGAGAAGGGCGAGGCTGCTGATAAAATTTTCCACCTGACGCGGCTGTTTGGCTTCCGCGTCCGGGTGGAAACCAGTCGACCCCAGGGCAAGCTTGCGCAGTGCCACCGGTGCCAGAGGTTCGGCCATCACACCGACGTCTGCCGCAATGCCCCGGCCTGTCTCCGATGTTCTCTGGGACATTCAACACAGGCCTGCACTGTGGCAGACAAAACCAAATTTCGCTGCATCAATTGTGGCCAAGGCCACGCAGCGTCTAACGTAAACTGCCCGGTCTACAAGGCGGAGCTCCTGCGGAAGCAAAAGCCGCAGGGGCCCCTCCCGAAGCCACGGCAGCCAGTTATGCAGCCCCAACCTAGACAGCCTAAAATGCAGGCTAGGCCTAAACCTCAGGCACAACCGGCACGGCGCGCGCCCTCTCCGGCTCCACCTCCAGCCCCTACAAAGGCAACTAAACGTACCGCGTCTCCTTCCACAGCAGAGACACGCCCAGTAGCTGTTATCTCGGTTTTGGAGCCGGAGAATGAACCCTCCACCTCCGCGGAACCTCCTTCTCCCGCCTCTGAACCAGAGGTAGCCTCGCCGCCCCTGCCACCTCCGCGATTTCCGCGAGCAGGCATCAAACCCAGGAACAAAGGGATACCCACACCGGATGCTCGGCCCCGAACTCCTGCCTGCCCACAGCCCAAGAAAAGTCCTGCTTCCCGGTATAAGTCCGACAAAGCGCAACAGCGTACTTTTCCTGCCGCTGATCCAAAACCGTCTGGCCCTGGTCCTATGGCTTCCACCATGACCCGATCTGCCGTAACACCTGGTCGCTCTTATGCGGCCTCAGTTTCCAGGCAAACCACCCAGTCCGTCAGTTCCAATGACGCACAGTTCGTCCGCGGCTTTCTGTCTAGCTACGACCTCCCGAAAGTCGCATCTCTCTTCAGGTCCATCCGAGCCCGCCTGGAAACTGCTGACCCAACTGAGAGATTCATGCTCTTGGTGGAAGCCTGCGAAGTCATAGGTCTTCTATGAACCGAGCCCTTAGACGAGATCTCTCGCTCGTAGCCTGGAATGCTAACAACATCGGTACCAAGCATTCCGACCTTCTTGAATTCCTGGCTCGGTTCAAACCCGACGTACTTCTCCTCGGGGAAACCCACCTGACCCCGGCGAACCGGTTTCGATTACCAAATTACGTGGTCTATCGGGATGACCGAGTTGGCCGACGAGGAGGCGGCACGGCGATCGCGGTGAGGACCTCCATAGGTCATCATCGTGTCGCTTTGCTGCAGCTTACCAACCTAGAGGCCACCGCCATTGAGGTCCACGGAGCTCTTGGCGGCGTCCTCGTGGTCTCAGCTTACAAGCCCCCACAAGCTGAACTCCTTGTCAGCGACCTGGACGTCATCTTCGATTCCCATCGAAGGGTAATTTTGGCCGGCGATCTGAATTGCAAGCATCGCGTTTGGAATAGTCGCCTGACTACTCCGAACGGGAGGCGCTTGCTCAGTTTTGTTGAATCGCGCCGGGCGATGGTGTTTGGTCCAGCGCAACCCACGTTCTTTCCGTCACTGCCTAACGCGGCTCCCGATGTTCTGGACATCGCGGTGACCCAAGGAATTGTCTGTCCGGTCGAGGTATTCTCACTTACGGAGCTGACATCCGACCACAACCCTATCTTGGTCCACGTCGCTACCCAGCACGCCTATGCACGTTCTGACAAGCAGAAGGTCATCGATTGGGATCGCTACGGCCCGGCCTTGTGCCGTAGATTGCCGCCAGCGGCCCCACTCGATTCCGTTCGCCTCCTAGACGAAGCAGTTGCGGGAATCGAAGAGGCAATCATCTCGGCTATAGGCGTGTCTTCACGTACGCGAGCTGGCTTCACGCCTGACTACCAACGCATCCCTGAGGAAGTCTCTCTTCTCGCTCGCGAGAGGAATTACTTCCGGAAACGTTGGCAGAGGACCCGTGATCCGGCCGATAAGGCAGCATACAATCGGCTCACCGGACGACTGCGTGGCAGTCTGAAGGCGTTCCGACGTAGCTGTTGGGAACTCGACGTGGCCCGAACGGGGGATGCGGACCCGCAATCTCACCCGTACAGAATACCTACCGCATTGACGGGACGGAGGCGCCGACCTCCACTTCCCGCCATTGTTGGACCGTTCGGTCGACTCCTGGGTCGCCCGGAGGAGAAGGCCGAGTACTTGGGCTTGTGTTTCGAGCGTCAGTTCGCTCCCAACCCGCCCATGGACTGGGACTTCGACGAACAAGTCGAGATGGCTGTGGAAGACTTTCTGTCTCTTCCGATCACGGCGGAGCCCGAACCCATCTCTTTGGAAGAGGTCTCAGATCGGCTCGCTGAACTTCAGCCAAGAAAGGCTCCAGGCCCGAACGGTGTTACCAACACCGCTCTACGACTTCTTCCCGAGCCTGGAGTTCAATTCTTGACTGATTTGTTCAACGCGTGTCTTAGACTGGCCTACTTTCCCAAGAAATGGAGAAAGGCGACGGTTATCGTGATCCCGAAGCAGGGAAAGGATACCACCCGCTCGGAAAACCTCCGGCCTATCAGCCTACTTTCCGCTACGTCCAAGGTTTTTGAGCGCCTCGTACAGCGTCGTGTACGAGAACATCTAACCAACTTTGACGTGCTGGTCCCCGAACAGTTCGGCTTTCGTGTGGGGCATTCGACCACTCATCAACTGATGAGACTGGTGGAAAGCATCACGGAAGCCGGGTGTCGGAGAGAACGGACCGTTGGCTGTTTCTTAGATGTTGAGAAAGCCTTCGACAGCGTATGGCATGATGGCCTTTTATTCAAACTTAGGGAAGTCCAGCTCCCGGACTGCTACCTCCATCTGGTTGCTAGCTTTCTGACGGAGAGGACCTTCTGCGTGAGAGTTGGCGATTCTGTCTCTTCCGAGAGACGAATCACAGCCGGCGTCCCTCAAGGTAGTGTTCTAGGCCCCCTTCTGTTCTCGATCTACGTCAACGACGTGCCGAGACAGCCTGGAGTCCAGATGGCCCTCTTCGCTGACGACACGGCCGTATTTACGGCCGATCGTCATGAGGAAAGGGCCGTCCTACGACTGCAGCGCCAGCTCGACACGCTCGTGGACTGGACTGAGAATTGGAGAGTGCAACTCAACGCCACCAAGAGTGTAGCCGTCGAATTCTCCAAGCGACGGAAGAACCCCGTTAGGCAACTACGTATCGGCAGAACGTACTTGCGCTGGTCCAACGAGGTCAAGTACCTCGGCTTACACCTTGACCGTCGGCTCACCTGGCGTACCCACGCACAGACAGTTCTTAAGCGAGCATCCACTCGCCTGTGCGCACTGTTTCCACTCCTGATCAGCTCAGCCATGACCAGGAAATTGGGTAGGATGATCGTCGGCGCGTATCTGCTGCCGGTCATTACCTACGCCTGCCCGGTCTGGGGTTACCTCGCCGCAATGCATAAAAAGAAATTGCAGAGCGTCCTCGACAGGGGGCTTCGGCTAGCGGCCAAAGTCCCCCGTCGCTTCTCATCTCGCCTTCTAAGGAGAGGACTTGGCGTCCGCTCCTTAGACGACACTTTCAGGCGGCTTGCACGCAAATTTTATGCACGTGCGGCGAGGTTCCCAGGCAATCCTCTAGTGACTGGGCTGGGAAGGTACCGTATACGCCCAGGTGATTCGTGGAAACGCCCTCGGTGTATACTGCGCTAGCGTAGGCTAGCACAACAGCCGAGAAAGGCCTGCTATAGAGCACGCGCCCTACTTGGGCAGGGCCACGAGGCAGGAGCTCCAGATGGTAGCTCGGAACTCAGTTCCCGTGCGGTTCGTCTCTGCGACGCACAACCGCAAAGCCCAGAGCGAAAAAAAAAAAAAAAAAAAAAAAAAAAAAATTTCTGGTTGGCGTGTCCCTCCCGATTTTTAGGCCACCTGCTTTGTGAAAGTCCAGTACTGTTTTCTTCTGACAGCCATCGGGCACGTCCCGGAAGCTGTAATACAGCCATGGGTGCAAAGACGCCCCACTATCTAACGCATCGCATCTGAAGCATGTGATACGTTACGCAGAGGGCATCCTCCGGATGAAGAAGGGAGACTTAGAACCTCTATAAACTAAAACAATGTAGACGTGAGCCCATTGTCCAGTCTGAAGTAGTAAAATAGCCTAGTCTGAAGCAGTGCGATGAACGGTCCCAGGCTAATCCTCGTTCGACGGAGGTGGGGTTTTAATGGGTAGTCCACACTTCGTGCGTAAATGCATTGCCTCTAACAAAAGTATTATTATTATTTTGTCGTTATTATTTTTTTAATTAATTTATTTATAAGGTCGCTGCAACAGCATCGATCATTAGCGACCACACAAATTATAAAAATGAATTTGTAAATCTTACAGAAATTCTCATACAGATCCAGTAACATTATATATTAAACTAGAAGGTGCTTAGTGAAGACAAGCATTGCAACAAAATACACAGAACTGGCACGATTTAAAAACTACATTAAATATTTGTTTAAATACTGAATAATGCAAATAAAAGAGATAAATAAAAATATTTAACAAATAAAAATATTTGTTTAAATAATGCAAAATAAAAAAAGAAATATTCCCGCACACAACACAAACATTATAAATACAACATCATGCAGGTATGTAACATAAATATAAATATAATAAATATAACACATAATAACATATGCAACGACAAACAATATATATCTACTAGTAATTTTATACAAACCACTATGTTGTCTTTGGTATTGACTTACCTTTGGTGTTGTCTTTGGTTTGTATAAAATTACTAGTAGAAATGTTTGAGACCACTAACACTCCAATACAACAATAAAAAACATATAACAATAAATGTAACAACAAGCTACATAATAATAAATATATATATATAATAAATAAAACAGTTATAACAATCTCGACCACATATCGACCGTTAACTAAATTGTCCTAGAAATTACACAACTTTTAATGTGTTATTATATTTTATTTTTAAAATAATTTTTGTATTACCATTTTATTTTTGTTGATACCTTTATTTTATAATAACTTAGATTAATACAGTATAAGAACATGTTCATTTATAAACAGGGTGAAAGAGGATACGCAGAAATTCAGGCCTTTTATGGAACGATTGACGGCCGAAAAATGTTACTAACAAGCCGCTAATGTCTGAGGTATTAAGCAGCCGGTAAGCGGGGGTCGATCGTGGCAGGCTGTGCAAACAACGATGCGACACTACGCGAAGGCGGAACGGCCTCAAGTCGAAGACGTGAAGTGACCAAGAAGAAGAAGAAGACGAGGAGGAAGAAGAAGAAGAAGAAGAAGAAGAAGAAGAAGAAGAAGAAGAAGAAGAAGAAGAAGAAGAAGAAGAAGAAGAAGAAGGAGGAGGAGGAGGAGGAGGAGGAGGAGGAGGAGGAGGAGGAGGAGGAGGAGGAGGAGGAGGAGCAGGAGAAGAAGAAGAAGAAGAAGAAGAAGAAGAAGAAGAAGAAGAAGAATTTATTCCTTGATTTGTGTCGAGTATTATTCCTCCACGTTAACAGACTCGAAAGTGATTATTCAAAACAACAAATGTACGAGCCCTTTAGAGCGGGTATCGCGTAGAGATGTTACCTTCCAGTCATCGATCGTATCAAATTTGTTGTTACGGAAATAGAAAGTGCCTAACGAAGAAAGGTTATGATAACGAAATATTGTTTACGAGATAAGAATAAAACTCAACCCTCAGCTTGTTTTAACGCTGATATTGTTTCTAATAACACAATTTAACGAGCCCCACAGGTACAAAACAAATACAGTTAAAAATAGACATCACATTATTGGATACTATAATAATAGAACAACTGATTAGCACGTGTTAGATAAACGTACTCCTACCCTCAATATTTACACTTATTGTGTTAGATTATGCCCATTCGCAATTCTTTTCTTCCTATGTACTTTTATTTGATATGCAAGAGAGAGTTCTATTGCAATATATGTAATTATATGTACTAATGTAGTAAACATATTTTCTAATTTCGTATACTACTTTATCATGATCTAAACATTCCAAATACTCAGCTTACAATATTCTCATTCACTGAATGCAATCTCTTCTCCGGAACTCCGTGCCAGGTAGGGACTTGTCTTCGGAATATTCAAGGTACTCGTTACCTGGCTATCGGGCCTGAAATGTCTTCACTATTATTTGGAGTTGTGATCCACATCTGTCACCGTTGGCCAGCTAGTACTTAGCACATTTGTAGAACCAGTTTCTCGTACCAAAGCAAAGAGCACCCCGATCCTCTACTCTCTCATTCCTGTACAAGGAATCCATTGGCACTTAGCACAGAGGGATTCCCCACTCCGAGGGTCATTCGCTTGCCAGACAACGCTTGTTTATCACCTACAAGCCGGTTTGTCATTACATCGCGGTAGTTTATTGGAGACGCATTCCATTCTTTGCACAGCCTATGGTAACATGCTTACACGACTGTAAATATAAAACAACGTGGTCATATGTACACAATACAGAATATGCGTGTGTATGAGTGTAGCTGTTTTGTTAAATTACGACGCTTAAATTTCTCTCGTTACATAATCATAAAACAGACTTATTATTTTCGCATGAAACTCTACTATTTTCTGACGTAAATTTCTCTTACTCGTTTTTTGCATCGTCAAAGACCGAGCGTATTGAAGTCATTATTAACTCACGAATTCTTCTTCTTCTTCTTCTTCTTCTTCTTCTTCTTCTTCTTCTTCTTCTTCTTCTTCTTTCTTCCAGGGATGACTAAAAGATAGTTGTGGTTACACAAGGTCATGGCCACCTTGATTTTCATCATCAAATATTATTCGTTTTCCTACATCTTCTTCTTCTTCTTCTTCTACCACAATTGCAGTATTAGTTGCGCGTGACTGTTCCGGTTTCCCAACCTTACCCGGTTACTTTAATTACCTTATCGTCGGTCTTCCAACGTTTTTACTTCCTAATGACCTATTCATTAGAACTTTTTGCTGTATTCTTTAGAGTCATAAGCATTACATTGTCCTTCCACCTGTATTTGTATTGCGTTCCTATTTCTGTTATTCTTTATACCCCTTATTCGTGTCTCATGTGATTAACCTTACGTAATCTAATTTTGTACAATCATTCACTGCTCAAAGACATTTCGTCTATGATGGTTCCAATTTATCGAAAAACGGCAGACGCCTCTCCTTAGCGTCTGGAATCAGATTTGTACGGTTAAGTAAGAACTGCCATCGCTGCATAACATTTTATTTGTGTTTAGCAATGTCTTTCTTTGCTTTCCCCTTATAGTGCCGGATATTCTCCTGTAGATGTTTATTTTATTCGTAATGTCTTTTTCACTTCACAACTTATACTATCACACCCTAAATATGTAAGTAAAGATACCTGTTTTGTTGTTATTATCAATGACACTTCTTGTCGGCAGTGCATCTTTCCCCTTAATGCCGTTAACTTAGTACTTTAGAGATAGAAGTTTATGCCATAAACGACATACCACAGATTTAATTAAGAAACATTAATTAATTAAAACTGATAATTGATCTGTGATATGGACAACACAAATTTTGACAAGCTGTATTTAGAAAGTAACTCGAATTGACATGCGCCTGTTTCTTATATGATAACTGATTTGCAAGACTCCTGTAAAATGTCATACCGATGTTGTAAAAGCTGGCGTTACGGTGTACACCGTAAGAGATTCATTCATTTCTTGAGATTTATTCTTGTCTGACTTAAGTTTTCGCAATACATCTCTCGTAGTTCGTATCAGTTCATATCAGCACGTACAAGGTGTAGACATTCGATCACATTCAAAATAGGTAACCTATAAACAAGAATCGATATAATACAATATTATATAGACAATAGTGTATCACTGTATTGTTTAAAATATACTATTATTAATTTATTTTATGGTTGTTTGATAGTCAACACTTTCAAAATAAACCCTTATTTCGGATATTTTATAGAATACGTGATAGCAAGGAGACTAAGGTGATTTGAACACGCAGAGAAAAACCCGGAAGCGATGATAACGAGGATGACTGCAGTGAGGCCGCTGAGGCACACACTGAGGGACTGACCGGGAGAAGAACTAAAAACAACACACCAAGAAAGGTACGGACATAAAACAGGAAACTTTGAGGTAAAAAAATGGTAAGTGTTAGTGTAGGCAGCAAAGAGATATAAAACTTATGATTATGCAAAACAATGTATGATACCTCGCTAAGTGATAATGACAGAAATAGAATAATAGAAGCTCCAGAAAAATATGAAAGTGAGGATGTGTGTATTTCTAGGTCATTGGATGTGTTTGTCCTAGAAATATTAATAACAGTCATACAAAGTGCTGGGCTTAAATTTGAATGCCTCACCTCCGCTAACGATATAGCGTTCTTCGCCAAGAATTTAGATGTTGTAAGCAAACAGATAGAGATACCGAAAGAAAGAGCAGCGAAGAGAGGATGAAAAATGTATTTTAACAAGACAGAGTGCATAAACCTGGACACCGAAATCCAACCTGGACAATGAGGACCAAATATGCTGATATTAAAAGGGCTTAAATTTTAAGTGCTTGGGTGAGATTCTGACCCATGAGTAAGCAACGATTGAAAAAAGAATTAATACATTCTGTCAAATGAATACCGGGAATTGTTCAATGAAACAGAAAATATTGGTTTAATCATCAAAATTTATTTTGTCACCTTCAAAATAGCCTCCATTTGATGCGATACACTTATGCCAACGAATAATCCAGCCGTCGAAACACTTCTTATAGGCACTTTCCGGCATGGCCTTCAGCTCCTTCTGCGAATTTTGTTTTATGACTTCAGTTGACTCAAAACGTCTTCCACGAAGTGGTAATTTGAGTTTGGGAAACAAAAAAAGTCAAACGGGGCCATATCTGGCGAATACGGTGCTTAGTCGATGACATTCGTTGAGTTTTGGTCAAAAATTCACGTACAAGGGTCAATGTGTGGGACGGCGCATTATCATGGTGCAAAATCCAAGAATTGTTCTTCCACAAATCTGGCCTTTTCCGGCGAAAATTCTCTCTCAAACGCCTCATAATGTGCAGATAATATTGTTTGTTGACCGTTTGCTCCTCCGGAATGAATTCTGGAGCGACTTTGGAGCGACTTTGACGTGGTTTTTTCGGTTTCGGATCGTTATCGAAGCGCCATTCCGAAGCTTGTTGGCTGATTTGCATGTCAAACTCATAAACCCACGTCTCATCACCCGTTATGATGCGTTTCATGAATGTAGGGTCAGAATTGGCTTGTTCAACCATGTCTTCAGCAACCTGTTTGTGGTGCTCTTTTTGAAGAAAATTCAGCTCCTTCGGAACAAGCCGTGCCGCGACGCGTCTCATGCGTCAACTAAAATGGTGCGAACGGATTCGTGAGACATGTCCAGAGCCAGAGCAATCTCTCTTAAGCTTGAATGGCGATTTTCCATCACCATTTCCTTCACTTTTACGATGTTTTCTCCAGTCGAAGACGTTAAAAGTCGACCGGAACGAGCCAAATCATTAACCACTTCTCGGCCTTCTTTGAATGATTTGTGCCACTCGTATCCTCGTGTTTTCGATAAAGCTGACTCACCGTAGGCTTTCTTCAACATTTTCAATGATTCAGCACAAGAAATTTCGTTGGCAACACAAAATTTGAGGCAAACTCTTTGTTTGATATTTTTATCCATTTTAAAAATAGCATAGCCCACTTGAGGTCAACTAACCTAATCAAAAGCTGTAAACAAACTAGTCGACAGATCATGCCACAACTCTACGTAACAATTAGGTACACTGCTACCACCTTAAGAAAAAAAAATTTGTTTCATACCTTTTACGTGGGCTTTTTAAATGAACAATTCCCGGTATTTATTTGACACTAAAGTAGGTGTAGACTGCGTTCGGACTACGCCAAAGGACTTAATAATCCAAATCACTAGCCTATTAGGACAAATTCAGACCATGCTGTATGGTTGTAAAACCGAAATGCTTATATGGAGCAGAGACAGTAACTAGTAAAGGATTTTTGAAAGTAGAAAAGAAACAAAAAAGAATTTTTTATGAAAACCCCTGAGACCTAGAAAAGTATCAGCAAACTGACACCAAACCGAGAACGTATGGAAAGTTTGAGATCTCGATTACAATCGAAAAAACAAATGCCTTTTTAAGGACACCTTAGAAGGATGAAGCCAGAAGGATTGAAAAGTACCTCACGTTCCAGGAAAACAGAAAGACGAAAGTACTATGGGTGATTGAAGTCCGTCGAGATAAAGAAAAAATGGAATCAGGGAAGAAGATATATTCGAAATAGAGAACTGTTTAGAAGGGAAAGCGCGGAGGTAAGGCTCTTCCCGAAGAGAAACCAAGGAGTACCAAAAGTGTGTTACAGACGAAGAACGAGCGAGAGTTAACCAGAGAATGAAGGAATACTGGAAAAGGAGGAAAGAATTCCAGACAGTGAAAGAAGCTGTGTGCAGGCCGTATGCGGCTGATACGAAAAAGGAAGAAAAAACAATATAAACAATAACAACAACAACAACAATAATAATAATAATAATAATAATAATAATAATAATAATAATAATAATTGACCGAGCAAACGAGTTCTTAATTTTAATTACATTTTAATTATGTTTAGCATTTGTCTGTCCGCCTATCTGTCTGTCCATCTGTCTTTCTACATTTTTGGGGATGTGTCTCACTTTTATCTCATTTTTGAATGTATCGAGCGATTTTCATACAAATTAGCACGTGTATCCACACTTTTACCCCACAGCACCTATTCTTTTCAGGATTGATCCCCCTCCCCTAAACAGGAGGCAAAAGCAAAAATTAAGGTGTAATTTTCGAAATTTTGAGGAAATCGTAAAAATACATGTGAGGTATCAAAATTAAAAAAAAGTTTAACCAAAAATGAAGTACATAGTTTAGTTTTGAAAATTTCCAAATTTTTGAACTACAGGGCAAGAAAAAGACAATTTTGAAAAATTGAAAAATCCTTTAGCCGTTATCTTTACAAGTATAATACAAAAATTCAGTCGTCCGAATTTTTAGTGTTTACTGAATTACTAGTACATAATTTTTATCGAAGTCTTTTAACTTTCAGCGACTCCAAAACATTAAGTTAAAAAAACTGTTTACTCTGAAGATCACAGAGAAAGAACGACTGCAACACAATAACAGTCTTTTGTTTTGTATATAGAAATGTTTATAATTAACTTTGATTCTTAGCCCATTATTTACATCGTCTTCATCGGTACACGGTGACAAAAGTATACACATAAAAAGCAAGAAGAATTTTAAATTCAGACAAAATTTAATACATTTTATGTAATAAATAAATATGTTTTGTTCTAAACAGTGATAGTTCTGTTACCAATCTTTGCTATTGGTAATAATAGTAATGGTAACAATACCTAATAATAATAATCATCATAATAAAACATATTGCAAACAATACAATATGAAAACCTCCAGTACGGAAACAAAGGTAATAGCATTTCGAGGCAAGGAACCAATTATTAACTCCTAAAGGCAATGCCTTGTCGCTGTAGCCACGTCACTCTATCCCTTGCGATATTCTTCATTTCTTTATAGGACCCACTATTCACGACACTCATTGTGCTGCGGAAGTGTGCAGTTCTTGGTCTTCCTTTGGGGTTCTTCCCCAAACGTCACGTCACTCTATCCCTTGCGATATTCTTCATTTCTTTATA
The DNA here is from genome assembly GCA_034769895.1 of Magicicada septendecula. NCBI lineage: Eukaryota > Metazoa > Arthropoda > Insecta > Hemiptera > Cicadidae > Magicicada > Magicicada septendecula. The sequence continues at coordinate 13,886,257 of CM068375.1, forward strand.
GGACCCACTATTCACGACACTCATTGTGCTGCGGAAGTGTGCAGTTCTTGGTCTTCCTTTGGGCTTCTTCCCCACTACTTTGCCCTCAAAGATGTTAGTTAAAAAAGCACTATGTCTGATCACATGCCCTATCAACTTAATCTTCCTCACCTCTATACTCCTAAGCAGTGTTCTATTCTCATTTATTTCCTCTAAGATCTGTTCATTGGTCTTCCTATCTGTCCAACTAGTTTTTGTCATTCTCCGCCAAATCCACATCTCCATTGCCTGAAGTCTGTCACCCTCCACCTTCCCTAAGGTCCACGATTCACACCCGTAAGTTAAAACACTCTATACAAATACCTTAACAAACTTTTTCCTTGTTTCAATACTAATATGGTTGCTTGTTAATAAGTTCCTTTTGCTCTGGAATGCTTGTTTTGCCAGAGCATCTCTCCTCTTAATCTCTGCCAGACACTTATTTCCACTTGTAACTATGCTACCCACGTAACAAAATTCAGTAACGTGCTCCAATATTGTGTTGTTCAACATAATGGTTGATTTAACGTCTTCTGTTTTTTTACTTACAACCATTATTTTAGTTTTCTTAACATTTTTCTTCAATCTCCAAGCGTGAAGAATTTTGTTAAACGTACCTAACATTCGGGTCATATCCTTTTCTGAGTCAGCCATCAGTACAATATCATCTGCGAAGCGAATACTGTGTATCTGTTCCCCATTTATTTGAATTCCCCTAGAACTCCTTTTCATCTGAGTTACAACATCTTCTATAAACAAATTAAACAAGTACGGTGACAGTGGGCAACCTTGTCTTACCCCTCTTCCTTATTATTGCTTCCTTTTTACATCCATTTATGTCTATTCCAGTACTCTGCAACCTATAAATAAATATTGAAGATTACCCTTCTAACTTTCCAGTCAAGTGCTGACTTCCTCATAGTTTGAAACAACAGCTTCCAATCAACATTGTCGAACGCCTTCTCGAGATCCACAAACCAATAAGAACAAAATTACTGATTAATGATCAAATGGGACAGGTGAGAAGGACAGTTGAACAGGTGAGAGATTTTAACTATTTGGGAGATGATATTGGTTATGATAGGAATTATGTTAGTGATCTTAAGTTATATAAGTTCCAAACGATCTCTGGGACAATCAACAGTATTTTTAGAATTAAGGTACGCCGAGATTCAAAATTACAATTTTACAAAGTTATGGTGGTCCCAGTACGGTCCTACGGGTGTGAATTATGGACAACGACCAAGAAACAAGAAAGTAAAATACAGGCCTCGAAACTGACGTTATTAAGTGGACTTAAGAGGTATTCTAAACTAGACCATATAAATAATGAGGCCATAAGAGAAGATTACAAGTTTTTAACTTTTTTTTTTTTTTATTTATTATAATGCAGTTTTACAATCTACTCATTTCACAGAGTAATAAGTAAAAGTGATGTATACGTCGTCACTTGAGGTGGGAACCTTCCAGCGATGATTACCACGTTCACCGGGTCAGGTCATCTGGCCACTGTCTCTTCAGCCTTCTTACATCCAGTGATGGATTGAGGAGCTCGTTGATCAGGTTATTGCTGTGCCCTATGTTGCGGTTCCTGTACTTAGCGGCGTGCATCTTGATGACATCAGAAATGTATGGAATGTTGAGGTCTTTGTGAAGAGTATAATTAGAGATGAACCAGGGAGCATTCGTTATGCAACGCAAGATTTTTGACTGAACTGTCTGCAGAATCTTTGTGTTGGAAGGTTTAGAGCAGCCCCACAATTCTATACCGTAAGTCCAGATTGGTCTGAGCACAGCTTTATATATGATGACTTTGTTTGCGAGAGATAGTTGAGATTTTCTACCTATGAGCCAGTACATTTGCCTAGCTTTTAAGTTGAGTTGTTTCTTAGCTTGAATGTGGACTTTCCATGTTAATTTGTCGTCCAAATGCAGCCCCAGGTATTTAACTTCTGATTTTATAGGTATGGGGGCATCGTTTATGGTGACTTGTGGACAAGAGCTACGTTTCATGGTGAAGGTTATTTGAGTGGATTTTGCAGAATTAACTCGGATCCTACACCGCTGGAACCAATCTTGCAGGAGGTAAAGATGGCTTTGCAGTTTCTCAGAGGCTCGTTCCGGGTTGGGATCTACTGCCAGAATAGCGGTATCATCAGCGAAGGTGGCGGTGGTAGTGTAGTCTGTCACAGGTAGGTCGGCAGTAAATATAACATTAAGTATGGCCCCAGAACGCTGCCCTGAGGCACTCCCGACTTTATAGGAGAGATTACTGACACAGTGTCTTCGATTTTGATTTGGAAGTGTCTATCTTGCACATATGATTTCAACAGTAAATATAGTTGATCAGGAAGTTGTTTCTTCAGCTTGTACAGAAGGCCCTCATGCCAGACTTTATCAAGTTTTTAACTTGAATGAAAAATTGAACTGAAAGATTACAAACAACGGTGGAAAGAACACTTAGAATGTCAGATTCCAGACTGGCCAAACCAGTCTGGAAATACAAAGCTATGAGACACAGGTGCGTGGGTAGACTCGGGGATAGATGGCTAGAGGATCTTTGAAGGCGGAACAGGCAGCACCGTGTTGTGAAGATGATGATGAAGATAATGATGAAGATAATGATGAAGATGATAATATATAACGTATCTCACTTGTATAGTTTATTAAAAGATGAAGCACATAGTTCTATAGGAATTCTCTTTCTTTCTCTTTTGCTGAAGTTGCATCTTGCTGTCACGACTCCGTTTTACCCATTCTCAGTCGCTAATGTTAATCTTCCTTTTATGCAACTTTTGTAACTGTATTCCTTTTCTGTTCTACTTTAGTATATTACATATCTCATTCTACAGGAGTTCATTCATACAATAAAAAACTACATTATTTACGAAGTTTCTTAAATTTTACTTTACGAGACAGAATGACTCGTATTTATAATATGAATATTCATGACCGTTTTCTACGTGACGGGACTAAATTTAGTTTCAGGTGGGACGAAAAATATAACAGTGTGTGTATATTGAAATAGGTGCAATGGGAAAACAGATGTTTTGTATAACTTTCAAAGACACGATTCACGTCGCATTCAGAAAATTGTGTTGTTGTATTGAAAAGGTGTTATTGAGTTTATCAATACTCTAGTAACGTAAAGGGATGATTTTCACAAGTTGATCCCTTTAAGACCAGACAGGATAAACGATAACAAAAGGTTGGGGGGGGGGGGCAGCAACGCTGGGTAAGTGGGTCGCGCCCGGTACCGCGCCGCATTCCCACAAGGTGCAACACATTTATTCAAATTGTTTTTAGAAAGGTACTTCTCTGTCTGGTACAGCTGCCGTTCCGTCTCATTCAGTTCGTGTGAACTCATCGTTTCACACACACACACAAACAGACGGTAGAAGTCACGGTTACCTTAGATCTGAAAATGACCGTTGAAACTGGGACTGAATTCCTATAACGTGCACCGCCAAACAACGTTTAATTCCTTAACAACTGTCGGCTGAAAGCGGGAAACTGTGATATTTGTACACTTTTGAAAACAAAATATTATTTAATCTATCTGCGTATTTGTGTGAGTGCGCGCACTAACCTGGTACATTTTGCTTTTCTTCATATTAAATTAATTGATGTTAATATTGATTATATAATAAAAAGGAATTAGAACAACAGTACTACTAGAACAATCCTGCTGCTGCTGCTGCTGCTGCTATTACTACTACTTCTACTGCTGCTGCTGCTGCTACTACTACTACTACTACTACTACTACTACTACTACTACTACTACTACTAATAATAATAATAATAATAATAATAATAATAATGATAATAATAATAATAATAAATTATATAATAGTAAAACAATAAATTAAAATAAAATTGTAAATAAAATTTAAGTTAATCTTATTTCTTAATCTACATCTACTCCTACACATATCTTTAAATAATTTCCATTTCAGAGGCCACAGATACGTTCGTATGCAATAAAAAGGAATTGCCTTGACATTATAAAATTCACAGTCTTATTCTTAATTTCTGTTAATTTCCTATAAGCAATTATACAAGTTATTTATACTATTTAATAAATATTAATTATAATAATACCGCCCGTGCTTTCAAAACATTTTATGAAAAAATATTCTCTAGAGACAATCTTCTTTTGATATGCGAGAATAGTTTTAAAGGTCTAACATCATTTTAGGTACATATAAGAGACGCATGTTTATAAGTTTAGATAAATTTGTCACTGGTTTCCCTTTATTACGTATTATTACGTCTTTAATACGTCACTGTTGCTTTATTACGTCATCTAAGTCAGTCTGTAATGTAACGCTACCATCGCGCATGTATTTATAGTCCTGTTTGATTTAACATTAACTTTTAGTACAGGTGTAAAGTAAGAGTAAGTAATTACGTAAAATCTTATCATTTTATTTTTGATAAAATAAAAAAAATTGTATCAGACTTTTTCCTTTTGATTACTCATTCATAATAAATGCTACTACTACTGCCGCTGCTGCTGCTGCTGTTGCTCCTACTACTACTACTACTACTACTACTACTACTACTACTACTACTACTACTACTACTACTACTACTACTACTACTACTATTACTACTACTACTACTACTACTACTACAAATAATAATTTTTTAAATCTTTTTCAAGAGGGGGACATGCTTTATGTACCGTCAGAGGAAACCGTGTGTCCCCTGGTATGTGGGGCTCTGACCCACTAAAAACCCCACCTCTACTGCAGGCATTAATATCCACCCTGGAACCGCTTAGCGTACTACTTCAAAATGGAACTTATTGCGCATTATCGGGCTCCTTCTTGTTGTCTCGTATGTATACCACTGCCTGTTGGGTGCAAGTTGGGCCTTTTCTTGTAAAACCGACTGAACAACTGTAAATAATTGATACTGGAGGCCTTTACTTGATGAAAATCCATTATAATTTTAAAGAATTAAAGAAAACTAAAAACTTGTTTTCGTGATTTTCACTCGTCAATTTATTTAAAAAATAATACACCACGACAGCTGTTTCGACACACAGTGCCTTCTTCAGATGGTAAGAGCTGACTAGTTACGTACAATAAAATATCACATAAAGCCAGTGCTATGAGAACGATAATCGACTTAAGTTCGAACAATAAACAATACACATTACATATACACAACTATATACAAATTAGAAAGGAACGTACATTTACTTATATAATTTCAAATTTAAAAGCGGAGAGCTATTTAAATCAGTTTGGTTGTTCAAAAGCAAACCTAAATCTTTACTCTTATTAATTTCGAGGGCTTCAAGTAAATCAAGTTTTTTACCTTTTTCCAATACATGTAAAATTTTAAAGTTATCATTAAAATTATGATCTTTTTCCGACAAATGATTCGCATAATTAGATTTACCATCCTGATATCTCAAACTGTAATTGTGATCGTACATTTTTTTTGAAAACGACCTTCCAGACTGGCCAATATAAATTTTGTCACAAGACCCACACAATAACTCATATACTCCTGACTTTTGGAGTTTCTCTACTTTACTCTTATTATTTTTGGAGTTTCTCTACTTTACTCTTATTATTTTGGAGTTTCTCTACTTTACTCTTATTATTTTTAGTTTTGTTCATTATTTTTTTAGTTTTCTTTTTTTTAAGTTTTTTTAGTTTTTTTTTAGTTTTAGTTTTCTTTAATTCTTAAAAAAAAAAATGAACAACTGTAGAAATACAGTCCATTCCTCCTTGTCTCCAAGTATAATCTTATCTATACCCTCGGGCGTGAACTTCCCGAACTCTCTCCCTAGTGCCATTAATTTCTTGAAACATTGTATTAATTAATTTCTAGTGCCATTTCTTCATTAATTGTATGAGTGGGTCTGATGATGATGTATCAGATTTAATGTATCCGTAATGAAAAAATGAAAGCAAAAATTACAAGACGGAGAAGAAAGGTAATAGAACTATATTTTAATATTAACTATGAAAGTGTGACTTGGGTACTGACAAAATGGACTTTCATGTACTTCATCGTTTCTTCAATACTTTCTAGGTCTTCGTATCATTTTTCTGTACTTGCGATTCAAATCCGTGTGAGTCAGAGAAGCTTCTTGCATTACCTACGTGACCAATAGATTCACCTTACTGTTTCGTGATGTGGAGGTCACAAAAGCTCTTGGTGTCCCTTCACTCTTAACTAGAAGAGCTCATACATACCTGCTCTTTTTCCGCTCTACTTCTTCTTGGACTTAGTGGATTGCCCATGACCATGGACTTGAAGGTTCCTCCTACACACGTAGTGTGTGTTCTACGTGTATTGATGGATATGCAGGATCGTGATATCCAGTTGTGAGATGCACTTAAGTTGCGAACATTTATGTCGACGTCCTCGACATTTTTAGTAACAAAAGGAAGTTTCAACGGACAGTAAGGGATGGAATGTTCTGACTGCACTTGTTTAGCCTACCACATTAATTCTGTGACGCGTCTTGTTAGAGGCGTAGTGCTTAGAATTTAGTATGTCTTCTACTCTTTCTTGTCAGAATCGTCTTCTTACTTAACACAATAAATCCCTCAGTTTGATGTCTTTTTCAAGTGCGATATACTAAGGTTCTATGAACCGTTCTATCACACTTGTCCCCTGTTCCCCTTCTGTCCCAGTGGGTGTATCGGCAGGGTGTGTGAGAGCCGTGAAACTTAATAATAAAAAAGTTATTATTCTTTTCTCATTAATATGATACTCGGCGTTTAATATAAATTATCGGATTCACACCACTTCTTGACTGACCGTCCTCGAGATCTCCTTCCTACCGGCGATTAGTCTCACCCATGAGGCCCAATCAATTCTTATCTATTAGTGCCGTTTGATGAAAAATGCTTGCCTTCTTACTTTGCCCTGTTAATTTATTGGTTGCCGGTCACATTAATTTGTTATTTCCACATCTCATCATATCCGCCTGGTTCTTCATCATCATCATATCCGTCAGTCGGTAGGTCATGCTGGTTCTATGGGCGTCTTTTATGTCCCGGCTTCCGTTCGGATGATACTCTGGCCTCTTCCGCACGACTGACAAGCTCTTTCCACTGAAGTCTGTACACCGATTAACTTTTATTTACTGCAAAGATTCGTCTCGTACTCATATGCATTCCAACTCTTGTACATACTTGAATACAATGCGCGGATGATCAGATAATCATCCAAAGTAGTTAATGCGTGCTCCATAGATCGATGTCCCAGTTTACGGCAAGTCTGTTCGATTTATAACATGAAAGTTTCCATGCAGCACACGAAAACTATGGCTTGTATGGGCAAATACACGCTGCGAACTAAGAACGTATTGAATAGTAAGGGTATTGTTAAAGTGACACATTTCCGTTATCTTGGTTGTGACATCACTTACGACATGGATAATGATGGTGATCAAAAGTTGGCTAAATTTCAGCCAGTATGTGGTACGATTCATCAAGCGTTATCGAGGGTGAAGACATACGCAAAGAGTTGAACCCTTCCAATATTCAAGCCTATACTGCTGAAAACGAATAGAGATGGAGTGCTCATCCGCACAGGAAGCCAGACGGCAGATTGCATACGGAAGTTTGACAACACAAGCTTACTGGACAAAGAAGAATACGAAGACGTAGGAAGCGTTGGTATTCCTTTGGGACCGGAAAAGGTGATTTGCCTATTCCCTGACGGAAGAAGAAGATCTTTCTTACTGCTAAATCACTACCACATGTGAGAGCTCACAATGCCATCATTTTGTGCAATGATTTTCACCTGGTTTTCCCATGAAGTTTTTTTTTCACTCCAATTTATGTCACTAGCGGTTAAAAATAATTTTAAGGTTCATAAAGACTCAACGAACACAATGGCTAGGCCAGCTAAAGCAGATGTCTGTATAATCAACGTATGCCAAAGAAAATCTTAAGGGCGCAAGTCTGTAAAAGCAGAAAGAGGGGCCGACCCAGATAAGATGGTCGGATGATGTGCTAGAAGATCCGTGAGAAGAATAGATATGAGGGGTTACACTGAGATGGCAATGGATAGGAGAGACTTTGGAGAAGATCGGTGTTGGAAGCCAGGGCTCACGTTGGGCTGTATTGCTAATGAAGGTGAAGAATGGTTAAAAATCCTACTTAAGTACATCAGCGCCATCCAAACTATTTGAAAAGGGGTGACGATCTGTCGAAGCCTCCACGACGCACATGAACATCATTTTAACAAAGCATAACAATATGTTTCCTCTAATAAGTGTTTCAGATCTGCGGAGTGGCACTTGCACGCAGTAATAATTTTACCTTATTTTGAGTCACCCACGAATTAGAAAATAAAAACGCAACTTGAGTGGATAATAGGATGTTCCGCAGAAGGACAAAAGAAACTGCAGCTTGTAAAAGATAATGAAGAAAGTTCAACTTGATTTTAAATTCAAATCTGCTTAACTAAATACAACGAGTGTACATAATAAATACTAAAGCTGGCACGGAGCGAAGCGCGAGTTCCCTACCAGGCGCTGTTTCTTCTTATCTAACATAATTTATATTCTGCAGGAGTAGGGATACACACACACACTCACGCTCACGCTCACACTCAAGCCGTTATCTTTACGTTGGCTACTGTTTTCATTAAGCTGGCGAAACAGGTTGTTTAGAAGTGGGAAACAATCTACTCATTGAATTAGGGTCCCTACGCTGAAGCAAAACGCTTCTACAGCGACACCAAAGAATCGGACTTTGTTGCACCCGTCTTATTTACGAACATGCTTTCGTTTAGATGCTATGTTCATAATTTACTTTATTACTTTAGTTTCAAAATACGAGGATTGTGCAATACATACACGTTTGAGGCTGTAAAACATTTTTTATTCAACGACTTTAAAAGAAGTCTCCATTGACATTAAGGCAAGAGTCTCACTGTTGCACTAATCTGTAGATTCCCTGCTGGTAAAATTATTGCGGCTGTTTGCGGAACCATTCGCTAACAGCAAACTCTACCTCATCGTCCGATTCATCACCGTACTTTAGTGGGCCAAAAACATGATAATCGCACGGGGACAAGTCGGGACTGTGAGGTACAGAAGATGTTGTAAGACTTCCCACTTCATACGACCAAGCAGATGTTCAATCGTCTGGGCTACATGGGGTCGAGCATTATGATGCAAAAGAATGACACCATTTATGAGCTTCCCGGGACCTTTATTCTTGTTGCTGACCCGTAAGCATTTTACTCTCTCTGTACATCGCTTGGCGTAGATGTTGACACCAGGTTCTTTAAAATCTAAGAGCAGCACACCCTGATAATAAAAAAATGCGGTCACCATTAGGCTACTTTTCCTGCCGAAGGTTGGCACCGACTTTTTTTCGGCTTCGGAGATTGTGCATGCTATCGCTGCATACTCTGACGTTTGGATTCTGGTTCGTAGTTATAATACCAAGACTCATCACCGGCAACAATTTGGTGTAGAAAGGCATTACCTTGTTGTTGACAGCTCATCAAATGCTGCAATGATAAGGCCGAAAGCAAATTTTTCTGCTCATTAGTAAACAGTCGTGAAATCCACTGAGCAGCACCTTTGTGATAGCCAAGACTACGAATGATGGAATGAACAGTTCCCACGCTGATGCTCAACATTTGAGAAAGTTCTCTAACTTTGATGCTCACAGTTTCATCTGATGCTGCAACACGTACAGGTCCGGGACGGGCGAAATCTTTAGTGGATTCTCTTCCTTGCCGGAATATGTTGCACCATTCAACCAGTGCCGTATGAGAATAACTATAGCCACTATATACACCTTTCATTCTTGTATAAAGTTCCATTAGCTGACGCCCCTCAGCGGCCAAAAACTGAATAACGGCATGCAGATTATCTTTGGACGGATTTTCTATCATGGATGCCATTTTTCAACCAGTCACAACGCTTAGAAAAGAGCAAACTGCAAATATTTTTGACAGACTCCTCGTCACTAGTACTTAAACAAACAACATAAACAAATGAATTCCGTTGCCATGGCGACGAAGTCACGGCTGCGCAGATCAAACGTGTTTCTGTTGAAACATCCTCATAATAAGTCTAATATAACAACATCGTTAATAGGAAACGTACTATTAGCAATTTTACGAGATTCAAGCTAGGTGCAGGCTAAATAACTGGTAAAGCTTTCAGTTGCTCCAAGGATACTTCAAGGGGATTATTTAGCCTCTTATTGTAATTCATTATCGTGATCTTCACATCACGGCGTAGGGAAAGTGCTGACTGTTCCGCCTTCAAATATCCTCAAGCCATCTCTTCCCGAGTCTACCTACATACCTGTGTCCTACAGGTTTACATTTCAAGAGTTGTTTGGCCTTTAAAACAGAACAGAAAAAGAAATAAAATTACACAAGTTTAAGCAAAAGCGAAAAAAGACGAGGAAATATGTAGGGGTAAATAATTGCATAAAGGAAGATTAACATTAGCAACTGAGAATGGGTAAAACGGAGTCGTGCAGAAAAATGCAACTTCAGCAACGTAGAAAGAGAATACCTATAGAACTATGTTTCATTTTATAATAAACTCTACAAGTGAGATACGTTATATATTATCGTCTTCATCATCATCTTCACAAACGGCATAGTCAAGGTGCTGCCTGTTCCGCCTTCAAAGATCTTCCAGCCGTCTCTTCCTGAGCCTACACACACACGTGTGTCCTATAGGTTTATAGTTCCAGACTTGTTTGGTCAGTCTGGAAACTGAAATTCTTTCTAAGTGTTCTTTGCAACGTTGTTTGTAATCTTTTAATTTTTCATTCCAGCTGAAAACTCGTAACTCTTCTCTTATGCCCTCATTCTTTATATGGTCAAGGTCCTCTTAAGAACGTCATTTCTGAGGCCTGTATTCTACTTTCTTCTTGTCCATACTTCGCATCCATAGGGATACAGTCACGACTTTGTAAAACTTTAATTTTGTATCTCGGCGTACCTTGTTTCTAAAAATACAGTTGATTGTCCCACAGATCGTCTGGAACACAGTGGTTCCCAAACGTTTTAGGTCATGGAGCACTTTTCAGTAGAAAAGTTCATCACGGAGCACTTATTTTCACCTAGCACTTATATGACCATACTATTTGAGGATAGAAAGTAAACATTCAGAATTTAGAACTTTAGACATATGAAACATGCTTTATTAGTTTATTTCATTACAAAAAAATATCTTCAACTCTAATTTCACTACAAAAAAAAAAAAAAAAAAAATATTAAGGCAACACATTTTAAAACGAACGAAAAGCAAGTATTGTAAATCCATAATATATCCTCATAGATCTGGTACATAAAACCATTTTTAATGTTGCAAAACCAAAAATGCTACTCGGGACCGTAAAAGAACTATTCTGATGAGAGGGATGAGACTGAATTGATTTACATAACTTAGCTACATCTGGTTGAATTTGGGACAGCTGCAGCCGAATATCTGGCTCCGCATCGAGACGAGATCTGTGTTTTGTTTTAGTACCTGCATAAGCAGAGAATCCTGATTCACATAAATAAGTGGTTGCAAAGGGCAAAAGGATGGTTTTAGCTTTATCAGACAAAACTTTCAATTCGTCTTTTAACTGACACCAGAATTCAGATAGTGACTTCTTATTTGAAAAATTATCTTTTATCATAGAATCTGATGTCAAATCAATCAAGCATTGATATTGCTGCGTTGTCAGAGAGACTGGCTTTTCTGACACAGCAGAGAATGGGTTCACAACCCAAAAGTTTTCTTTCGTTTTTTCATGGCGTTCTTCCGGAAAATAACTGTTGAAACTATCAAGAAAACTTAGTAGGTGAACTTGAAACTCATTTAAGATATCCCCAGGCATGTCTGAGTCTAGTTCTTCTATAAATTTTTTTTACCATTGGGAAGCTGTCAAGATTGCCATTGTTCACTGATTCTGCCCAAAACTTGATTTTTTTTTTGAACCCTTGCACTTTATCGCTGGCGTCAAACACTGTTGTTGCTTTTCCTTGAAGTGAAAGGCTTAAATTATTAACTTTCTGAAAAATATCACCTAAATATGCCAATTTTATTAGCCAGCGTTCGTCACATAACCTGTTTCCCAAAGCGAAGTCATTGTCAGTCAGTAAGGTTCTGACTTCAGCCCTCATTTCAAAGAGCCGAGTCAAACTTTTACCTCGAGAGAGCCACCTTATTTCTGTGTGAAGAAGTAAAGATGTATGTAAACTATGTACATACATGTAAAGTATGCACCTCAATTATTTCTACTCGATTTTTACCGACACACGACTCATGGCCGCACAACATTCGCAATTTTAAGACCTGGTCATTTCTGTATTCTTCCAATTTCTTCAAGGAGCACTAGGAGATGTTTCGCGGAGCACAGTTTGGGAACCGCTGGTCTAGAAATTCCTTAACTTACCGTCATTATCATAACTCTACCAATATCATTTCCCAAATAGATCAAATAGTTCCCTGTTTTATAATTTGATCATTAATAATTGTGATTTTTGTTCATATCGGTTCCTTATCTCGAAATGTCATTACCTTTGTTTTTTTAGTGGGGACTTTCATATTGCATTGTTTGCAAACCTGATGAGGCTTAAAAACTGATTTTTGTAAAGGAAATTCTGTATTTCGAACTACAAGCAAGTCGTCAGCAAACAACAGCACATTCAAATACCTGTCCCCTGATATCGTAATAACAGGGTTCACTAGTTGTTTCCCCTTAATTATGTAATGCAATTTCTCATAATTTAACTATGAATAAAATAACAAGACTTTTATTGGGAACGTTGGAAACGTATTGAGGCTACAATCTGGGGACGTTGAAGTAGAGTTAGTTTGTTATACATACCATCGAACTTTAATTGCAGGTGATCAGGATGATCTTCAAAGACTGTTCCTCGTCGTCGTCCAGGTTTAGACATTTCTGCCTGTTCCGAACTTCACCATCTCAACGTCCGTCACCCACATTTCCTCTCCGTATAGGACATACTCGACTGTTGTCCTCGATATTCTATCTGGAGACATATGTTGAACACGATCCCTCCGGTTCATCTTTCACGATGAGTTGTGGTCACCAGCTCTTTAACATCTAATGCAACTCGTATATCTTCGTTGCACACTCTATCCATTCTTCAGCAACCTTGTACCAGTACCAGTTTGATGCTCCTGACAATGGTTTGCTGTGGAACAGGGGTCTGAGACCAAAGAAGCACCTATTAGCTGAGGTGATTTTTCGCTTTATTTCTTCTGTTGTTTCCCCATCAGAGTTAACTTGGCATCCTAAATAAACAAAGTTGTTGACTTTTTCTAAGGAATAGATGCCAATTTGGACGCGCCCTCCTTCTCTAGCTTCCTGTCCTGTGACCATGTACTGTATGAGACTGAACTCCAAGTCTCTGAGAGGTATGTAACTTAGAAAGAGAGCGTAGACATGCGCACTCGTAGGCACGCTCAATGGTGTAAACAAACCAACGACTACTGAGAAATACCGATTCACATTACATTATCAAAACTCACTTAAAGCTACTTTCCTCTCATCAAGAAAATATGTTTCTCCCAGATTCCCGAGAACTATTAATTCGCGTAAGATACTTGTAACATATCATTACAATTTATGTTTTTTTTTTTAATTAAAACTTTTCTTTTACTTCTATTTTTCTTCCACTTGAATCCCCCACTTTAAACAATCGCGTTAATCATTTAGCGTCCCATGGGAAATGGATTCTTTCTTTCACGTTAGGTAGGAGTTTTATAATAGCGAGCACAACATTTTTATTTTTACAAAAATCCTGAACAGTATTTCTTACTAAACACGTATCAGAATCATCAAGAAAAGTTTCCTTTTCTCACACGTTTTACGTTTTTCTCGAAAGAGATTTCCGGCAACAGTTTTCCTTATGGACTGCATTTTCTTTGCTGTGAGCAACGAAACTTCATTTTCTTTCTTTCGCCAATACCAGACTGCAGTAAAATAACAAAGTGTTTAATTGCCTTTGCCAGTGGATGCCAGTCTGCCTGTGAACAGGACCTGGCAGTCATCATGAATCATTGGTCTTGAAAAAGTAACGCTACTAACACAAACACACTCGCTCATTCTTTATCCACTCCATCAGAGACACAGTGTTCAGACTCATGCAGTATTTTGTCTTGCTTTCGTTTATTATGAGACACAGACTCCTTGCGGGACCTTCAAGAGCAAGAAAGGCTTCAGTAACTGCTCGAAGGGACCTCCCAATTATATCTAGATCATCGGCGTATCCTAGGACCTGCACCAACCTGTTGAATACAGTTCCGGAGGAATCTATTTCAGCATCTCTCATAGCTTTTTCTAAGGCAAGAATGAAGAGGAGGCAAACAAGAGCTTCGCCTTGGAGGACTCCCTTTTCATAGTCAGACTCTCCTGATGATTCATTCTGGATCCTCATCATGCCCTTCATTGTCAGCATTGTCATCCTACACAATCTTATTCATTTCTTTGGTATGCCTAATTCTCAAGAGTTCTGTACAGTCTATCAATGCTATCGATGCATTTCTAAAATCTATAAAGAGGTGATGGGTTTTTAGCTTATGTTCCCTACCTATCTCCAGAATTTGTCGGAGTGTGAGACTTGGTCAATTGTCGACTTTTCCTCTTCTAAATCCGCACTGTTATCGACCAATTACCTAATCAGCATGTGGAAGCAGTTTGTGGTACAATATATGGAACATTATTTTATACGCCACAGGGGGAAGAGAAATGTCTCTGTAATTGTTATAGTCTAGTTGAGCCCTCTTTTTATAGACCGTACATAAATGCTAAAAAGTAGTGAAAGAAAAAGATTTTAATTCCATTTATTATTGTTTTACATTTACTATGACATGACTTTGAATGATACTTGAAAAAAATCGGTATGGAGAACCATACATGACTTCTATGTTCTAAGATTTATATTTAAAATCATTTTCGAAATGAAATATTTCCTTTAGAAACGACTTCTTTCTTCAGACTTAACCACAGTACTGTGGTCACTAACGTATACCACCTCACGTTAGCGCACTCGATTGTCACTGATGATGACAGTCGATAGCACTGCCGAAACGTCTGGTTTTGCAGAAAACATTGGACCACGGGCAAACAGCCCGGGAAGGAATTTTAACAACAGACTATTTCTTTGTTGCCGAAAACGTAGTACACATTTAAAAAATTATCCCCCCTCCCCCTTCAACTATCCTTTTCATTCATAGATTTTTCATCTACCTTTCTTCAGTGGATTATTATGACCTTCTTTTATATTATTAGGATACTTCATTTATCAAAATTAAGTACTTTACTCTTGCTAAAACGTAAAACGTTGCATGTAAACTACCCCTTCCCCTTAGCCGATCTTCACCAAAATCAGTAGGCCTTTGTATGATTCAAGTTATCCGGGCTGTTTGGCCGTGGTCCATGGTTTATTGCCAAACCAAACGTTTCAACAGCTCCAGTGGCTGCCATCATCAGTGGAATTTTAAAAAAATCCTGAACGTAGGGTGTTCACGTCAGGCCCACAGTACTGTGGTAAAGGCTGCCTGTGGTACAGTGCTGTGAGCCTTTACCACAGTACTGTGGACGTGAACACCCTACGTTCAGGATTTTTTTAAATTCCACTGACGATGGCAGCCATTGGAGCTGTTGAAACGTTTGGTTTGGGCAATAAACCATGGACCACGGCCAAACAGCCCGGATAACTTGAATCATACAACTGACACCGGCCGTGAAAGACTTAGGAATATGTTCAGTAGGCCTTGTTTTGATTCTGTTTGAATATGCGGCAGTTATCGTTCGGCATAGAAAACATTCTACACACAGACACAGACAGACAGACACCTTTCGGAAAATGACGTTTCTTCATGTTTTGAGGGTAGTACAATCAGAATCAGCCCTTATTTCGAACACGGTTTTTTCGCCATCACCATACTTCCATTTCCTTATGGAACATGGAAGTAAAATTAATTTATTACGATAACCAGTTTTCTTCGTAGCAAGGAGACGGTAAGCGAGAAACGATTTCAGATACACTAAATACATATAGTCAGACGACAAAACATATTCAGATAAAACATACGAAGGTTACCGTCGTTGTTATGCACAGAGAACTGGGAACCATCTGGCAGACGATCTAGTTACGATCGCGTATCATAAATATTAAATTAATAAGTATATGTGTGTGTGTGTATGGAGGACGCCTTATCACGTACAGAGGTTAACCTAGTAACCTATATAAGCGGTGTGTCTGAGTCCTGTAAACCAGACGACGAAATTAGTCCGCAGACAGACCGGTGTGCGCAGGACACGGGAGACAGACAAAGAGAGCACGCGGGGGGGGGACGGGTGTACTACATGACTGCTAAAGGTTTTCACTTGTCTGGTTATTCCCCAGGTCACACGTACAGTGTTATCGCATCGAACCGACTTATAACATTATAACTTAATTTCATAAAGTACCTTCGTTGAAACAATTCCGCTGAAGGATTAAAAATACTTTTTAAGTTTCTTTCCACTACTTCCGCGCCAGACCTGTTGTGGCCATACTAACGAATACAGTGAACTACATTGGTGTGTGGGAAAAAATTTCTAATCTCAATGTACAATAGAGTAAATCTATACCACCCGAAATTAAAACTTTTCTGGAACTTTAACATCCAACTGTGTGGACATAGTAACAAATCACATTTTGAGAACAAAGTACTCGTAAAGATGTATATGTCCCCAGTGGCGTATCTAGAATTTGGCATGGGGGGGCGGTCGAGTCGGCTTCATAAAAAAAACAAGATAATACTAATCAATATTACTATCTTTAAAGGGCCTGAAAAACGTGTGATAATTTCCTGAAATCAATCCCATTAAAGCGAACTGTAATAACACAATAAAAATACCCGTTATTGGAACATTGTTTAGAAGATACTTATTGACTGAATTTATTTTCCTATATTTCATATTTTAAACTATGTTTATATATTCAAAAAATATTTATTAATATATAAGCGTACACAGTGGAAAAATAATAAAATAGCTTCCTCATTAACAAAATTCGTCAACGTTTTTCGACACTCTGGGGGGTCCGGTCCCCCCCCCCTGAATGTCCCAATTCATGCTACATTTGTATCGATGACATTGCAACGGGGATCAAAAGTTTTTCTTCTAAAAGTGAAGCAACACCCTGCAACATAAAACTTTCAGGAGATTTTTAGTTCCTTCACAGTGACAGGTTTTAATAGAAGACTGAACAAGACTAACTCTTTCGAGCTGGTTTACTGACTAGTAGAGTTAGGTAATGATGTTTAATGAAGCAGGGCAACTGAAACAGTATACCAGCATGTGAACTTTAAATTACAATGATTTAAGTTCAACATTACACAAACAAAATAACGGCCGGCCTTTTACTCAAATTTTAATAGAAAAACAGTTACAAACAGACTAAGGGATTCATTGCTGTTCCTTTAGTAACGTTTTCGAATGCATGGACAATCCTTCCCCCAAAATATTTGTCGAATCACTATGTCTGAATGTACAGCTTCACCGTAGTTTACGTCCGTAATATTATTTATTGAATATTATTCAGTTCCTTATCGCTTACTGCGTAACACATTTTTGCTGAAACGGCCATCACCAGCTCCACCGTTTTTGCCATCTATTCGTGCCGTTTATGACACACTGACAATCAACTGAATCGATTCATTCGTACGTCTATTAACCGGACTTCCGGTTATCCGGATCCTGTCAATAATTTTTTTTTTTATTAATTAAATTCTTGAAAATAAAAATGTTTTCTACAGTTGCTGATTGCAAGTGTATAAAGTTAAACGCTTTCGGATTTCAAGGCCGGTGTCAATATTATTGAAACGATTGAATTCCGGGGTATTAGACCGTGGTCTAATGTTTGAAGAACCGAGGTCGAATCACTATGTCTGAATGTACAGCTTCATCGTAGTTTACGTCCGTAATATTATTTCTTGAATATTATTCAGTTCTTTATCGCTTACTGCGTAACACATTTTTGCTGAAACGGCCATCACCAGCTCCACCGTTTTTGCCATCAACTCGTGCCGTTTATGACACACTGACAATCAACTGAATCGATTCATTCGTACGTCTATTAACCGGACTTCCGGTTATCCGGATCCTGTCAATAATTTTCTTTTTTAATTAATTAAATTCTTGAAAATAAAAATGTTTTCTACAGTTGCTGATTGCAAGTGTATAAAGTTAAACGCTTTCGGATTTCAAGGCCGGTGTCAGTATTATTGAAACGATTGTATTCCGGGGTATTAGACCGTGGTCTCATGTTTGAAGAACTCACCAGCGGAGGGCATCTTCTGTGGTAAAGAGTACCACCAGACGTTCGTAAACACCTCAGTACAGAGACAAACCATGTTTGAGGATCTTTCTATGAGCGAAAACATGTTTTGCCTCTGTACTGAGGTGTTTACGGTGAACACCTGCTGGTAGCCTACTCTTCACCACTGAAGACGGCGTCCGCTGGTGAGGCCGAACGCTTGACTCTTCAAACCTGAGACCACGCCCATTCAACCGTTTCAATAAGTATTTATATATAGAATTTTTTCTTACCTATTGCAATCTTAACGTGTTCTACAGTATATGGTAAGTAGAGTATTTCTTTGTTTAATGGGGTAGGCGGGGGATACAGGGGGTTTCGACAAAGGTTACTGGATAAATCAACTTTATAGGTTGATACCGAGATCTTATAGGTAAAATCAACAGGCCGGCTGTGGTACGTATAACTCACTGTACTTTTCTCTTTCTGTTACCTCCAACACTTCTCCCCCCCCCCCCGGCGATATATAATGAATATCCCACCGTCATACAAAAACCATATTTGTATATTTTCCTACGAAAAAATCTTCGTCAATAACCTCCGTCCACGGAAAAATCCTGACAATGTCATTCCTCGTGGTAACAATTTTTGCTCAAAAATTTCGAACAATTTTCCATATACGTAGCATAAAATACGCAGTTTCCATCTCTTGCTTACTAATCTAAAAATTATTCAGCTTTTAAAATGAGGGTCATCTGGAGCGGTTTTGACTAAGTTTATGGACGTCATCGCATCGGTGATTGATAGTATCATTAATACCATTAGAATAATTTGTAGTAACCTGAAAAACTTAGAAATCAGCCGCTAAATAGAAATATTTTAAATAAACCTTAGTTCTATAGCATAACCGTGGTTTATTGTATAAATTAATACCTATTCCAGAGTTGAATATGAAAGTAAAAACTAGCATATGAAGCAGCGGAAATTATATTTTGAACACGTTAGTAAGTTCGTGACTCAAATGATTAAAAATTTGAAATCATCAAGAAGAACCAATTAATTTTACGTTAAACGAACTTGTATGGAATCGTACTAAAATATGGTCTAAATATTGTTAAGGCGGTCTCGCTAAACGTGGTCTCATACAGTGCAAAACAAAACTACAGACACCAATTAAGTCACAAGCTTTAATTTATCATAAATAACAGTTTGTAATCAACAAGTTATTCAATAAGAAATTTTTTAGTAGATGATTAGTGAGGATCGGTCAAAAATAACACAAATTTGAACTATTTTGTGTCGACGTTTCGACAATATTTATTGTCATCTTCAGGACCTGTGTATGAAATACAAATGAAATGTCAAACACAACGGAACAATTAAATATTTGGGTAAACGTGTTCGTGATGTGAGTGTGTGCGTGCGTACGTATGTATCATTGCATATGTGAAGACTTATGATAGTTTGTTTACATCTTCAAATTATCTTTAAGAAACCGAGCAAATTATAGTATGAGAGAACTTAATTTATACAGTATTACAATTTAAATTACTAAATGTAATGATATTTTTATTAATTAAACAAACAGTAATCAACAATTGGATATTAGATTGGTACATAAACTGTTTATACCTACAGCAGTCAACATATAGCAAAGTAAAATATATTACCTATAACTATAACAGATTAGGGGATGTTCACTACGTAATTATTAAAAGTTATTTTTAACATGTTTCACTCCCTACTGGTATTAACAAACAATAATAATTTAGAAACATACAATTTACACAATAACTGTAGAACATTACGACTTACATCAGATAGTTGACAAAGGTTACAAACAAAAGTTTCTGGTAAATTTTACTAACAGGTAAACTTGGATAATAATTGTAATCATATTGTAAATTATAGTCAAGAGTAGGCCTACTATAGAATAATGTAATTTATGTATGTGTCCACAATCACACCTTCCCTCTCACCCATTCCCCCCCTACCGGTCCTTCTCACAGCCTCTCACTCTAACCTGAAATCGCTATATCACTCACTATCCCTCCCACTCGCTCTCTCTCTTACTACATCTCACTCACTGTCTCCCGTCTTCCCTCTGAGACGCACTGAGTTAATCGCCCGACATAAACTAAACTGACCGTCGCTGGATGCATATATTTATACCCCGTTGAGATGCCAGAATAATCTGTCACTTTTTGGATGGCGTGTTAAACAAATGCCTCTAAAGGCGCTCTCGAATCCACTAGAAATAGTGTCGTGTCTGGCCTTGAACACAGTGTGCGGACCGGTGCGGTCTGGAACAGCCTCGATTGTTGACGCATGATAAGTGTCACGCAATTGTCTTTCCTCACCAATTAGCAACATGTACGCACACAAACATTACAGCTGGGATAGCCGAGAAATACGCAAGGAACGATACACTCCATTGTTCGAGAACGTTCCGTTGCGTAACAATGTTATCGATGTCCGAGATTACCTTTTAAACCCTATCTCCTTAAGGGCGAGCTGTTTAGCTGTTGGGCCTTATGAAGCAGGTCTAACTTCTGCTGACGCGTTTACCCTAATATCATTTGGATCTCTAAGGTCTATAAAAGGTCGAGGTCGAGTTACTGCTCGAAGGTCTATAAAAAAAGTAAAAGCACGAATTTTCGGTTGACTTACTGGTGCTTACTGATTTTATTTTTTACTAATAGCCGTTGCCACGTACATGGCAGTAAGAATCTACAATCATACTCGTATGTTCAAATACGTTCGCGTTCCACTGGATATATATATATATATATATATATATATATATATATATAGCAATCTACCTAATAAAATTTCAAATACATACGAACTATGCGTTAAACAGCACCTAATACATGTTTATAACCACGGTTTTTTCAAACTAAGTGCCCTGAAGTTGTGAATAGTCGTCTTTTGCGTTTCAGGTCTGTTTATTCCGACTTCAAATTCATTCTAAGGCCTTCCGATAATTTTCCTTCCACCAGGTATCTAAGAGCGCTTTTAGGATTCTTCCAGTTCGCATTGTTTACATGATGTGTCCATTCCATCTCGACTGGTAGATCTTGTCACAGTGATTATGTCAAACAAAATTCAGTATCGGAACTGTGGCGGTAGTATCGGAACCGGACCAGACTCTGATATATATCCATGTTTCTGTAGAAGTTGCTCGGATACGTAAAACATAAAAGAATAGTAATACATAAAAATCAAAGGAAGAGACCACGTTGAAACGATAGTATAGGCCCTAATCTTCTGCTTACACCACTGGCATTACAACATCAAAGTCATTATATACAACATCTTATACCATTATACACAAATCTTTCGAGTTATTGAAGTCTTGGTCCGCTATTACAGTCATCATCATCATCATCCTCAAGGTTTAAACCAAGAATGGTTTGTTCGCGTCTCAAATAGGCAAATATTACAGCTGGTCACTCCAGCGCTTCCTCGGACGTCCCACGCCTCTCCGTCCCCTCGGCTTATAGTTCCATAGTTGTTTGGGAATGCGGCAGTCATCCATTCGGCAAAGATGTTCCACAAATTCAACCGATACTGAGCGATCCTGACGAGTATACCCATAATATTCAGTTCCTGCCGTATATCTGTGTTTCTTCTATGATCATGGGTAGTATATAACCTGCCACGGGCCTGAGAAATCTCATTTCAGCCGCTTGGACGCGACTGGCTGGCCTTTCGTTAAAGTCCAATTCTCAGATCCATGAAGAAGAGTGGGAAGAGCCATCACCTTGTAGAATTTTAGGTGTGTTCCTTCCTTTACTTGCTGACTTAAAGTTTCGCCTGATGGTCCCGCACATAAGGTTGAACTTATTCCACTTATACACCACGTCGTTGCTTGCATTATAAGATACACTGTAGCCCAGTTATTAAAAACTGCTAACTTGTTCCAGGTCAGTACCATCTATAACAATTTTTGTCCGTACGGGATCAGTTCCACAAAAAGCCATCACCTTGGTTTTAATTGTGGATATCTGCAATCCAGAGTCTTTGCAGATTCCATTTCACAAATGTATACCCATCTGCAATCTGTTTTCTGAATCTGTTTTCACGGCTATTACAGTCGTCACTGAATTCTTCAGATGAGTTTGTGACTTGTAACGGCCAACTGGTCTAGCTTCTTACTAGTCAGCGCCGCTGGAAGTCAAGAAACTGAAATGTTTACTGTGGAAGATACCTACCAGGTTGCGGTCGAAACGTACGACGAGTGTTGTTCATTATTGACCGTTGTGCATGGTGTCCGAAGGTAAAAGCTATCGTAGTCCGAAGCGCCCTGACGAGAACGTGGCGATTGTAAAAATGTTTGCAGCCATTGTGATTTTAAAAGTCATAATTCGTTTTGGCTCACGCTAAAACGCCATTATGATTTACAAAAGATCTTCCACGCTTTCCTCCAAACGCAGAGGCGATACACATTATGCTAGAATCTTCAATAACCGGTTAAGAAAAAAATCTCAGAAATATTATTTTTCTAACGAATAACATGCCTCTCTGAACATCTGACATCTGCAGTAACACAAGTTAATTTTTCAGAAGACATAGCCAGTAGAACAGGCTTAAGAATTTCTGCAGAAAAAACCAAATTGCTCACAAACATTAAAAAGGCGCCAAAATTCCTGGTAACAGGTATTGGTCGAATAGAGAGGGTTCGAAAATTTAAGTATCTAGGAGAGATAATTCAAGAGAATGGCTTGGAAAAATCTGCTATAGAAGAAAGTATTCATAAGATGGGAAGGGCATATGGTATAACTAAAGATATTTACAATAAAAAGTGCATATCTAAAAATGCATTACAGTACAGTAGTGAAGCCAGAATGCCTATATCCAAGTGAATGTCTAACATTGAATTATAATTTAGACAGACTTCAAATATTGGAAAGACGAATTATTAGGAAAGTATTAGGCCCACGAAAAACTTCAGAATGTTGGAAATTAAGAAGTAATGTTGAAATACATCAAAGTATAGAAAATACAACAGAAACAATGAGAGAAAGAAGACTATTATTTTTTGAACATTTATATAGAATAGACGACAATAGGTTGACAAAGCAAATCTTCAAATATCTGTGGGGGAAGAAGTCAACATCAAGTTGGATTAAAGAAGTGAAAGTATTTAGAAAAAAAATAATATAAATGCAGAAGAAGCAATTGAAAGAGTAGTTTTTCGGGCAAAAGTGTTAAAAATGGAGGGACTCCAGGGTAGGAGAGAGAAAAACGCAGATTCAAAGTGGACTGAAGACAGGAAGAAGAGACACAGTGAGAAGTTGAAGGAATATTGGAAGAAAAGGAAAGAACAAAGAGTAAAGAATTGAATTTGGCATGTGGTCCTTAGGTGGCCGATACGAAAAAAAAAGAAAAGAGCATGCCTTTCGAAAATGAAGATTTACCGCCGATTGGTTTTTTATTATAGAATGAATAGTACAGAGCAGAAGAGGTTACAATTTACGAATATATTTAGCGTTCTTGGATATTTCCAGACTCTGATAGCGTAAATAGGAATATACTCTCTCATGAGTGGTGAATCTGTGGTAAGACAGGTTTCAGCTGAGCTGTGCTCTCCACGATATTCCATCCAGTGCTACTGTGACCTTTACCCTTCAGATTTCTTCCGTAACTTTACATAAATTCCTCTTGTAACCAATAGGTTTCTTAGGTTACTAAACATATTTTTCGAAGTACAATTCTAACTCTAATATCCACTGCACAACTTCCATTCCAGGTGATTGTACTCCCAAAATGTACTGTTGAATCTACTTGTTTCAACAGTTGATCTCTTCTATTACCACATTTATCTAATTCTTTTCATTAGCGACTCCCGTTACTTTAGTTTTCACGGCATCGATTTTCATTCCAAAGTAATGAAATCTGTAGATATACCCATCCCTGATCCCTAATCAGTATACATACTGATATCCAGCAACGGGGAGTCATCGTGTGGATAAATACGGAAAACCATCAGTGCTTACGAACGCAAGTAGAAAAAAACACTACAATTTGCAAGACATTCGATGCAAATATCTTTCGCGAAGAAAAAGATAACATAAGTTATCTACAGATAAGTAAAGATACAGAGAAAATATTAGCAGAGCAAAATAAAGCAACCGAGATTTAAATAAACTGTTCATTCACTGTAAATAAACAAACACAGTGACTCCCTTTGTCCGTTGTTTGTTTTGCTTTCAGGATCAATTCGTTGTTAGTATTTGCCAGCAGTCGTGCAGCTAATTACAACAAGTCGTCTTTTTAAACAGAACGCAACAAATACAATAACGATTCTGCAGTCGTAAAACGCCGGTAACAATAGCTTGTGATCGGTGAACAGCCATACCGTATCAACCAAAGTATACTATTAATTTTGTAGGCTATCGTTTTATTGTACTTCTTTCCTGTTTCAATAAACTCAAATATATCAACTTCCGCTCCAACTTTCCTTAACTTGTAATTTAAAAAATATATCGGTCAACAAAGTTTTACTTTTATGTTTGATGCTTACTTTTAGCCAAGTATTTGATAAAGCGTTTCTTAATAATTCTTTGGCGCTTATTTAAAATCTATTTACTAAAATTATGTAGGAATACTTCTTCCTTTTCCTCTTCTTCTTCCTCTTCTTTTTCTTCTTCTTCTTCTTCTTCTTCTTCTTCTTCTTCTTCTTCTTCTTCTTCTTCTTCTTCTTCTTCTTCTTCTTCTTCTTCTCGCATAAGCATTAGATCGTTTGGCCCATGTGACTCATTGATCGACCCATTATTTTCTTGGCCTGCCAAATTTCTTGTTTCTTTGAAGACCTTTAAAATAGGATTTGATTTGGAAAGCGTTCCTTCTTCGTTCTTGGACGTGGTCCTTCCATGGTTTCTACAGTCTTCGATCATTTGTTTAAATTATAAGTTAAGAGACTCTCCCTGATGGCCTAGTTGCAAATCCATCTCTTATTGTTATCCGCAAATTGACTTTAGAAACCTTATCTCAGACGACTGGACTAAGTTTTTTCTTGTATTAGGGTCCAGGTTTCGGTTAAATATTGAAGGTGCTGCAAATTTCTCTATTTTTCTCTATAACTATTCGATAACAGGATATGCACAGTTGAATAATCTGTAGGTACTGACTTGTTCATTTATTCTATCTTCTAGAGGCTAGAACAATATTGAACAAACATATATATTTTATTATAATTTGCTATGCACCACAATGAACGTGCGGTTAACTTACTTAAAATCAATTGTTTCTAACTGGTTTTCTGCTGTGTGGAACCTGAGGACCGCTTTTTTACGCGTTTAATAGTACTCTTCAAGCTTTGTTGACTTACATTTTCCTTGTGCATGAATATAATTTTTATGTATGTGTATGAAGGAAGCATTCACCATATCCGTAACTTACACTTTGAAAATATGAAATAATTGAAAGTTTCAGTTTAACTTCGTATTGTAAACAGAGTTTATCTAATAACGTGCGAAAACAAAGTTTTAAATTTTATTACAATTTTTAATATAGGCACTCCGACGTTTCAACTTTTTAATTGGTGAGTAGATAATTTTTATTTCCTCCTTTAATAGTCTGAGTTGTTTTGTTAAGTATTACTGTTTTCGCTGAGATAAAAGAAACTTAAGGGTCTTAAGGGATGAGAGAAAACAGATAATACACAGACACCTCCGAAAAGATCTCTGGCTACTCCCACTGGGGTTAGCAGCAGTTAGTAGATTACAACAACAAAAAATCGAGTACGTAGAGCTGAAGGGATGGAAAATGGATTACAAGAGTTTATTCTGCCGCCTTAAAAGATCGAACAAATAAGAGATTAAAAAACTGGAGCAGTGCCAGATGCTGGAGTGACTGTAACCGAACCGACAGTAACAAAACGATTGAATTTGCGTGAGCACAAAAGAAATACCGAAAGAAAGGTGGTCCTAAGCCTGTTTATGAAATCTTAAATTTTAGAATGATCAGTCATGAACAATAAAAAATAGAACTACCAAAAGTGAATTGAGCATATTATCGCGATAGACGCTCCTAATCCACATTAATCTATAAAATAAAAGCGTCATTCAATGTAAGTATTAATTTCTTAATGTCAGTATTAATATTACGTATAGTGTAGGTAGTGAAATGAGTTCATAAACCAAGAGAAAGGAGCAAAAACGTCAAATTGCGTAGTGTAGAGACCTAACTAAACTATTTCAAACCGGCTGACAGAATTGACAACGAAGTCGTGCCTCCAACCAACCAACCATGTCAGCCCCAAAGTAATCTCTCCTTCCACCCGCCGCGGCAACCACCCTTTCATTCTATGCCTAACGAACTGTCACGCTTCTTGTTATTCGCAATATACCGCGTTTACATGTTCTCATATATCTGTCTCGACTCAAACCCCTACATATTTAGCTTCAGAAATACGACACGATGATGGTTTCCTCTGAAGATTTAAATGACTCAATACTGCATTAAAAACGGAATACTAATTGATCGTCTCGTCAACTGACAGGAGATTTGAATCTACAAAAATGTATTAAAAGTTTTAATTTTTGTTGTAATTTCTTAACTCAATTTATCCCGTATGGGGTAACTTTCTCCGGTTACGCCAGCTCAGAATAACCGCCCATCGGTCTGCCTCTGATTGGGGTTGCTGGACCCCCATCCGGCGACTCCGCAGGTGATGAATAACGGAGCATTACCTTAGCTCCTCATCCGTTGGAATGGTACAAGTTCAGGCTGGGGGAAACAAGATCTCGTTGCTTTCTCCATCCCCTGATATTACGTCCAGTGACTTGTAGCAGGTGTCTGTTCTCTCTTCAGTCGCCCGTCCTTGGCCACTTCTCGTTTCTCCAACCCTGACGCTATTAGATTTGCGAAGGCTAGGTGATTATTTAATGTTTCACAATTGTTGGGGCGGTTGAGGCTCCGAAGCTGAAGCGAAAGCAGCCTACATAGGGGAGTTAACCGCGATAACAAATCGTGGTCCTCCAGGTCGAGGGTATGGAGAATAGACCAGCACACTATTGCCTTTGCCAAATCTACATGTTAAAATTTCTGCACTCTGGCGTGCAGAATGCGAGAGACGGTAGAAGCATACGAACGTAGGTAGATGGTTTAACATAAACGGTTCGCATCGATAACTAGTAATCGCGAGAACTGGGCGAGATACCAGAAAAACGTGTGTAAGTGAGTAACACAGCTCATAACTAACTATAAGTAAGGATTATAAGTAAGGATAACTAAGTAAGCATGGATAAACTTAGTTTATAGTAAGGATGACAAATGCTCAGCGCGACAACTGGTCGGAATCTTGTAGGAGTACAGAAAACATAAAACCGAGTTGTCGAGACAACATGTACGAGAGGCAACTGAGCGGATGTTCATACTGAGAGCGGCGACAACCTTCACTACATACATAGAGCAATTTTCTCAGTATTTCTCTGTCAACCGAGCTTTTGATAATGATAACGATTTGGGTTGTTCTGTTTATGCAGAGTCCGACAGTTTGGTTTCGTATTTCGGGTATCGAATTCCTGTGTCGAGAACCTTTCCAATTAGAACTTTCTTTAACTCACCTATAGCGGATTGTTGTGTTAAATCACTTTGAAGTGTGTGTGCCGAGATCGTTTCAATGAATCGTCTGGATGCCGTCAACATCACACGCGAGTTTTCGTTATGGCAGTCACCGCCTCTCTCATCCTAAGTTCCAGCGTCTGCGGTCTGTCCAGTCGCCATACTCCGATCCTCTATTTTCTAAAGCGATGTTCACTTCTGTGTTCCAGCTCTTCCTCGATCGGCCTTTTTTCCTTGTGTATAAGGGGATCCAGTCGGTTATTCGTTTAGGCCACCTCTCGTCGTCCATCCTCTGACATACCCGTACCACCCACCTTGCACTCAGTGGTTTCAGGTATATCGATATTGTTACGATGGTCGCATGGTACAGTAGAAAACAAAATACAAGACACCAATGAAGTCACTAAAAACCAGCTTTAATTATCACAATTAACAGTTTATAATCAACAAGTTATTCAACGAGATTATACTCGTTCAATGATTCAAATTAAATTTGTCCACACGCAAAAATAACGTCAACTAATAGAGTCCCGCAGAATAATCACTTTTCACTAATATCCATTTGAAACGCACTGAGTAATCGCCCGAAGTAAACTGCAAACTAAGGTGTAGGCCACTTGTAGTCTGCAGGGTTCCATAATATGCGTCCTTAACAGGCACTCGAAAATTCTAGAGGATACTTCAGCGCGGCCTTGGCAGAAACACACAACGCACGAGAACATTCCGCATTACGTAACAATATTAATTCCCATACGCCTTCTAATTTCTGAATTTCTTATTCTGTTATTTGTCATCAACTGGCAGTATCTACACCAGTAGTTCATTTTCACAGCTTGTATTTTAGATGATCTTTTAACATTGAAAATGTTCATAAGGACGTTTCGCACATTTGCGCGTGATCGCAAATGGAAACCGATGAGTCATCACAGTATATGAGACATGTGTACAAGCGGTAGAGTGATCGCGGTCTGGTGTTCGGTGGTTGGGAACTCAACTGATGAGTCATTGTATGACGTATGAGTATGTAGCGTGAGGGGGGGTAGAGTGACCGACTGGAGTGATTGAAATTCGCGTTATCGGACACCGAACCAGAGCTGAATAAATGCAACGTAATATACTATGTCGGCAGAATTTGGTTTGATACTTAAAAATACGAGCAAACGGCCACGCGAAAGTTCAGATTCGAGAACTCGTTCGCTTAAATTTATCGTAAGGTAGTACACCAGACAAGAATTTATTACGGAGCGATGGATCAGCAGGAAGCTAGTGGAAGTACGGCTTAGACTTCCATTCGATTCGAGTGTAGAAGGAACTAATTTGTTAACTACAACTTGAAACTGCCCGAAGCTGGACGACTGCTCGCATATTTGGAAGAATTTTATTCGGTACGTTTAGCATCTGATCGAAATATCATAATCACTCGTAATGGCAGTACTACGATTGACGGTGTATTTTATAAGCTGCGACCAACCGAAGTGGTCCCATACGCTTCATATTTCACTACGCATCGTCCGATGATTATACTTCCAAGTGAAATCGGTGAATCTCTAGAAGAACAGCGAGCTTCTCTCCGTGAGATGTGTTGATTTTTGCAAAAATACGAATGTACGATTGTCTGAACATTACACAACCGCTCTAGTCTGTAGTTTGGGTATATATAGTATGGTAGTCTGCTAACGCAAGCATAACAACTTCCAGGCTTTTACTAAGGCTCATATTTTATTCTTTCAGTATAAACAGTAAGTTGAACGCAGTCCATTCGACTATCGTTTGTGTTTTTCCCGAGTACAAACAGTGTCGTGAATCAACAAACAAATTATCCATCATGTCTTTAAGTCGTTTTGTTAGTGCCGATCAATCAGATGATGACGACGAACCTCAAGTATCAACTTCGATCGTCGAACCATGCGAATATACGTTACGTACTGATGATGGTAAAGATTCTTTCTTTACAGCAGAAAATCTAAAAGATATCTATGATGATTTTACTAATACGAGCAAGGATAAGATCTGTATAAACACTACTGTAGTACTGTCGACAAACTGAAAGAAACTCATCTTAAGTTGACGAATAAAGCGATTGTTCATCAGCATTTCGTTAGGAGGCGCCTCATCTACTGCTAACTACTAACGCGTACGGGTTGTTTATCCACGATTCTGAAAATTTCGCCTCCAGAAACGTAATACAGGATTTAGATCATCTTCAAGCCAAACATCGTGTGAATTTGTTATTACCGACTGTCAAATATTGGTGGAATCAGCAGAGCAGTTGATGGAAGCGTTTATCGAAACGTTTATTACCAATATGAAATGTATAGCCAATACATCTGCCTTTATTGATGCCGTTGACCGCTATAAATTGCATGATTTTACAAAGGTAGTTCAGAATATGAAAGCGAAAATATTAACGGCCGATAAAATTGGTAAGAATGAACGAATTACGCCTGCAGTATTTGGAGTAAGATTGTATAATTCGTTCGGAACACTAAGTAAAATTACAGCGCCTTTGTATAAAATTAAGAACCAACAAACATTAACTTGCGGCAAATGGAAGGAACTCAAGAGTGCTGCTTATATGCATTCGGTTCTCTTATTGAAAGTTGCTGGTTTTAAGTTAACATCATCGTGGATCACTCTGGATATGTTCGTCGAGACGCTAGTCTTCGATAAGTTTGAACGAATGGACAAGATTGATAAAGCAGGGCCTCGTAAAGTATTGTCGCGATTTACAATCCAAGAGGATCAGACGTCTGCGGAAGAGGAATGTGATGAACAGCCTGAGAAAAACCGCAAAATCAACAATGGATGATTTGTGAATGTGTGCGCGCTTATGAATGCGACTACATTTAACTTATAATCTGTACATTGATAAATGAAGTAAAATAAATATATATATATATATATATATAATATTTTAGATTTATTGAAGCATTTTCAATGCCCTTCTCTGTGCTTGTATTTGTGCAATGCCTGTAAATTTTTTTAGTAATTAGTAATAAATAAATACTAATTGAGCACCGTACGTTACAATACTTTCTATGATGATTTTGTAGATTCTTATTGTTTGTGTTACTCCAGAGTATCCCACTTAATTGACGTATAACATAATTTCCTCAGTTGACTCTACGAGCGACATTTTCTTCATACTGCGACCACCGTTTGTTAACTTTACGTCCAAGATGTTTATAATAATCTCTATGTTTAATCTCCGAGTGTCGAAACGTTAAGTTGTTTCCTGTGTTGCCTTCTACTAGGTATTCCGTATCAAACAAAAAATTAGGTTCAGTCTCCGGTTCCTTTTTTTCATCTATTTTTGTAGCCTACAGTGTATATCACTTTCATCCTCTTCTAGAATCACTTGGCCATCTGAAAAATGCAGACTGTAAAAGACCCAGA
Organism: Magicicada septendecula; assembly: GCA_034769895.1. Lineage (NCBI taxonomy): Eukaryota > Metazoa > Arthropoda > Insecta > Hemiptera > Cicadidae > Magicicada > Magicicada septendecula. Next base: position 13,917,530 of record CM068375.1, read on the forward strand.
CGCGTCGACGCTGCGAATGATTCGTCACTCGTGGTTTTGTCAATTGAGCCGATAAATATGGTTGACACTAGGACACATGATTTCCACGGACAAGTTCGAGTACGTTTCGACCTTTCGTACCTTTCCGATGCTTCACGGATATCGTCGCAGCATTCTTGAAAAAGTGAGGCCTACGACGCTCCCTTGAGGCAAACCGACTATGATCGGTCTCTCAGAAGTGATATAGTCGTCTAGCCTTATGAAGAAGATAATCTCAGTTTGATAGCTTTCAAACAAATAAAGGTCCAATCCAGTGGCGAAGCTAGTAGTTAATGAATGGGTAGGCAAAAATCTTATCTTAAATTTTTTTTAAGGAATCTGTAAAAGGACAGTGGTTCAAATCGGACGCTGAGGTAGCGTTTGCTGTAAGCGAATGGTTCCACAAACAGCCGTAAGAATTTTAATAGCAGGGTATCTACAGGTTGGTGCAACAGTGGAACTCATGTCTTAATGTTAATGGAGACTTCTTTTAAAATCGTTGAATAAAAAATGCTTTACAGCTCTATACGTGTTTCTATTGAACAATCCTTGTATTAGTCATACACAATAATACAACTGATTGAACTTCAAAATTTTAAACTTGATTAGTTTCTATATATGTGTTTAATGTTACAAATAATTCAAATAACAATCTTGATCCTCGTTAGTTCAGCGGAATAACAGGGCACTTTTAATAACCGCATAAAATAAACACTTAGAAACAACACAGGCGCTTTAACTTAACTGTTTGGACCACAGAAGTGAGGCATGCCTCAACGCTCTATGTGTACAGCGCGGGACAATCCCCCCTCCCTTCACTTTCCCTATCCCACCAGCACATTGCTTACATACGATGTATACTAAAAATGCTGAGGCAACTTCAGGTTACCTCATTCGCTTTAAACAAGCTATGCCGAATCTCACCTGTCACCATCTAGCGGTCGCTCAGTAAAGCACGTTTCGGCTTAATAAATTCGACAGTCGCGGTAACAATGTATAATCTTTACGTTATGTAGTTCATATGTATTTATAATTTTTATTCTACAGAATTTTTTAGAGTAGGCATTGCCTCAATTGCCTCCATGTAACTTCCCCACTGGCTGAGCTCCCTGGAAGTAGTATAACAGCTCGTTGAGCCAAACACTGTCAAAGCCTTTACCACGTGTAGTAAGATACCTTAAATTACAGGTGTCTGTCACAGCACATACTTGTCTTGACATATACCTTTCCTTAGGTCCTCACCCTTTCCTTACTATAATCCTGCTTCCCATATTGTATATATCGTATAATTACGTAACTGATTATGTCTTATAACGTATTGTCACGGCATCACAGAACAAGCTACGTGTTTATCGAACGTTCCAGAGATATCCAGAATGTAAGCGTGTGGCGTACGTGCTTGTAGACGCATTTTGCGAGAATCTTCTCGACTGTGCCGGGCTTCGCTCGGGCGCTCGGGCTGTGTCAAGGCCACAGTTAATTACGTAGTTCACACGAGAGATAAGACGCAGTTTGGAAGCTTCTGGTGTATGAGCGGGGCTATAAATACATGGCGGTAGCGGGCTTAGTTTTCAGTATTAGAGCGAATTATTGACTGTGCGGTTCGAGAGTTATTCTCGGCGATATTACTGTGCCCGTTCAAGTGGTCATTAGTTAAGTCTTGTGTTTTATAATCGGACGGGATAATTGTAATAAAATTGTGTTTAATATTAGTGACATTTTTATTGCGTGTGAACAATTTTTATTTGATTTGGTGTAGTAGACTGTGTTGTTAATTACGAACTGTGTTACTGTAAAAATTAAAGCTGGTGATTAGTGACTTAATTGGTGTCTTGTACTTATTTTGTTTCCACTGTACCTACGACGATCGATTAGACAGTCGTAACAGTATATATTTAATTTTCATAGTGTCCACTTGTTGCAGTAATTTTTCTTACCCCTCTGTTGTATTTTATATCTCTTCCTTTCAGTCATTTATAGTCATTATTTCTCCTGCTTTGCGCAGGGTCTTCTCCTGTCTCCCCGGTATCTAACTGTCACGCTGGATAAGAAACAATGTGCCCCAAGTCAACGATTCTGCAAAAGCTTTCATTGCTTCTATGTCAAAGTGTTTACCTGTTAACTGATCATAATGTTTGTACTGAGAAGGCTATTCTTCTTTCACTTGTGCTCATCGTTTGTTACCTTCAGTAACTACAAGTCCTAGAAAAAACGTATACGAATGTTAAAAAGTAAATAAATAATATCGTTGGCAATAAACATACTACTGTAGACAGTAAACATATTTGGCTTTCTAACTCTTGACACACATACGAGAAGGGATGACGCTCACGTAAAATTATAGCTCACTTTTCCTAATACTTTTTTTACCACTCTGTGGAAAACGCATAAATTATGTGAAAAGCTCGAAGAAATAATTTTGTAAAGTTCCGCGGATGCAGATCAGAAAATAAATCAGCGATAATCGACCATACATCGAGAAAGTCTGCAGCGAACGAGATAGAAAATCGGAAAATTGGAAACACTCAGTAGATCGTAAATAACCACCGTCGAGAAGATTTTGCTAGAGATGATCATTTCGCCGCACCAGTTCTTACCATGTGTAACCCACTTCCTGCTTATACACATACGCGGAAGGAAATATCTTCTACTGATGTTTTTTGAGACTCAAAACTTCTCCAGCAGCCCTTTTGATAAGAGAATATACATGCATAATATACACGCCACAATTACAGCACATGAAATCCTAGACACTAACACGAATAAGACACGAACTGTAACAAGGCGCTAAACTTCTTCTTCTTCTTCTTCTTCTTCTTCTTCTTCTTCTTCTTCTTCTTCTTCTTCTTCTCCTCCTCCTCCTCCTCCTCCTCCTCCTCCTCCTCCTCCTCCTCCTCCTCCTCCTCCTCCTCCTCCTCCTCCTCCTCCTCCTCCTCCTCCTCCTCCTCCTCCTCCTCCTCCTCCTCCTCCTCCTCCTCCTCCTCCTCCTCCTCCTCCTCCTCCTCCTCCTCCTCCTCCTCCTCCTCCTCCTCCTCCTCCTCCTCCTCCTCCTCCTCCTCCTCCTCCTCCTCCTCCTCCTCCTCCTCCTCCTCCTCCTCCTCCTCCTCCTCCTCCTCCTCCTCCTCCTCCTCCTCCTCCTCCTCCTCCTCCTCCTCCTCCTCCTCCTCCTCCTCCTCCTCCTCCTCCTCCTCCTCCTCCTCCTCCTCCTCCTCCTCCTCCTCCTCCTCCTCCTCCTCCTCCTCCTCCTCCTCCTCCTCCTCCTCCTCCTCCTCCTCCTCCTCCTCCTCCTCCTCCTCCTCCTCCTCCTCCTCCTCCTCCTCCTCCTCCTCCTCCTCCTCCTCCTCCTCCTCCTCCTCCTCCTCCTCCTCCTCCTCCTCCTCCTCCTCCTCCTCCTCCTCCTCCTCCTCCTCCTGAGTTGCCTTCTACTAGGTATTCCGTATCAAACAAATTTATGGTCAGTCTCCGGTTCCTTTTTTTCATCTATTTTGTAGTCTACATCCTCCTCCTACTCCTGCTCCTCCTCCTGAGTTGCCTTCTACTAGGTATTCCGTATCAAACAAATTTATGGTCAGTCTCCGGTTCCTTTTTTTCATCTACTTTTGTAGCCTACATCCTCCTCCTACTCCTCCTCCTACTCCTCCTCCTCCTCCTCCTCCTCCTCCTCCTTCTCCTCCTCCTCCTCTTTCTTCTTCTTCTTCTTCTTCTTCTTCTTCTTCTCCTTATCATTCTTCTTTTTCTTCTTTTTCTTCTTTTTCTTCTTCTTCTTCTTCTTCTTCTCCTTCTTCTTCTTCTTCTTCTTCTTCTTCTTCTTCTTCTTCTTCTTCTTCTTCTTCTTCTTCTTCTCCTCCTTCAGGCCTTGGACCTTACAGTCCGTTGCGCACACATTTGTCTAACTACCTTTTCTTCTGCCTTCCGATGTTACGGTTTCCCCTGCGAAGATGAAACATCAGTAGCTTAGCCAATTTGTCCTGACGCACCCTTTGCACATGGTCCGTCCAGCCCTGTCTGTACTGTTTGCTCCTGTGTAAATTACGAGCGCGTTCCTTAGCTAGTCTCTCCGGGACACTCCAAGTACATATCTTAAAAATCTCATTTCACTAGTATGTATTCGGCTGCGGATCCGTGCGTCCACTCTCCATATCTCATTACCATAAAGTATTGCTGTCACTTTAATTTTAACAGAGCATCCCGTCTGACCTTCCCTTTCGGTGTTCTTCTGATAGTGCCACAAATGTGGTTAAACTTCTCTGTTACTTGTTCTCGATATTCACATCTCCCACGTAAGACAAGTCACATCCAAGGAATCTAATTGAATGCACCTGCTCAATGAGTCGATCGTTCACAACCAGCTTACATCTGACAGGAATGCGACGTCGAAAAGCAAAGGCATGGACTTGGTCTTAAGATTACCAAACCAAATGTTTGAATTATCTGCTCCAATTCATAGAAAGACCTCTCCAGGGTGTCTTCATTATTTGCTACGATGTCACTTACATAAACAACAAAACCGTCAAACACAAAACAATTAATACACGAGCTAATTCAACTCCATACAAAACAAGAAACACAGTTTTTGAAACACTGAACACCGGACAGACCAAAAAGTAAAAATATCCAAACCCATTCACAGTACAACTAACGCCTACCACTCAGTCCCCGTCAGTGTTACCAACAGCAAAAACCAATCGATACGTACAGTCTGTAAAATGAACGGTGGCGGTTGGGACAGGCCAGACCGACTTTCAACCTCACTAACACACACGCAGCGGATTATACCTGGCCCTTGGTGGCCGCCGTGACTCACCTGCTGGACATTTCTAAGCGCAAGAGCATTTTTTACTGTGCTAAAAAATTGCAAAAACGTTATTGTTTTTTAATTCTGCGCAAAATTCTAAGAAAAATGATACCAGACAACAACTATCAACAAGCAATCACTGTCCTTTACAGTCATAATGCGGTCATTATCCTGTTATGAATCACTGTTTTAATGTTAATGTTAATGTTAATGTTTAAGTTTGCATGTTTGTGGTTACATTTTCTTACATAATTGAATGCTTAATGAGTTATCTTATTCGTATTTATTTTACAAATATTAATATCACCAATTATAATTTGTAGGGTAGTCGTATTCTGTAATAGGCCTATATTCTCAAAATCATTTTAAACATTATTATAGGTTTGTTTGCATTGACAATAAATGTCATACAAGGATAATGTCTACTACCGCTGATACATCCGCTGAAACGGATGATGTAACTGAAACATGTGTCAAGTTTACATTCGGGTCCCGTTCCTATAGCTCGGAAGATTTAAAAACACAGCATGGAATATTAGACCTACTGATATTGGAAAACGTAACAGGTCCACGCTAACGGACAAGCCGAAGTTAACAGTGGATATTCAGGTATCAGGAACAATCGAGAGCGTCCTCCCCACTCCTTTCTCGGCTAGCCAATCAGGTGTAGCTGCTCAGTCAAGCCCGCACTAAAGTATTCTCTAGACGTTTCGAGTGCTTGTTAATCACGCAAATTATGGAAAATTATTCTGTAACACCTGCAGGATATATAAACAACAGCGGCTGGCTTTGTCAGTTAGTTTTCGTTGGGCGATTTATTCAGCGCGGATCAAGCGGTTGTCGTGTAAAGTGATTACTGTGTTATAATTAGTGCGGAACTCTTAATAGTTGACATTATTATTATTGCGTACGGACAAATTTAACTGAAATTATCGTCTGAGAGTATCTTGTTGATTTCAAATTGTTATTTGTGACTCACTAAAACTGGTGATTAGTGACTTCGTTGGTGACTGCCTTTTGTTTTCCACTGTACCATACGACGATCAGTGAGACCATCTACTGAAAACAACGAGACAACTATTTTCGCATTATAGCGTATTATCGAAAAAAAAAATGTTAAGATAATGTCTCAAAGACCATTTTCTTAACAGCAATGAGGCGAACGTATTAAAATTTAAACGACTCACAATTTATTTTGTGTCTAGTCAGCCTATATCTTAAAGAACATTTAAAAACATTTGTTAGCACACACAGTAGTAAAACTGTGGTAATTATGGTAAAATAAATGTGGCATACAATGAAGAAGGATTGACTTTTACCACCAGAAGGATGTTAGTTTCCTACTATGAAGGTTGCCTAAACATGATTTAACTTGTAGATTGCTATATTTTCCATGCGGTCGGGATAGAGACAATATTGATACGAAGAACAATTTAAAAAAACAAAGAGGCCTGACACAATGAGAAGGAATCATTATTGTTAATGGAAGGCAGTCCTGTGTGTCACAGTTCCACGCATTCAATCATGATGAAGGCAGTACAAACGTACATGTCGGGAAGGACAGTAAAACCAAGACGTCCAGAAAGTAAAACAAACCACGGCGTTTAGCAGAAAAATAGGAGGAAAGAAAACTAAATTAAATTGTAGAAGAACAAAAGTAAATTTTTTTAAGCCGTCTGATCAGATTCATTTTGTGACGCAACAGAACATTCTCGAACAATGTAGTGTGTCGTTCTACACGTTTCTCGGCTATCCCCACAGAGCCCAGCTGTAATATTTGTGTGCGTACATATTGCTGATTTGAGAAGAAAGACAATTACGTGGCACTTATCAGGCGTCAACAATCGAGGCTGTTCCAGCCCGCAACGGTCCGTGCACACCGTGTTCAAGGCCAGACACGACACTGTTTCAAGTGGATTCGAGAGCGCCCGTGAGAGGCTGTTGTTTAACACGACGTCCAGAAAGTGACAGATTATTCTGGCATCTCAGCGCAGTATAAATACAAGCATCCAGCGATGGTCGATTCAGTTTACGACAGGCGATTACTCAGTGCGTTCAAGTGGTTATCAGTGAAAAGTGATTATTTGTGCGGGACTCTATTAGTTGTCACCATTATTGCGTGTAGATAAATTTAACTGAATTATTGTACGAGTATAATCTTGTTGATTTCAAACTGTTAATTGTTATTAATTAAAGCTGGTGATTAGTGACTTGATTGGTGTCTGTATTTTGTTTTCCACTGTACCGTGCGACGATCAAGGAGACCATCGTAACAATTGCGAATAGTTTCAGAATCAAATTGCTGCGCAAAGAATGGAGGTATAGATCAAGACTAAGATATAGCACGCTCACTCGGAAGGATGCCCAAACAATGGAGGCATAGATCAAGACTAAGATATAGCACGCTCACTCGGAAGGTTAATAGTCGGCTCAAAGCATTTGTTATCAGTGGTAATTAATTTCTTATCCCGCCTCAGTGTAGTTGGCGTTGTTGACATGTTTCTGGACGGGTCGATTTCATTGAAGGCGATAAGCTGCGGTTGATGAATACTAATTGTGACCACATGGCGGTAACGTAAACTTGCGATGGAAACCTCATCGCACTAACATTGCAATCTGATTGGTGCACAGCGACAGTGTAACTAAGTGCTGCGCAATTAACGTATTGTCACATCAAAGGATTCAGAATGTTAAGCTCATGACCGAGGCACTATTATAAAAAATACCCTTGTTAAAACATAAAACGTAGCAGGTAAACTACCCGTTTCCCTTAACCGATCTTCACCTAAAACTATAGATCTTGAGTACTCTACAGATCAGGGCTGTATGCAAAACATTATTTGATTCTGTTCGAATTTGCGGCTCTTATCGTTTGCCATAGAAAATACCCTTTATAACATAAAACGTAGCTGGTAAACTACCCCTTTCCCTTAACCGATCTTCACCAAAATCAATAGATCTTGAGAACTCTACAATTTAGGGTTGCATGCAAATAATCATTTGATTCTGTTTAAATTTGCGGCTTTTATCGTTTACCATATAAAATACCCTTGTTAAAACATAAAACGTTGCTGGTAAACTACCCCTTTCCCTTAACCGATCTTCACCAAAAACAATAGGTCTTGAGAACTCTACAACTCAGGGCTGTATGCAAAAGAGTAGTTGATTCTGTTTGAATTTGCGGCTGTTATCGTTAGCCATAGAAAACAATTACCCTTGATTAAAAAAAACCGTTGCAGGTAAACTACCCCTTTCCCTAAACCGATCTTCACAAAAAACAATAGGTCTTGAGACCTCTGCAATTCAGGGCTGTATGCGAAATATTATTTGATTCTGTTTGAATCTGCGGCTGTTATCGTTTGCCATAGAAAAAAGTCTATAGACACACAGACACTTTTCGAAAAACGACTTTTTTTCATGTTTTGAGTGTAGTACAATCAGAATCTGCAATAATCTCGAACACGATTTTTTTTGCCATCACCATACTTCCATTTCCTTAAGGAACACGGAAGTAAAAAAGGTGCAAATTCCTGGATTACAGATGAGAGACAAGTTAAGACTAAGACGACGTGCACTGGAAGGTTCAACGGGTTGAAAAAATCGATGAAAAGTTTCTAATTGTAATGATAGCGCCCTATCACCTAAATTAGATGCAAAAGAGTTACATGTTGTTTTTTATCATGTTTTTACATGAATAGTGTTTTGTGATGCTGAAGTTTTTTCTTATTGATAAATCGGGAAGTAATGAATAATATCAAAAACTCTCAAGTTTATTTTTCAATGTATATGTTCATTTCTTGATTCTAGAATTCCCACTTAAAACTGGATAAAACCGAAAATTTAGAGAAAAATAAAAAGCGTAATGTAAGGAGAATTAATGTTATTTAACGTTTTCTAACATCCATTAAATAATATATTTAATTAACGCATATTTATGCCTTAGTAGGTGCAGAGTGTTCCAAATATTCCCTCCCTATTATGGTGGTGTTAAAAGACCATAATACTTGGTTTTAAAAGCAATTGGGCAGACCGGAGATATCGTGGAAAAGATAGATGATTAGCTTGTATGTAGACAGTCAAAGAAGAAGAAGAAGAAGAACACACGTTATTCTTTGTTTGTCCATAGTTTACAACTGCATTTAAGTGTTTAGAACTAATGTTGTTACAAGCAAGAGACACGAAGTTGCTAGTGTAGTACACACAACAACGCGTAGCCTTACATGTAGAGCAGTTCTACAGATACTTAAGAGCAAAGAGGGTCTTGTACTCTGTCTGTACACGCACGTACCATATGCTGGACATTTCTCGTCGTGTAAATACCTGTTAATGCTGTTGACATAACCTAGTTCAGAGAAGGACAGCGAACGAGGACAACACAAAGGTTTCCATTTAAAATCACGGTGCTTAAAGTATGTATGTGTTAGTGTTGTTTTACAAAGTAGCAAAACGTTTTTATCGCTAACATAGAGGAGACTAACATAGATTGCCATTCGTTTAGGTTTTGTCCCGTTATATCCTTTTTTCACGTAGAAAAAACGTCTAGGGAAATTTTTGTCCAATTCAGGTATTTAATCAGTCCTAAAAACGGGTGCGATATATGGCTTTCTTACTTACCGAGCCTAGGCACACCAGATAAGACCGTTGTATTATTTCCCATTGAGACAGGGGTGCGTAGGCGGACTGAGTCGTGACCCTGATTGGATCCCCCCATGACTGCACCACAGCCGTTACGATTGTCAGTCGGAAACGAAACCACTCAGCCAGGTCGCGCTACGAAGTTATTTACTTTTTACTACTAATTTTCTATGCATAACTTGGTAATATTACGCTTTTGTTTTTATTTGAAATGTGGCCTACAGGAGTCGTGGCCGGGATTGTCCTATTTTGATAATATTTTACCCGGTTGTCCAACAAGTTCATTTTATCAGATGGCAACCGTAAATAAATAATAGTAGGTGTCAGTTTCTCAGGTTTTAATGAGATAAGGGAAACGTTTTTCGCCCATCTTTAATGTCGCATACTATTAAGGGGCATAAATCCGAATGTGCTACGATTTCATTTTAGCAGATGACAACCGTAAATAAGTAATAGTAGACATGTGTCAGTTTCTCAGGTTTTAATGAGATGAGGGAAACGTTTTTCGGCAATCTTTAATGTCGCATACTATTAAATAGCAGTGCACGTTGTTTTCCTTCAATTCCAGCTTCACTTAACAAAGAGCGCATGTGTATCATGAAAATCGTCTTAAACGCGGTTTCTGCGGCAACAGGAAAAAATAGCTTGGATCCTGCCTTAGTTTTTCAGCAATGTAGTTTGTTAAAACAAATGTGTTGTATTCGACTTACAAAAGTCAGTAGCAAAATAATCTTAAAACTGTGTATTGTTACGTGATTAGCAATGTCATGCTTAATAAAAATGAAGTAGTGACTTTACGGGAGAACAGCGTTGCCATATCGTGGGGAGAACAGCGTTGCCATATCGTCCTGTGCCTCTACGACTACATAGTACCAATAGCCAGTGGTTCTCGCATGGGATAGACAATAACTGAAAAATTGTCAAATCGTTGTTGTACGTTGATTCGTCAAGATAGTGGCGTAACTGCCGGGCCCCAATACGGGGGGGGGGGGCTTGAGGATTAGGGGGGCCCGCGCAAAAATTTCTCTTAATTTTTTAATAATGGCTAAAAACCATTAAACTTAACTACAACCAAATTTCTCCCAATGTATTTAAGATCACAAATAAATACAATTATTTTTTTACTGCCATTTTAGTAGTACCTGTCATTTTAGATGTACTTTGAAAATAAAATTCTTTTGTTAACTGCACAATAGAGCGGAGATTGCGGTTAACAATGCGCCGAGCGCACCGGTCGGGCCTGCATCGTTATTCGTTATGAGCTACAAAAGGAAACTCATAAATAGGCCAAAGTATTAGATCGTGTTTTAAATGTTACTCTAACATTGTCATCTTAAAATTTAGCCTTTAGAGGTCACAAAGAGGAGACAGGCCAGCCCAACAGCGCTAACGTTTTGGCAGTTATCGATCTGTAGAGTAAATATGATCTACTGTTGCAAGAGATAATCAGTGGTCAGAAGAACAGTGAGATGTATATGAGCCCCAAAATTTAAAACAAACTCATTCACCTTTTATCTAAAAAAAATTGAAAATATTACTTTGAAACAGACCGAATCTCAATTTTCTATTGTATTGTATTTATTGTTTATAGCCTAAAGGTACCATAAATACGATGTGTAATAAAAAAATTTATTATTCACATTCTCAAAAACTCAACGGTAGCCAAACACATAAAACAACAGTCTTGTGAATATGGTCCAATACAGCAACATTTAACCGTATTGAACACATGCAATGATAAAATAAGATCACATATATAAACAATACCAAATACTGTATACAAACATGTAAAAGAAGAGGGCCATGAAAATCTATTGAACATCATGACAGACTTCGAAAATCATATCACATTTGAAATATTACGACAAAATGAAAATCAACATTCAGTAATCAGCTGATATAATATGTAAACATGAACACTCTATGACAGGATCAGTTCTTGGGAAGCTTTGGACAACGACATACGTATCAAATTCATTAACAATGTCTACGAATTCGTTTTTGTAAATAGTAGTGTTGTTTTACGATATTGTGACCGCAATTGTGCTGTATATAAATTGACGATGGTCTATGACCGAAACCGATCGTTTTTAAGAATGTGAATAATAAAAAATGTTATTACACATCGTATGTCTGGTACCTTTAGGCTATAAACAATAAATACAATACAATAGAAAATTGAAATTATAGGTACCATTAGTAAAACAATAAGTGTATGTATATTATAAATACATCACATTATCATTAGACCGAATCTGCTCAGTTTTTCTCTGCAATAATGGATACTGCTCAAGACATTAACAGAAAAGATCAGCTGAGCCAAATAATTAGATATGTCTCAATTCGTGAAGATGAAACAGGAAGGCCCACCCTCTTGAAAATTAATGAAAGATTTGGTAATGGTAAGATTGGTAGAAGTGACCAATCAAACTGGCCTAAGCAGAGAAGAAGAGATTTTAAACAGTCTTGAGCAGAACGTATTCAGTTTACGTTGTACAATTTTAGTAGATGCCACAGCTATAGGGAGGGGTTTGTATCAAGAGAGAACAATGGTATGCAGTAGCGTGATATCCATGTAACCGCTGTTGCCACATTCCGCATTTCTTGCCGCTATCTCTGGAAAGAAAATAATATTAATTATATCACAGAATGATTACTTTAGTTATTCAATAATTTGAAATCCGAACAATATTAGTAGGTAGATTTGAAGAAAAGCATAGCATTGTTTTCTAACTGCTGTGCACTTGCACCGTCTTGTGTTGCCGGCTCAGACATCGGCAATAAACTGGGTGTGGTCATTGACCTCGTAGTAGTTGCCACTGTGCAAACGGGAGGGGGATGGATCATTTGTCCACCCAATGTGTGCAGCTGTATAAACCGGCAAAACGCTCAGTTAACAGCTGTGTTCGTTTCGGAACCAACGTGCACCAGTTACTACGTACCTATTTGTGTTTTGTTCGTTTAGTTATGTGTTTCTCTGTTTGTCTTTATTATTTTTCATTCGGTTATGTGTGTCTTGATTTATTCTGAGTAAGTATAATGGAGTCAGATCCCATTGAACCGGGACCGTCTTCTGCTGCCAGCGAATGATAGAAAATATTCTTAAAAAATATTTTGGCTCTAAAAAGGGCACTTGGTACTAGAAAAAAAAAAGAATTAATTTTTATAGTAAGTTTCAGGCCTATCACAACCGGCAACAGCTGTTATGTACCCACGCCACGCCACTGATGGTATGAATTAAGTAAGGGTGGTAAGGGGGTCCGCAAACGATTCCTGCGGGGGCCCAGAAGAAAAGAGTTACTCCACAGGGTCAATATCTTTAAAAGAATAAATATTTACTGTTAAAAATGAGCTAGAACTTGTTGAAAACCAATTAAGATGGAGCACTGAACGTGGCTTTATTGAAGACAACTTCGTTACGAGAACATGATTACACGGCTCTATTCAGTCTGCAAGTGATTATCTCAGTCCAAGATGGAAAAACGAGCTACTGAAAGTTACTGCGGGCTGACAATGTTCCGCATAGAAACCACATAACAATAAAGTATATTGGCAACAGAAGAGTAAGCAGTCTTATAATAGTAGCGAAGAAGTAGGTAACAAAACTATGAGACGACAAACTCAAGACGTCTCTTGCGACGACGAGATAAGTTCGCCAGCATAATGCGTCAAAGAGCTGAATAAAATACGGAATACACTCCGTGAAAATACAATTTCCGCAATAGTGTCCCAGATGTGGGACAACCCAGCTGTGGGAATGAAAACACCTAATGAGGAGAAATCCTCAAGTATCCGTCAGGACAAAACGGAAAAGTCAATTAGTTCAGTAATATCGATTTACTACTTAGACTGGATTATTGGCGCTGACAGGGCAAATGCCCCCGCTTCACTTTATCTTCGTGCGTCTTGTAGAAATTAATTTAAAAAAGTGAAGGACAAGTGTATTCTTTCGGCAGATTCGGTACAGTTTAATCAACTACAGAAGGATTACTTAAAACAATATATTTTCGCTACAAAAAACGCTAATGGGTATAAACTCTATGCGATTTAATTTGTAGTTCCATTTTCAATATGGTGTTAGTTCGTAATACTGATTCAGTGAACTGAAAATTATACAATACTTGGAAAATATATTGCCAGCAGTAATAATCATTTTGCACTAGAAATTTGTATATTGTTATAATCAAACACACTCTAGACTTTTAACAAATATCGAACATTATTAGCGTTAGTTTTACTTCGCGGATGAATCCATGTTCGGTCTGTTCCAAAATTCATCTTCAAGTCGGTGTACTGATGTGTAATCTATACTCGGTTTTCAATTTAGCGCCGCTAATAATAATTTACGGCTAATAATATTTTTAATTTTAGAGTCCAAATGCGTACACCGCATCCTTTATCTCCCAGTATTCGAGGTGGGGGTTCTAAATAGATTGTAGACTGTTACTTTATTTTAAAAATTGCTTCTTCTAAATGGTAGTATCTAGTGGGTGGTTATGGTAATTCATATTCCATGTATCTTCACCTTTAAGTGGCCTATCTTTACGTTTACCAATAGCACTTTCTACCTGTTTCTTTCTACCTGCTTCTATTCATGTTACTATTCTTTTACAGACTGTGTTCCGAAACTCAGTTCTAAAATCAATTATAGATCACTGTGTCATATTAGGCCGTACTGAAGTTCTAGGAACCCAAATAATTAAGGGACAAACTTGATAGTTTCATATAGTTTTTGACCTGAAAAATAGAATAAAATAAGTACCAGAACTGTAACTTCAATAGTTTTTGAGAAAACTGGTAAAAAACGCAAAAAAACCTAGTCGAAAAACACACTTTTTTACGATTATGGGGATCGTAACCAAAGAACTATTAGTGGGGCATTTCGTATGTTACGGGAAACAGGTCAACTTATTAGCATTCATATCCCGAATGACCGTCCTCTCCAACATGATACTAATGTTGATGAAAACATTGTTGTTACTGTTCAACGTAGTCCGGGTGTCGGTACAAGACGTCTTTCTAAGCGATTCAGAGTTTCACAATCTAAAGTATGGACGACACTTAATCATAACAACCTTTATCCCTACCATAAACAAAAAGTACAAAATCTACATCCAGGAGACCCTGCCCTTCGCTTGGAGTTCTGCTATTGGTTAAATACTCATCAGCAACTCTACAAATACATTTTATTTACCGACGAATCACAGTTCAGTCGTGATGGCATAGACACCTTACGAAACGAACACTCATGGGCATAAGTGAAGCCTCATACAACGGTGGAACGTAACTTTCAACAGTGATTTTGCTTTAATGTGTGGTGTGGGATTATTCAAAATCAGTTGATTGGAGCGTTTATTTTCCAAGAGCGTTTGACAGGTGAGGCGTACTTACAGTTTCTTCAAGAAGAATTGCCGACACTGCTTGAAGACGTCCCTCTTGCAACACGACGTCGGCAGCACGACGGCGCGCCTCCACATTTCTCTCGTGCTGTTTCCACCTATTTAAATCAGCAATTCCCCGCTACAATTTGTTGCGTTTTTTAAATGTTCTGTTACATTTAGTATAATTCATTAACATTAGCTAAATGTAATTCTGTCTAAGTTGTACAGTACACTAATAATGTTTCGTGTATGTGCCGAGATTACATGATAGTTCGTTTGAGTCGCTCGAATTGTTCACTCAGAATTTCCTAATAACGTTAATGCTTATCTAAGTTCGTTAATTCGCACATTTTATACTGTTGTGTTCGAGTATTACTTCCGGTCGCACTTTGAATCTTACAGTTTGAAGTTACTAAATCCGAATATTATAACATTGAATTTTCACTAAGACTGATAACTTTTACAAGACTGAGCACAGTAATACCGAGTCAAAATATATGTTCAAAAAATGTAATAAGACTGCCAAGACTCAGACTGCTTTCCTCCGTGTTAGTTAGTTTTATCAACTTGTCCCTACCCAAATTTTGTCTTGGGGCTGTCCACGCCTTTTCTTACTTGTGATAGGTCAGCTCAATATTTTCTTGGAATATTTTGTCCCACTTCTTCAGGTTCTTTGGTTTCTGTTCAATGATTCGCTTTGACTCCCGGTTACCATAGAAACTCTCCTCTCCACCGGTGTCTTCGCAAGACGTTGTACTCTGATAGGTTGTCAGACATCCCCAGACTTTTTCGTTCGGACGTTGATCCTTTTCGCAGAATTTCTGGTCATTGCGCGCCTGTCAATCACCCTTTTGTGTGGGATATATGCAATGTTGTTCTGACTTCCCCCATCTGTTTCCTTGGTCATCTTGAGGTATTGTTCTATCTTTCACCCCTTTTTTGTAGCTATTAATAATTTCTGACATACGTTGGCTGGTGAAGCCACCCCGACTTTCTAACCGTAAATTGTGTCCGTCACGTAAACGTCACCTCCAGCTGTCCAGCTTCCTCGAGTCTTTTCAACTAGTTATTTCTTTCATTGCCTCTGTAAAGTACAGCACACTCAACTCTTTTGTGACATCCTGTCGTTTTTGCAGTACCATCGTGTTCTGACGTAACCCGAGCGGACCTTCGCCTTATTTCTCCGTACACGTGTGAGTGCCCTAGCCTGCTTTGTGTAGTTTGTTGTGGGGTAATAATTTTTACCCAAGCTTCTCCTGTTATTTCGAACTTTCATATCTAATGTTGAGTGGAGCCTAACATCTTTCTATTGTCTGCTAGCGACGCTGGTTTGACATCTTCACATTAAGCCTTGTTTATTGCTTTAACTTGAAGTCATTGACACAACTGCGTGTGAACAAAATCGGTCGAGAAGAAAATTTGAAATTTTTAAATTTTTCGCTCGCTATAGTTTTTCACCAGTTTTCCCAAAAACTATTGAAGTTACAGTTGTGGGACTTATTTTATTCAACTTTTCAGGTCAAAAACTATATGAAACCATCAAGTTTGTCCCTTAGTTTGGGTTCCTAGAACTTCAGTACGGCCTAATATGACCAGAGGAGCTGAAATCAGGGTAAAATATTTGGCTACCCATAACTCGCTAACGAAGCGTTTGCGGACCTATATTTATATGAACTTTTTTCTTTAGTTTTACATGTAGAATGAGCTCCTAAAGTCTCTGCATATCTTCGTGAATCACCCTGTATTCAAACGCTTGTTTAGGAATATGCGTGTACCGTGCTTTTCACATGGGATTTCCGTGTCTGCCTGTATTCCTTTATTCTCTCCAGAACCGACTGTAACTTCAGGTCTTTCCTTACGTCGTCGTTTCATAGATGATCTCTCAAAGTGCATCCCATAACTACTCTTAAAAATTTCATTTCCGAGGCCTGTATTTGTGAAAGATCTTTTTGCAGGAGAGTCCATGTTTCACATCCGCACATTAAAGTCGGCACGGCCATGACCTTACAGAACTTTAACTGTGTCTCCCTCTGCGTTTTATTCTTCAATAGTCGTCTTAATGTTCCACGGGTATAACTAAATTTATTTATCTTTCTCTCGGTATCGTTGTCCTTCCTACATGATATATCACATCCCAAATGATTAAAATGTGATATCTGCTCCAAAACACTATTATCAATTACAATTTTTGCTCTTACACGGTTCCTCCCTAGGAAGGTCATTGTCTTTGTCTTAGTATGTGAGATCTCAAAGTTGTATTTCTGGCAGATTGTATGCAAGGTGTAAATAGTAACTTTTTAACTTTATATGCAAGGTAACTTTGTAATTCTTTTTCACTCTTCGCTATAATTATTTGGTCAACTGCGTATAGTAATGTGTTAGTGATCGCTTATCCGAGATTCGTATATCTGCAGGGTGGACGTTCATCAATTCTCGCAAAATTTCATCATTATACATATTAAATATACTTGGAAACGGGCTCCAAGTGTTTTTTTTTTTACAAATACTATTAACTGGCTATCAAAAAAATCAAAAAATCACTATTAAATCGTGGTTTTGAGAGATCGAACTAAGCAGACACAACGGTGTACAACTGTCCTAATAGAAAGAAAGCTGAGTGAGTTAAAATTTAATGAGCAGTCTCTATCTCTTAACGAATCGATTAATACAGTGGGCTTTCTACAAGTGGAAATAATGTGATTCAATTCAAAAGCGACTGACTCCCCAGACAAAGATTTGTTAGCGCAAACCTCCCTCACAAACACTTGTGTGCCTTCTCATTACGTTGGCTGAGTGGAAAATCATTAGAAAATCTTTATCCAGCACTCGTTCCGTCTACCCCGCGTTATTCGAAAACTTTTTATTTATACATACATAATAATAGAGTAAATATAGATAGATATTCCTGCACTTGCTAGCACGCATTACAACTGCACGTGTGCGCATGCGTAAACGGTAGTCGACATAGATATGAATTTTATCGGCGGATTTTGGGAGGATAACTACAAACACGCTTCAAATGTCTTAACGTACAGTTACGGCGAGCGCATGCATCGACGTATTTAAACAGTGGAATAAAATAATTGGACACCAGAGTCTTCGTTACTCACGAGTTTAATCCCAGTTTCAATACAGAAACACGCTCGTTAAGTTTCCGATTGGTCAGCACAAATAATTACCTAATTAACACTGTGGCAAAAAATGGTACTACTTACCAGTTACAGATCTCCCCACAAATGTCACTTTATATTAAACCGCTGTCAAGACACACACGACGAATTGCAAGCCACAACAACAAATTACATAATACCAATTAGTTAAACTTCTTGTCGCTTCGATTCGCTGTACGCTGCTCACAGACGCAACAAGCTCAGCGTATTCTTGACATTTGTACACGGCATTTATACTCATTCTGTGTGGCGAGAAGTATGTTACCAGATTGTCGTATGTGTCGGCAGAATGATCGACAAACCTTTGAAAGGCGTAGAAACGTCGAGAACCTGAGAGAGCATTGCGTCTTCCTCCTGATCACATAATGCGTGCAAAATATCAAACAAGACTCGTACATTCCTTATCCCTCGCTGTAACAGTCTAAAACATTTACTTTAAGAAATTATCGGTCTACAAGTACAGGAAGAAGAAAGTATATCTTTTTTTATAAATTTGGTCTTTCAAAACCTTGCTTTTGACTAATTTTCATGGGATTTCCATGGGAAGAAAACAAAATTAAAATATTTTCTCCCAACAATGTTGTAGAACATTTTTTAATACCTGGAATGGGCATATTTTCCTTATTTCTACCCCTGATATACACCTACCAGAAGCGAGACTTATCTCCAGGTTGATGCACTCGTTAATAGTTTCGTTCACTGGCAATTCTTGGCGGTCACTTTATGACATGTCGCTATTGAGCTGAATATGTCACAGCGTGACGCGATTGGATTGTTAACCCAAACTCAAACTGTGCTTGTGAATTCAGATTAAGCAACCAAGCGACCATCTCGGTTATTCAGGAACAGATTCGTGATGAGACAACGCAATAAATCAAAACTAAATTAGTCAATAAAACGAAAAACAAAATCCCCGATTACTGACAAGGCTTTATTAGAAAATCTTATACTGCTATGGGAGAAGGAACTGCACGAAGAACAATAATGGAATAACCTCAATTTTTTTTTAGTATTAAGAAACTGGAATAACTTAAAAACAAAAGAGCTGTATAACGGAAAAATAACAAAAATGTTTTACTTCTGACTTGAAAGATATCACGTTGGTAATTTTCTGAAACATGTTATATCCAGTGTCATTTACATCATCAACGAATCCATGACACATATTTCTCAAATTCTGTACAGCAATTTTGGAATACAAGGGACACAACAAACATACAAAGCGACAAGCACATAAACGTCCTCTCTACGTTATTGCATAATCGTTGGCGAGATCAAAATTAGTTGTTTCGATGAAGTTTAGTTAAAATTAATGAACCCTTCGTGCATTTCGTGTTTGCACTCAAGATCACTGGTGACTCCAGACCGCGTCGACAAGCGGAGTGCAAGAAATGCATGGCACACGGCAGGTAGGATCTAGGGAGCAAAGCTGGGTCTTGACTACATAACTAATTTTCTCTAATTTTAATTTATAGTTATAGAAATTTCCGACCTAAAGCGTTGTAAATCAATTAGATGAAAAGTTCAAATTGCCAAGCGATCACAGCAGGTGTTTCTAGTATTTACCAGATAGCAAACTTACTTAATTTGTTGACAAAACGGATTTAAAAAAGTGAAACATCGGTGGATATAATTTACAGAGGTTTAGAAGAAGCAATAAGCATAAAATTGATTATCCTTTGTTACTTAAATTTTCTTAATTACCATAAGTAGTAGTACAGAAATGGAATTTCCACTAAGTATGGGAAGGTAATTTTTAAATTTAATCTGTATGGTTTTTATTATTTTAATTTTTCTGTTTGTTACTTTCGATCGACTCCTATTACAGTACAGTAATTTAAATGACTTTCACGATTTCTACATAATTTTGTATGCTTTTCAAGTTTTCTGAGTCAGGACGCTGAAGATTTTAATCTCTTACCTATCCAATTTTTCATCCGTTTTTTACAGGATTTTGTTAATGTTTTAGCAATTTTTTAGATTGTTTTTTAGCAGTTCCCGAGTGTGCTCGTAACCGTATGTATTTAAGTTTTCTAACTTTTACGTACTTTTGAGAGTGCTTTCTCCTACTGTACTAAGAGTACAATAATGTTTCATGATTTTACATACTTCGTTAGTTTAATACTGACATAGCAAGCTAAGAAAATTTTATTTTTTTAGTGTAAATTTGTATTATACATAAGTAATATGTAAGTACACTTACATTTTAATTTTTCAATTCTTAATCCGTTTGCTATTTTTTTAAGGTTTTGGACAGAAGTTTGTTAGGCTTTCGTTGAAGGGTGTCACAGAAAGAGGAGGGGCAGGCAGACAAATTTTGTATGTGTGTGTGTTGCCACACACACGTGGCTTACAGAAACTAAATAGCTTTGCGACCATGTTTCACCATGTTGACATAACCTAGTTTGTAATGAAAATTTCAAGGGTTGATGTGGGGGTTGGTGTAAACGGCGGGAGAGGGGGTAAGGCAGTCGTTTAAAGGATTTTTCAAGATTGTTTACAGCTTCGCACTCTGTAACAAAGGGAAAGCGTCCTCTTATTAAATGAAAGAGAAAAGACGAGAAGAGAAGACAACAGCGCCGGTGAAGTTTACTGCAGAGAGAGGGAGAGAGAGAGAGAGAGAGAGAGAGAGAGAGAGAGAGAGAGAGAGAGAGAGAGAGAAAGCCCTTTGTTTTGTCTTGTTACGCATGACTTTATTTTGCCGTTACTCTTCACTCACTCTCTATACACTTTTCTTAATTTTTGAAAGATATTTCTTTTGATCAAAATAACGATTTCTGCTTTAGATGATTTCTTTTTCTTTTTCACTTTGTAATTACTTTCAAGTATTTGGTTAATAAAAAAGACAAACACATATTCAGTACACCGTAAAGATGTGACAGATTTTATATGGAAGTATAAAATTAGGATTATTAATTACCTAATTAAGAATAGGTAATATCCTCTCAAAATATGTAGAAGTAACTAAAGTTAAAACTGAAAACGAATATGGCATTGCATATAACTTGGAATTTTTGACTAGTATACACGACACATGTTACAGTAATGTAATGTATGGCATGTATAATCATGATGTGGAAGATGATATTATTAGACAGGGTCACTTGATGGATCAATCTTGAATATTGCCATTTGATTAGATCTTATTACTTAATATTAAACTTAAAATCGTTGCATGCTAAAGGTGATTGATTCGTTTTGATTAACAAAAAGGATTAAACAATACAACGTACCTTAAGAAAAAGATACAGTACCGTTTACCAAATGGTAAAAGCTTAAGAGCATGATAATGTCTTTCAGTCGACAGCAGCCGCTGGTTGCTGTTCCTTCTCGAGCTTCTTTCGTTCCCGATACTTTCTTGCTCGCTCGGCATTTTGTCGTTTCTTGATCTGAGCCTTCTCGTCGCTGCTATCCATTGTCGAACGCTGTTTTAGTCAGTCGCCACGTTATGGTTACTATATACCAGCAGCAGTGTATTTCACCACAACACAAAACAAACCTTTATTTACAACAATCCCAATGATATTATGTATCTGTGTTACATCTTCACATTTCTGCGGTGAGTAATTAAATATAAAGAGGAAGTAGATTTGCATTTACGATGCAGTACAGACAAATATTTTAATGAATAGATGCATGATCGTTAGCTGAATCACATACGAAGACAACCATTAACTAGAGACAATAACCTATCTACAGCTATGCAGTGTTGTTTGCTTGTTAGGTCTTTAATCTGCGACGACGTTAGCATGTTAGCGGTCGCGGTTTTAGTTAACGATTCCTGGCTGGTAAATTGTGCTAACACTTGATTTTAAACTTTCAGGACGCTTTATAAATCTGGTTTAATTGTTTGCAGTGATATTACTTTTAACACATTATATATATATATATATTGCGACGTATCAAAACAAACCTTTATTTACAACAATCCCAATGACGTCACGCAATGATGACGTCATACAGCGTGATGGTAAATAAATTGTCAAACGATGTCCAGCTAAAAGACATTATCATGTCAAAAAGTGTTGTAGTTTGAGTTGTATTAATTTGTGTAACATAAAGTGGGTAATATGGATAACAGTAATCTCGAATAAGGCATAATAAATGACACCAGAAACGTAAAACAAACTCTACTCTATGTTAATCCACGTTAATCCAACCTACACTTAATTCAAACAATTCACCTGCCATAAAGATATCAAATCGCAGTTTTCACAGTTCAGAATATTAATGAGCTGCTAAGAAAGCGTTACTAAAACAAATATTCTTTTCTCCTCTGCGATCATAGCACCTAATTTAATTTTGTCACCTGTTGCTCTAAATAGGTTAATAGATATTTATCCAAACCAATGTTAGGCCAACATGTGACCAAAGAGATTGGTTTTACAGTTAACCTCTCTCCTTCCCTTTACTTTACCATCATTGACAAGCTGTACAAGTCTACAATTTTGATTTCTCATGATGTATTCCAAGTAATCGACCTTTTGACACGATAATGTTTTTAGGCTGAGGGTCATTCCACAAAATGCGTGATGCAAAATGTGTAACGTCATCAATAAATGTAACACTCCAGGTGATGTTAACACTATATTTTTTCCACACTTTCGATTCCCCACAGTCTAGAAATCTTCGGTCTCTGTCGTTTTAACAGAACCGACGTTCGGGTCTCTGTATATCTTGTTGGAAGGTAATGCTTCAGGCACCAGCACAGGATCTCCAACAACGTGTCCGGTCTGTAGTCGTGAATCGGTCAGAAATCCGTACGAACATCGCTGAACAGGAGAGTCTGCAGTTTATGCACATTATACGTTTCAAAAGCCTAAAAACATTAACATGCTTCGATGTTTCGGTTTCGTCGAAATTTATATTGTTTAACGGATCTTTAACTGAGATCTGGGCGGCATCAATAAATGGATAACAAGCAACTTGTCTCACAGCAGTTGAGGAGAACGGATGAAAGATACTTTCATTCCTTTATTCTTCTAATAATTTCTTTTTCATGTTTTCTTTGCATTTTTATACTGATTACAGCTTCGCACGTTGTAATAAAGTGAAGAGTCCTCTTATTAATGAAAGAGAAAACTCTAGAAGAGCAGACATCAGCGCCGATGAAGTTGACTGCAGAGTGGGTGAGAGAGAGAGAGAGAGAGAGAGAATCTTTTGTTTGTTGGTACGTTAAACATTATAGTTCCGGAAAACGTACCGCCCGATAGGAAAACAATTTTCAAAAGAAACTGCTCATGAACCATGCATATCTTGACGCACTGAGAAGTGGTGGCTATTACTTCTCCATCCGTCTCGAATAGTATACGCATCTGTATAAATACTATTTACTAAACACTGATCGCACCAAAGTAATATATTACTCACTCTAAATTATATTTAAATTGTACTTGCATATACAGGGTCCGCCAGTGAAGCGGAAAATTTTGGAAGTCCAATAGTTCATTTTCTGCTCACGAGAGGGCGTGGAGGTTTTCGATTGTTGTTTTACATTTAATGCCATTTGTTATTATATGTTTTAAAACATGGAGCAGTGGTCCGGTCCACAGCGTACTTTCTGCGTAAAATCGTTTTATAAGAATGGTGACTGTGTGACTTCTGTACAACGATTGTTTCGTAATCATTTCAATATTCCACGACATGGAAGAGTGCCGTCCGCTCATGCAATTATGTCATGGGTGAAAAAGTTTGAAGAAACTGGTTCCACAGTAAACTTAAAGCATAGAGGAGCAACAAGGTCTGTAAGAACAGAGGAAAACATTGAAAGAGTTTTCGTTGTTTTAGTCGAGTAGCATTGACGCGTAGTCCACAACGTTCTGCAATGAAACATGCATCCGCACTAAACATTAGTTACGACGAATTTTGCATAAAGACTTATCTTTTCATCCTTACAAAATTCAAGTAATCCAGGAGTTGAAAGATGGCGATATGCTGGCTCGCAGGATTTTCAGCGAAGAAATATTGCGACGTGTAAATGATGATGAAAACTTTATTCACCGCATGTTTATGTCAGATGAAGCACATTTTCATTTGAATGGATATGTAAACAAACAAAATAGTCGATATTGGAATGATGAAAACCCAGATGAGTTGCATGAAAAGCCATTACATAGTCCGAAAGTTACGGTGTGGTGTGCAGTTTCATCATCTGGCATTATTGGGCCATATTTTTTCCAAGACGATAGAGGAAACACCACAACTGTCAATGCAGACCGCTACACACACATAGCCAGAACATTTTTGATGCAACAGCTCCCTAGGTTTCCGGAAATTAATTTTTTCTAGCAGGACGGGGCCACAAGTCATAGTGCTCGTGTGTCCATGGCTGCTTTAAGAGAACTCTTCCCGGACGGACTCATATCCAGATATGGCGACATCTCGTGGCCTGCAGGATCCCCAGATTTGTCCGCATGCGACTTTTTTCTTTGGAGATTTCTGAAGAGCAGGGTGTACATTGATAGACAGCACACCATACCGGAATTAAAAACGAATATCAGACAAGAAATTGCACGGATTCAACCTGACCTGCTTCGTCGAGTGATGGAAAATTTTCGGTCAAGATTAGAAGAATGTTTACACAGAAATGGCTCTCACTTGAGTGGCGTTATTTTTAAAAAGTAAAATAATGGCATACTTTACTCAACTCAAATCTGTAAAAAAAATTCTGATAATAAATGTTTCATGAAAAAATTGGGTAATTTACTTTTAATTTTCCCGCTTCACTGGCGGACCCTGTATTATGTTTACTATACAGAAATAATTTAAGGATAAGTTCTACTAGGGAGAGAAAAAAGCTTAAAAAATACACATAGAATATAAATTTTCATATATTCTTTAATCTGAAAAATTTTTTAATTAATTCCAGAACTGCGTTCCTAGTAGTTTCAAAAAAAATTATTTTAAATTCTAAAAATCTGAAGATGACAAAGATATTTTTTTTTGATTTGGCGAAAATTTCTTTTTTAAATTGCCAATAAACAAATACAACTTTAAACAAAATTTTTAAAGGTTCAATTCTGTGTAAATTGTAAAGAAAATTTGTGTAAGTTAAGTAAATTGGAACCAAGTAAAGTTTAAAAATTTTGTATTTCACTTAGAATAAAACTAGCCAAAACGTGGTAGACAACTGTTATAATTTTAAATGATTATTTTAAATCAAAACATAAATCTATTTGGTATTGGAAAAAAGTGTACAAGAAAAATTTACTGCTTAAAGAGAAAGAATATAACAAACTGACAATTACATACACAGTTCAAAATGGCCTCCGTCACTGTCTACACAACGCTCCACTAAGAGATAAGATAGGCATCTGCCCTGTATAACTCTTAAACTATTATTACACTTAAACTTATACTCTTAAACTAAATTATTTACTGGTTGTGTTTCTGCAGATTTCCCTGTATAACAAAAACATTTGTCTTTTATTTAAAATTCTAACATTTTCTCCCTCGTTTGGCCTGTTTTGTTTTGTATTACAGTAATGCTTATTCAACTGTATTTGGAAAGAGAAGGAGAAGTTAAGGCGACAGCTTGATAAGAAGTGATAAGAAGCAGCTGACAACACTGGTGCACGAGAATACCTAAACACAATCTTTTGAGTGAATTATATCGATATGTCACTATACTCGAGCCGCTCAGTAACCGAGTGTGGCATTTCGCTGCTACGTTGCCAACTGTATACTCGGGAAGTTTTACATTTACCGAGCGCTGCGCGGTGCAAAACGGGCCACATGTTTATCTGAGTAAGAACGTGTCAACACAGTAACGTTACAGGCCGATACTATGGTAACGTGAACGGATTCCTGCAACGTGATTGGTGCGGATTCTTAGACATACTTTTACTCCCACTACATGCCAAACATCAGAGTCGCTTACTCAACGGCTCGAGTCTATACATAACCGTTTATTACTTATCTATATAAAGGAAGCTGGTCGCTATAAGTCGCATACACGGAGCGAACGTAGCTACCGATTGGCGTACAGTTTATTGCCCAAAACATGTCTTACGTGTTATATATATTCAAACACTTTTTACTACAGTCTACTTCTTGATGCATACATCAATATTATTTAATATTTATAATTACTTTACCTCAAGATGTTTTTTCCCATATTGGGAACATGTTTCGGGAATCCTATTTTTCCCATCCTCAGCCTTCTTAATTTTCAATCTTGTGGAGTACTAGTGTTTTGGTTGGTTATTGTTATGGTTTCCTGTTGGTTTTTTGGTATTTTAAACTGGTATTATTGTGTGTGATTGTGGTGTATATAGTATCTTTTTGTGTATTTTCGACAAAGCTAACAAAACTGTTTAAAACACAGACATTAAAATAGCATAAAAACCTAATAAAAATAATTTACAAAAACTAAATAACGCACACAACAAAGATAATACAACAACAAATGGTATATACAAAATTGAATGGCAAGATTGCAAACAAAAAAACACCTGAAAAAACGTTATTTTGAACATATAAACGCATACAAAAACCAGAAATATATAAATCTAATTTGGCCACACATGCAATAAACACAGGGCATGTATTCTCAGACATAACCAACATGACACTAATAAAACACAAAGGCAGCATAATGAACACATGGGAAAATTTACAAATATACAAACACAAAAAACAAACTAATACCCGAACAAATACAAAACATATCACAATTTTCAAAGCACTCAACATCGAAAATACACAAAAAGCCACTATGTACACCACCATAACAGACAATAATAACAGTTTAAAATACCAAAACCAACAGAAAACCATAACAACAACCAACCAAAATGCAAGTACTCCACAAGATTTAAAATTAAGAAGGCTGAGGATGGGCACAATAGGATTCGCAAAACATGTTCGAAATTAGGAAAAAAACATCTTGAGGTAAAGCAATTATAAATATTAAATATATTATATATATATTACATATTAAATCCTTAAATTTTTAGTGACCGTCAATCAATGAATGTTTTAGTGGATGGTTAGTGAGGATCGGTCAATAATACAAATTTTAGCTATTTTGCGTCGACGTTTCGACAATATTTATTGTCATCTTCAGGACAATTGTTGCTGACGCCAAACACACAACTGTAAATTTTCCCTGACCAACACCTTATTGATAAGGTGTTTCCCATACCCATAAGGCATTTCCCAAATAAGGTGTTGGTCAGGGAAAATTTACAGTTGTGTGTTTGGCGTCAGCAACAATTGTCCTGAAGATGACAATAAATATTGTCGAAACGTCAACGCAAAATAGCTAAAATTTGTATTATTGACCGATCCTCACTAACCATCCACTAAAACATTATATATTAAAGAAACTAATAATTCAATATGTAAAGAAAACAGAACTGCACATAAGAAATAATATATTCTTACGAGTATCGCATGGATTGTGGTATTATAAAGAGAAAAATAAATTAACTCCAGAGCAATCGTTACTCAACAACTCTAATAACTGTTAAAAACAAACAAAGACATCGTATCCAACAGTTCAAGTTATAGCGAACAAGTTTCCAGTGAACACTATCACTAAAATCCTAAATAGGTTATCACCCAATTCCAAATGTTCTCAGACAATAATTAACGATCCATATTTTACACAAAAACACAGCTGTCAAATAACGCGCACCAAATCGCAAACTCACAACTGGCCGGCTGCGCTTTTACAGGTCGGTCGCCTGTGCGGCGTTGCCCTATAAACGTTTACAAGGGTTTTCTATTTGTCGGTAGAATAATCAGTTGTTCATCGTTTGGAAGGGGTAAAAAGATGGAGAACAGGCTCGCAAATAGAAGAGCATTGCCATCTGTTGCTTACGTAATACGTCCCAAGTGTCACGTACACCATGCGTGTTGCCTATCGCCTCATGGTAACAATATAACATTTCGTGAACGTATGATAGGTTTTCCATTAGGCAACTATCCAGTCTACTTCCCATTTTGTTTTCCCTAACTGTAAGCGACTTTTATTTTCGTTGGGTATGTAGTTAATTATTCCTGTGTGTCTCCGTGTAATTTCTTGAATAATCCTAACCATTGTTATTATTATTATTATTATTATTATTATTGTTGTTGTTGTTGTTGTTATTATTATTAGTATTGTTGTTGTTGTTGTTGTTATTATTGTTGTTGTTGTTGTTGTTTGTTGTTGTTGTTGTTGTTGTTGTTGTTGTTGTTGTCGTTGTCGTTGTCGTTGTCGTTGTCGTTGTCGTTGTCGTTGTCGTTGTCGTTGTCGTTGTCGTTGTCGTTGTCGTTGTCGTTGTCGTTGTCGTTGTCGTTGTCGTTGTCGTTGTCGTTGTCGTTGTCGTTGTCGTTGTCGTTGTCGTTGTCGTTGTCGTTGTTGTTGTTGTTGTTGTTGTTGTTGTTGTTGTTGTTGTTGTTGTTGTTGTTGTTGTTGTTGTTATTATTGTTATTATTATTATTATTATTAGCCGCGCTGTTATTTAAGACAGACGTTTCAGCCTCACCTTCGGAAGCCATATTCAGAGTCGCAAAAAACGTGTGGCAAGGTGTTCGCTAAATCACCCCAGTACTGAGGTAGAGAATTAGTGCCGGGGTAGTATCGGGGGGGGGAGGGGCACAGAGGTAGAGACTTAGGTAGAGTTGTACAAATACAGAGGTAGGCAGCTAGCATCTACCTCTGTACTGGGGTGATTAGGCGAACACATTTCCAAGGTTTTGCTGACACTGAAGATGGCCGCGGATGGTGTGGCCGAAACGTCTGTTTTAAATAACAGTCGACCACGACCTAACAGCCCGGCTGGATAATCATACAATTTTGACGCTGAAAGCTTATGGAATTGAATCCTTGTCAATGCGAGGGCACCTGTATCAGTTTCGTGAACACTGAGCACAGAAAAGGCCTAACGAGGTAACAATAAATAAAAATCACAACAAGTTCGAGGGCTACGCGGGACGAAGGGCACGCCCGTCGCCCTCTCGTATACTGCGCCCCGAGCTTCAAATAGAGCTCCTCCCGCAGGGACCATAGATAGGGCTGGATGTAGGGTGTGGCCTGCTACCGGCCGTGGGATAAAAAAATCTCTCTCTCTCTCTCTCTCTCTCTCTCTCTCTCTCTCTCTATTTATGCACCTAAGCATTCAAAGAATTTCGACGAAACCGAAACATCGAAGCATGATAATGTTTTTAGGCTTTTTTTTTTTTAGGGAATCGAAAGTGTGGAACCGTTACATTTTTCGATGACGTTACACATTTTGTAGAATTACCCCCAGCCTAAAAACATTATCATGTTAAAATCATGTCCTATTCTACAGACATGGTTAGTCATGCATTTGGATAAGCGGTAGAATCAAATGTTGAACTTAAATGGAACTGTACCGAGTTAAAACGCGGTTAATATCAAGTCAGTGCTTTCGTATTAAAATTGCAGTTGTCGTTGGTTTCGTTTGCACGTTGCACGCAAACATTCTTGGCAGCTTAATTACTACTAACATTTACAATATGTATCCAACTGAAAGTTTAAAATTACAGTCACAACGAAGTACTGCAGTCGGGCTGAGACTCCGAAGTTGCAACGCGGAACAGAAGGCGCCGTTTCTGCTAATGAATCGACTTATATATATATACAGCAGACTTTCGCTAAAAGTGGAAATAATATGATTGCGAGGCGAGTCCCCAGACAAAGGCGGGGAAGATTTGTTAGGGCGAGCAGCCCCCTCACAAACACTTGTGCATTCTCGTTACGTCGGTACAGTAGAAAGGGTGGAAACACATTATCGAAATCTTTACATCTCTTATTTCTCCCGGTTTTTACAGCCCGTACTAAATTCACGCCGGTTTTAATAACGCTAAAACACGTACAAGAAGATTACGTAATTAAACTAACAGGAAACAGAATTAGGAAAACGAAGTCGCTTAATGATAATATTGTTACGTGGAAGCCTATCTTTTAATGTAAACCTAAATCGACACCGTAGCCACTAAAAATTGCATATTTTATTAATCACTTAACTTAGATCATATTTAATTCAACAATTCCTCCTCGAAAATACAACGTACAGTTCAAAATACACAGTTTAATATCCACATTAAAGTTGCAAATATTACTACATTGGAAATAAATAGACTTACTTGATAGGCCTATCGCTTAGAACGAATTTCAAAGTACAAAATGACTGCCATAAAATATTGCCTAACTGGCTGAACTTGCACTCCGACTAAATTATGCAGATCACATCGAACGTTACGTTTTATAGTGACGCACGAAACAATCTCGACGACACGAGAATGGTCTTTAAAAGCGTCTGGAATATTTTGTGTTAATTATGACTCACTACGGTCTTATTTGATAGCCGTACCGTTTCATTATGTTTTGATTCGCCTGACGTAACTAGTTGTTAATAACGTTTTGTGGGTACGTGATATGTTAAAGAGTTTTTTTTTTAAGTAATTGTAGGCCTATGTGTTTTAAATATATAACTGCATATTGAATAAATCAATTCAATATCAATATCCTCTCCAAGCGTTTACGTTTCCTTCTTCTGATAGTTGCTATCAGTTTCGGATGTTGGATAATGGATATCATAGAGACTATTTTAACTTTCTGTACTGCTGTACCGAATAAGATGATTTGGTAACAAATGGAGGACGGTGTACCAAATAAATCTGTTAACATCCAGTTGACAAGACAGATACGATTTATTGTACAGCATTTATCACCAGCTGATTTCGTTTCGAAAAAAGAATACACACTTGTGCACGTATATGGAATGCAATCGTGAACAGCTGATTGTTACAGCTGACGTAACCTAGTTTCCCCGTACGGAATACCCACTGTCTAGCCTAAACTAAATCTACGTCGTATATGAATACGAATGAAGTTAAAGAAGTTATGAGACTAGCTGAAACTGTTACTTGGGAAAAGTCGGTAAAGTTTATTATAGTGTTGTTTGTAGCCCTCAGTCCAACACACGCACGCACACACACACACACACACACACACACACACACACACACACACACACACACACACACACACACACACTTCAGAACCATTGGCTTCGGAACGGCTTTTAGCACTTCGACTTCCGGAAGAGACCTGGACTAATACTCCACTGTAGACTTCCGGACAGCTCAGTTCGCTTCTTCATTGACCAGTTCAATGCCTGCTTTCGGTTCGCATTGTGACGATTTAAATGGTAAATAAATAAATTTAAAAAAAATTAATAATAAAAATATTAAAAAAAAAACGAAAGTAAGTAAGTACTTTAAATCGCACGATTAAACCAAATACCCCTGAACTAACTCATAATAGTAATGAGAATTAAATTAAGAAAATCTAACTAAAAAGTAATTAAAAATCTGAATGTAAAAGTTAAGAATAAAACAGTTAACCCTTTAGTAAATTTATCATGCGTTGACCTGCCCGGACCTGTCCTATTCCGGACACAACGTGCTTACCGAACCGGCAGTAAATTAGAAATATCTGTAAATCGTAATGTAAATAATTAATAATTTAAAGTCACAAGTAGTAGTTATAATAATCCCTGTAAACAAGATAAATCTAGATAGTTTATTTTGTCTTACTATAAGAATGTATTATTAATAAAGAGTTGGAACTATATTATGGCGGAGTACTCACTCCGCGTCGTTGCAATCTACCTGTTGTAACAATGCAAGAGTAACGATGCGGCGTTCAGACTGTAAACACCTCCAAGCGAGGGCTCTTCATAAAATGTTTTGTTTTTGATTTTTTAATTGAGTGTTAGCTTCCACTAAAAGCGTGGAGAGCTAGTTATATATTGAAGATGTAGTGAGGAATTTGTTAGAAAGTGTGATAATGTAAAAAGAATTAGTATATAAGGTGATGTCTCAAGTTAATTAAAAAACGAACTCTCGAATATTGTTCGAGTAATGTAATTCAGATATTAATGTAAAAAGAAGATGCAAACTCCAGTACTACGCTGCCAGTAAATATGTGACGTGCACAGCTGCAGATACGGGCGACTACCACCTAAACAACACTTACCAGAACCGCCGAGGATCAGCCCGACTTCACGCAGCATAACATCCATCTCCTCATTAATACACCCAGAGGACTTTCACCGGAAACACTACCCAGATGACTACCCCGACTAACAGAGTACCGAAGATTCACGCCCCAGGACACGGACAGCAAAAGTGTATCTTAGAGGTGACTCGGTAGCTCGTCTACCGAGAATTATGTACATTTAAAATATAAGTTTTCATACATACCAGAGACTTTTCAAAAGACAATAATCATCTCTAAGCATTAAGTTTTAGAAAAATGTAACCAGTAATTTCTAAAATCATACGTTGTAACATTACTCTTGAGATATAAGTTTTAATCCCTTAACTAAATAATACCATTCTTCAAATGGTGTTCATGTAACAATGCAACCTTCTTGATAAGTAAAGTAAATTTCAGACGTCTTTACTAGATTTAAAGAGACTCGGATCCGAGGTAAAATACATGATCTGTTTGATCCTTTGTTTGACACAAAACCCCTTTTAACTATTTCAGTATGAGAAAATGTTTGTAATGGGAACTATATATATATAATTTGTTAATAAAGAGATGTCATCTTGTTACATATTGAAGTGAGTGCATAAATCAGTGAAAATACCTTCCCTTGTGTCCTATAATTAGAGTATATATTATTGTTCCAAGTGTTGTGTTGATTTTCAGTTTGTTACAACGTAGGCAGCCTGTATAATTGGCTAGCGTCAATTATCACGGGTTCCCTGGATTTATAACGTAGGCCGGAGCGTTATAGCATATTTTCCTATGAAACAGCGCCAGGCAACGATCACAATGATCCCGATGCCGGGTAAAGACCCCAAGCTCGCCAACAACCTTCGGCCTATCAGCTTGCTGTCGGCCACGTCGAAAATTTTCAAACGCTTGGTACAGTGGCGAGTACTGAATCGGGATATCGGATTCGATATTCTGGTTTATGGGCAATCTGAGGTTTGTACCTCCTCGGCGCATCAGCTAATGGGTTTCACGGAGACTTTTGCCGTTTTTTGATGTCAAGGAAGCCTTCTGGCATCCTGCGCTCTTGTACGGATTGACGGAAATGCTGCTTCCGCATTCCTAGCTTCATCTGATTGCTAGCTTTCTTCGGAATAGAAACTGCCGCGTGAGAGTGGATAGCGCTCTTTTTTCGGAAAGAGCAATTACCACTGTAGTGCCTTAGGGCAGCGTCTTATGTCCCCTGATTAACTCTGTGTACGTCAACCACGTGTCAACCAAGTTGCCAGAAACCGGATTAGCCATGTTCGCAGTCGATAGCAGCGCTGGTGGCCGTTATCTGGCTCCAGGACCAGCTGGACACAACGTTGAGTCACAATTAACGCAGCCAAGAGCCACAGCTGTAGTCTTCTCCAGACGCAGATGGTTCCCTCCCAAACTATACGCAGGCGATAATCGACTGTCATGGTCTCCTGTTGGTTAGTATCTTGGGCTTCGCTTCGACAAACGTCTCACTTAGCGGACACATTCCGAATATGAAGCCGCAAAACTGCCCATCGTTTGTACCAACTCCGACCCCTGCTCTGCACCCACCGCCCTAGCCTAACCCATCGTTACCACGTACAAACTCATCGATCCCAGTCTAGGACCATTTGGCAAATACCCATAAGCGGAATCCAAAGAGTCTCCTGGACCGAGGGTTGCGCTGCACCTACAAAGTTCATTATCTGAAATCCAACCTGAGCCTCGGCCGTGACATCGGGAACTGTTCTCTAAACGCCAGTATACGAACGGTTTCCCGAAAGTTATGCTGCTGCTGAGCCCCGCTTCCAAGGTAATTCCCTCACAACCACCCTCCGTCAGCACCCGTTTATGCCAGGTGATTCTTGGGCCCGGCCTCGGCGAACACTGACCCTGAATTGGACCATGTCTAATTGAAACCCTACCATATGTGGGATCCCCCACATATCGTTGTTCTAGCGGCAGACCTCTGTTGAAGCTAGAGACGCGACGTAATGCCGGGCGACGAGCTTGCCCGTCGCTTGCACAACCCCGAATTGTCTCGTCGTCGTCGTCGTAATGATATAGAACTGAAGGCTAATAAATTTTCAATAATATGTGGAACAATATGTAAACAAATCAAGTAAATCAAAGAAAAGGAAAGACACGTATCTGAAGTTCTAGAAAATACTGCGGTTGAAACTCTGATTTACGGAAGCGAAATTGATGATAACGAAAACGGAAGAGAAACGAATTCCAACAGAAGAATCGGAATTGCTAAGAATGACGAAATTATGCACACGACTTGCAGATAAAGAAACGAGGATATAAACTATGAACTAAATACATCGAGCGTCGTTGGTAGAGTCAAGTAGAACACAAGGAAATGGAAAGAACACCTTGACAGAATCGACTACCTCTTTGAGCGTGAATTATAAATATTGTAGAAGAAGGAATGTGGATCGTGTAAGGTATTTTGTACTGATTACTTGGAACCAAGAAAAAGAAGACTCAGAAAAATACAAACTACTCTTTCCTCATTACTGCTATTGGAAACATTCATTGGTGGTATCCCATATCATTGGAATCGGACTGACAATCACCTTGTAAAGGTTAAAATCTTGTTAAGATTAAGAATAAATATGGGCCAACAATATGGTTTTTAACCCTTATATTACATAATTAAAGCAGACCAACGTGGTACACTGATCCTAGTTAACCCTTATCTCCCCCCCCCCCCCCCAGCAAATGAGACAAATTATCCAGTTGGCAGCTGTCGGGTTAAACAATGTGAAAAAATTGTCCATCTTATGATGGATCGGATCCCCGATTTGGAAGCAAATGAATTGACTCTGTGCAGATGTATAATGCTTCATCATAGAGAATTCGGTAATATCACGTGGGAACAATGTGCTGAGGTTTCCACTATCGCTGTCGCTAACTAATTATTATGTTCCGCGGTCAATTTACTGAAGGTGTGTTCACAGCGTTTGATGTGGATGCCGGCTCAGCCAATAAAAATAAATACAAAAAAATTTTTGCGTCGCTTTGTTTTATCCTTTGAACAAACAAAGGGAAAAGAAAACAGCACCAAATAAAGAACTAAAGCAGCAACAAACACAGCGAACAATAATTGCAATGAGCTGAAACAACGAACTGTTATAGTTCAAGGGCGGCCGCGGATCCAAGGCCTGTATTTTGTTACCCATTTGCGTCTCGTATTACACAGAGAATGGTCGCAGTTTTCCTGCTTTCGCGTTTATAGCCGGCTGTCCCCATCGATTGGGGCGAAACGAGAAAATTGCGTCTTAAAGTTTTGGTGATTCAGCCTCTCATGTCGATTAAATTTTGTTGTGCCTCATGATAAGAACACTTCATGAAAAAAATTAATTTCATTGTTAGCAAGGCGTACGACTTTTAAGTTACGCGTCCCTGTATTAAAAACAGTGAGAAATAATTTTAATCGTAGAGCAGAGAAATCAAGTCAACAAAATCCTTCAAACATTGGAGAAACACATTGCATAATTTCAGCAACATGACTATCGAGAAGATGATGCGCGTGGCCTTTTTTTGGGGGTTACCAATGTTTTTAATAAAATTACCTGTCTATTTCAAAATTACCTTATTTTACCCGAAAATACTCTCCATCCTTGAAAAACATTACTACGGTTTCCTGGAAATTGTTCTGTCTCCATAAATGATTCATTCGTTCGTTTTAAACTTTTACAATAAGTCGTTTAAGATTCTGGACTGTTTAAAAATTGATCAACCCATTATGTTAATTACGAGAATTGTAAAGTTTCCTATGATAATGATAGACATTGCAAAATGAGATAAATAGGTAGTCTATCTAAAAACGCCTCCAAATACTGATACAAACTTTATTTAGATTAAAGCTGTGTGAATGTGTTGAATGGTAGAATATTTTGCGCGAGAATCGTTTATAGGCTGTGGAGACACGACGTTTTCCCACGATGATTTACTCGTCCGTCTGTACTCGTCCAGCTAGATTGATGAATAATGACTTTCTGGACAAGTTGAGTGTCCACAATTTAAACATAAAATTCAAAAACTTAGTTTTATATTTGCTTCAATTTTAATAAAAATATATTGGAACTCGGAAGTAAAAAGTTGCACTGATCGTAAAGAAATAATAAAGTAAGAAAGAAAATAATAGTAATAACAATAATTTTTGTATACAGGGCTCTGACACGCCCCTATACTCTGCCGATCCATCCACTAGGACAGAAGGACACCCAGCAAGGGAACAAGGGACAAGTATGATAGAACTGTTCATAGAACCTTAGTATGTCACACTTGAAAAAAAAACATAAACCTGAGGGATTTATTGTGTCAAGTACGAAGACGAATGTGAGAAGAAAAAGTATATGACCCAGGAAACTCTAAATACTAGGCCTCCAACAAGTCACGCCACAAGTTGAATGTGACCGGTCCAAAAGTGTAGTCGCAAAATTCCACCCCTTACTGGCCGTTAAGAGTTCTTTTTGTCACTGAAGAAGTCGAGGACGTCAAGACAGAGGCTGACGACTTCAATGCGTCTGAACCTGGATTACATGATCCTGCATGTCTACTAATAAGCTAGGAACTTACACGAAGTGTGTGGGTGGGGACCTTCAAACCAGTAGTCATGGGAAGTCCAAGTCCAGGAAGAACTCGTTGAAAAATTGTTGAACCTAATTTACAAATACAGTATCCTTGAAGATGGATATCTAAACTTGACCATACCCATTGCTTCAGGCGAAAGTAATTTTGGGAAAAGAGAAAATTATTAAAGTTACTTAAGAAGCAACATCGGGGGAAAGATCGCCATCAGATCTGAGTATTACTTCAATTAAACATAATATAGCTACATTTGAACAAAGTCTTTGCTGCAAAAATCTCGCAAGTCGAATCGTTAAAAGATTTGTTCGATTCATTCATTAGAGACGCTTTCGTAATAAGCAGTAAAGTTGCGGATGATAAATTAGAAAAATGTCCTTTTTTATATAACGGTGAAATTATTAATAAAGGATTTTGGAAGGTATCGTGTGTTTTATTATGTCTATCATTATCTGAACCTGAAAATGCGTATTATACCAAACTAAATTACGTAGATAAGATTCAAATTATATGCATATATTAAAAGTATTTAAGCTACCCATGACTGTAATATATTTCTGTAGCTTAAGTTGTTAAATTTAATTTAATTTAATTTAATTAATTAAATTTTTGCTACTCAGCTGCCTCGCCAATCAATTGTTATGCCACTCGCCAGTCAATCATGTTTGTCCCAACTGGCACGGCCTTATTAGGGCCTTGGGGGTGGCCAGTAGTAGACTTCCGAAAAATGTGTATCATCACTGTCAGGCGATGAAAAGAATATTCAACGATCAAGAGAACGGTCATAGTTTTGTGTAAGCTGAACAGGATTTGACCTAATCCGTGGTAGAGAAAAGAAGACGATATGAAAGACCAGTACCGAACTATCGTGTGTTTGCAGCAAAAGAAGATTTGGATGCTGGTCTTCGTGCACAAACTAGGGAGCAAGTCGAGAGAGGCGACCGAGAAAGTGTCTACTATGCATCTATCGACACAGAAATCTGGATAGATGAGCACAGGCATCCAGTGGCCAGGGAACTCGAAAGGCTAGAGAGATAAAGTATTACATTTGCTTCGGTTGAAAATATATAAACGTAGAGATTGCTGAGAATGTTAAACAAGTTTAATGAAAAAAAAAAAAAAACAGACAAAAAATGGGAAAGCGATAGGTTCGGCATGTACCGAAGGGGTTCCTTGTTAAAGCAAGGAACTATTATTTGTACTTGACAGTTTACATCTTAACAGGCAAGGTTGATATTAACCAAATTGTTAATATGGTTATAAGATAAAGTTTTAAATAGTATTTTCGTTACAAAAAAATAACACAAATTCAGATAATACAAACATAAAAACACAGAGAGATAAAAGCGGTCAGTTGAGACGCTCAGTCAAAATATGATGGCAGCTTTAGGGCAGGAACACAAACCTTCTTACTCTGTACTGATAACGGATTCTCCCTCGGGTTAAGTTATAATAAGAGAATCAGTAGAGGTGGATTCGTGGATTTACAAATGGTGAAATTTTCGTTCAGCTCCGTTTTTCACTCAGTGTCGATAATGTTCTATAGGAGGTACGTCAGTGACTACGGCGGGGCGGGGAGGGTGCGAGAGAGCTCGTTAGCGCCTCCTGAATCTCGCTTCTTTATATAGCGCGCCGCGTGTTTTATCTTTCATTTTACAAGGTATGGTTTACATAATTCAAGTAAATGAAACTTTTCCCGTCTCCCGCTGAGCGGAGCAAATTAATTTGATTCTTTTGGCCTTGTTCGATGAATTGTGATTTCTACGTTTTTTTTTGGCACTATGGAAATATTTAATTCAGCCAGTATCGCCCCGCTCAAACAAAGCGTATCTTATTGGAATTACAAATCTGTTATAACGATAGTGCCAACCAGAGACATAGTTTTTGCGTTGACATACACTACCATCGATGTCTCCAATATTTAAGCTGCAAATACAGTACACTATTAATATATTAACAATATATTGCACAATAATATTGGCTGGTGCCCCTACAGAGTGCAATATTATTGTACAACCTTAGTTTAATCTTGAACTTCGAGTGAACATGCTGAGTGATATCGAGGCAAGTTGTATGGTAATTGCACTGATTCTGTGTTTAAAATGAAAAAGAGAAAGGATGAAAAAATGAAAGAACGGTGCAAGAAAAGGAATGAATATACTCACGAAAGGCTGTTGAGAGACCGATAAACTACAATCACCTCTAGAATGAACTTTCTTTCCTCCGACAGCGACATAGCGAGAGCGAGACGATGTGTACTGGCCGACGAAAGCTGGGGAGTTGACCCGATATGGTACAATCTCGCGCATACACTACGCAATATTTTCTAATTTGTGCACTATATTTTAAACATTTTTGAATTCACACAATATAATGCAACAGTACAAATATATAAGGTACTGTCCATTGCACAAAGTAATTTAAATAAGTAATTAGAATAAATAAATAATGCATTTTGTTAATAACAGTAGTTCAGCTTGCAATCTGAATTGTAAAAGGAACACCTAACTTTCATGTTGGAACAGGTGGATAACGCCAGCTGCTCTCTGTATGTGTGTGCACACATAAAATGCGCGCGCTCGAGCGTGTGTGTGTGTGCGCGACCTGTCCATTCCTGAAAAGCGCCACCCTTTCAATAACGATATTAATTATTTGCATTTATTTAATTTATAATACTTGTGTCCATAATAGCACAAAACTAAATACACCAAAATGTGTATTTAAATAACACGAATAAGTGTATCAAAAATACTGCAAAACGAATAAAAAGTGTGATTATAGGAAGTTAAAAATCAATAGTAATTATGTTAATTAAGATAAAGAAAAACGGTTTGAGCATGATGAACACCTATAAATTACCGACCGAGTGAATATCGGGTAATGTGCAAAAGACTTTGCAATTCGCGAAGACGAGCAAATTAAGTGTGACAAGAAAGCGTGGGTTAGAAGTGACGCTCTCGACAATATCAAACCTGCAGAATATTGTCGAGACATGATTTTGGCGCCCTGGGTATAAATATAGGGGACGCGCTAACATCATTCTCTTCCTTGTTCGACCACTGATGCAGCCGAAGGCTCTGCTTCAAGAGTACAACTCTTACTCAATCAACCATTGTAGCAGCCAGAGGCTCTACTCGACAACTAGAACTTCGTTAGCTTGATCGACTACTATGGCAGCCAGAGACTCTGCATAGCGACAATAACAGTACGTCAACCACAAGCAGCAGTCAGGAACTTCAAGACTACTCATCAGTTCGAGTGAGCAGTTGCAACCTGAGGCCATGAAGAGGGACGAAGGAGCAGCCGAGTACAGGCAGTAATCCAGAGTACGAGAATCCATTAATCCAGAGTACGAGAATCCGACGGACGAAGGACTACAAGACTCCAAGACTCCAGGACTACAGGATTCCAGGACGACAAAGGAGCATCCCATATCAAGGACCGAAGAGGATACGCTCCAGATGTACCACAAATAATAAGGTGACAAATAACCATGCACTTTAGGAACCGAGACTTAATCAAAAGACAATAAGTAACACAGAAAAATATAGACAATTCAATTCAAATATGAATCAAGAAATTGTATAACTGTAAATATGTTTCTGTACAATAATTAACGTAATATGTAAGAGTGTTTAACGATAAGTGTTATCAGTAACTATAATTTGAAATCTAAAATTTTTAGTATTTAAATTGACAAAGTCATTAGAGAATTTTATTAGAAAGCAATGCATATGCGGTAATTAAAAAAAAGAGCTTAGATAATTAAAAGATTAGATAATCTAATCAATATAATATAAATGAGCTAGCTGAGAGCAATATAAAAATTTATAACAATGTATTAGAATATAAGATTATTATATATGTTTGTGTGTAATATAAGACTACTAATTATGCATAATAATTACGTGAAAATAATAATGATTTTGAATCGCAAAACAAATAAGAAATGCTATCAATAAATATTGAAACGATTTTTAACCAGATTAAAAAGCGTTATTATTATTATGATTACACCCATATTCATCAACCACACGAATTTAATGTGTTGTATTGTTACATAAAGATTTGTCGCACATTAAATAAATAAAAACTCGTTGTAGTGTTGTAGTAGTGTGGAGCCCATTTTAGACCTTCAATCTAACCCATACACTGTCAATACTATTGCACAATATTTATATCGTGCAACACATTGTGCAATAGTATTGATAGTATATGGGCAGCTTTAGAATAAAATGTATTTTAGTGTGTGCACGTACTAATAATAAAAAAAAAACACACACACCAGAAGCGAGAACTCGAGTGTCGAGTGAACCGACTCAGCTGCTCGTATGTGTTTCGAGTAAGACACATTTTGCTATAAAGAATTAAACTCAAATAAGAGTGAATGGATAAGTAAACGAGACGAGCGCACAGTAATGTTTACGCGTATTTTATTATAAGAAATCGATATTTACAATGAACATAAATAGAACCATGTCACACGTGGTTTTGTGTTCAGAACACCTACGTACATATACAAACCATATGTAAGCAAATAATTTTCTTCAATTTAACAATACGATTTACACAATATTCACTTGAAAAGTAGAATTTGACAATTATTATACGTACATTTATATT
This sequence comes from Magicicada septendecula, assembly GCA_034769895.1. Taxonomy (NCBI): domain Eukaryota; kingdom Metazoa; phylum Arthropoda; class Insecta; order Hemiptera; family Cicadidae; genus Magicicada; species Magicicada septendecula. The sequence goes on from CM068375.1 coordinate 13,958,735, forward strand.
ATAATCAGTAGTTAGTTGATTTCTAAAATTATAGGTGCCGGAACGCATCAAATCAAACATTGTACAGACACAAATATTCTTATATTTTATATTAGCGTGTAAGTTTACATCAAGTTATTACAAAGTGGGTCTATATTCTTAAAGCCTTACAAAATATGTAACGTACGTACAAAAATTGTATCTAAAAAGATAATAAAGTTTACTGATATTTCTCTAAAGAGCTTCATCATCAGATTAGCCGCACGACAATCGTAAACATGTCACTGATAATGGCGTCATCCCGGAGCCTCAATCAAATTCTAAGTGATGGTTTCGGTGGTTCGGACATTTTAAAAAGTTTCCATAGTTTCATCATCCTGTCGTCATATTGTTTGTTTCTTGACCATTCCTTACTCTTCGTGTCCAATGCTGAATGACGGTCAGAAATCAGCCATGAATCCACGCACTTTGATGGATCAATCAAGCGGAAAGGAGGTGCACTAATTTTCACAAATAAGAGGAGGCTGGATACAGTCTTTGTCTTTAGAGTTGCTCTTAAAGATATAATTATTAGACTAATTTGCGAAAAACCCCTCTCACATTCACTTGAAGATATTGCTATTGATTCAATAGCTTATTTCAAGGTAGAAAGACTTACCGTAAAAACTGCTTCCACATGTGGAAAGATTTCGTGTCGTCGCCGCTAAGTGCGAATGTCATTTGTTGAAGTCTTTTAAAGTATGTTCTACTTACAAGAGAATTTTAGGTAGAACGTATTTAAAAAAATTAACTATAGTAGTTAAGATAATGATTAGTGCTGGTGTTTGATTTTGACGAATTTTTAGTTTCGTAGTGGGGCTGATGTGGAGCACAATTTAAAAAGTAGTAGTAGTAAATAGTTATAATAATTAGGTTTTTCTTTTCATATATTTTTTCGGTAATTAATTTTTGGATCCAAGAGGTTTCGAAAGCCCGTTCCGCCACGTTCCCCCTGAAATCAAGCCCTGATTATAATTATATAATATATTATATATTTATAATTTTTACATTATGTATTATATCATAATTAATCTACACAGTACAATAATTCAATTTTTACGAATTATAAAACAGCGAAGTTACTAAATCGAATTTTGAAACAATGTAAACAGCGTTCAAAGTAAACAATGATACAAAATTATACTCTTTTGACATTTCAAACGATACTATAAATATTACAATAAAAATCGGTGTCACTGAATTTAAATTGTTTTTATGAATTAAATAACTGGAAAGTAGTGTAAATGTAATGAACTAATAATGAAATTATTTTCAAGAAAATGGTTTCAAAAGTATTGAGTTCGATCTTTCAGCATGTAAGTACATTTTCTTTTATCATAAATAAAATTGTTTTTTATATTTACGTTATTCTTGTACGTTATTTATCTGTATTTACAGATAAATATATACATATAAAAATACAGGTGCAGAATACAGATATATAGGCCTACAAAATAAACGTAAAAATATTTTTTAAGCTTTCGCTGGTATAAAACAAGCGAATTTCGACTGTATTTACCAGTTGTTTATACATTTTGTAAACTACCGAGTTAATAAAAGTGTTTATAAAAGAAGACAACACTGGAATTGAAAAGTGTTTTTTTGGGCTTTAATAGGAAAAAACATTTTTATGCCTCCACGAGATAAAGTATTAAGATGATGAGAAAAATACTCATAAAGTGATGATATAATAAGTAAAGGTCTAAATTAAAAGTAGGATTTGGCATACGGATGGAATCTATCTTCTATGTTTTCTAACAATTGTATAGACGATATACTTGCCAGATGGAAACAAAACAGTTTACGACAAGGTGTCATTAGGACCAAGAATGAGTTTGAATGTACTGATATTTGCATGTAACATTCTTATAACTGGGGGATTCAGAGCATAGATTACAATTATCACCTCGTAAACTACGTAAATCGAATCGCTCCACAATATAACTTAAAAATCTCCACTGGTGAAACCAAGCTTATGGCACTCCAGGGCACCTGTCCTGTATAAAGAAAGATTTCAGTTAATGACATTGAAAAGTATCTAATTTTAATTATTTGGGCAGCGATGTTACCTACGACATTCCCAGGGATTTCAGTAACACACTATAGTGAGAACTTTGAGAGTGAGTGCTTTAAAGGCAAAACATTACATGAACACAACTGATGCAGTAAACGGCACAGCTCTTCCAGTGTTAATATATGGGAGCAAATTCTGTGTATTGGCTAAGAAAAACGTCGGTCGCACACAAAATATGGAAATAAAATTCCTTATATCTACGAAAGTGTGAGCGAGAATAGATAGTATGAGCCGTGAAATAATCAAAAATTTGTTTAGTCTTCGTTGGAAAAATAAATGAACAGAGAGAAAATGAAGAAGACACAGAATATGGAGAACAACACCGAATACCCACAATGGTCTACCGCTATAAGCGAATACGGAGAAGATCTGTGGGTGAATCTAGGAAGCAATGGAAGTAAGGAAGACGAAGCAGTCTACGCGACCTACATTCCATAAAGAAGAAGAAGAAGAAGAAGATTACATTAAACTAGTTCAGCAAGGACGTGAAAATACTCTTTTTCACTTTCGTGAAAATACCGAAAGTAACACTTCCATGGTTAATACGGACGAGGCTCAAGATTTCTTGACATCCCTATCCCCCGAGTTTTAAAGGCGGAAGCACTAACAGTATTATTCAGTCTACGGTTTACGGTCAAGTGGCAAAGGAAGGGAAAGCTCATGATTATTTACCATAAAGTGCTCTTATCGCTTATGTAAGGAAAGAACTATTATAACTACCGCACACCAGGTATACCAACACCAGGAACAATAAGGACACATATGGTGTAGTAGTACATTTTATGATTGATAACTCTGCAGTTGACACGTTGCTATTTGCTGATGGCCAGACTATCCTGTCGAACTTAAAAAACAGCTTACAGATGGTTGTACACTCATTGGATCGAATCTGCAAGGATTTCGGATTATAATTCTTCACATCGAAGACCAAGGTGATGACATTTCGTGGAGTTGATCTCATACGAGCAAAAAATTGTTCTAGATGGTACTATTCTAGAGCAGGTCAGTAATTTTGAACACCCGGGCTGTAATGTGTTTTACATTACAAACAATGATGTGGTGAAGAAGTTGCACACGTTCAACCGTGTATGTGGGACTGTCAGGAGAACCCTAAAATCAACGAGTAAAGAAACAGCCCTGAAGTTCTACAAGGTGATGGCCTTCTCCACACTTCTCTATGGATCTGAGAATTTTACTTCAACGAAATAACAGGTTAGTGGTATTCAAGCGGCCGAAATGAGATTTCTCGGTACGCGGCAGGGTATACTCTTCAAGATCGTAAAAGAAATATCGATGTACGGCAGGAACTGAATATGATGAGTATAGCTCAGTGTCGGCTAAAATCGTTGGGCCATCTTAACCGAATGGATATCTGCCGCGTCCCCAAACAACTACTGGAAAGCCGAAGGGACAGAAAGGTGTGGGGCGTTGGCGTTACCAGCTCTAGTCTGTCTTCTTCGGACCGGAACGAACCATTTTTGGTCTGATCCTTACTGAAAGTGGTGGTGATGATGGTTTAAAAGTACAGACAGGGGCGGATTTACGCACAGGCAGACTAGGCACTTGCCTGGGGCGGCAAATTTTGGGGAGCGGTAAAATTTGAGTTAAGAAATTATATTTTTAGATTCAAACAAATTTACAAGTATAAAAGCCAGTTGAATTAATGACACACGAATATAAAAATTATCTTCACTTAATTTGTAACTATAACGCAGTTATCGTTTTTCACCCAAAAGTAATACGGGCGAATGTTTATGTTTTCAACCGTTGAAATGTTTGGCGTTGATCATCCGAGAGATTTTAGACGTTGGCAATCCAGATCAAAGTGAGAAATGTAGATCTGTCAATGTAATACCGAACTGTAGGTTGGTTCCAGAAACCGAGGCAAGCTAATATCTAAGGAATCGAGACATTCTAGTGATACCGACAATAACTGTGATAGCAGTGAAGGTGAAGATACTGTTCACACAGTTCAGCCAGAGAGGTCCGTTGTGGAGGAACCTTCATTTTTGAAGAACGAAGGCCAGTTCACGTCAAAAATCATGATGAAATGTCATCAAATCAGGTAGGGAAGGTCTTAGATTCTGATCCTATTAATTGGCAAATGAACGAAACCACACGCGATTATGTAGCAAAGTTTGGATTTAAACAGAACACTAGTGCGGACTGTAAAACCAAAGAGGGAATATAATGATGCCCCCCCCCCCCCAACAGAGATTTGTGGGAGGGGGCAAATTTATACCGCCTACGGGCGGCAAAATGTTAAATCCGCCTCTGAGTACAGATGAGAAGCAATGATGTTTACAAGCCTCTATATGTTGTTTAATTGTGGTAATGGACACAACTAATTTGGTAGACTTCGATACGGCTGTAGAGGAATATTTAATACTAATTAATATTTCATATAACGTTGAATTGTGTATTTATTACATTACGATGATAGATTAAATACAGTTGTATGAAAAACAGTAGTTCTGGCTGCAGTTCCGTTCACGATTTTTCTCAACTACAACAATGCAAACACTATACGAGTTAATTAAACCTGCCGGGGCTGATGATTAAATTTAATGTTTCCACCACCACCCCCACCTGGCGCCACACGTTGCACATCACTGCAGCCGTCCAGGTTTCAAAAATATCATCCACTGTTTACCTGAAATACTGCACTGAATAAATTGTACGCAGAAATTGTGGAAGGTTTTCCGGCATACTACTGAGAATTTCAACATCACTTTTGTGAATCTCACAGAGCTGGTTCTAAGAAATGGATTAATTTATTCTCCTGAATTTCCAGTAATTCTTGTTTTATATTATACGAGTTTCCTGTAACAATTAATTTAAAAAAATACAATTTTACCGAAATATTTTGTGTAGACTGAAGTTGTTCATTCTCAATAGAAGGTTGATGGTGACAAACTCTAAGGAACAATTTTTTTACGATTTTATAAAAGTAAATGAAACTAAGTATCTTTTATGTAGCATCTAGACACGTTTCGAAGAAACTCTTTTAGATGGATTCGAGGAACAGTATGGGATTGAAGAAAGTTCACGCATCCCCACAACAAGAAAGAGTCGTGAGACCCAAAGACAGCAATAAGAACTAAGTTATAACAATATTTAGCCAAAAATATAAAAACACGTAACAGGTGGAATATAATAAAAACTGACAGCGGTAGAGATAAAGAAAAGTGTAAAATTAAGAAAAGCGTTCATGGGTAACCAAGATGGAAGTATGCTGTGTGATTGACAGGTAGAAACTTGACGCTAGAAATTGAACGGTGGCTTAGAGATGCGCAGTGGACAAAGACCTCGTTGCAAAGCTAACAAATGTTCATTCACTTCGCACACGCGCACAACAGTCTTGTACAGTGTTTCATAGTGTAAACATCGGCTGCGACAAGACTGGCGAGAACAATGGAAGCATGTGTGTGGCAAAGGGGGAGGTAATATGGAAGTGAGAGAGTCAACTGTTATCGTGTCGTCTCCCCTCACTTCTCTCTAGATAACTATACAGTATACAGTACTTGTTACTGGGGGTAATTCATGCACTGAGTCGGCGCAGCTCACTGTTCACGAACGACTGTCGGGTTCTTAGTAGTTTTGGTTGTGAAGGAGTACAAAGAGTCTTACAAGTTTGAATGACTGAGAGAAATGAGGCAGAGGCAGCAGTGGACTCAAAATAGTGAAAGTAGTAGTAGTAGTAGTAGTAGTAGTAGTAGTAGTAGTAGTAGTAGTAGCAGCAGCAGCAGTAGTAGTAGTAGCAGCAGCAGCAGCAGCAGCAGTAGTAGTAGTAGTAGTAGTAGTAGTAGTAGTAGTAGTAGTAGTAGTTTAATTCGGAGCTGTTCCGATCAACTCGCCGAAAAAGGCTGGCCCAGTTACTGTGAATGAAAAAACCAGCTGGATAGCAGATATGAGCTCTCATAGAGGATACAGTATACTGTTCCTCGCTATGTATTTAACGGTACATTTTGATCTCTTCATAATGTAGCGCAATAATAAAGAGGGTGGCCGATAGATAACCCATCACCTTGCTTAACTCCCTAATTAAATTCAAATAATTTACTCAACATATTCTAACACTCAATTTTGGCGTTTGTGAATCTCCCGGCCATCTTCGTTAGCTTCATGAGTTTCAAATGAATTCCCGTATCCTCATAAAGTTTTACCCTTCGCACATTATCAAATGCCTGTCTAAAGCCCACAAACAGTGTATGAAGATCTGCATCATCATACTCATAGCACTTTTCTATAATCCGCCTAATAATAAACAGCTTATCAGAAGTAGGCTACCTCGGAGCATAAAATGTATACCTCTAAAAATACAAATATATAAGACCAGATGTTATTTATGGAGGCGACACACGGACATAAACCAAAAAGGACAAGCAACACAAGAAGGTTTGTAAGAAAGATCGTAAGACGCGTTTATGGCCTTTTGAAAGAAGATGACGAATGGAGAATAAGAAGTAACCAAGAGATAGATGAGCTATTGAATCATGAGGACATTGTAAGATATATAAAGGGTCAACGAATGCAATGGCTAGACCATAGAGCGAATGGATGATTAGCGTATGCCAAACAAAATCTTGAAGGCGTAAGTCTATAAAACCAGAAGAGGGGCCCGACTTAGACCTAGTCTAGTGGACTACTTAGCCGCATATACACAATCTGTATCCGCCCGATCGTTGCGTACGCTCATCCCATACTTCTGCCCGCCGACCCTGCCCGCCTCAAACCCTACCGAATCACTGAACGGCGAGCTCTACGACTGATATACCGCAGACCTCCCATTACCTACACCTCCAGCAACCCTCTGTATGCACTAAATACACTTTTCCCTAAACTCTATTCCATCCTGCATACGCTCTATATTGGAAATATTCAAAAACCGCTACACAACGCACTTCCCTACAATCCGTAGCAACCTCCAACAGAACTACCCGCAATACCCGCAGACCTTCCTTCCTCACAAACCATCTCCTTACCGTAGCCGATGGACCTCCTTCCAGAGCTTTGGCGACCTGCGCTACACTGCCCTTTCTTGGCCGCCCTGAAAAATAAAATAAAGTAAACAATAATTAATGGGACTTCCGTTAGCCACTTCCTTCGCCAAGGCCTATATGGCTACAAACTACATCTACACACAAATATACACACACGGATTACTCTACATTCAATGTGCCTCCACTTCCCTCGCTTCCGGCCCGCGCTGGCGTGCGTCTCCCCACATCCTTCCATCTAACTGAAGGGGGCTTGCCCCAGAAAAGCCCGAGGCTCGTCCTTCCCGGGCAAGTCTGAAACAATACGAAAAAAAGATCTAATATAATATGGTTGGATGATGTGTTAGCAGATCTCAGAAGAATGGATGTGAGGGGTTACACTGAGGTGGCAATGGATAGAAGACTTTGGAGAACATTGGTGTTTGAAGCCGGGGCTCAAGTTAGGCCGTAACTCAGAAGAAGAAGAAGAAGAAGAGGAAGAGGAAGAGGAAGAGGAAGAGGAAGAGGAAGAGGAAGAGGAAGACGAAGACGAAGACGAAGACGAAGACGAAGACGAAGACGAAGACGAAGACGAAGAAGAAGAAGAAGAAGAAGAAGAAGAAGAAGAAGAAGAAGAAGAAGAAGTTTTCATTATCACCGTTCCCTTCCGTAAGGATAAAACCAAAAATAGTTTGTTCCGGTCCCAAGCATATGACTAGAGCTGATCACTGTAACGTTTCTTCAGACGCACCACACCTCTCCGTCCTTTCGGCTTATAATTTGAGTACCTACGGTCGGCAACGTTTGATCCGTCCGGTTACACCTTACTTGCGACAGTGCGACGGTTTAGTAACTATTATGCCCCCTATATATGTTACTAACATATCGCAGAGTAAGACGGTGGTGTGGCTACCACCTTCAGGCTTAACATCCAAACCGATATTCTATCTGAGTTGCCTCCCATAATCTGACTGTCTTGCCAGACTAAAGAGACCAGTTTTCCCTGTATGCACCATTACAACCAGTTGGATTCATGCCTGTAATATTCCAAAAATAAGCCGGTCCAAGATCGTTTCTCTTACGCATTAACTTGGTACTGGTGGCTAATGTTGCCCTCCAAAAGGAATATTCATACCTTTCGCTCTAGATCCGTACTGCTCTGCATCAAGATCACCTCTTGTAGGATGTGGCACTTCACCACGGAGTACGGTCTTAGTTCGAGAGAAGCTAACATCGTTTCATCCAACCCTGAGAATTTTAGACGACCCGTACCCAGTCAACCCGGTACAGGGGTCCTAGCTCTTCAAATTCTCTCACTCCCTTCTTCCAGTTTTATATATTCAAAAAGTTCGCCCCAGTGCTTTTGTTCTGATTCCAACAGCGCCACTCCGAGAAAATGTCTGTAAACTCTAAACTCTTACTGTAGTGTTCCGTCTTGCCTGGCAACTTGTCCTTGACGATGTTAATATTTTTAGTTTCTTCGCCTTCACAGGCCACGTCAAATCGCAAAGGCAATAATATGCCCTATTGTATCTAAAATCAGGGAGAATTCTTATTCCAGACTAAACTAGTTCCCCGTACCCATTTTACCATCGGAGTGCTTTCAGTTCAAGTATCCGTTCAGTTATATTCTTTCCCAACACTTGTTTCGTGTCTTTCTCACTGTGACTTAGACTAGTGTTTAATCATGCACATACTAAAGTTTAAAGAGCGCTTACGCTTATTATTTCAGTTCCGCCAGTTCTCATCATCTAAATTTTGCACCGACATCCTGTCTCTCACCCCATCCTTCGACGTTATTCACAGCCGACCACTTTACTTCTATCGTGCAGGAACACCAATCTCCTTCATTCAAACTCACGGACCATACAACTTTAATCTTTACATATAAGTCGTGTTGGTAATACTTGCGGGTCCTAACCGAATATTTTTAAGTGAGCCCTTAAAATTTGGAATGGAGAAGCGGACAGTAAATCAGTATAAGTCAGTATTGACGTTAATATAGGGTATTTAACGAATCAACAAAGAAAGTAAAAACATGAGAAATGTATTAAACGTGAGACGTGTGTTGGGGAGAATCCTAGGCCACTGACGTCACGATCAGCTGACCGGGGGGAGGTGACGTCACGATCAGCAGTTTGTGACGTCACTGTTTCAGTGACGACACTTGCTGTTGCAGTGACGTCATGAGCATCTGTTCGTGAGGTCGTTGATCCGGTCAGCTTATCGCCACGTGTCTTCGTTTCCTAGGATTCTCCCCATGTTGTACGCGGGGGGCGCGGGAGGGGCTACTGTTGGCGTGTATGTGTATGCTGGTGGTCGGTCGGTGCCGAGTTCGGGCTCGGGCTCGGGCTCGGGCTCGCGACTGTCGACACAAGACTGAACGGTATAGCTAACGAGCCTCGTTACATAGACGGACAATCCCCTCTTGTTCTATTATTGAGTGTAACTACTGCACAACATCCTGGCAACACGTATTGCACCACACTGTTTCACGGTGATTTGATGGAACAGTTCTATCAATTGAATTGCGTCATACTGTGTCACAGTGATATGATGCAATAGTTGTAACAATACTTTTCCTGTAACCGGTCCAGTATTGTGAAATACACTCACATAAATTTTTGTAGTGAATCTTATAACGAGATGCATACATATCGTTGTGTCAATTACGTATAATTAAAACAACGGTATGTACTCTCATCATTTCCAAGCGACCCACGAGGTGAGACAAGATACGCTTCGCTTTTTTTTACGTGGTTTCCCCATTTCACGATCAAACAAAACAGGGCTACTCCAGCGTTACCTAACACCTGACACGCTAAGCGCTCAGAGCTGTTAACGTGTACAGTGTTAGGTAAAAAATCAAACGTACACTACACAATGCTGACTAAAGCTATTTTTTTTTATAAATTTTTTGTTTTTTGTTAATTTTCTTTGTTTTTTTATTTTTTGTTTCACTTAAACTAATAGATCGGTATACGGTTGGAATATCGAGAAGCGTCGTTTTCACGGATCACACACACACACACACACACACACAAAGATTCTGTTAAATCGAGGCGAGTTTACAAGTGTTTCCACCGTGCCAGTGACTCGTTTCAGAAAACTCGACTACGTTTATGAGTGTCTCTACCGCGGCAGTGACGTGGCCGGTTACAATCGTTCATCTCTCGATATCTCACGACAACGCACCTCGATATCCTGCCTGATACACAACTACTATAACTAGTTATAGTACTTAACTATATACTTAATATATACTTAACTACTGTACACATACTTATAATAAGCGACATCGCATTGTGTAGTGTACAGTCATACAGCGCGCGCGCGCGCGCGCGTTAATCGCTTCCTATCTATATATATCTTCTTCCTCCTCCTCCTCCGCCTCTAACGCTCTACACGCGTACCGAATCACGCTTTCATGGTTTGCGGTCCGTATCACGCTAGCCCGTTGGACCGTCGCACGTCCCTTTTCCATCTCGCGAATTCTGTAATGACCGTTGGCTAGCGTTCTCTGCCCGTCGTCCAAGACGTATCTCTTGTCGTCGTACGGTGACAAAGAGAGTTTCACTATCTGGCGCGTGTATAGTCGATGGTCATCATGCGCGGACGTGTACGTTTGTCGGTTAGTCGACGTCGGTGACAGCAAATATCAACAATTATTTTTCTTAATTATACTTTTTACAGGCTTACCACCTATTGACATTGATTCACGTTACATTTTTATATTTTTGTATATATATTACTTTTATAATGTGTAAAATTATTTATTACATTTTTATATTTTTCATCTTTTTAATTATAAATGGTTGGTAATCCGTTTTACTAACTTTTAACGGGGTAAATTTTGTGTTCGAATGCGCACGTGTACAGAAACAGAATTTTACGTTCCAGTACTGACTTCTTTAGACGTTTCGGTGTTTTTTAGCTTTGCATTTCTTACAGCTGGAATCATTTACTTTGTTTATAGTTATATGAAACTAACTTTTGTGGGGAGATTACTGGTTCAGCAGTCTTAACGGTATACGATTTTATTGATGGTCATTCGATGATGGTCGTCGGTACAATTCCCGACGATGCACATCTTACAATTTTTTGTATGCACGTTATTTTTCCCCTCCTCGTTCCTTCCACTACTACCCACCGTTTATACGAATAACATGGTGTTGGCAGGGGTCAGTGTTTCGTTAACCGCGGTCGGAGCAACATCTCTCGCTGACTTTCGTGGACGGGTTTGTTTTTTTGGAACTGTTGCTGTTTATTGCTTACCTATTTACGCGTTGTCGTGCAATACTATCGATGTTTCTGAGTAGGTAGGTCTTTTGGTATGACATAATACGCGTTTTGTGATCTCCAATTGTTGTTTATTGCTTAATTATTTTTATTATTTATTTGTTAATGACTTAAATGGTGCTACCTGGTTTGTTTATGTTACATAAAGTATTGGTTGTTTTAAATTATTTTGGGCTCATTCGATACTGGGGTTGTACAATTCCCGACAATGCACTTCTTACAGTTTTCTATTTGTACGAATGTTTTTTTCTTTTTGGTATGCACGTTATTTTCCCCCTCCTCGTTCGTTTTCCGGCTACCCACCATTTATACGAGTGACACGGCGTCGACAGGGTCAGTGTTTCGTTGACCGCGGTCGGAGCAACATCTCTCGATGACTTTCGGGGACGGGTTTAATTTTTTTTTTATTGGATATGTTGCTGTTTATTGCTTAATAAGTTACGCGTTGTTGTGCAATCAACTTGTGAGAACTGTTGCATCGTATCACCACTGCGGTGGTGGTGGTGGTGGTGGTGGTGGTGGTGGTGGTGGTGGTGGTGGTGGTGGTGGTGGTGGTGGTGGTGGTGGTGGTGGTGAAGCGTTATGGCGCAATTCTATTAGTGTTGACAGGATGTTGTGTAATTACATGCGCAATAGTAGAACAAGAGGGGATTGTCCACCTATATAAACAAGACTCGTTAGCTATACCGTTCAGTCTTGTGTCAACAGTCGCGAGCGACGCTTCGTCCAGACCAGAGCCCAAGCGGGGGCCCGAACCCGGCATCGACCGACCACCAGCATACATATACACACCAACAGTACCCCCTCACGACCCCCTCCCCCTCGGTACAACACGGGGGGAATACTGAAACACGAAGACACGTGTCGATCAACTGACCAAGTCAATGACCTCACGATCAGCTGCTCATTACGTCATCAACAGCACCGACCGACCGACCACCAGCATACACATACACGCCAACAGTACCCCCCTCCCCTCACCCCGCGTAGAACATGGGGAGAATCCTAGGCAACGAAGACACGTGGCAATCAATTGACCGGATCAACGACCTCACGATCAGATGCTCATGACGTCACTGAAACAACCAGTGACGTCACAAACAGCTGATCGTGACGTCACCACCCCCTCGGTCAGCTGATCGTGACTTCAGTGGCCTAGGATTCTCCCCAACACACTACTAATGTGTACACAATATAAAAATACTATGTGTACATACAAAGTATGCGTACCTGTCCTACTTTTACAGTATTAGATTTTTCAGTAACATCAGAAAACTCAAGTTTTCAACCAACTTCACTTTCAGTCGATAAGATCGTAGGCGAAGACAGATTCCCTTGGGAAACGGTTAACCGAAGGTAAGGTTTGATCAACTTTAACTACGAAGATGACTGTTCTACACCTGCAGCAGACACTGGTACGTCAAAAGAATTCTTAAAATCACATAGGTGTTTGAATAAAAATTTGTTGTATTGTTGTAAATCATATTTTCCACTGTTCTACCAATTCCTAAGTCTTTTCAGTTCAGTTCTGACAAATATCTTCAGTTCTTGTCAGAGCTCGGACGCAACTAGGCCTATGTCGAGTTACACACTCGACTTGTACAGTGAGTACCTTTTAAAGATGGTTGCATCTGTGTCCTTCTCCGGATTTATCCTTCAGCGCTTTAATGTCATAAAGAAAACTAAAGTTTCTTAGTAATTTGAAGAAATTGAGGGGACCCTGTAAATGATACCTCGTTCGTCTCTACAGAAGGGCCGCCTCTGTCTGCTACAGTATTTTCCACAGTGCTCTGTACTTTCCGATCTTCACATCGGTTCTAACTGCGCCCTCGAAAATATACGGTTCAATTTACTTGTCACATCTCATCCTTGCCTGATATTACTTTCAATATCGACTTTACGAGAGACGTCTTTTGTGATAATCACTCCGAGATGTCGGAAGGCGTCAACACTCTTCACAACTCCACCGGCCAAAAATAAGTTCTGTTCACATCCCCAACAACCGCATATTCCGTTTCCGTATGTTTACTGTTACCCTACCATTCAGGTTCTCCACTCGGCATATGATTATTGTATACTTTTCTTTCAGTTTAATGAGCAGAATCTTGTCCCAAAGTTTGGCACCATCTCTAAAGAACACTCTTTTTTTAAGTTTGTTCGAGTTTGTTTGTTTAAGTTTGGTGTAGTTTGGTCAATAGATCTTTTTTTAACTGTATGAAAACCAATTTCTGTGTTTCTACGTGTTTTCCAAAGGAAAACATTTATATACCCTGCAGTACTCACAACATACACGCTATATAACATAACATAATAATAATAATCATCATCATCACCATTTTCTTAACGGTTTTAGGGTTTAGCGGACTGTTCCTATTCCACAGTCCAACTTTTCTTAGGTCTACCAACTTTTCTTCTGCCTCTAGGATTGTAATCTTTCGTAATCTTTCGTAATCTTTCGTCTTCGGTATTCTACTTTCTTCCACTCTATTGATGTGTTCATTCCATTGTCTTCTGTATCCTTTAATCTTTTCATTAAATGCGAAAATATCTAAATCACTTCTTATGTCTTCATTTCGTATATAATCTCGTCTATTACACCTTTCAACTGATCTCAGAAATTTCATTTCTGCTGTTTGTATCTTCTGTACATCTTTTTTCTATATGACTCAAGTTTCAGAAACATACAGTAGTGAAGGTATTGCCATTGTTTTATAAAATTTTATTTGGGTTTCTTTTCTATATTTATTTCTCAACGTTTTCCAAATCGTTCCACACAGTGAAATTCGTCACTTTATTTTCTATATCTCTATCTTGATCATAAGTAATGTCACGTCCAAGATAGTTGAAATGACTTACTTGTTCTATGCATGTGTTGTCTATGCATATTTTGGTCCGAATCGGATCATCTCCTATAAAGGCCATTACTTCTGTCTTCGATTAAAATATGTTACAGTTATATTCTTTTCCTATTTTATGGAAGATGTATATTGCTCGCTGGAGATCGTCTTCTGAAGTGGCGAATATAGCTTGGTCATCCGCGAAGAGAATGGTTTTCAAGCTTTTATTTCGGTGGATTTTAAAACCGTCAGGGGATCATCATTTTTAATTTTTTGAGGGGATCGTCTGGATAAAGGTTAAAAAGTAATGGTGACAGACAACAACCTTGTCTTACGCCTTGGTTTGTTTCAATCACACAATAATTACGATACGTTTTGTCGAATGCATTTCATACTGCACTGTATAAATAACGTAGGTCGTACAGTGTATCCGAACAGAATTATATCTGAATACCTATTCATTAAAAAAATTGTAAACATTGAAAACACATTTTATACTTGCATGTCAGATGGCGTTTATTATTTTCGTATTACGATTGAAATTACAGCAACGTCTAGACTTGGCAAAAGTTTTGATATATCTCTGTATCGAAATCAAATAAACATTTTAATGGCGAACGGATCAGTTTACGCGTGGGTTTACCGTATCTCTTGTTACAATCACACCGCCTTGTTACCGTTTTTCACTCAACCGCAAATAAATCACGCTTAATTGAGACAACCTTTTCATTCAACAATAGGAAGCTCGAGACATTTATTCTGCATGTATTGTGTCAAGGTTGTTTGAAGGTCGTACACCGCGCGCAAACATGCAGCCATGAATTAAAACTTCAATAAACACAGCAGCCTTACGCCTCCTGCGGCTAATTGTGATTAAGTTATTTTTAATTTCGTTCGTCTGTAATTGTTTTACGATATTCTTTTCATTTCTTGCAGATTTCATTATTTACTCGCTCGTTTTTTCTGTAACTGTTATATACATTTAATTACGAAAAACAAAACTGTCTACAACTTTTTCAACAATAAAAATGAGATTGACGTGTATTAATTGTCTAGGGAATGAATATATTTATTACTCTGTCTCTGTCTCTGTCTCTGTCTCTGTCTCTGTCTGTTTATCTGTCTATCTGTCTGTCTGTCTCTCTGTCTCTCTCTCTCTCTCTCTCTCTCTCTCTCTCTCTCTCTCTCTCTCTCTCTCTCTCTCTCTCTCTCTCTCTCTATCCAAATCTCTAATATCCCGGGACGTAGAATCGTGTCACATAGCGCCGCTTTCCTTTCTAAAAAGTGTCTATTACAAAATAAATTAAAATAATTCAACAATGGTTTATGGTTTATGGTTCATTTATACAGAAAGAAAGAAGACATACGAATCAAAGCGTAAGCCTACATATGGTTTGGCTGGACGAGCGAGAAATAGCACCAAGCCCAGTGCATGCGTAATTTGTAGTAATGAAGCGACTGCTGTCTGCGCTGGCATCCTCACCGTGAGTTCTGTTATGCTCTACTCTTGTTTCCATTTTTAGTACTGTCATTTAATCTTTGAAATTTCACAAATTAAGCAGGTTGAAAATTTGTGAGTATTATGTCGATGGAAGAAGAATCGAATGTATAAGGTTTGCAGATGACATGGCTGTTTTAGCGGAAAAGGAAGAGACAATGAATGAAATGATAAAAGATTTGAATTTAGTATACGAGGAATATGGAATGAGGATTAATAAGGAAAAACTAAGTGTATGGTGATTAGCAGAAGAGGAGGCAAATATAAATACAGGGCAAGACAAAATACCACAGTTGGAGTTGTTTAAATAGCTTGGAAGCTTGATAAGTGAAGATATGTCCTGCACTCGTGAAATTAGAGCAAGAATTGCTATAGCGAAAGAGGCATTTAATGGGAAGAAGAGACTGCTGTGCGGCAAAATTAATAAGAATTTAAGAAAAAAGCTGGTCAAATGTTATGTGCGGAGCGTTGCTTTATATGGTGCAGAGACATGGACACTGAGGAAGGAGGATGAGAAAAGATTAGAACCATTTGAGATGTGGGTTTGGCGAGCAATGGAAAAAGTGAGGTGGGTTGATAAAATAAGGAAAGATGAAGTTTTAAGAAGAATAGCGGAAGAGAGAAGAATCCTGAAGGTAATAGAAAATAGGAAAATTAATTGGTTAGGTTGTTCTTTAAGAAGAGACTGCTTGCTTACAACTGTCAGGAGGCTGTCATAGAAGGAGAAAAAAGAAGAGGGCGTAGAAGAATGAAGTGAGTAGATAGTATTAAAATCAGAGGGTGTTACAAAGAAACGAAAAGACTGGCATGCGATGGGACAGCTTGTATCTTATATGATGAATACATGATGTATCTTAAAACCTTGCTGTCTCGGGTACAAGCATTTCAGTTTATATGACACTGTGAAGAAAGCCAATATTTTGTAACACCTGATCTCCATGTAATTCCAAGCATTCTTCCTTCAGGTTCCTAAAATGCTGGTTTGTTGATTCATATATTCCATATACGAATATATTTTCATATATCCCGGCATCCATCATCTGTCCTCACAGCCTGTGCTTTGAAGGCTCCTACTGTTCAGTTTTTATACTACTTTTCCGTGACAGTTTCTAACTACTCCTTTTTCTTGTTGTGCGTGCCCATTTCTATATTTCATTGCGCCGTCTTGTTTCGGACATTCTGGTTAAGTGGGCCAAACCATTTCATTTGTTTTACCTAGATGGATTCTGTGACATTTACGCCTGCTCCAGGTCACCTTCTTAGTCCATCGTTTCTAACCAATTTAAATCTCGCTACTACTTCACCTGCAGTACTCCATTTCAACCACTCTTAAGCTGCCCCTGTTTCTTTTTCATATACTCCAAACTTTTGATCCATATCTACCCATTATTACTTTGCACTTATATTATTAATCGTTTCATTCTCTTGAAAATTACCTGATCCGAAATAACAGGATGTAATCTGTTATTTACATCCCCTGGCGCATTTCTATATCTTCTTATCTAAGGGTGATCAAACTTTCATTTAATTGTAATAATGATAAAATTATATTAGTGTGGAAAGAAATTCCTCTCTTTCAATCGACAGTGGACTTCTCCTGTTCAAAGGGATACAGAATGATCCATTTCTTATAATTTTCTTTCCATCTTTCTTTATACATTTCTGCCTGTAGTGCAACCGATTGAATGTGTAATTCCTGTCTAACGGTTGCGATTCGTATTCTGTTTGCTGATGACTCTTTCTTCTTCATAAGAAATCTCGCAGCCTAAGTACTGAAAATGTGAGTCCTGTTCTAAATTAATATTGTTGATGTCAATTTTGGTTCTTACCAGAAAATACCATGGTTTTAGTTTTTGACAAAGATATTTTCATATAGTAAAAGGAACTCAGCTGGAGCACAGGAACACATGTCGTAAGCAACACACAGGTGGAATATACGGGCTAAATAAACGGCGTGTACTTATAAAACTAGCGGCCTCAGCTTTCATTAAAGTAAATAAACGTTAACTTAAACTAAGGAGAAGAAATTTTAAAATGAAATTCCCAAAAAATTTATAAACTAGCGAACGCTAAATTATTCTAACTGGCGTACTATTATCTATATATACATAATTCAAAGTCTGAAGATTTCTTTGTACTGAATACAAATCCACACCGTTACACCGATTGCCTCCAAATTTTGCTCAGGCAAACTTTGACACAAGGCGAAAAACACTGTCTAACTTGGAATTTGATATTCCGCCCCGTTCGCACGATTTAGGCCCTTTTAATTATGCGTTTTATTGACAGTCGATGTGTGACGCGTATAAAGATGTCAACAACACCGTGGAGACAAGAATTAATTACCATAGTAACAAGTAAATAAACAAATGCTATTTAGTGGCCTCTTTGATCGGTCCGTGAGACCACCTTCGCGCGTGTTAAAAACATAACTAAGACGCAGCAGGTTGCGTTTCGATGCGGGATACCTTGAAAACGCAGCATAGTTGACGACCGTGCGTATTCCACCTCTCAGGAAATCTCAATCCCTAACGACCCATGACAATAAACGACCAAGTAATAACGCGGTTAAAAACCTTTAAATAGAAACAAAGCCACGCAGAAACACAAAAATAAACCCAATTTGACGAATGATGATTTTAAAAAATTGTCTTTTAAAAAATTTCAATTACAATAAAGCGGGCGAAGTCGCGGGTGTAACAGCTAGTTTACTATAACACGTCTTTGAACTTCTACAGATTTAAAATTGAACCTTCTCTTAAATTGACATTATCTGTAGTGTAGTGAGGTGAGGTCTTCCAGTTATGTGCGTGAAAGTCGGGTTGGCAAATTGTCATAGTTAATGTGTCATCGCGAAACGCAGACCCCATGTTCACCGACACCCTCCCTTACTCGCATACTGTTCATCTTCCATTTCTAAGCTATTACTGTGTCTCCAGTCTCTAGTACTCTGCGTGTGCTGCTGCCTCTCGCATTTAGGCTTTATCTCTCCCTCCCTCTCTCTCTGTCAATGTCGTCTCCTCTGTGCGTTCACGTAATGACTGTACTAAACAGCCGCTTTATTTAGCCTCCCAACGTAGGTGAACGTAATGAAGAAAACGACGCCAGATAATACGTATTACAACTGATACAAAACGTAATTTATTTATTTTATTCTTTAAAATAATTAAAGACGATAAATAAAAAAACCGTTTCCGTACAGACAATCATATATTTTATTAAAATCGCTTACGCCGTATACAGCGTTAATAAATTAACGCCTCGATTGAATGCGAAGCCATAATTTCCGTTATTACATCAACTCTGTGTGACTAATGACCGACTGCTAGTCGTTTAATTGCCTCATGTCGTTTAAGGAAGAATTAGCAGACGTCTAGGGAATCCTATACGTTCCCGATTTTAATATCTCATCCTTGTTGTATTATTTCGGAGTGTAGCTTCTCTCTTCAAGGTTCCTGTTCATCGTAGAAATTCAGTCTCTCCAAATATCACCCGTTATTTTCAATTTCAGTGAGTAAGCCGATGGACCAGTTCCAACTCAAAATCTATAAGTTATTCAATACAATCCCACGTTGGCCTATTCAGGTATCGCTTTAACAAGGCGTGTAATTCACAGCGAGCTTTAAAAACCTTTTGTTTCCTAAAGCATTAACGTTAATATTGAATCCTTTATTGACTCTTTTTAAATTTCGACATTGATATTCGGGCTAACCAGGAATCACTAACAGCTCCCTATTTCAAACAATTGTCTTAGTAATTGTCCAGCTTTCGGTTCCATAAAGCCTTGGAGCAAGAAGTCTTCTATTTAATGTCCACAAAGTCTATTTACTCTGACTAACCTCGATGGCTTACTGCGTCAGCGATAGAGTCGCCACTATACCACTTTATATGAGTACCATCTCTTAAGTGATCAGCGTCATCTCTTAGATGTGCCCCTCCCCCATCATCAGAATAGTACTTCCTTTATACGCTTCCGCCTTTGTCAAATGAATCCTCACTCTTCTTTGCATTGTCTGTAATTCAATGACCTGCCATATCTAGGAGCTCTCTTGCGTTATTATCTGACGGCTAAAGTAACTAGATTAACCTAACTTCTTAAACAGTGCCCGTATCAAAATTTATCACATTTTCTCCTTCATATTGTTTCTACAGATTTCCACTGCGTATATCAGTCTTTTAAATCTGTCTATCGATATGGTCATGGGAATATCGTACATAAGTTCCGGTTACCGAATCTGTTTAGTTGTTTCCATGACAACAGTCAGTCTGCTTCTTTCCTTTCGTAATACAGTGTTCGGAACAAGCACTAAGCGTCGAACATAGATAAACAATCTCAAACAGAGTCAATTGAAAGGTCCGGTTAACAGTGAAATAGTAACGTAAAAATTGCAGGGAAAGGGATTGCAGTAGGCTACCTGGGACAGATTATTGAGGTTGTCTAATGTTGTAGGTATTCAGAGAAAAAGGGTAGGGAAGGAATATTGCAGAACCGCATCAAACTCGCCAGTCGACTGATGACTTAGAGAGAGAGAGAGAGAGAGAGAGAGAGAGAGAGAGAGAGAGAGAGAGAGAGAGAGAGAGAGAGAGAGAGAGAGAGAGAGAGAGAGAGAGAGACAGATAGACAGATAGACAGATAGACAGAGAATAGAGACAGACAGACAAGCGTCGATAGACGACTAACGCCGACACATATTTTACGACTGTAAACACGCTCTTGTTTGTTACAAGTATACAAATAGTTGATTTTTAGTCATCATCGCGGACTTTTCTAACGAAAGTGGTGACTAATGATGTGTTGAAAGGTGATTTTCATCTGTTAAAAACAACAACAACAACAACAACAACAACAACAACAACAACAACAACCATCATCACGTCAATACTATAAACAAACGCACGCAACTTAAACGAATGTGTGTCGTTTCCAAGTGCTGTCATGAGGGTAGCGCGAACAGCGATCTTGCCCACGTGAACTGTGGAATTAAATACCCAATAAATTAACTCAGTCGGAAATTTTATTAACATTTCTATCGCTTATATCAATAATTACAGTCATTCTCACTCCTATGTCAACAATTCTTTTACGTTGAAACGGTATCCCTTGCGCAAATACTAAAGTTACTAAGTTAATATGTTTATTACGCTATGATTGTAAGTAATGAACACTTTTATAACAATCGCTAACAGCGACATGCACTAGTCGCTGTAAAGTCACTCGCTAACTGAACCTATGGACTGCAGCTGTACTCTGTTATAAAGGTGTAACAACCAAGCTCACCTGAAGACTGGAAACTGGAAACTACCTGAAGACTGAAAACCACTAGACAATTCTCAGTTCGTGAAGAGAGTTTTCCGACGTACGCATTTTTGTTTGTACAATGTAATAAAGCTCGAACTTTTGCTGACGTCAACACACACATTCTTTAACTCTTGAGCCATCGTGCTTTTGAATCAACAACAAACTGACTGCTGATTGCTTGTGTGGTTTCATTGTATTAATTGTTTTATATATTAGGCGCGCGAGCGAGCGCGTGTGTATGTGTGTGTTAGCAATTGCATAAAATGTAATAAACGTATAACTTGGTGACCTTTACGACACCAAAAATAGACACAGAATACACGGTCATGAAACAATCCTGAAGCCAAAATCGATGTGTATATGATTAACAGGAGCCACACCAGACCAAAACACATAACATAGTCTATCACATGAACACCACTATATCTTTCCTGGACGCCACTATGCGGACACTGTCCCGGAAATTCTATCGCCCCACCGCCCGCTTCCAGGCCAACCACCTTATTAGCGTCCTCGGTCGCTACCAATCTGTGCCAGGTGGATCTTGAACCTTGCCTCGGCGAACACTCACCCTCAATTAAGTAATTAACTGACGACCCACGACAACCTCATCATCCAGCTCATCTGTGGTCCCTACGGCAGGGGCTCTATTTGAAGCTCGAGACGCAGCACGTGAACGGGCGACGGGCATGCCTTTCATCGCACACAGCCCCTCACCTCTCTAAAGGTCATACTTGTTAGGGAGCATCGGAAACAGTGAGCCCAGACGAGCCGACAACTGTCTGGGTGGTTACTGTCTGGGCATGAGTACGCTAGGTGAGCCGACGATCAAGGTGGACTCCGAGGTACTTTACTTCGAGAGTCCAGGGCAAGAATGTCCTGCCGATTCGAACTCGGCCTCGCGGTTCCTTCCGGCGCCTGGAGAATAGCTTTTGGTCCCGCTGACAACAACTTTCCAGTTGTCGGTCCAGCAGTGGACTGACTGTTACCGCCATCTCCGCTTTATATACAAAAGTAAACGACGACTCATTGAAGAATCCCTACGCCCCCGCCACCTGCGTTTAACTGATTCGCGTGAATACGTTTTTACTTTCGTGTTCCATAAGGAAATTGAAGTATGGTGATGACGAGAAAAATCGTGTTCGAAATAAGGGCTGATTCTGATTCTGATTGTACCATCCTCAAAACATGAAGAAAAGTCATTTTCCGAAAAGTGTGTGTGTGTCTGTGTGTGTCTGTGTGTATGTGTGTGTGTGCGTGTGTGTGTGTGTAATATTTACTATGGCGGACGATAACTGCCGCAAATTCAAACAGATTCAAATAATATTTTGTATATGTGCCTGCGTTGTAGAGTACTCAAGGCCTATTGATTTTGGTGAAGATCGGTTAAGGGGAAGGGGTAGTTTACCAGCAACGTTTTACGTTTTAACAAGAGTAACGTTACAATAACTGCCGCAAATTCGAACAGAATAAAATACGTTTTTGCGTATGTGCGTAAGTTGTAGAGTACGCAAGGGCTATTGATTTTAGTGAAGATCGGTTAAGGGGAAGGGGTAGTTTACCTGCAACATTTTATATTTTAACAAGAGTAAAGGACTTAATTTTGATAAATAAAGTATCCTGAAAACAAGGTCATAATAATCCACTGTACAAAGGTAGATGAAATGTCTATAAATGAAAAGGGTAGTTGAAGGGGGGGGTAATTTTCTATAAATGAAAATGATAGTTGGAGGGGGAGGGGATAATTTTTTATGTGCATTACGTTATCGGCAGCAAAGAAGTAGTTTGTTGTTAAAATTCCTTCCCGGGCTGTTTGGCCGTGGTCCAATGTTTTCTGCAAAAACACACGTTTCGTCAGTGCCATCGACTGCCTTTGTCAGAGAAAATCGAGTGCGATAACGTGAGGTGGTATACGTTAGTGACCACAGTACTGTGGTTAAGGCTGAAGAAAGAAGTAGTTTCTATGGAAATATTTCATTTCGAAAATGATTTTAAATATAAATCTTAGAACACGGAAGTCATGTATGGTTCTCCTTACCGAGTTTCTGAAAAGTGCTACTTTACGCATCGCAGTTTTAGTTATCGTGTTGCGCAATAGTAGCGGTTTTACTGAGGTATCTTTAGTCACCGTGACAATATGTTTTCACTGTCAAACCGTCGTTTGATCCTACTGTAAGTAAGTGTGTTGCTAAACTAAATTAATTTTAATTTAATTAGGCATTACAGGCAAGCAAGCAAGTTCAATGGAGGTGCAAGTGATGTTCTGTTTACGGTAAGTTGAAGAACACACAGAACGTAAGTTAAAGGGTGTAGTTTTTGGATTAACTGAGAAATGTGGCTCTACGAGAAGGTCTGATAATAAAGAGCGTTATGGATAACATGGTAATAACATGCAGAGAGAAGCTCATTGCCACGAATTCCGAAATCAGCGTTGGAATATAAGAATGCAGCCCATCTAAGAAACGTCGGAGGACCTTGAAAGTGATGGAAACACAGCTTTTGAAGGGAAACGTATTAACCCCTCATAATGTAGAAGAAGAAGGTTAGTTATATGTCAAGCTTATTTAAACTAGATACTATTACTAATGATAATGTGATGTGTTTATAATATTCACACACTTATTCTTTACTAATGGTACCTATAATCTCAATTTTCTATTGTATTGTATTTATTGTTCATAGCCTGAAGGTACCATACATACGATTTGCAATAAAATTTTTTATTACTCACATTATTAAAAACGATCGATTTCGGTCACAGACCATCGTCAGGTCATACACAGCACATTTGCGGTCACAATATATTAAAACATTCATTATTGACAAAAACGAATGTTCTCGGGAAACTTTGGACAACGACGTACGTGTCAAGTTCATTAATCAATGTCTACGAATTCGTTTTTGTAAATAGTGAATGTGTTAATATATTGTGACCGCAAATGTGCTGTGTATGACCTGACGATGGTCTGTGACCGAAATCGATCGTTTTTAATAATGTGCGTAATAAAAAATTGTATTGCAAACCGTATGTATGGTACCTTTACGCTATGAAAAATAAATACAATATAATAGAAAATAGATACTATTATTTTCACTGCTCACACAATTACACTTAAACACAAACACTTGGAAAAGAAATTAATTACACTGAAATATGAGAAGATAATCTGTGGAACTAACGGTTAAAATCAAGTTACAAACGAATCTGTGGAATTGAAATAATTTCTCCACCTCTCCTGTAAATATACACATTCGACGGCATTACAGTTTTCCTTGGATAATCCTTGATGAATAAAAACTGGAAGTTAATACAGTAATTATCCTAAATAAACCAATTAAATAATTACAGTGTCTGAGTCTTGATTTACATAAATTCCATACCATAATAATTAATCTCACTGATAGACCGGGCTGACGTTCATAAATTACACTGTGTAACAGAGGAACACGATCCCGAGAAAATTATTCCATTATTTAACTAGTTCAAACACGAACTTTTACCACAGTATAAAAAATGACTAATATAAGTGATTCATTTTTTGTCATTGAAACGCAATGACTTACTTGCACATTTATCTCATGCTTTACACTTTTCTCCACCACTTAAGCGTTAATTATCTATTGTGTATATTTACACTAGATTTGTGTAATAATTAACATCGATGTTGCTTTCATTTCACAGTGAGTGTACATATTATTTTTTTTTGAAGAGGACATTTGACTTAGTTTTTTATTTAAACATACATTTCACTGGTGCTGTAGCAGGTGTCGAATGTCGGTGAATCAGGTTTTCTTTGGCGTAATATTTCTATGATTTTCAGGCTTTTTTTTTTTTTTTTTTTTTTAGTGGGGCTTGCTCTGTGGATACATGCTCGATACACAAAGTCGCACATCCTCAAAACAACCCCAAACCACACACACAGACACACACGTCAGAGGTAGATATTATTTAAATAAACATGAACCTGGTTGGAAACATTATTTTCCGGCCTGTTGAGCCGTAGTCTACTGTTTGTGTGACAGACGTTTCGGAGGTCAACTTCAGTGTCGGAAACAATCGGCACGGTACCCGCCAGTTACTCCAGTGCTGAGATACAGACTAATACATACCCCAGCAAATAATCTTTCCAACTAGGTTGACGCCAGCTGTGAAAGCCTTGGGAATTCTAAACATGGACCTGTTTAAATTTTCTTCATGCACAGAGTGTTTCTGGCTCACATTCCCGTTTTTAATTTAGGAGTGTGACGTATTGAAAGCCTGATGTAAAATTTTAAGTCCAATTACAGTGACGAAGTCACATCACAGAACGTACACGTATAATGACGCATATCACTCTGTTTATTCGTGCCCAATGGATTAGGCCTACTAAGTATATTTGTTTTCTGAGTGTTTCTTCTTAAATTTTCTTACATTTTCTCCGAAATTTTTTTTCTGTCCCATCACGTTTATGAGAGTCACAACTTGGTCGTACTATCTTCTTCTTCTATCAGGAAACAGGCGGAACACCTGTTACGGTCCAAAGAAATATATACACTTCACCTACGCTTCCTAGGTCCTCCAATAGTTCGCTGTCCAACAGGCTTGTATTGTCAAACTTCCTTAGGAAACCTGCCATCTGGCATCGTACTCAGATGAGCAACCATCCATGTTCAATTCTTTACGAATGTCTTCAATGTAGAGTCTATCCATTCCTGTGCAGCCTTTTTTAACAGATCGCAAGAATCTCATCTCCGATGCCGAATACATCTACTTAGATGTTTTATTGCCGGAACCCGAGTTTCAGAACCATACAATAACACTCGCACAGCCGTTACCTTACAAAATTTTAGTTTAGTCTCTTTCCTTGTTTTTCTTGACAGCGCTCGACGAATTGTGCCACATATTGACTAAAACTTAGTCAACTTGTGATTAACACAGTAACACACATCATAAGTGACGTCACAACCAAGCTAGCGGAAATCTGATACTTGCTCTATACTCTTATTATCCAACACAATCTTAGACCGTAAGAGGCATTCGCCCATAAATGACACAGTTTTTGTTTTTTGAACAGAAATTTTCATGTTGTAATTTGAACAGACTTGCTGTACCTGAAACATTGATCTTTGGAGACCGCATTCCTTGCCTTCTATGATTACTTGGTCATTCGAACGTATTATCTTATTCTTGTATTTTCTTACAAAATAGACTTACCAAAGACCTTTTGTAAGATTAGTTTTATAAAAAACATTTGCTGAGGAATTGACAGCTGTTATGAAAGTTTGTATAATAAAATTTCTTTTATAAAATCTAATCCACTGACATTGTTTTTCTATAGAAGATTGTTGAAATTAACAAAGGAAACTGTGGACTCTAAGCAAAATAATTAGGCTTGCAGATGTACACTTGAAACTCTAAAAGGAGGAGCTTCTGAAACTCTTTCTTTTCTCTTCTGGTTAGCAACCCGCAGCAGCCTGCTTGGCAGCAACTCTCCACTTCTCCCTGTTGTCCTCCTTCCTTTTTAATTCAGGTATATATAAATCACAGTTCATGTCCTGCATAACCTGAGTCATAAATTTCAAACGTGCCCTTCCTTTACAATTATCCTCTCTATCTTTCCTTCTGTGACTCCTTTAGTTATGCTGTTGTGCCTTAATCCATGTACAATCAAGTGAGCTCATCTTCTTTTTAATTGATTTAGAAAACTTCTATTTTCTCCAGTTCTGCGAAAATACCTCTTCATTCTTCAGTTTCTCCACCAAACTTAGCCGAAGCATCCTTCTCTAACACCATGTCACAAAAGCGAGAAGTATCATCTTTTCTCTTGCGCCAATTGTTCAAGATTCACTGCCACACAACGCGACACTCCACACATAGGTTTGCAGAAGATATTTTCTCACCCGCAAGATGATCTTTGTAATGAATAGATTTTTCTTTTTATTGTAAGTACGTTTTGCCTAATCTATCCTCCTCACAATCTCTCTCCAGCTTTTTCCATGAAATCTAGAATTTGATATGCGCAGTAGTTATAATAATTCTATTTTGAATGATCACCACTTCTTTCACAGCACTTTAACGATTAATAATAATTTAATGCACTTTCACTTGTGAAAAAGTTGAATGCTATTGTTAAGGAGGTTTTCATTACCTTTTCCTTGACATTCCTGTTATAACGGAAAATTTGATCAATTGATAATTTTACTAAATAAGTATGCTGAAAGCAAAAAGAAGGATGTGTTTTAGAAAGCGGGGAGGCATTTGAGACGCCAGAACCATAGGCGGAAATAGTTGAAAGAAAATTACTTGTAAAAGGTCTGTAGAGTAAAGCAGTAAGTTAATAACGCCGGCGCTGGAGCTGACGAAAATAATGAATGTACTTTTATGTTAAGGCACGATTTGGGACACTACTGTCATAATATGTATTATGTGCTCAGATAGTAAGGGTGTTTGCCAAACGTTGTAAACTTAAGTGCATATAACAATAGCGGCCGTTAGACAAGAGAGAGCGTTGTGCGAGAAAGATGACGATAGACGCTAGTTTTTTCAGCACGTGGCACACGGAAAAACGTTGGGCGAATCAGAAAAAGCGTCATGTACTGCGCGGGAGGTTTTAGTTAAGCAGATTGGGTGAATTTGTATTTAGCGGTAGTTTGAACCTATAGGAACGTTTTGCTGTAGATCGTAAGTAAGAGAGACTCGAGGCAAGTATATATTGTGAACTTAGAGAGAAATAAAGGCAGTCTTCTTAATATCGCCGGAATTATACGAAGAGACTCGCGTACGTTGTTTTTGCGTCAATTATATATATTTTAACAAGTACGGTAAAGAATAAGTAATTTCTCAGAAGTAACAAAGTACGGGAACGCGATAATTATTAATACTAGAGTTATAAATAAAGTTTCAATAAATCGTAATAAGTCAAAGAGTGGATGATCGGAGTTATAAGAAATAATAATACATACGAAGTTCTATTAATTCAATACGTAGCGGTAAATCGCGGAAGAAGGCGGAGGAGTTCGAAAGAAAGTTACGACGGTATCAATTTGTCTAGCCAAACGCGACGTGAACTGAGTTAAATGCACTTAAGTTATATTCAGTCATCTTTGTGTCCAGAGTGTAATTATACAACATAGTTATAGGTATAATCCATATGTCAGTGTAGTGCACCTGTGATAAAGTGAATTGTGCAGTTTTAACCAGGATTAACACACGACGACGGCTGCTGACGAATCACCGATCTACAACAGCTTCAGGACCACGCACTTTGGAAGGAAACTTACGCAAGTAACGAATAATGAACATTTAATTCTATGTTTTTGATAAATATACATATGTTGTATTCAACATAGTGACTCAATCTGTCATAAAGAACTCACTGCTAATTAATAATATTCAATTTGTACGATAAACAATTCAAGTCATATAAAGAAATTTTTGTAATGTATAAATACAAATTGTTCATTAAAAAGTTGATTAACGTACTTTAATTTGTGTTTATTATTACTGGCGCCCTGAGGTAAATCAAGAGTCGGTACACTGGAATAAGTACCATAAACTATTATATAAATTATTAATAGACGTTTAATGAAGAAATTTGTGTTAGTGGTTGAAATCACAATCAGAATGATCACTGTTGCACACCACTATATAAAAATTATTCCGATTAGCGCTTTCAAGCTTCACAGGTCATCGTCAGATCGGGAATAGACATTGACAAACGTGGAGAAGGTAATAGAACAACCAATTCGTTATATGCAAGACATTTCATAGAAGACAACCACAAGTTTGTTAATCCTTTGGAAGAATACGAAATTGTAAAAGTAGTAAATAACACAGTTGAAAGGAAGCTTAGAGAGGAGTTAGAAATATTGAAAGAAAGAGAAAAAAGGGTTAGACAATTTAATTAATATTAAAATTAAATTTGATAATGAAGAAATATTTTATAACATGATTAAGAAGTAAATGAGAGAGGGCAGATAGATAAGATTAAGAATTATATTTCATAGTACTAATTGGTTGTTTTAAAATAAGGGTGTGTGACTGACCCACGTGTGTGGAGAGGAAGAGGGTAGTTTAAAAGGATGCACACACACACACACACTGAAACACAAGGAATTTACTAGAAAAATATGTAACTGTACAGATGGTGAGACAGAGTTTAGGGGGTGGGGAAGGGTCATTAATTTTTAGTTTGTTGTGGGTGAGCAGGGTGGTGGAGAGGGGTGAAGGGTTGGGTTTCACGTATTTTCTGTCTATTCCCGATCTGACGATGAGCTGTGAAGCTTTAAAGCGCTAATCGGAATAATTTTTATATAGTGGTGTGCAACAGTGATCATTCTGATTGTAAATTATTAATATCATATTTGATCAAGGTAGTTTGTGATCTTATTCCTCACATGCTCGTAGGCCAACACAATTTCAAATAAATAATTTAACTCTTTTACAAAGGCCTATCTAGAAGTGTATTACACTGTATTTGTGTATGATGTATGCTTTGTCTGCGGTGTTAATATTTTTGCATTTATACCTCACTGATGAAGGAGCAAACTACTCCGAAACGTGCGTATGAGGATATAACAAAAAGTAAGTTTTTTCACAAGTGAAAGTGCATTAAATCATAAATCGTTATAATAATTCTATTCTTTATTAACTATAAAATAGCTAAATTAGCCAACTAAATCGAATTGAAAAAAAACTTTCGCCAAGTATAATATAAAAATAGATTGGAAGTCACGGATTAACTAATAAACGTAAAAAGTAAACAAACTTTAATCTTTTCATATTTTAAGCATGTAACCAAACGTTCTCATTGACGATACTATAAATATTACAATAAAAAAAGAGGTGTCACTGATTATAAACTGTTTTTATAAATTAAACAATTGGGAAGTTGTGTAAATACATCAGGGTAATAATGAACTAAGTACAAGAAGAGGTTTTCAGAAGTCTTCAGCTCGATCTCTTACTCTGTGAGTGCTTTTCCTTGTAAATCAATAAGATTACTTTTAATAGTTACGTTTATTTTTAATAATTATCACTTCCAACTAATTACAACGCGCATGATAATCGCCTTTAAATAATACGGTAAATCTGACTAACTCTTGCATTTCTGTCTCCGTATATAGTTCATCGTTAAGTCACCGTTCGCGTTAAGGGTCACGACATCACGAGACTTCACTCGATATGTGTAGGATGACTATATATAGGACTATATGTATATAATCCTACTACATGTAGGACTACTCAAATGACATAGTCTATAACGTGCTATTTCTACTGCTACAGAAATCAAACTTGTATACAATCACGTAGGGTTCCGCGGCCGGTGTCCATTATGTTTTTAAAGTCTTCTTCCGTTACGGACCTTAACGGATACTTATGAAACAAAACATACAATTAAGTTCTAGGATTTCGTTGTCCATGATGTGTCCGTTACTTAACTAAATACAACTATTTCACTAACGACTCCGAACACAAAGTTTTGTGTTCCGAGTCGTTAGTGAAATAGTTGTATTTATACAATTAATGTTATAAATGTAAGAAATGATATATGAATTTATTCTCAATTGTGTTAATTATTTATCTTCGAGAATACTTACAGCGCGTGTACCTAATAAAAACTGTTACACTAAAAATAAAATGACAAAACTTTAAAATGAAACATCGAAATGCTTACAGGACATGTATAGGTAGGTTATACACGAATACACACAGACACTTGAATACACGAAAAATTTACTCTTGAGTTTACGTA
Source organism: Magicicada septendecula (assembly GCA_034769895.1). Taxonomy (NCBI): domain Eukaryota; kingdom Metazoa; phylum Arthropoda; class Insecta; order Hemiptera; family Cicadidae; genus Magicicada; species Magicicada septendecula. The sequence continues at coordinate 13,989,473 of CM068375.1, forward strand.
TTTGAAGCCGTGAACTTAATAAAATTATTGTGCTAAAATAAATACACAAACTTTAACCAAACGTTTACTTAACTCACATCTGACAACAGAATATAGGCGGGCATAGATGAGAACGAAGGTTGCCGAAGTTGCCCGAGTGGCTTCACGCTGTCAGTCTGCAGACTCAAGTACAGCGTAACGCCTACAGACCAGAGTCCACTTAACCGGACCACCCACCGGCACTTCTACACTATATAACTGAGTTCGATTGCCGGTGTTTTTGTCACTTAGACCTGAGGATACTCATTGTAATATGAGTGAAACGTTGTCATACAAGACATTGCTGACGCGGTCTGTACCGGAAGAAGACTTTAAAAACATAATTGTATACAATTAGTCATTACTTTCCATTATGCAACCAGCAATACCCTGGACGCAGCTAGTTTTAAAGTACGAATTTTTCGTCGCCGTGAAGCTAAATTTAAAGCAACGAGGGGAGGTCAAATATTGTCACGTGAAATTAATTAATTCGGTATTTAAGTATAGATAATTCTAATTCGGGATTGGAAATAAACATAAAAAGACTGAATACTTGGCAATTAGAGATGAAGAAACAACAGATTTAGAAGTAGACGAAAATGTTAAAATTAGAGGAACGGACAATTCAAGTACCTAGGATTCACACTGAGTAAACAAGGCACAACGGAAGAGGAAATAAAAAGTAGGTTAGGGCAGACTAGAACAGGGATTAGACAATTACACAATGTTATATGGGACAAAAAAGATTAGAAAAAGCACCAAAAAATGATATATCAGACCATAGTCCAAAGCATTATGATGTATGCAGCGGAAGTATGGGTTATTAACAAAAAGAATGAAAGAAAGATTCTTGCAACGGAGATGGACTATTGGAGGAGGTGCTGTGGAATAACGAGAGCAGACCAAATAACAAACGAGGAGATTAGAAGAAGAATGGAAACGGAAAGAAGTGTAATTTACTACATAGAAGAAAAAAGATTGGTGTGGTACGGTAATGTCCGAAGAGCCCAAAATACGTGGATCAACAAAGTGACGGAATGGAGTCCATTAGGAAGGAGAAAAAGGGGAAGACCGTGAAGATTTTGGAGGGACGAAGTGGATGAATCTATGCAACGTATAGAGATTTGAGGAAGGACAATGGGAACATCGGGAGAATTGGAAAGCCAGGTTGAAGGAAGGGAGACGGCAGTAGCTGTAGCAACCCTATTATATGTATGTAATTCTAATTCGGTATTTAAGTATAGATAATTCGGTATTTTTCCTACCTCGATGGTGTAAGGTATATACAGTGTTCTGTGTAATTTTGTAAAATTATCGTTTCGAGGAATTAAACAGAAATTAATTACACGTGTTCTTTCAAACATATTAGCGTAGAGTCGCTAATAAAAAGCGTTATCTGACTCGAGTGTGGTCCACATTAAATCGTTATCGGGCGACTGTCACACGAAGCGAGCGGTAAATGTTCATGTCGACTGGTTGTTCTGATGTGTTCGATTTCTCGGGACCTTCACCGCTGTGGCGGCAGAAGAAGAAGCGCGGACACCCTAAACTGTAGCGTTGAGGCAAAAAAAAAGTTCGCAAAAACGGTCATAAAATTTGGAAGAAATGAGCTGAACCAGTCGAGAGAGCGGCATGGTGCCAAGGTCAGGTCGAATTCCACATAACTCCTGCAGGAAACTAAATTCTTCATGTACGTAAAATATTTTGCTAGTTTCCTCTTACGTTTATCTCTAGAAAATTATAATATTAATATAGCTACTATTTATTTATTCTGCTCCCGGTACTACAAGAAAATAAAATGAAGGTGATCATAATGATGACGACGACGACGACGAGGACGACGACGACGATGATGATGATAATGATGATGATGATGATGATGATGATGATGATGATGATGATGATGATGATGATGATGATGATGATGATGATGATGATAATAATAATAATAAAAATAATAATATCCCATCAAATAACTGTTACAAAAATTATCATATTAATTAATAAATGGTTTACCTCCCACGCACTAACACAGACACATACGTGACAAATATTTTATTATTATAAATATTTATTGGCTGATTGGACGTAAATCAACTCTGTCCCTTAGCAACAAACTACTACTCTACAAAGTGGCATTCAAACCAATCTGGACCTACAGCATACACCTGCGGTGTCGGCATCAACGTCTAATATAGAGATACTAGAACGATTCCAGACAAAAGTTCTACGGATTATAACAAATGCACCTTGGTTTATACCAAATAGAGAAATCCTCTGTGACTTAAAAGTGTCATCTGTTACAGACGAAGTGAGTAAGCGCAGTGAAAAGTATTTAAGTAAACTAGAACTACACCCTGATATTCTTGCAATCAATTTGCTAGACAATAGTGAAGACACTCATAGACTAAAGAGACAAAAAATACTAGACCTACCATCTAGATTTAAGCAACCACAATCTTTGTGACTGTTGTTTCTTTTTGCAACTTAGTTTTAAGTAATAACTGAGTTTGTTATCACAGGATAACAACTCCACATGGTCAACACCTATTTTTTCTCATACAAAAGATTTGCTTATAGTATGTTATTTTTATGTTATACTGATTGCAAATAATTAAAACAAAAAAAATTTAGCTATGTTTCATTAGCATTTAGTTTTGGCGGCTTTAGAGTTTCAACAGAATTATTTATACACACACATAAGATATAGACTATGTTACAGCATTTACTACACAATTTTTAATTTTCTAAAATTATGTTTTAAAACTTCTAAAAATATTCTAAAAACGTAAAAAAAACACACGGTCAAACAAGTTTAAGCGTGATAAAATAAAATGTTTTAATTGTAAATGTGTTTATTTTTGTTTGATCCCTCCATTACTGAACAATTATCTCTGCACTCATTCGAGAGTAATTGTCTTCCGGTTCACTGTACAAAACCTAACTACAACCTTCTCTCTTCCAAAATCATTCGTGCTGATTTCCTCATGTCCTCGGTCTCCAACCCAGCCAACTTCGGGACCATCAGCTGTCTCCACATCAAATAAAATTTCCAACCTGTCTCCATTTTATCTTTTCTTACTTCTAATGTTGAATAATACTGTTACGTCGGTGTCACTGATCGTCGTATGGTACAGTGGAAAAGAAAATACAGACACCAATGAAGTCCCCAATTACCAGCTTTAATTATTCACAAATAACAGTCTGTAATCAACAATGTTCTCTCGTACAATAATTCAAGTTAAATTTGTCCACACGCGATAATAATGTCAAGTAATAGAGTTCCACACTAATTATAACACAGTAAACGTTTTCCACTAATCTTCCACCACTGCTCGAACCGCACTAACGAAATCGCTCAATGTAACTGACTGAGAAAGCCAGCTGCTCTTGCTTATGTAGGTCGCGCTGAGGTTCTAAAATAACTTGCCATCCTTACTGCGGCGTGTCAGCATAATACTTATTTCAATTTCTCTCCAGAACACTCTGGAACGTACTTGTGTGCGGCCTTGGCTGAGGCTACTACACCTGCTCGACTAGCGAGAAATGTGTAGAAGGAAGCTCTCGGCTGTCGAAAGGGTTCTATCGTTGCAATACATAAAATTCATTACAACAACAATATATTCTTATCTCATGGAGAAAGGGCGGAATAGAAGAAATAGATGTCGACAGCTCAGCATCAGCAACCTTCTTTTAAAAAATTGGAATTTAAACTTCATCTACGCCAGGAGATCCCGGCGTGTGGGAGTCTTGGTTTTATGTAACTAAACCGCTAACATCTTAATGAACGTTCCTCGACTTCAGTGCTATATTTTGAATTTATAGCTTCCATATAGGGAGGCTGTTTTAGCCCACCTTACTTAAGTATCTTTAGGAAGTTTTTGGCCTTCCGTCTACATCTTTCTTGTTTTGTTTTAGTGACTGATGTCATGAATCCGTCGGCGACTTGAAAAGAATTTTTCCATTGTGCTCTTGAATAGCGGCACCGTGTTAAATTCCGTTCTCCCACAAGAGTAGTGGAAAATAAAGAATAATTTACGTCACCCACTTAATGTTCACAATGAATTTCAATGTTCACAGTTGGATCATCAATAATTTAATTAAAACCGTTTAGATAACCATTATAGCTTTCATTCCTATTAGCGACTGGATTCGGTAGATACATCTCCGTACCCTCTTCTTCCAGTTTCTCAATCAGTGGCGGCCATCAAATTTGCAGGGCTCCAGGCAAATCTTATTGAGAGTACCCTTAAAAACTGAAGTGGAAAAGTAGGTTTGAATGAATGTAAGTTATTAATCACATTTATATTTTTAATATATTAACAAAGATTGTAAACACTTTTGCGCACCACTATAGATGAACATTCCCGATTAGCGCTTTCAAGCTCATCATCAGATCGAAAATACATTGTTATGACGGTCTCAGTGTTCGTCGTATGGTACAGTGTAAAACTAAATACAGACACCAATTAAATCACTAATTACCAGCTGTAATTAATTACAAGCAGCAGTTTGAAATCAGCAACACAGTCTAGTACAACAATTCAAGTTTAATTGTCCACACGCAATAATAATGTCAACTACTAAGAGTTCCGCACTACTTCTAACACAACAAACATTTTCCACTAATTTCCAACCACTACGCGATCCGCACTAAGGAAATCGCTCAACGGCTACTGAACTGACTAAGCCAGACGTTCTTGGTTCTACGGGTCGCGAAGGTTCCAGAACAACTTTCCATCCTTACTGCGGCGTGCCGCGCGATGAGTATTTACAAGTGTTCTTGAACACTCTGGAAGTTACTTGAGTGATACGTGAGTGGGCGGCCTTGATACAGACGAAGCACACTGGGCTAGTCGGGAAGCGCATAGAACGACACTCTCGACTGACTAGAGTGTTCTGCAATCGCGTAACAATATGAAATGTGTGTAATGACTACATAATACAAAAATGATATGGGTGTAAAATGTAGGTACCTTATAAAACTATTTTCCTGATTTTGTCAGTACTGAGTTTATCAGTTACGTCAGAAAAGGCCAGTTTTAAAGCAATGCCATTTTCAGGCGACAAGACCACAAATAAAGATAACCTCCCTAGACTCACGGTTAATCGAAGTTTAATGTTAAAGAAAACGACCGTTCCCTGCAGTTGCAAAAGGCACCGGTGCGTCAAAAGAATTCCTAAAATATTTGTTTTATTGTTTTTAATCAATTTTTCAACGTGTCACCAATTGTTAAATCTTTTGATACAGATTTGACAGACACCTTCAATACTTGATAGAGCTAGTCTGAAACTAACACAGTTTAATGAATTTTCGATTTTTACGGTGATCCTGTCTTGAAGGCGGTTGTATCGTTGGAAAAGTTCTTCATCGGATTTGTCCTTCAATGCTTAAATGCCGTAAATAATGCCAAAGGTTTCTTTGTAATTTCTTACTCTGCGAATCTTATAAGAGTAGGTTACTCTGTGTGTTCATGTCAATAATTAACATACGAGTATCCTGTGTTAAAACTAACTTCTGCATTTGCACTTATATCAAATAGAGTTTCATAATTAAAAATTTATTTTCCTCCAACTTTAACTTGGGAGAGACCCTATACTTAAGTTGCCTTTTTCCTTTATACAGAAGCGTAGGTGATGCTTTTCCACCCCTCGTTGTCTCATATAAGCCCGACAGTCATTCCTTAACAGTAAGCTGCGCCGACCCGATGTATGAGTTACCCCCACTTAGAACTATAGCTAAGTTATCTAGAGAGAAGAGAGGGGAGACGACGCGATAACAGTTCACTGTCTCACTTCCATATTATCTCTCTCTCTCTCTCTCTCTCTCTCTCTCTCTCTCTCTCTCTTTCTCTCTTTCTCTCTCTTTATCACACAGATTCTCCCCAGTCTTGTTAAAGCTGATGTTCACACTATGAAACACTATACAAGACTGTTCTGCGCATGTGCGAAATTAATGAAAATTCTGTTAGCGTCGCAACGAGGTTCTTGTACACTGCACATCATCTCTGGAGCCACTGTTCAATTTCACCCAAACTCTGCTACCAGTTTTTAATGAAGTGTTTCTCTAGAGCAGTGGTTCCCCAAAGTGGGGTCCGCGACAATGTTTCAAAAGGTCCACGAAGACGTTTAAGAAAAAATAGAATACCTATACCGTAATTTTCACAGATTTTTATGCTCTAAAAATCTAAATTTTAGTATCTTAAACAATTATTAGAAGATTCCAGTACTTTGATTTTGTTCAAAGTAATTCCAATTGTAAAAGTAATTTCAAACTAATGGCTTTAATAATGTCTTTAAATCATGTCGTGTAGCAGATCTTTTTGATCGTGTAGCAGTCGAACTGACTAGAGCGCCGCATGAACGCAGAACTGATCGGGCTGTTTTAGTTCACGTATAAGCACTGTATCTAAGCAACACGTTTTTCCGTGTAGCTGGATTTACGCCTAAGTACCTGGATTTCGACACGTGTGGCTGGAAAGATAGAGCCAACGTTGGCAAAGTTAAGAAATAAACTTGATATCGAGAGTGACTTAATATTGAAATTATCAGACATTACACCTAATGTTGCAGAGCTAATTGTTCAAAACAGTTAATTGTGATATAGTTAATTATATCACATTAACTATGTTTGATATAATTAATATTATAATTTTGCAAGTCAAGAGAATTGTGATTTTAATACATTTTAATCAAAATATAAGAGTGTATCATACACTCCAGTGTAAGAGTGTATAAGACTGTTCCTTTTATTTCATAACTCAGACGGGGTCCGTGAAATTTGGGGGGGGGGGTCCGCGGACTGAAAAGTTTGGGAACAACTGTTCTAGAGTCTTTTGGCCCACTTTTTAAAGCGAGCGCTTTGCGGTGTTTGTTGTTCTTTAGGAGCGGATACACGCCCTGTCTCTCAGACACCAGTAAGGCGGTGTTTGTTGTTCTTTAGGAGCGGATACACGACCTGTCTCTCAGACACCAGTAAGGCGGTGTTTGTTGTTCTTTAGGAGCGGATACACGCCCTGTCTCTCAGACACCAGTAAGGCGGTGTTTGTTGTTCTTTAGGAGCGGATACACGCCCTGTCTCTCAGACACCAGTAAGGCGGTGTTTGTTGTTCTTTAGGAGCGGATACACGCCCTGTCTCTCAGACACCAGTAAGTCGATCACCGAGGTACGTTACCGAGACGAGCACCACCGCTTTCGGGTACCGTATGAGAAGCTAAGACACTAGATGATCCTGGTGTCGCTTTCACTGCTTTGTTTCTCATGAGATTCGTCTACGCGGTACGATATGAAACATCCGTGAGTAACCCGGGTTTAAGAATTTTGCCTGCCGCGTTTGTCAAATATTTGGCACTCGTCTTGAAAGATTCGTCTCAATGTCGTCAGCTTTACCGGCTCCTTTATCCACATGGGAACTGTGCTACGTTTTTATTTGGTATCCACTTAAATGGCCATTTACTGGTACATTAGGCTTATGTTTGAATCTAGTTGAACTCTGTCTATCTATCTACACATTGTTATCACACACACACACACACACACACACACACAAAATTCATTTTATATCATCTACTGTATGAAGTGCTTTTGTTACAAAGGAACCGCAAGTGGACAGCACTTAGTAAATAATTAAATTTACGCTCCGCTAAAGAGCAGTAGATGCCTTTATTTAAATTAAATTTGTTGTACTACGCAGAACTAATGTCTCGTTGTGCTGTCGCAGGAATAGATACCCCATTAGATTCTATGGATAATCGCATAGATTCTAGATATAGATTCTAGTGACAGTCAACCAATAGATTCATTAATGAGCTATACTCTTGATTATTTAAATCTTCACTGACATTTGATCACATCGATTTTCTTCATTCTAGTCAAACATAATTTATTTGATTATGAATATAGGCCTATAATCCGTCGTCTCCAGACAATCGCGCTTTAAATTTTTCAATTTCTCTCACAGCAGCCTGTCATTCCTCGCAGACGCGTTACATGTGGTTGTACATCTTCTTCTTCTTCTTCTTCTTCTTCTTCTTCTTCTTCTTCTTCTTCTTCTTCTTCTTCTTCTTCTTCTTCTTCTCCTCCTCCTCCTCCTCCTCCTCCTCCTCCTCCTCCTCCTCCTCCTTCTTCTTCTTCTTCTTCTTCTTCTTCTTCTTCTTCTTCAAGGCCAACCATTTTTCTTGGAACCAAAAACTCCCTATCCTCCACTTATCTATTGAAAGCATCACATCTTCGAGTCCCTATCGACGCGTCGTTCGCACGTTTTCCAAGCATTTCCTCCTTGACCAATCTCTTTCTGTCTTCTCTAATGATTTCCACTTTTCATCGGAACTGGTGAGACTGAATGCATGGCCTGGAAACGTTGTCATCCTCTTCTCCATTGCTTGTATAATCTTTCTTTCCTCTTTTCCTGTGTCCCATTATTAAACGTCTTCACATCTACGTCTTTACGAAGCCTGAATCCGACCAGCTGGAAGTCCAGACAAAGCCTTTTCTAAATACAGTACTTCTCATCATATTCTAATTCTCACCATTTATGTCTTTTCTTGAACGTATACCCTAGGAAGAGCTACTCTTGGGTTTTTTTGTTTTTTTTTGTACCCAATACGTGCTATATGTAATTCTCAATTCGAAGCACTTAACACATATGTCAAATTTATCGTGCTCGATAAAACACTGTATAAATATATGAACGTCTAACTGATAAACAATTTCTGGGCTGTTAGGTTGTGGGCCATCGTTATTTAAATTAAATTACGGTTGTTGCCTCAAAATAGGTCCATGGTATCAACGCTGCCCATACACTATACAGAAAATTAACAACGATATTCACAAAATACAAACAAAATCGAACGTTTCAGCTGTGCCCGCGATCTGACTGTCTCGAGTACCTGGTACCTTTTTCCCGCGCCACTGCGGAAGGCATCGCATCGTGGCCGTTGTTGAAACCACCACTCGATCCGCACTAAGGAAATCGTTGAACGGTTACCGAACTGACTAAGCCAGACGCTCTTGGTTCTATGGGTCGCGAAGGTTCCAGAACAACTTTCCATCCTTACTGCGGCGTGCCGCGCGATGAGTATTTACAATTGTTCTTGAAAATTCTGGAAGTTACTTGAGTAATACGTAAGTGGGCAGCCTTGAGACAGACGAGGCACGCTGGTCTAGTCGAGAAGCGCGTAGATCGACACTCTCGACTGTACTAGAGTATTCTGTAATTGCGTAATAATATGATATGTATGTAATGACTACATAATATACAAATGTTATGGGTGTAAAATGTAGGTAGCTTATAAAACTATTTTCCGGTTTTTTCCAGTACTGAGTTTATCAATTGCGTCAGATAAGTCCAGTTTTAAACCAATGCCACTTTCAGTCGACAAGACCACAAATAAAGATAATTGTAGCCACGATCTCAGTCACTCACGAGTACCTGGTACCTCTTTCCCACGCCACTGAGGAAGGCCGTCGTGGTCGTCGTTGAAACATCTTTATACATGTAAAACAAATCCAATCAAGTCAATCTTATTTCATTTGTTGCACTTCTCAAACAATTTTTTCAACTACCTCAATGTGAAAAATAATCTACTGAAACCTAATAATGCGGAAAAATAATAAACAATAATTTAAATTTAAGAGAATAACGAAATTCCTACCCAACGATTTTTTTTGCTAAAAACGAATTATTTTAATTCTTATACTCTTCGTAATCCTTATTATACTTATACTCTTAATAATTCTTATTTTTATACTACACAATCTATACTCTACGTGTGTGATCTATAATCAGTTAAAATCTATATATAATGTTATGTTAAAATCTATACGCTGCTTTGTAATCAATGTCTATTGTCTCTCGCTACAAACGTACATACGCCTAAACACCATAAACTGTTTCTTCCACCTTCACTTTGTGTAGCTAAGCACTGTATAGGTACAGTGCCCAATAACTTTACCGGTTTCCGATTATCGTTGACAGTCCGGATATCGGACGACTTCTGCAATTAATGTCGGTACTCCCTTTGACCTCTAGACGGTGTTCACCGTGATGGATAGCGAAAATGACATTAAACTTTACAAATTAACTACATATATAACGCTACCGACTTGGATCACTAATTATTATTGATAAAAATGATAAATTTTTACCTGATGGGCTAAAATAGTTTTCTCTCCACTAGAGCTTCGTCAGAGGCTGCAGCTAGGAGCACTGTCCGTCCTGCTTTTGGTGACGGCGCCGTCGTTCAAAAGATCATTGTTGTTGTCGTCGTCGTCGTGTGTGTGTGTGTGTGTGTGTGTGTGTGTGTGTGTGTGTGTGTGTGTGTGTGTGTGTGTGTGTGTGTGTGTGTGTGTGTGTGTGTGTGTGTGTGTGTGTAATATGTTCAAATGGTATATGTGATTTAAATTGTATCTGTTCGTTTAGGATGTCGTTTCTATGTGTTTTTGTGTGTTTGTATATTTCTAGTTGTTCAAGGGTGTCTAGTTTTCGGCCTTTTGTGTGTACGTGTAGGACTTTCATGTTGCTCTTTTTATATTTTAACAAAGAGAATTTTAACAACAATCTGAATATAGAATTATGTTTTGTAAATATAAAAATTTGGGACAATAAGACCCAAATGAGTTCCAAAATTTTGAGAAAATCGCTAACACCCATACCGCACATAAAATTAAACAGATTTAAACACACTATTCAGTTTCAAAATTTTAACATTTTAGAACACCAGGGCCCATAAAAGGTATTAAAGTTTTGAACATAATTGTAAAGTTCCATGCTGCGCATCAGACTAAAAGAACCAATTTTTCTGTGTAGTGTTTTAACTGAAAATGTTTTAACTTTATAGCCACCGCGGGCCAAAAATGGAAGTGAAATTTTAAAAAATTGTGAAAGTCCAGGTGGGGAACTAAATTATGAGGAATTTGATTCAAAGTACGAACTTGGTACCTGTAATAATTTGACAAAATTAACGTCTGTCGACACCCTTTGAAAATTTTGCACTAACTTCAAAACGTTTGTTAGTGATAATTAAATATTACAGTGCAGCCCCCGTTAAGAGAAATCCGATTTAACCGAAACATACAACTGCTATTTGAAAGTTAATATTTACCCACTTTTCGGAAGCATTTTGTTTATGTTATTATAACTCACGATAATACCGATAAATATAATAACAACCGAATATAAAATAACTTGTGTAAAAGAATGCGTTTACCTCAAAATCAAATCAGTGTATGAGTGAAGTACCCTACTTATTTGGGCTTTTAAGAAGATAGCATTTTTTATATATCAGATTCTACCTCAAGGCTTCTTTGAGCAAAGAGATAAATACAATGTACTTCAAACAGTCGGTGCTATGTTTAACGAGTAACTTTGGCTTCGCACGAAAGGGCCGCAATAAAATATTTCTGTCCTCTCTGAGAGGCATAATAAATATGTAATGCGAATCCCCGCACATAAAACCTCTCACCCAGGCGCATTATGTTCGGGCGACCGTGAATGATGGCGTTTTCGCACTAAAATAAGTTTCCTTTTTTATTATTGTGTTTTGTTTTTGGTATTTTATTACCGAGTGCACTTCCGGTTTTTTATTCCTGCCGGTGGCGTAGCCTTAATTAATCAGAAAGCTGTTATGATATCGATTAACACCTGACAGTCGGAAATCTCCAAAGCATACATAAGAATAACATATATATAAAATTTAATCATCATCATCACTTCATGAATAAGATTCCACCTGTTCCAGCCTCATTACTCCCACCATCTTGTGCCTGTCCTGCCTACAGATCTTCTTCCAACCGGCTCAAACTCATAAGCCTACTTCGGAAACCGCGTATTGTCCATTCTTTCTAGCAATTTTTTCCAGCAATTTCTATAATTCTGAATGAGCACATTTAGGCAAACTATATCAAGTTCTCGTCTAATATATTCATTTCTTATAAGATCAATTCGCGTATATCCCTTTCCCGATCTCAAATACCTCATTTCTGCAGCCCGTAATTGCCACCAGTCCTTCTTCCTTATAGTCCAGGTCTCGCATCCATACAGCAGTGTTCGTACTGCTATTGTCTTCTAGAATTTGATACACGGCTCTTGTCTAGCTTTCCTTTTCAATTTACAATTTAAATGAACTTATCAACTGTTTCATTATTTCTACTATTTGACACAAAAAATATCTGTATGATACTGTGGTTGCACAAAACCTTGTAGCCTACAGCTTCTATTACTTCTATTAACGGACGTTACCTAATGTGAATTTGATAAGAGGAAAGCATTATGGTGAATAAGAGAACATCTAGCAATCTGTAGCGTGATGCAATAACTCGTCAGATAACAATATGATACCGATGCCGACATCTTTCTAACGTTTAGTTTGACGGCGAACTACGGCGGTGTAAGCGCTCCAGTTACTTTTCAGCAATAAAGTTAAGTGTTGCAATTATTAAGAAATATATTAAACATTACTAAACTGTACGAAATTATTTGGACGAAAGTGTTCATTACGGTTTTACATGTCTGTTATGTTGAATCACCTTTCCGCCTTTCACGTAACAGTACTGTTGCAATGGTCTCCCTGATCGACGTACGGTACAGTGGAAAACAAAACGAAGACACCAACAAGTCGCTGATCACCAGCTTTAGTTTATCACAAATACAGTTTATAATCAACTTGAACAATAATCCGAGCAAAATTCGTCCACACGCAATAATAATGTCAGCTAATAGAGTCCCGCACAATTATTATAACATAGTAACACTTCGCCACAATACTTCGAACTTCACTTGAATAAATCGCCACTTAATCTGAACGGACCGTCGCTGGATGCTTATATTTATACCCATAAATAATCTGTCACTTTTTGGATAACGTGTTAAACAACAGCCTCTTACGAGAGCTCTAGAATCTACTAGAAACAGTGTCGTGTCTGGCCTTGAACACAGTGTGCGTGGACCGGTGTGGTCTGGAATAGCCTCGATTGTTGACGCATAAATGTCACGTAATTGTCTTTCATCTCAATAACGTCGCAGTAATATGTATTGTGACGCAGCCGCCGAACATCACAGCCCGGCACGACCAACATCAGCTTTCTCTCCACCAGGTCCTTTTTAGGGCCACCAAAAACACTAGAGTGTACGATTGGCGCCATTTGTCATGCGGCAAGCCTTTTGTCTGGTGACAAGTGGCGCCCAACGTGGGGCCCCGATCATCTTGGGGATGCAAGATCCAGCCACGCCAGCGAGCTACCAGCCGGCACACAAAACAACATGGCGCCCAACAAACACCTCTACAAGATCCGGAGAAGAGCAGTAGGCTGGCTACCGGAGAGCATTCAAGACCCGGGGGAGTTGTGATGGCAACGGTATGCAGACATCTGCTCTCCGGTACCAGCGGTCAGCAGCCGAGACGTGACCAACTACGTGCTCGAAGCGAGTCAATCAGCGATCCCGGTTAGTGCATAAACACCGGACCGGCAGAAAATTTTGACGCACTCTTCATCGCCACGCCTTCGGACGCACTTCATCTCCTCTCCTCTCTCGGACGACATCGGCGCGGAGTCAGCCGGAAGGAACGGCCGAAGAATAGAACCGGCGTTCTTGCGTCTTCGCCCTCCAGTTCCGCGCCAGCGATAGGACGTCGCTGGGCCGGCAGCCGACTCTACAACCGATGCCGAAAGAAGAGGAGGACTGCAGTACGCTACGAACAGCGGGCGCAGCCGCCGAACATCACAGCGCGGCACGACCAACATCAGCTTTCTCGCCACCAGGTCCTTTTTAGGGCCACCAAAAACACTAGAGTGTACGATTGGCGCCATTTCTTATGCGGCAAGCCTTTTGTCCGGTGACAGTATGCACACAAACATTACAGCTGGGCTCAGTTGGGATAGTCGAGAAATATGTAGAACGACACACTCCAATGTTTGAAAATGTTCCGTTGCGAAACAGTATTAATACTGTTACTTTATGCTACGCCGGAAAAAAGAATATATACACACATGTAACATGAAAATCGTTGTTCCTATATACATCGCATTATATCCTATATAGGTTTCACGGTTTCACTTCTCTACACATAATTTTTTGTTTAATTTTAAATTAATTTCAGTCCGACAATATAGACGGTAACGACTTCCCCAAAATCCTTTTGGAGGTTCAGCAACCACCCGCCGCTTTCGTGGGTACACAAAGGTAAAATATGATTGTGTATAATGCTTATTTAATACTTTGAAGTTTTTTTAAAATCATTATTATGTGGGGTCTGATAGCAAAAGGAAAGCAAAGGAGTCAAAGGATAGCAAAGGAAGCAAAGATTGCCATTTATCAAAACTTCTTTAAAAATCTCTTAAACCTACAGCTTGTTTTAGGGTTCCATAAAATTTCCAAAACAAATAATTACATTTTAGAAGACGTTTTTCAAAGTACCGTGAAATAAAATTCTGTATAAATTAAATGAAAAAAAGGAAAAATTATCAGTCTTCTGTTGCGGTGTATTCATTGTTCATAACGTAAAGGTACCATACATATTATTTATAATAAAGCTTTAATTACTCACATTCGATCGATTTCGGTCACAGACCATCGTCAGGACGTATACACTGTGCACTCGCGGTCACTATATTGTAAGACAGTTACTGTTTACAAAAACGAATTCATAAACACTAATAAGTGAGTTTATATTATAAATACTTCACATTATCATTAGTTGGAAAAATTACGTTGTTGCTATTATTTTATGTAAAACATTTTGTCCAATTTTAACTTCTGTCTGATGGTACAGAAATTATCAGTGGTATCGTCTTCTTTTGACGGAGGCCATTTTTTGTCCCTACACTTTTCCGTGGATGTGTCTAATACACTACATACGATAATTTTTGTTATATTTGTAATGTAGTTGCATGAAAACATATTTTAAGATACACTCTTCATTGAATTTTATATTCTGTCAGTTTTATATTAAATTTGGTCACGCCTTTACGCGACGTGTAAACAAAAATGGTTGCCCCCCTAACATTTAGTCAGTAAACAACGTTTATTAGTTTCTGCAGAACGTGCTGGAAATAAAAACGACCGCCAAAACTGTAATTTCGTTTTAATAACGCAGGCCGTCCCTGTCCAAGTGACACCGTATGGAAACTATTACGCTCCCCCATCGTACTTCGGCTTAGAACCTCGTTAACTTTACGACCCATCACATTATTAGCACAGTATTGCGTACCATCAGTTTTTGTGACGTTTATAATGCAAACGAATTTCCTCTGTGCTGATGAAATTCAAATAAAATCCTATATGTGTTGTTACTACCGATTAGCACTTTCCATCTTCAACGGTATCTTCGTAACAGATACTAAGCCACAACATGAATTAACCTCCAGCGAGAAATCTTAAATTTACGTGAGATAAAGTATTGCAGTTGAATTTTGAATGAAAGGACTGGACTGCCTATTATGATTCGACCGTTATAAATCTTCGGTGATATTTTGGTTTATTACACACTTTTCTTTAACTCACTGTCACGTCTGTCTGTCTATCTGTCTGTCTGTAATCAAATCTTACAAGCTCTATTTCAGACACTTATTGTCGATAAAAAATTCTGAAACTTTGCACAGACGTTGGTCTTGGATGACAATACAATAATCTATGGCCACACGCGCGCGCGCGCGTGCACGCACGCACATACACATACCCACACGTATGCTCGAGCACATACACACGCACACGCACACGCTTATACACACGCACGCCTGCGCGTACACACTACACAAGTACACACTACACAAGTGCACACACACACGCGCGCGCGCGCACATGGATTTTAACTGACAAAACAATTTAATTTAAAATAGATTTTAATTTAATTTAAATTGTTGTGTCGATCTTGTATTATCGATTTGAGTTTGTCTATATTGTCTTGTGTGTGTTGTATTACATTTTCGAGTTCTATGTGGTGTAATATTTGTGTAAGTTTTACGTGTAAATTGTATGCCTGTCTGTTAAGTGTGCCTTTTTTTATGGTATAAATAATTGATTATTTTTTTGGGTTTCTAGTGTTACTGTTGGTACGTTGCGGTGAAAAGTAACAAAAATGGCTAAGTGACTGTTGGGGCACGGAAGGATAACAACAATGGTCTAGGTCGTTCGAGATGCCCCTTATAGACGTCACTCGACTGTTGTATCGGCAACCAGATCCGCTATGTCACTGCAATGCAAGGCGGCCAGTTCAGTTATACCTTGCGATAATTCGATTGTTGCGAGCGAAATGATTGTTGCGGTGAGTATTGTGTTAGTGCGAAACTGTAATAAAGTGACATTTATTGTTGCAGCCTAGATAAATTAAAGTAGAATTATTTTTATAAGAATGCATTTGTTGATTTTTAACTGTTGTTTGTGTCTAATTCAAGTTTGTAATTAGCGACTTCATTGGTGTCAGTTATTCTGTTTCCACTGTACCATACGACGATCCGTGTGACCGTCGTGAACATACAATCACATCAGGTGACTCGGCGTCTGGAACTCGATGCCTCGTATGCGTGGAGCTTGAGCGCTCAGCTAAAATGATAATACATGCTGTCGAAATTAACTACTTAAGAAGTAGTGCAGGGGTATAGCGACTGAAAGATCTGTAATGAGGAAATGAGTAGATGCATACAAACGAGGGAGACTACAGTAATTCGTATTTAAAAAGTAGGGCTGCTGTGGTTTGGTTATGTATCGAGGACGGGGGAACGAATGATGGCCGAAGCGTATACTGCAACGATACAACCATTAACGGTAAATAAAAATAAATAAATATGGATTAATAAACATGATTCAGATTGTATAAGCTGTTTCGTAGTTACAAATAGGGAGCGCAGAATTCATGCATGGACACGCATTCCTGGCACACCTGTCGCTAGCGTTGTGTACGCGCGTATTTTGTTTGTGTGTGTGAAGCCTGTCCGTTCCTGAAATGTAACCAGCCCTTTTCAAGTAGGATAGTTTTTATGTTTTATTTTAATTATAAGAAAAATATGTACGATATGGTAAAACAAAATACACCAAAGTGTATAGAAATTAAAGGTGAACAAAGGGTTAAAAGACCGTGCTAATGTTACGAAAAGTGCAATTACTATACGTAAACAGTGAATAGCTCTTTTTGTGATTACAATAAAGAAGTGTAATTTACGTATAGTAAACATATAAAAATTAGCGATCGATTGAACATCGTGTAGTGTGAAACAGACTTCGTAATTCGCGAAGATAGGCGAAAATTGGAATACAAGTAAATTCGTTATTGAAGTAAATTAATCAGCAATCGCAAAAAGATGACCACACAATGAGTAAGCCGAGAGCAATAATATTTAATTAATTTAAATTAGATAATAAGATTTATGTATAACCTGTTGTATGTAATTTGTTAGCTATAAGTTGTGTACGAAAGAGTCGTACAAACGATATAATAATGAGTACTATTTCAATAGGCGAAATGAAAGATTTTGTTTAATAAAAAAATAAATAATGAAACAATTTTAAACTTAAATAACACATCATCTTTTTACGATTACACCCATGAATTCAATACATTGAAATTTGTGTTGTTATAATATACTAGCGGACATCGCCTGAAAGACGGAAGATGAGAATACCACGGAGATCGTGGAACGATGATTGTAAAGTAGCATGGGTGCACATGGGTTGGTAGTGGACGATGCGCTGGATACATGCATGAGCCGTTTCAGGACGGGGAGATGGCTAGAGGCGATACGAAACCAGTTAAGTGAGACATTCTTCTATTGCTCTTCAATCCACAAGTTCATGGGCGAGTAACCATGAATCTGCCGTTCCGTAGCTAATCTCCTTGCGTGCTTACATTTTCTTCCTTCCTTGATCTCGTCCTTTCCTCCTTTCCACACTTGTTTTCAGCAGCGTCCTTCTTCGGCCTACTCTTGTGAAAACTTCATCATTCGATATTCCCTCTGTCCATGGCGTCTTCACTAATCTTCTCTAGCCTAGGAGGCCTGAAGCTCATTCTTTTCTGCTTTTCATAAAGCCAAGTTTGCTGAGACATATGTATAAATGCTCCATCGTTTTTTCATTAGCTTACAGAGAAACTTTCATCCTTGGAAACTCCTTTCTTATTACTCCCTACACAACATAATATAATGACCACCGAAAAAACTAAAATGAAGCTAGAAATAAACTCTCTCTACTGTATAAGAAGAAGAAATAATTTGGTAAATTAGTTGGAAATCAGGGATTCCGAAATCTTCTTCTTCTTCTTTTTCTTCTTCTTCTTCTTCTTCTTCTTCTTCTTCTTCTTCTTCTTCTTCTTCTTCCAATTAATCAATAGCCTAATAAACTCTTGTAATATGACCATTCCACCTCTTTTTGGTCTTCCGAGAGATCTCCGTCCCTGCGGTCGATATCTATAATCTTTGGCGTCCTCTCAGTCCTCACTTTAAATGTTGCCGAGGTCGTTGTCTTTGTTCCAGTCCTATATCCGAGGCCTAGGATCACGTTCCGGAACAAGTGCTTTTTCCGTGAACAGGTTGTCACAACTCCCAACCTGGACGAACAGCCTGTATTGATTCTGTGTCACACAACCCTTAGATCGGCTGCCTATAGACTGGCTGATGAGCCAGGTCTGCCCATAGTGCGATCAAAGAGATAACTAAGACGGGCGAGGATAGATAAGAACATCAGAGGAGGATAAGACATAGGTGGTTGTGGGACATCCTCGTCTGGCTCCTGAGCTGAGGGCTGTCCGGCTTGGGAGATCGCTATCGCTACCGCTGGCATAGCTCTCAACTTTCATAACAAACCTTTTTGTAGAAGATATTTTGAAAAGCGTAAATCCGACTTCAAACCAGGGCGATTCACTGGCTCTTCAATTCTTCCAAAAGTTATTGTTCAGTAACTTTTGCTAAGTCCCGTCTTGGATAAAAATAATGTAAAAATATCCTCAGCAATCAGCAATCGTCGTGAGATATTAGGTGACATTTTCAACTGCTTGTTTGTTTAAACGTGTTTTTTGTCAGTTTCGTTAAAGCATAGCACAGAAATAATCTTCCTCTGAGGTATGACTTGAAATTGCAAGTTATCTATTTTGTAACGAGCACAGACGTACATTAGGAATATAATAGTCTCAAACATATGGTTTACAGACGGCATCATGCAGACAGCGTTTTGTTTTATATTATTCTGTTACCAATAATTTTTACTGTTATTTATTAAAATGTGTTTCTTGCTTTAACAAAAGATTTTATTTGGATTCAGATGATGTTGTATCTAGATTGTTACACGACAACGCAAACAGAGAGTATTGTGGTTAGGCGGTGTTTCGTACAGTTGTGTATCCGAAACGGCTGGGCTTATTTTGACAAGTAAGGTGTCTAGTCATTCATCTTCGATCTCGATTGTCAACGAAGAGATGAAATTTTAGCAACATTAAACAAACAAAAATAAACAGTATAACTACTGGTGGACGTTAAACGCCATACCGTCTCTCAAAAACAAAAGGAGGAAAAGCCTATCAGTGCGTTGTCATGTTAATTGATAAAGGCCTCAAAATAGGTGATTCGTTCAGTAAAACTAAAATTAAATTATCATCTACAGGCCTACTAATGGTATACGAATATCCTGTATCGTTGTTTGGTTATTTGTGTATGGTTATTTGTTTGTTTATTTTACTTACTCTGAAAATCCCACTTGTCAGAGTAAAATTATCTTTCAATTGACGACAAATAATACAGCGAAGATAAAGTAAGAACAAAATGTGTTCTTTAAACTCGAACACGATGATGGATGAACTTCATCTGTTAAACATCCTCCTGGACTTCCTCTGCTGTAGTTATTCTTTCTAGACCAGTGGTTCTCGACCGTTTCAAGGCGGGACCCACCTTGAAGGATATTACACTCGATGGGACCCATAAGCAATTATTGTAGGAGTTCGCACCAGTTTATATTCACATTTTTGCTAACGTCGAGTACTTTAACCCCTTTTTTACGTATTATATGTAATTGAAATGTAATACCTTTTTAAGACACAGTAAATAAGTTTTCGAACCCGACTTCGCAACCCACCAAACACTCCTCAGGACAGAACAGTGGTTCGGGCCCCACAGGTTAAGAAACGCTGTTCAACACGTTTCAACCCACATAAATTTGTCGTTTCTAGAAGCTGGGTGGCGGTTGAAGAACAATGTTGAAAGACCTTCTGTAACTATCAGCACAATGTTTATGGTACCAGTAGAATAAACGGCAGCTCATAATGTGAGCCGCACTACTAATCATATCGCCCGGTTTGTGTGTACTAACCTACCCTGGAAACGTCGCTCTACTGCTTCGAACACCACCCACAAATCACAAATTAGAAACTTATTTAAAAAGTTTCAATGTACAAAGTTTGAAATAAAAGTATTATGGGTACATACCCATAATAATCCTCCAATTTTATCCCACTCTACGTGGTCTAAGTTGTTAAAACAACGGTATGGTCTGAAAATGATTTTAGAACTGAGTTTTGGGTAAAAACGACAAAAGCGTAATAGCGCTCAAACCATTATGGTAGTGGTGTAGTGGTGTTCCTTCACCATGCGCAAAAGGGTAGTGGCGCTCAAACCATTATGGTAGTGGTGTAGTGGTGTTCCTTCACCATCCGCAAAAGGGTAGTGGCGCTCAAACCATTATGGTAGTGGTGTAGTGATGTACCTTCACCATGCGCAAAAGGGTAGTGGCGCTCAAACCATTATGGTAGTGGTGTAGTGGTGTTCCTTCACCATGCGCAAACGGGTAGTGGCGCTTCCTAAAGTCTCGCTTTCTAAGCCATTTACTCTATCTTGAGACTTTTCGGTACACAGCGTTTGTTTAATACTAGAAAATTCCTATCTTGTACTTTGCTCACTGAATATTGCATTTTAAAATTCTATTAAAAAGTTGTTTCATTGCCTTAGCTATTGTTTATTATAACCGATGTCTGAGACTCTCACGGCCGGAGTCGACTCTGTTAAAATTATGATTTATCGCCGCGCTATTAGGCCGTGGTCTAATGCTGTTGATTTGAACAGCCTTTTCGGCCCCACCATCGGAGACCATCTTCAGTGTAACGATTGAAAGCGTTACTGGTACGGTGTTCACCAGTTCAAATCAACAGCGTTAGACCACAGCCTAATAGACCGGAAATGAACCATAACTTCAACAGAGTATTGTTTATTATGTTTTTGTTCAGAGTCTTGAGCAACAAACAGTTTGTATTTTGTTATTTACCGGACCATTAAAATTATAAAATCACTGCGCACCTAAACAGCCGTAAATAAAACAAACCTGTTCTCATTTTGAACGTTAAAAATTTCGTAGCTGCTAACGGATCGCACTTCATTCAGAGGCCACTACTCTAGGGAATGTCCTACACTTCTGTTAAATAATTCCACCCTATGTCAGAACATTAGGATTTAGCGTAAGAACATATCTTGAAATAATTTCGTAATTTCTATCTGTTACTTCAACCGAAGCGTTCTTTTTTTAGACTAAAGGAACATTTCTTTGTAAAGTACACGTTTAAAATTAATTTCCACATGTTTTTCCAAACCTATTACAATTTCAGTCTTTCCATCGTTCAGTATCTTCGCGTTCGTTGATACCGGCACAATTTTATAAAGGGAGAACATCTTGTTTTTGCTTGGACGACCTCGAATAAATCGCCGAGTTATAATAAGACGCGCTTTCCCAATTCACAAATACTTTTTCACTTAATGTATTCGCTAGGGGGCTGTATTATTAAGTCTTCTTCTTTTCAATTCTCCCCTTCTGTATCTCCGGCCGTATTCCTATTATGAGTTTATCCCCGCCTCGTTTAAATGAATACCTTGCGGTTTCCATTTTGTATTACTGAATACACAATACTTAGGCTTATTTTTTTACTTCCATGTTCCATAAGGAAATGGAAGTATGGTCATGGCGAAAAAAACGTGTTCGAGATAACGGCAGATTCTGATTGTACTACCATCAAAACATGAAAAAAAGTCATTTTTCGAAAAGTGTGTGTGTGTGTGTGTGTGTGTGTGTGTGTGTGTGTGTGTGTGTGTGTGTGTGTGTGTGTGTGTGTGTGTGTGTGTGTGTGTGTGTGTGTGTGTGTGTGTGTGTGTGTGTGTGTGTGTGTGTGTGTGTGTGTGTGTGTGTGTGTGTGTGTGTGTGTGTGTGTGTGTGTGTGTGTGTGTGTGTGTGTGTGTGTGTGTGTGTGTGTGTGTGTGTGTGTGTGTGTGTGTGTGTGTGTGTGTGTGTGTGTGTGTGTGTGTGTGTGTGTGTGTGTGGAATTTTTTCTATGGCAAACGATAACAGCCGCAAATTCAAACAGAATCAAATAATTTTTTGCATACAGTCCTAAATTGTAGAGGACTCAAGGCTTATTGTTTTTGGTGAAGATCGGTTAAGGAAAAGGGGTAGTTTACCTGCAACGTTTTACGTTTTAACAAGAGTAAAGTACAGTACTTAATTTTGATAAATAAAGTATCCTGAAAAGAAGGTCATAATAATCCACTGTAGAAAGGTAGATGAAATATCTATAAATGAAAAGGGTAGTTGAAGGGGAGGGGGTAATTTTATTTATAAATTAAAATGGTAGTTGATGATGGAGGAGGTAAATTTTTATAAGTTTTATATGTGTACTAAGTTACTGACAACAGAGAAGTAGTTTCTATGGAAACATTTCATTTCACTTTAACAAAATTCTATATTCTTTATTTTAATTTAAATCACGTATGAGTGAAAATATATCGTTCCTGGCAGGGAAGCATATCTCAATTATGTAATGTTTACTTTTCCAAAGTTTTATTATTGTGATTACCGCAATAAAAAGGCCGGCAGGACACACACACACACACACATACAAAATTTGCGTTATTTCTGGCCTCACTCATGTTTATTTTCGTATGTTTGCACGCTTTTTAAATGGAAAGTGCCGAAACCCACACCAACACAACGCGTGCAAGCCGAAAATGTGGACTTCGATTTGCTTCCTGTGGATCGCTGGGTAGTGTTGTTGTATTAAAGCAATTAATACAATCTGTGTACTTACTTCTATTATGATATGAGAATTATAAACTAATCTGTGCATGTGTGTATATATGAAAAATATATAAATATTTTTCTCCTTTGGAAAATTGTTTGTCCCTCCTTGAAAATATTTTGACCTTCCTGATGGCTAGTCATTTACTAGCCTGTGTGGAATATAGCGTTATGACATGGACCAGAATGGTGGGTGTTAAACAGGAGACACAAACGTATTAAGGAAGAAATGTTTTGCTGAGAAATTTATAATTATACGGGTGAACAGAATAGTCGTTCAGGAAATCAGAAGACAAATGGAAAGAAAGAAATCAAGATTCGATTTTAAAAAAGAAAAATGACTAGTATAGTATTGACAGGAAAAACTTTGATAACACTATAGACATCCCTCGGCCCCTCGCAGCGAGAGTCCAATTTCATTACAGGAATCAGATCGCAGCTACCTTTAGCTAGCTCTTCGTTCGACCTACAGACATTTTATCCAAAAGTACAGTCCTTCCTCACGAAGGTTGAGGATAGTCTTAATCCACCTGACATGGTGGTACCATTTTAGCAGATACGTAATTTCTTCAGAACCTAAGCATCCACTTATTTAATTAATATTTAAATGATTTTAAATATAAATTTTAGGACATGGAAGTCATGTATGGTTCACCATACCGATTTTTTTTTTATAAAAACATGTTGTAAACAAGTAATTATGGTCCGAACTTTATTGACAGTAAACTGACTATTGTTACCAACTTATTACCGTTTCATACTCTGTTCTTGTTGTTAATGGTTATATGTGACACTTTTGAAGAATGTTTTTACTACGTAAGTCGCTCACTTTGGCGATGTGCTTTGGTTGCACACCATTATCAGGTCAACAACGATAATGTTATTCTAACTTCTTTCTATTATTTCAGCTTCAATCAGAAATGACTAGCCAAACACTATTCAAGTTTATTTTTAAAAATCGTTATGGAGAACTATACATGACATCGATGTTGTAAGATTTATATTTAATATAAGCTATTAATAAAGCTAAGTAATAAGCTATTTTCGATAAAATAATGTATATTTTGAAATAAGAGTTAAAATAAATGAATCACTCTTGCAAGATGTTCCAAATATTTCCACTCTTTAACTTTGATAATAATAATACAATTGTTTGTTTCTATTGTTAACGAAGGCAGTGTAAAATAGGGTTACCATATGATCTAGGTGAAAAAAGAGGACAACCTGAAAATTTAACTGCATGATCGTTACTTAACGGATCAAAAAAAAAAAATTTGACAGTAAAAACATTATACATTATGGATAAGGAGGTATTCATGATTAAGTTAAGCAGTTATAAAGAGTTTACACAATGTACAATTTAATTTTTGTGATATAACAAGAAAATGCTTACAAACAAAACTTAAAACTACTAGTTAGAAGCGGAAGTTACATAGGAAAAGAATATTTGCTATCTTTATTTTTAATCATAGCAACAATTAATTTAATACTAATCAGTCTGAATCGGATTCACTGTCTAAATGTTCAATTGTGTCTTTGTGGTGCCACTGGTATTTATCAGATGAACCAATTCCCATCAAAAGCTTTTTGTTTTCTAATAAATAAGCATAGAACTGAACACATGAAAGACTTTTAAAGTTGTACTGTACACAGATTATAGCTTTACATTTTCTACCATTAACCTCTTTGATCTAGGGAGCGCTCTTGCACTTGACTATATTTTTCAGTTTTACGAAAAAAGAGGACATTTCCCTGTTTTAAAAAATCTTCCCGGACAGGTTTTTAACACTAAAAAAGAGGATGCGTCCGGGGAAAAGAGGATGTATGGTAACCCTATGTAAAAGGAACAGAGCGCCGAAGTCAGACATAAAATTTTATTGAAAATATTGCCCTGAAATAAATGAATTTAAACATAATTTAATTATCCTTGACGAATCTTTGATACTTAGAGAACAGGCAATGCATTCCAATATGATTATGTTAGATAATGATAGTTGGATTACTGTCGAAACATATGTAATTTACAAAATAAAATATATTCTTGTAAAAAAGTTGTATTATTAATAATAATATGCGTGTGTGTGTGCGTGCGTGCGTGCGTGCGTGCGTGCGTGCGTGCGTGCGTGCGTGCGTGTGTGCGCGCGCGTGCGTGCGTGCGTGCGTGCGTGCGTGCGTGCGTGCGTGCGTGCGTGCGTGCGTGCGTGTGTGTGTGTGTGTGTGTGTGTGTGTGTGTGTGTGTGTGTGTGTGTGTGTGTGTGTGTGTGTGTGTGTGTGTGTGTGTGTGTGTGTGTGTGTGTGTGTGTGTGTGTGTGTGTGTGTTGGTATAATGGTTTTGCATTTTGATATAAACTGCTAGTCATTTCTCATTTCTAATTTTCCTTACGGTCAAGTTTAAACATTGTTACCAAAAACTTTATTTTAATTAGTTCCGTTCATGGTGTTTGTATTTTTAATATTCTGTGTTCAGTTAAATTTTACTTTATGTTACTTATAAATAAAATTTTTTCTGTAATTTTTTTATACACCCGCTTTAACAGACATTATAATATCACAAAAATACTACAATCCGATTTTTTGAATAAGGTACAAATTCAGCCTGTGGACCAAAGCAATATTTTCTTATCGCGCCCGTGCTGTAAACACTTCTGTTCGCTGTAATTTACCCGAAAGTCACGTTTCAATGTTTTTGACCTTAGTTTGTCACTGAAAACAAGCGCCACTGAAACAATATCGGATATTTTAACGCTCATAACGTTTCTGATTTAACATCAAACGTTTCTACGAAAAGATGTCGTCAGTAGCTCGGCAAATGCGACGTTATTAAGTGTGAGTCGAGCTACTGAGAACGCCTCACCGCAGACTGAGCAAACTTTCGATGTTAACAAACGCGAAATCTGTGATAAATCGTATTGTTTCACTGCCAACCACCACGTATACCACGAATTGGCTAAGACATATATTTTTACCACAAAAAGTACTCTTTATATTTACAATTAAAATCGACGTCCGATTTCCTTCTGGTAAAAACTTCAACCGCTACATGCGACCATAACTTATGAATTTTCGCACGACCACTTTTTGTTTTTTAGTTCACCTTTTTAGTATTTTAATATTGAAGACATTCTTTTGTTCTTACATCATACGACGTTCGCAGGTTCCTAAAAATACACTGGATATCTAAACTGGAATCTCTGTTACCTGTCAAGGCCAGCCGATACAGAAAGCCCATCCATAAGTTAATTAAATTTTATTGGTCGCGAGAAACGTTATTTAAACTCGACGACATCTGAAAAACAAAGAAAACCTGTAGCAATAAAACAAGAACATTATTGTTACAACAGTTTGTTATGACTCTTACCTTTCCCAACTTTTTGTTCTTCCCTTTTGCTCTTCGTAAAACGTTCGGTTTCTTTATTTTATATCTGCTATGTTTCTTGGTATATGTGCGTTGTATTGAGTATTGAATGTAGTATTAGGTTTTAGAAATTTCAAGATTTCGGGATCCTAGGCCCCAAAGAAGGGAATGTACATTTGATAAAATTGTGAAAAGCCAGCAGGCTCTCAGACTAAAAGGAATTGGAACCCAAACCCGAATGTTTCGAAGTTTTTATGTTCATTATATGATTGTGTGCTCTACAATTGTAATAATATCGCTAAAGAAAAAGCAGGGAAGCTGATATTTTTATAATTTTCCCACGATTGAAAATTTATCTAATATCGAAATTTATGTAATAACAATATGTGTACTCCGTTCAAAATAGTGAGCAAGTTCTTCAGCTGAGTGAGCATACTAATTAGAGCTATATATAAATAAATATATTTAAAATTTATATTTACTTTACCTCAAGATGTTATTTTTCCCTTATTTGGAACATGTTTCGGGACCCATAGTGTTCCCATCGTCACCCTTCCCAATTTTGAATCTTATAGAGTACATGTGTGCTGGTTGGCTGTTGTTATGGCTTCCCGTTGTTTTCGGTTTTTTTAAATTGTTATTATTGCGTGTGATTTTGGTGTGTATATTAGTATCTTGTGTATTTTCGATGTTGAGTGCTTTGAAAATTGTATCAACATAGAAAATACACAAAACATACTAATGTATACACCACAATCTCACACAATAATAACAATTTAAAAAACCAAAAACCAACGGGAAGCCATAACAACAGCCAACCAGCACTCAGGTACTCCACAAGATTCAAAATTAGGAAGGCTGATGATGGGAAAACTAAGGGTCCTGAAACGTGTTCCAAATATGGGAAAAATAACAATTTGAAGTAAAGTAAATACAAATTTTGAATATATACATCCAGAAACAGACTGTAGTAAAAAGTGTTTCTACAGAATATAAAAATAAATATAATATGAAAGGAAACTGTACGCTTATGAAACCAAAATTTATATGGTATTTCATATCAATCAAGTCTAGAAACGAAAACTGTGACCCAGGACAGCAAAAGTCAAACCATAGGTTTTGTAAAATATATAAAAACACTTGGTAAATTTCACAAATTTTTTAATTAACTCTGACAGCTGTTTCGACTAACTAAGCCATTGTCAAAGAGGCGAATGAATGAAAATTACTAAACACAGGATGTGAGTGGAGTGTAGGTGGTGAACATCTGTGTTGAGATGGCGAAGGGGGGTGCAAGAGACAAGGGAAGGTCAGGTGTCTTTAAAAACTAAATACAATCATGAATGCAAAATATAAAATTAACTAAACTAAATATAATCTGAAAAGTCAAACCTACTGATATGATAATTTTGCGAATAAAATTTTCAAGAAAAATGCACAGAGGGGGTCACGTCTAAACAAAATATACTTAACGGCGTCTGTCACACATTGATTTGCGTGTGCAAAAAGGCTTTAAGAAAAAGCTTTCTGAGACACCTTACATTTCTTACGCACGCTGCAGTATGAAGTTTTCAGTTCTGTCCTTCGTTGTTTATAGTAATTTCACGATTCACCGTCTCCTTCAACTGCTATCCTTTGATAATGTTTAAACTAATCATTCATTATAAATGAAAAGACGTGTTGTCTCAATTTTATGGAACTACGTGTACAGAAAATAGAATCTTCGGAATAGAAATAATAAAAACTGTATTGAAGACAATACGAGAAACTCAATTTATCGCGTCTTTAGTTACATCATATAAAAATGTCCCTTCTTCTTCTTCTTCTTCTTCTTCTTCTTTTGCTTTTGCTTTTGATTTTGCTTTTTCTTTTTCTTTTTCTTTTTCTTTTTCTTTTTCTTTTTCTCAGTCTCCTCCTTCTCCTTCTTATTTCTTCCCATTTAGATTAAAGAGTGTTACACCTACCAGGTGCATCAAATCTTTTTATCTTTTGCTCTGAGGATAACAAGGCGCCTTCTTTCTGTTGCCTTATCTCGTGAGGAGCGTATTATTATATTTTGATTCACTCTATCGACATGTGAGTTCCACTCTCCCCCTTTCCTTTCTGCCCAGTCACCTTATGTTGTCCACACGCAAGTTCCCCTAACGTACGCTCTCTGTGTCTCTTCTCATCTTCCTTCCTATCCCCTCTTAACGCCCTCAATTTAGTGTGCTGGCTCATTGACTCACTCCTTGTTCCTTCAGCGTATGTTAACATCGGCCAA
The DNA here is from genome assembly GCA_034769895.1 of Magicicada septendecula. NCBI lineage: Eukaryota > Metazoa > Arthropoda > Insecta > Hemiptera > Cicadidae > Magicicada > Magicicada septendecula. The sequence continues at coordinate 14,018,139 of CM068375.1, forward strand.
ACCTTTAAATTATATATTCTCACGTTCGCGTCCTACCTGAGGTGGTTGCTAAGCCAAATCGTATGAACTAGACGTCCAGCTATTCAATTATCCCTCACGATTTGTTCTTGAACTTCCCTGCCAGACCCACCCACAGCTTGTTACAAGGACAATGAAATGTTTTTTATTACCGTTACATGCTCAACTGATTCATAACTAACTTTCATTTAAATGAGTAGAGCGACAGTGTCATTTCTTTTTGTACCGATAGGGCAAGGTTCTGTCCTCACTCAAGTAGTTCATCAACAGGCTAGTCTTTGTAAGTTGTGTCCGCAGTCGGCCACCAGAATTTATCATCAGCATATCTTACACTATTTATATTATACTTGAAACATTTTTATACATATTATACTTAAATCAATTACAATATTATGCTATCATGTAAAAAAGAACAAAGAGGAACTTAACATAAAAATTCCGACAATATAAATGGTAATAGGAAAACATTCCAACCTGTCTTTATACAGTAAAACTCTGATCTATAATCAGGTAATTAAACCCACCTGGCTGTATGGAATTCAACTCTGGGGGTGCGCGAAAGATAGTAAACATCAGGATAATACAAACGCTCCTAAAACAAAGTTCTGCGGACCATGGTGAATGCACCATGGTATGTTAGAAACGCAGATATCCACAGAGATCCAGGTATTCCAGCAATTAAAGAAGAGATTAAAAGGTTTGCAAAGAAGCATAAATAAATGCTTCACCTCCACGAAAATGCAGGTTCTTCAGCTGTTGGACAATCAACACGTGTTCCGAAGACTGAAGAGAACAAAGCCATTCGAACTTGTGTAGTGTTTTGTGTTATAAAAGCAGAGCATTGTGCGCGGGTGAGAGTGTTTAGTTAAGAACACCAGACTAACAAAAGATGTCATTGGACTTAATTTGGCTGATATGTATTTAGTATTAAGAGATAAGTTGATGGTTGATCTTACAGACCAGTTTTAACATGTTAAATTCAATAATAAAAACAAAATATTATGCTATTACAATGTTGATGAAAATCAGAATTCTAGTAAAACAAATTGATAAGATAGTACACGGTTCATTCAGTACTTAAATGAACAAATGGCTTTAGAGAGAAAAAGTTTATTTAATTAATACGGCAGTTTTCTTATTTTTTAACATAATCATCGGATACATTTATGCTTTTGTCTCGTATCTTTACAAGTTTTTCGTTCACAACAGTCTGGGTTGCTTTGCTCTGAAACCTGACACCGCATAACAATTCCTTCACGGCACCAAACAGGAAAAACATCTGAAGGGGCAAAGTGTGGGCTGTATAGTCTGTCAAACCAATTTTTCAGCGGCCTCAAGCGTCAGCTGAAAAGAGTGAAAACATCGTGGAATCTTCGTGAAAGAGAAGACACGTTCCCTCTGTGAAGCAGACGTGTCTTCAATACTGCGGATTCGCAATATTGTTTATAGTGATTAGTGCAAATCAAACTGTTGCAGTGCTACAATTTTGTAGTATCTAACTGTTGCAGTGCTACAGTTTTGTGGTATCAAACTGTTGCAGTGCTACAGTTTTGTGGTATTAAACTGTTGCAGTGCTACAGTTTTGTAGTATCTAACTGTTGCAGTGCTACAGTTTTGTGGTATCAAACTGTTGCAGTGCTACAGTTTTGTAGTATCTAACTGTTGCAGTGCTACAGTTTTGTGGTATCAAACTGTTGCAGTGCTACAGTTTTGTGGTATCAAACTGTTGCAGTGCTACAGTTTTGTAGTATCTAACTGTTGCAGTGCTACAGTTTTGTGGTATCAAACTGTTGCAGTGCTACAGTTTTGTGGTATCAAACTGTTGCAGTGCTACAGTTTTGTAGTATCAAACTGCTGCAGTGCTACAGTTTTGTAGTATCAAACTGTTTATTTTTTACTGACGTCCAGTATGTTTCTTACTGCGTAACTTCGTACCTCTTATTATTTTTTTCAGTATGCAGAGTAGATATTTTTATACATTCTTTGTTGAGAAAATTTTAGTGTTTTTTTTACTGTGATATCTGATGAACTTTAATAGCAATTTGTGAACGTCAAGTTCTCTAGTTTTTCATCATCATCATCACAACTCCAAGGACTATGCCTTAGACCTGTTCCGGAACCAATCTCCTCCTCGATCTAACGACATCTCTCTTCCCAGCAGGGTGATAACCCAAGGCAGCCTCAGATAGACAGATATCAGGTATGCGATTCAAGTGTTCACACCATCTTCTTCTGTGGTCTTCAATCTTCTGCTGCAATGATACAATGTTTAAATCGTGTCTAATAGCATAATTCCTTCTCCGATCCAAGAGAGAACAACCTTGTGTCCCTCTTAGAAATTTGATTTCGGCTGCCTGAATCCTCTGCACGTCCCTTTTACCAAGAGTCCATGTTTCACTAGCATATAGAAATGGGACAGTCACAGATTTATGAAATTTCATTCGGGTATTCTTCCGTGTTTTATTTTTTAGGTACTTATGAATCGTTCCACAGACGTGTCTAAATTTTGTTAGTTTACTATTCCAATCAATATCAGTTTCATACGAGATATTACAACCCAGGTAATTAAAATGACTAACCTGATCCAAAATCTGAGTATTCACGATTATCTTAGTTCCTATAGGATACCTGCCTTGAAATGCCATCGTTTGAGATTTTGTAGCAGAGATCTGTAGCCCATAGTCTTGTATGAAACTATCGAATATCGAACGTAAATATCGTCCGCTGTAACTGGTCTTCTGTTTTCTGTATCATTACCTTGTCATCTGCATAAAGCAAATGCACTCAAATGAATATTTCGCTGAACTGACATTCTTCTATAGTGTTTAATATTTATTTACTGGACACTACTAAAATCGGTATATACGACTTACCTTGTCATCTGCATAAAGCAAATGCACTCAAATGAATATTTCGCTGAACTGACATTCTTCTATAGTTTTTAATATTTATTTACTGGACACTACTAAAATCGGTATATACGACACACTCGTTACAATATTTTTATGTGAAATTATCGCACACTTGGTATATTCGTTCTTTAAAACTCCTAAGCGATAGGTGATCTCTATCAGGTAGAGAGGCAGGTTTTCATACTGTCCCCCTATCGTAATATTTTTTGGCATAATGTTTCGATCGCTAGAATCTGGTTTGGTACTCAGGAGTTGTGAGTGGTTGAAAGACCAAAGTCGCTGTTGACAAGTCTTACAGGAGGCTGACTAACTGCCCTGCGCTTTTGGTCTTCTATAACACCCGGCAATGTAAACAAGAAAGTAAACAGTCGGGAAGGCACCAGAGTATTAACACAAATTTCCTACAGTCTTCTCCGATGTTCTAGGACGTAATTTCCCCAGTGTTCTAGGAAACGCTGGAACGCATTCTTTTTTACACACATACTTTAACTGACTAGTGACACGTAAGCATACACCTACTGCAGACTGTCTACTTTTCCAGTACCGTAACTTCCGGAGAAATAACGCTTCACTGAAAAGATATGTGAGGCAGGTTTCGTACAAACAAACACACAAAAAAGAAAATATACGTGAGATAACACAAAGAAGATGAAAGTGTAGACACAGTAGCAATACAAATACGTAATAAGTTCTTACTGTGTCGATACATCGTCTACTTAGCCACGCTATTCCACGCAACACGCGATTCACCAATTTAGTCCATTCTCCAGTTGGTTTAACTCAAAAATTGCGTTGCTGCCCGATCTCGGACCACGATCAGTTATACGATCAATATAACTGACTTACGCTGAAATTCGTTAATATTGTTACGACGGTCTACTGATCGTCGTACGGTGCAGTGGAAAACAAAATACAAGACACCAATTAAGTCACTAATCACCAGCTTTAATTATCACAATTAAACAGTTTGTAATCTACAAGATACTCTCTTACAACAAATCAAATAAAAATTGTTCAGACGCAATAAAAATGTCAACTAATATAAAACACAATTGTATTACAATTGTTCCGCACAATTATAAAACACGTAACACTTCACCACAATACTTCGAACCGCACTGTGTAAGTCGCCCGACAATAACTGAACTAAGCGCCGCTGACTGCCTATATTTATGCCCCGCTGAAATACCAGAATATTCCGTACTACGCGTCAAGAACGCTACTAGAAAACACCAGAATGTAATTGATTGCGGCCTTGCACACTGCGCGCGCGCGCGCGGACTAATGAAATCTGGATCAATCTCGGACGCGTGACAAGTGTCACGTAATTGTCCTTAATCTCAGTAGCAGCAATACGTACGCACACACACATATTACAGCTGGAAGAGCCGAGAAACACGTAAAATATTCTTTAATGGTGTAACATTTTTTCCGCATTACGTAACAATATTATTTTTCTTTTTGAGTCGTCATGAGTTTTATGACTTCCAAACCACGAATTAAGTGCTTCACAAAGCATGTATGGACACCTCTGTCTATTCTTGACTGGTTTATACTTCTGTTGCATAAATTCTACCACAGTATATGGAACAAGTTTATCGCCAAAATGTATCACTAGCTTCGAACGGCTAAATCGATACTGTAGGTATTGCTAGGAAGGAACGTACGATTCTGGTCTGTCATCGCCTCAAGTATAAATGTCAATATCTCTGTCGGTGTTCATCCAGATGACGTCGTGACTCACGATTTAGAAGTTGTAGAGCTTCACCCGTACTCCATCCTCAACAGTTCTCATGAATTCAGACATTGATAGGTTTGTAAGATTTCACTTGACCTGTGAAGCATCTCGTCTTCATTTCCATCCAGTTACCTTTCTCTTGGTACCATCTCGTCGAATGTGCATCTTCGTCTCCCTATCCTCAAGCCGAAGATTGGAGAACGGCCATATTATAAAGGCATCAGATTTTCCTGTCGACTGCCTTCTCCTGAAACATCTGTATTCCCTCAACCCTACCTCTCTCCAACCATTCGTTCCAGGTAGTTTTTTTCTCAGTATTTCCTGCTTTCATTTATCAATTAAAATACCTCGTCATTGCTAACTAAATTTCTCCAGGAGACACCTCGCATTCTCCTCCAACACCACGTCCCAAAAAACCTCTATTCTTTCCTTGACCGTTTTCCCTACTGTTCGTGCTTCAGAGCCACATACCAGACGTAACATTTTATGAGAGTTCTCTGGTCTCGATACCATTGTTTCTCCAAATTGGCATCTCCTTATTTTTCATGAAGGCATTTTTGCTAAAGTTACTCTATTTTTAATGTCAACAGCAAGTTTTATATCCTCTGAAACTGTGCTGTCCAAGCATTTGAAACGTCCGACTTCCTCGACTTTATCTCTCTTAATTGACTTGCACATTTGTGGTACATGATCTTCTAACTATTCTTCCCTGAATAGTTAACAGTAGAAAATATAGTCTCAATTATGGCAAATTAACTTAAAATTGTAGCATTTAACTTCTTCTTCTTCTTCTTCTTCTTCTTCTTCTTCTTCTTCTTCTTCTTCTTCTTCTTCTTCTTCTTCTTCTTCTTCTTCTTCTTCTCCTTCTCCTTCTCCTGCTCCTGCTCCTGCTCCTGCTCCTCCTGCTCCTCCTCCTCCTCCTCCTCTATTTTTAATAACTTAAAACTTTATTAATTATTAACAGAAAAAAATATTCACGCACGATTTATTTAGAATTTTTAAAGCTGATACAATATGCGTGTGAGGCAATATCATAGGTTTGGACGCGTACACAGGAAGGGTTACTCGTACGCTTTCACTGCCGGAACGCACAAAAATTATTCGGGACCGCGTCACTCGTGGAACGAAGTCCCACTTATTGAAGAGGACTAAAGCGCTCTACCGGAAATAAAACTCAATGAATACTTTAACGCTGGAAAAATGAGGCACACGTGGGTTAATGGAAATCAGAAGCCCATGTCCGACAGTATTTAAGACCATAATAGTAGTAGGAGAACATGGCATCTCCAGTTATCCAGTTAGCAGTTTTCCGCTTGAGCCAAATATGCAAAGAATATAATCTTAGAATATCAACTCAATCTTAAAACAAAAGTTATGGTTTTTACAGGAAAGAATCCGATACGTTCCAAGATAATTATGAACGATCAGTATATAGAACAGGCTTCTTCTTCTTCTTCTTCTTCTTCTTCTTCTTCTTCTTCTTCTTCTTCTTCTTCTTCTTCTTCTTCTTCGTCTTCGTCTTCATTCTTCTTCTTCTTCTTCTTCTTCTTCTTCTTCTTCTTCTTCTTCTTCTTCTTCTTCTTCTTCTTCTTCTTCTTCTTCTTCTTCATCATTTCAACTTCCTAGGGTCCGATGTAACTTAAGAGTATGACAACGACATCGATATAAAAATAAATACATTTCAAATGATATGCGGTACTGTACACAGAAAACTTGCAAAGACACCAAGATAAAATTCTATAAAGTAATGGCAACGCCTGTTTTCACTTGTGGAACCTTGTTTTAACTTGTTTTGAAACTTGGACGATGACGAGAAATGATGAACGAAGAATACAAACAAGTGAAATGAAGTTCTTGAGATAAACCAAAGGTTGCACCCTTAGACATCAAATACAAAATGATGATATAAGAACGATGTTAAATGTGCTTATATTCTGTGACCAGCAGAATAAGGGAAGGACAAATAAAATTGAGGCAGCATATCGAGAGAACTGAAGATATGAGATTACCTAAACAAGTAATAACATACAGAGCTCAAGGAAGACGAGATATAGGTAGACCAAGGGAAGAGATGGATTCATTGAAGGTGGAACAGGCTTTAAGTCTATACTTTGACGTGGAGAAGAAGAAGAAGAAGAAGAAGAAGAAGAAGAAGAAGAAGAAGAAGAAGAAGAAGAAGAAGAAGAAGAAGAAGAAGAAGAAGAAGAAGAAGAAGAAACATGGCAGCTTAGAGTACATAACAATACCTTTAGAGTTGAAATGACAATTCGTTTGAATAGGCCCATAGGCCCATACGGATGCTTTAGAAGACAAAACATTTCCAATTATTATGGACGATTACGACGTATGTTAGGTGGCCTATTCAGTACAGAATTGAGCAAAGAAGAAAAGAGGAAAGCTCATAGAGGAACAAAGTTAATGCTGCAGTAGCTAATAGACGGATCGGGACTGGAAAGGCAAAAGTATCGTGGGTAGGATACGAGAAGGATCGACAGCTGTAGACAGCTCGCTCTTGCGCGCGCGCGCGCGCGTGTGAGTGTGTGTGTGTGTAGGAATGGAGAATGGACGCTGGAAAAGAATCGAGACATGCAAAATGCTACTGCATGTTATAATTTTGTCCTACGGATAGTTACTTTCAGTGTGGTGAAATTACTGTGTAAATCGATCCCAACATTTAATTCAAAGACCCTAAAATACACAAATCCAATAATTCATCATTCTTTAGTTACAGTAAAGCACAACAATCAGTAAAGTCCTAAGTCTCATAAACCGCGTTCAAAAATAAAATAACACTTAATCCACTTCGCATTAACAACAGCGCACACCTGAGTAGCTACAAAACGACTTGCTAAGTGGCAAGTGCCGCCGCCTCCGTTTTGAGGTACTATAATCTCATCACTCAAAGCTTTAGGGGGTTGCTTGCGGTTTAAAAACGCTGCCCCAGCATTGCGTGTCACTCAGCGTGACTAGTTGCTTTACTACGTTTTCTGCGTCGCGGTCACAATACGTTACGTCATTCGGAAAGCTCAAAATTACATTCTGGCGTTATTTTTACATTACACAATACAGCAGTTGTGACAGCCGTGGTTACAAATAAATATGCAATAAGTTAAATGAGTATTAAAGCTGATGTTAAGCTAGACAGGTAAAATCAGAAGATGCGGTTTCGTGAGGCTTCGAAAGCGATGAGTCTAGACAGAAGAAACTGTAGATGGAGGATTTTAACGTGGCAATGCCTTAATGAAACGTGGTTATTAATTATTGGCGAGAAGGCAGTGCTAATGCGGGGTAATGAGAGATTATTTTTTTACTTGATGGAATGGACTATCGAAATTCAGTTAACGCCCACTGATTTCTTACAACGTCTTGAGCTTCAATAAATCGAGACAACTCTTTTAGCTAATCCGACTTCCAAGTCCACGAAGAAAATAGCTGCTTGGCCTCCAGACGTATGGACGTGCGTTAAGTAACTGACGGAAGACGGTGAACGGTGCCTCAAACTGCAATAGTCGACTCTGACATAAAAAAAAGGCTTGTTAGCGTACTTTAAGGTGACAGCTTTATCGCCACACTATGTAGCTAACCTTCACCAGGAAAAGTTGTATATGCTTACGTGTACGATTACATGAAAACAAACAAATTAAATAGATATCTAATGATTCGTGGAACAGCACGCTGAAAGATCAAACAAGAAGAAATCTGAACGAAACTGTGAAAGAAAAACGGCTAATACAGTTGAAATAAAGTTTTAAGACGAGTAAAATATTACCGGTTAATGCACTGGAAACGTACAATGAAGATATAAGTTTGTAGAAATAAATATATTTTTTATGAACAATGGCGTAGATAACGGAAAATAAAAAGTAGATGGATAACGTTTACAGAATGGAATATCAGAGCGTAGTTACGCTGTGGTTACGGTGACAGTACCTATGTGAGAATATCCGAAGGTAGGGCCTTGCAACGATTTATAGTGAATGGAGGCGACGACGCTAAAACTTGAAAAAGTCTTGTGCAAAAATTGGGTTAACAAAACAGATTACTTTTCTTTTATAAAATTGCTAAACTGCTATAATTGTTTTTATTATTTAGACAAAGCTTTTCGTCATTACTGACATCTTCAGGTCTCAAACAACCAGGTTGTTTGAGACCTGAAGATGTCAGTAATGACGAAAAGCTTTGTCTAAATAATAAAAACAATTATAGCAGTTTAGCAATTTTATAAAAGAAAAGTAAGGATGGCTGCTAATTTAAACAATACGAAGAACAAAACAGATTAATTCGGCTGCAAGTTGTATGTTCAAGGCCATCTGATTATCACAGAATAAGGATAAGAGGTGACCATGTGGAATGAATTAAAATTCCACGACCTAAGGAAAATGGTTCGTACATTCGCACATTCGCCACGTCAGAACAAAGATAGTAACAGATTACATTTAACTTAATTCTCATAATCCAATAAAATAATTTATTAAAATAAGAATACGATTAAAACAAAGGTTTTTTTATATTTACTTGGGAAATTGAACCCTGGAGCTATTCAGTCCGCGCTACCATATAATTAATCTCTTTGTATTTACATTTCGGGTGAACAAACTGCCAAGCATGACACAGTTAAAAACAATAAATATTTTCCCTCGTTAATTTCTCCGCGTTCTTCTCTATATCAGCAGAACTAAAATAAACGAGTGGAGATATTGACTGTGGGGTGAAGGACGACCACAATCTCAAATCTCAAGGTCGCCGCTCCTATCCGAGTTTGATTACGCACCGTGTGACTTTGTTCCCAGTGAATTCGATTATTACGTGTTGTCTTCGTTTTGCTTTCGCCATTGAAAATATGTGTTTGCTTGTTCGCTTTTTTCTGTATCTAAGTGGACGCACAGTGATGGAAGAAATAAAAGCCAAATAATGACTCAGCGGTGAGCCAGTGAAAACTATCCGGTGCAGATCCATCCGCGATACGCGACTTCGCTTACCGTCCTGTTCAGTGTAACAAAAGTAAATTTACAAATAAATAACTAATGTAAAGTGAGAACTCCTTCGACGAGGCTTGAAAGTAGGGGCTTGGGATCCCTGGTAGGAAACATAAGCGGGCCAGTAAACGTCTGCCTTCCCATACAATTCGCGGACCAAAAGAGAGCGACCAAAGGATACAGAGCGAATCCGTCGGATACGTCTGAGACACTATCCTTCTGCAAGCTGACACAGTCAAAACTTTAGGGGTTGCTTGCGATTTAAAAACGCTGCCCCAGCACTGCGTGTTACTTAGTGGTACGAGTCGGTATACTATGTTTCCTGCGTAGCCGTGACACTATATTACGTCTTTCTTGGGATTACCATATGACCTAGGTGAAAAAGGAGGACAACCTGAAAATTTAACAGCATGATCGTTACTTTACGGTTCCAAAATCAAATTTGACAGTAAAAACATTATACATTATGTATAAGAAGATATTCATGATAAAGTTAAGAATTTTTACAGATTTTGTACAATGTACAATTTAATTTTTGTGTTATAACACGAAAATATTTACAAACAAAACTAAAACTATTAGTTAGAAGCGGAACTTACATAGGAAGAGAATATTTGCTATATTTATTTTTAATCATAGCAATAATTAATTTAATACTAATCAGTCTGAATCGGATTCACAGTCTAAATGTTCAATTGTGTCTTTGTGGTGCCATTGGTATTTATCAGATGAATCAATTCCCATCAAAAGCTTTTTATTTTCTAATAAATAATCATAGAACTGAACACATAACACATAAAAGACTTTTAAAGTTGTACTGTACACAAATTACACCTTTAGCATTTTCTACCATTAACCTGTTTCTGTCTTTGGTCCACTGTGAACTGATCAGAGAAAATACCCGTTCTGTAATAGAGTTGTTACTCGGAATGGAATAAAAATACTCAAAATTTTCAAAAGTTCTGAATAACAAGATGATGTTGGACTTTCCTTAAAATATTTACACCATAACTGACTGGAAAGGTGGTTACCATCCAAATCAGGGTAATTCTTTAAAAACTTGTGAAAATTGCAGAATTGATCAAAACATTTGTTATTATCAACGCATATGTCTGTTCTGGTTCCAAGGAAATTTAAAGTTTCCTCTACATCATCCCAAGAAGGAAGTTTTGAAAGACTCATCCATTTGAATACTGTCCACGAAAATAAGTAACTCGATTCAGAACTATCAGTAACCTTAAAAACTCACGAATGTAGACGATTATTAGAATTGCAGAATACGCGGGAAAGAGCTGTAGGCAAGCAACATATGACGCCAATGGTACATTTCTGAGCGGCGCCGCTTGGAGCGCTCTTGGCAGGTCGCACACTGGATCCGCTCCGCTCAGATCAGATCAGAACCGGCGTCTCCGCTCAGAACGCGTCCGGCACTTTTCTCACCCTCTGCACCCGCTCCTCTCATAACAGAATCCTGTCGAGCTCAAGGCTACACTGTCCGGTTGAAGTGGTTTCGTTAAAGGTTGCGACTTATACAATTGTCGGTTGTCGGTTACCTTGGAACTCAGCTCGCTAATGATACTCCAAGTAAAGTATACAACTACTACAGACATTGTCGTGCTCTCCGTGTTGTAGAAAGTGCTTTTGGTGTTTTAGCAAAAAAGTTCAGGGTGTACTTTCAAAAACTCCAAGTAAATCCAGCTCACGCTGACATCATTGTGTTAGCAACGACATGTCTACATAATTTCCTGTCAGGAGATGACCAAAATTTATGGCGACGTGGTGAGCTTGAAAAGCATGAAGAAATTCGTGGGTTGCAGCGTCTGACTAAGAACGGTGGGAATGACGCGTCAGAGGCCTTTGAAATAAGGGATGGATTCAGAAAGTATTTTAACTCACAAGAGGGTAAAGTATCTTGGCAGGAAGGACACTTACGGCGTTTCTGAAGCCACTCAACCATATCAGAAAAAAAGCTAACGTAGTACTGTTAGTAATTAAGCGATATTTATGTATTTAGTTGTATTATATATTTTATATTTCATTAGTTAAAATTCCGTACGATGTTTTGTTTTACGATAACGAATAGAAAATTCTTTCAATGAAAATAACACAATACTGTTTTACACTTTTTTTACTTTTTTATACGTTCCGTTAATTTTAGGAATGTAGTTTTGTATACAATAACTGAAGGTTGCATACGTTAGACGGATGTAAGAATGTAAGACAGTCCAGGGGAAACGGCTTTGTGAAAATCGGAACAGGTTACAAACCTGTACCTTGACTGGGGAAGAAGTAGAAGATTGCGAGTAGTATGATTATTCGCGACTGTTATGCAAAAGGATCGACCAAAGGGGACAGTGATGACAAAATCAGACGAATAATTACAAGTGATAGAACAACTAACGATAGACTAAACGCTGTTATGTAGAGAAATAAGTTATGTAACTATTTGGGAGTAGGGATGTGATAACCCCATGGTCCGGTGATCTACGGCACTGCAATGTAGCTCTCCGTATTCTCCTTGGAGCTCCGCCTATTCTTCTTTAAGGTTTTGAGGTATAACATCTTCAGGCCAAACGGGGACTGTAGTACGAAACTCCCAGGGAACAATGAGACCGACATCGAAAAACAGGAGAAGCAAAGACACACACATACGTAAGATGCGATAAAATGACAGCGTGCCTGTTTTGTTTTATGGGTTCGAGAGTTGGTCTGCGACGTGTGATAATGTTAGGAAGCTACAAGCTAACGAAATGAAGTTCTTTAGACCAGTAAATACGATTTGACAGAATTAGAAATGATGACATACGGAATTAATTGGACATTTCATGACTTAAAGAAACGGTCAGCCAAATCGAGGACAACTATTCAGCCTTCTCATTACACGGTCTTCTCCATCTTCTTATCTCATATTCCTAAGATCCTACTCAAAAACCTCGATCCATCTCTTCTTTAGCCTTCCTCATGATCACGTACCTACTGGTCTTCATTCTAGAATTTTTCTGGGAATTCTGTGCTGTTCCATCCTCATTATGTACCCTAGCTATCCTTCTACTCTTTGTAAACCTTATTATATCAGTTCTGTCTACTAGATTATTTATTTCATGATTTCTTTGTATCTCCATGCGCCATCGTTATTTTCCACTAGTCCAAAAACGTTTCTCGGTATTATCCTGAACAAAACATTGACCTGTAAATCTAAAGGTCAAAGAAATCTAGGCAAATAAATATAGAATCAATATTGAGCCTAGAACAGGGTTGTTTTACTGAAAAAGAAAAAGAAACTGAAGAAAAATAAAGGGTCGAAGGAAAGGAAAAGAAGAAGCAGAAGGAGGAAGAAGAAGAGGTAGAAGAAGGCTAAAAAGAATAATATAGCCTAAATACAAAAGTTAAACTACGGCTTTACAAGATAATAACTGATAGCTGTACGGAAACACGTACATAGTCCTCGATCCCCTAATAGCACGAAACGTTTTTCTCCGATCTGCAATTCCTCCACACCTACGGTGCAGAAAAATCCCCACGAAAGGATTAAAGTTTATCCCGCCGGTATCGAGAGGCAGGCGACCCTCCCTTCGCAATCCAACTAAAATAAATTCATTTCCAAAGTAATTTCCTACGACGCGACGTCGCTAGCCGAGATTAAACAGCCCATAACGTTGCATTAGTTACCATCCGCTTGCCCCATTAATACGATTAATGCACCCGTTAAATGGACCCATTAATTTTCGCTACCGCTTCCTTTCCTCTCTAAGAGCGTTCCACGCGCGTACAACAGCTCGCCACACGTGAAAATTACGAAACGTTACGTTCACTACACAGCGATTTGACCGGATTATTTCCTTCATCCTAATAATTCTAGAAGAAATATAACTAGCCATGAATTCGTTCAATAACATAATTAACAGCAATAATTCCAGATAACGTATGAGTATGTTGCACTGATTTGATGACTGGTGGCTTCCAAATACTGCGTACTAGAAACTAACAATTCTGCAACTTAGTACAATAATAGAAATAAATGATATATAATACAGATATAAAACAATAATAGTACATAAATTATAACAACGGTTGGTTATCACGGCCGATTAAAAGTGGCCTCCCGTGGATCAAGAATCCACCCTGATACGCACTGCTTTCGAGAGCACGGGGTACCCCTTGACACTGATGGTTGGGAAATGTGCGTATCGCCTGAGCGAACTGTAAAGGATGAATATCCTGACTCCCACTAGCTCCTTGCAAACGGGAACCACGGCGCGTATTCCCTGGCCAGTAGCTGTGTCGGGCCTCTCACGCCAGTCCGTTAGTCTATTAAGTACACAGTTGAATCCTAGTACCTTCGGTACGCCCTCTTATTCTCCCCGCTTCGGCGGACTGTCGTCCGTGGAGTCGGCAGAGCCTTAAGTTGGCACGGGAGAGAAGGGGAGGTCATAGCAATCTGCCTAACCACCGGCCTGGCGGGGCGGTGTTCCCCTGCTGCCACCAGAAAATAGAAGACATGCCGTAGACCTCCAGGGGAGATCCTGTAGATCGATGTCGGGTTCGCGGCTATTTAGGGCTTCGGGAGCCGTCGTGTTGATCAGCGACGCACGCAAAAATGGTACCACGGGATCGTGATATCCCCTGACATTCACGAATTGAGGAAAGGTTTCGTGGCAGTTGTGGTTGCCTCAGCTGTGGTAGATTTTCCCTAACACTGGACTTTCTGGGAGTTCAGGAGTAGCGGCTTTGGGCATTGCTGCCATCTAGGTGGTCCACTATCGGTTTTCTCTTTATGCAGATCACATAAAGAGTCCAAGATCAGCGTCTTCTTCGACGCTCGGACACTTCCTGCCCAGCTTAGCAGTGTCTCGATTCTGGACATAAGCGTAGTACAGCTTTATTTCATGGTCGCCGGCAACCCTCGTGACAGCAGAATAGGAAGTTAGTGTTATCCGTTAGCATAATCATACATCTTATTTAGTGTCCCCCACTGCGGCACCTTTTCGCACAGCACTGAATTGGCCATCGTACAAGAACATGGCTGAAGATGTCTCTTGATTGAGAGAATTCAGAGGCTGTGAATAAGCCGTTCCGAGGTTCAAATGACCTGCCACCGTGTGGACAGTGATAGCTAGTGATTTTTAGTGTAGCTTTCAACCGGCCTTGGTGTCTTCTGGTACGTATGAAACGAAAATTTTCAGAACAATAGAAAATAAACCAATAAAGGACCAAGTCAGTGATGAATAAATCTGGGAGTATTTGAAAATAGAGCAAATACCACTTCGGATTCAGAATAGAAAAAACATGAGACGATCATGTTGACGACATTGGTATTGTAATTACAGTTGCTCTATTGATCAGTTATATTCTTACTAGTTGGTTTCCGATTAATCAACGACCAATTTATATTTCGATCAGTTGATTGCATGTGTACATTTAGGTGTCTGATAGACATCTAGCCTCGTCAGTAAGCCGTGTACCAAACTCTTAAATTTAGTTATTACTTTCGTGAAATAGTCTTTACCTGACTCGGCCTAACGTGTAAAGGTATAAAGAAGTGTTTTATACTTCAGATATTATATTTTATAAAATAATTTTAGCCGCTCTTTCTACAAATTCTTTCTTTTTTTTATACAGGTTCGGCGCACTTTCTTCAGTCTTTGTTCACGTTCTGTAGCGTATTACTATCCGACCTTGGGACCATCTCTCAATTGCTCTATTCCCATTTTCCTACTTCAACCATCATTTAATTATATAATCTTACACTTGGGCTACCCTACTCTCTATGGTTTCAGTCCCATTACTTATTAATTACTTCTTGCTTTCTCTACACATGCACAAAGCATGTTAGTCTTCGCTCATTAATAAAATGTCGTCATTATCGTCATAGTCGTCGCCATCATCACCATCATAATCGTCATTATAGTAATCTTGTGAGTATGTTAATGGTTACGCTTGCCATACGTTCCGGTTTGACCGGGATAGTCCCAGTTTCAGAGTGCAGTCCCGGTGTCCCGTCCGGTTACCGAAATGTCCCAGTCGGTGCATTTGGTTCCATTTGGCGAGTCCAATAGTATCGTCTTGTCTAAGAGAAAGACAAAAAGCTATCGACGGAAGAAAGATGGTTACAACTCTTCAGCCATGCTAAAGAAAATGACATCTTAGACTGATAACTGAATTCATCTTTTGCCTTCCTGGAACATCAGCTCCTGTAGAGAGAGTGTTTTCATTTATGAACAACGCTTAGGCAGATGACACAGGTTTAATGCAGAAGTCAACAGTGCATGCGTTGATGCTGTGTAAACTAAATTTTGGACTTAGTTGTAATGAATTTTTTGACAAAATAAAAAACAGAAAGGACATATTATTGAGACACCGTAATGTTTATATTTTAATTCTAGCTTCCCTTCTCCCCCCCCGCCCTCGCTAACACGTGTCCCAGTTGGTCAATAAAAAATTACGGCAAGCCTGTTAGTGGTTAATGATGATAATGACTAATTTTAA
The DNA here is from genome assembly GCA_034769895.1 of Magicicada septendecula. Taxonomy (NCBI): domain Eukaryota; kingdom Metazoa; phylum Arthropoda; class Insecta; order Hemiptera; family Cicadidae; genus Magicicada; species Magicicada septendecula. The sequence continues at coordinate 14,034,269 of CM068375.1, forward strand.
AAAAAAAATTATTATTCAAGCAGTAATGCTAGCAGCAGCAACAAGAACAGTAGTAGTAGTAGTGGTGGTGGTAGTAATAGTAGTAGTAGTAGTAGTAGTAGTAGTAGTAGTAGTAGTAGTAGTAGTAGTGTTGGACTCCTAGCACAGAAACTGAAAATTTTCTTTCTTGTATAGCCATAGTTCTTTTTCTGTTTTGCTTACCAATATTTTGCGATACTTGAAAACAGATAATAAGATCGAGGACAGCGAAGTAAGATACAAAGAAAACATACTCAAATAAATGAACAGAATGAAGACGAATATAACAACAACAAAAAATAACAGTTTCGTTCAGTCTATACAAGCCGAGGCTAAACTTTGAAATTAGAGTTTCAACGAAGCCAGACGATTTATACAATTTTATTTATCTGTTAAAAACTATTTTTAAAAAACAACAAATAGAGAAAAGCACCGGTAACGTGAATAAAAAGTCTGCTGCGTAATGGGAGGGAATAAATTAGTTAACTGTGCCACGAACTAACTAATTAGCAAACTTTCTGCGACTCTTATTACGCTGAAAGAAAGAAATAATAATAGTTTACCCTTTAGTACAAAAACAAACCTGATTAGACTCAAAGCTATCATTATCCTTTAGTCTGCAAAGTTATATTTTGCTTAGTATCCCCGTGTGCACTGTGAGTCTTATCGACAGACTCAGTTGCTGATACAATGTGGATTAGATAACAATGTGGACATGCAACCAAGTAATGTACAGCATAACATTGTTCATACCTTGCACTGTTACAACAATACAGAATATGCTGCGAGTTTCTCGGCTATTCCAGCTGAGCCCGGCTATAATGTGTGCATGCGTACATACTGCTGCTATTTTGAGATGAAGGACAATTACGTTACACTAATCACGCGTCCGTAGTCGAGACTGTGCCAGATCTCACCAGTCCGCGCGCGCTGTGTGCAAGGTCGCAGTCAGTTACGTTCTGGTGTTTTCTAGTAGCGCTGAAGAGTAGTATGGATTATTCTGGAATTTCAGCGGGGTATAAATACAAGCAGTCAGCGACGCTTAGTTGAGTTTGAGTGGAGAAGTATTGTGACGAAGTATTATGTACCGTATTTTATAATTTTGCGAGACTCTATTAATTGACATTATTATTGCGTGTGAACACTTTTTGTTTTATTTGTTGTAAGAGACTATTTTGTTCATTACAAACTGTTGAATTGTGATAATTAAAGCTGATTAGTGACTTAATTGGTGTCTTATTTTTTGTTTTCCACTGTACCATACGACGATCAAGTAGACCGTCGTAGCATATGTTTTACATTAAAAAAAAGTGCGCGCGCGCGCGCGCGCGCGTGTGTGTGTGTGTGTGTGTGTGTGTTATACATATAGGCTACGTATGTAGCTGTGTAGGCTGTGGAGCCAGGAGCAACTGGCAGGCCAACAAAATTTGCGGACATCAGTGAACGTGAGCATCTGATAGCAATGGATGAATGTTTAGCTGCTTTACAATGCTGTAAAAATTGAAACTCACCGGGCACTGATGGGCTGAATTCCGTAGTATGCGCCATTCTTGCTGAATTATCGTTTATTAATCTGTGTTGGACGAGACCTAGAGGCAGACCGAGGAAGAGGTGGGAAGATGGCGTTGCAGAGGACGCGAGGGACATGGGGATAAGTAACTGGAGGAGGGTTGCAATGGATAGAGTAGATTGGAGGCGGAGATTGGTGGAGGCCAGGGCTGTAGCGCCAAAGGAGGAGGAATATGTGTTGGACCGCTGGCCGTATTTGCCAATATCGGCGGATGATTAACGTAGTCCCAACATTCAAGGAAGAAGAATGCACGTGGCAGGGTATACTGTAAACAAAATGTAGATATGCAGCAGGAACAGAATATTCTGGGTATCTTGACCTCTTAATCGAATGCATGTCTGTCGCATTCCTAAACAACTATATTGAATTATAAGACGAAGTCAGTCAGTTCATAAGTCCTTCAGTCTTTCGACTGGTTAGTACCCTCCCCGCATATACCCGTGGTGCGTGTGGTACTGAGTCTCTCACAGGTATATGGGCCCTACATTTTAACGCCGGATCCTAACGGCATTTTTTGGGGGGGGGGGGTTTATACTAGGCACGATGCCTCTCGCGAGGGGGAACGGTCGTATCTAAATCAGATGGCCCCTGGCAGGAATTGAACCCGCGCCGACAGCGTAGCAGCGTCACACGCTAGCCACTACGCCACGACCGCTCCTAACACTAAGACGAAAGCACACAGAATTAAAGACGTCCGAAGAAGCGTTGGAGTGGCCGGATCTATCTTCCTGGGACCGGAACAAATCATTTTTGCTTTAATCCTTGTTGAAGATTATAACCTCTTCTCTTGAGTCATAACAGAGGGAACCCAAAGTAATTGGTTCGGCCAATTACTTCAGGCTGCCTTATTCGGGACGAGCTGAAATTTAAACAGAACAACACACAGTAAATATAAAAGGAATCATGGAAGGGAAAACTGTTGATTTACGTACTCAGTATATGTGTGCAACAAGAAGATTTCCCTTGATTAAACATTTAAAATAAAACAAATGACATTTACTCAAAAACAGATCCCATTACATTATTAATTAAATTATTTACTTGTTTAAATTGCTTTATATAGACTGTGGGATCACAAAAAAATTATATTTAGCTTTTCCCCGGATCCGGGTAACCATTTGGTATTTAGTCTTTAAACTTTAAAAATTAATTATATTCAATTCAAGATATTAGCTTGCAAGACTGTTACTTTTACTTTTACTTTTACTTTTACTTTTACTTTTACTTTTACTTTTAAGTTTCATTATTATTCCATTTGAAGAATGGTATTAATTATACTACGATACGTTAAAATCTAAACTGTTACAATTGCAAGAAGCCTGAATAGTTACAATTAAATTCTTAGATTTAAATTTTTATATTCTTATAAAGTCAATCGTCTCTGAAAGTCTCTTTAAGAGAGTATTGTGTTACAATTACTATTATTATTATTCCTCGATAGACGTGCTATCGAGTCACCTTTAATTTGGGATGTAGAAGTCTCCTCCATATGGTTACATCTTGGGAATCCTAAGAGCGTCGTCCTCGTCTAGGTCTGGTCTCAGTTGTTCACGGCTTAAACTTCTGCAGGATAGAGTGGGCCTTCTACACAGGTACTCGTTGATTCTCAGATGTCTCGAACTGCATTATCGGTCGGGTCTACTAGAGTTGTAATTCTGATGATTCATGTCTCCAGGCAGGATGTTGTGAAGAGTCGTCAATCGGAGAAGATAGCTGTTATAGTTATTAACACTCGTACTATTGGTTGTCACACATTTCTTCTTGTTACAACGTTTTTTTAATTTTTCTTTCTCTTAACGTTACATATTACACTCTTTTGTAGCAGTTAGTAAAATACATAAGAATTAATCCAAACTAATAACCAATTACATAACATTTCAACAGAGCATTTCGCTCGTGCGTGTGCACTGCTTGGAGTCGTCATAGCGAGAGCGAGATTTTTTCGTCCGCTACCACTGGTACAGGACAATAGATAGTGGGGCGTTTATTCCGCGAGAATATAGTCCCGGTCTCTCTCTAAATAAAACTTTTTTATTTATACAAACTATCGCTAGATAAAAATACATCATTTAAATTAGTTGTTTTCGTGACTATCTGTGTCTTCAGATTCTTTAATTATTAACATTATTTTTCTATATTATTTTAATTACAGAAGACTCGGTAAACATGTCGAGTCCGGTATCAACAGGTAGGCGCCTGATAACAAGCAAAGGGTTAAATGCGACAATAATAATTATTTACAATATGTCTTTTCTTTACCGTTTCTTTGCCCTTATTAATTACTACTTCCATTCACACTTAGTACCTACATGTTTTTTATTATCATTGTGAGATTTAAATGGTTAATTGTTCGCAACTTAAAATTTTTTTTATTTCTTTATTTATTTATTTTTTTTTTATTGTCACAATTTAAATCGTCACATACTCCGCCTCTTAACCAACACCGACTCCGGAAAATTTGGTTAGATACGTACCGAGAGTATGCTTGGGGAGTACAGTGTGAAATTTCTTATTATTATCATTATTTATTATTATTCTCTTTTATTATTATTACTGCACAGTTCGTTTGTTTTAAATTCTCTTTAAATGATCTAGTTCTCATTTAAATGTTCCTCCTCCGTGAAATTCCCTTTTTCTCACTTCTTACAGTACTAACTTATAATACTAATTTCCCTAATTTCAGCAACTCACAATATCGTGGCCCGACTGACATCAGCTTACTCTAACACTACAGGTTAGCTTTCAGCATTCATAAATGATCTCTTGGCTCTCTTGGCTCATCATTATCCTTTTCAGCCGGCCCCGTTGTGACTCGTTACTTAACAAGTATATAATTCTATCTTGATTATACACCGGTATATAATTCTATCTTGATTATATACCATAGACTTACTTTTAAATAATCCAAAGAGGGTCTCATACTACACTCTTGATTATAGTTACTTGGAGAGAAGCGGAATTTCACGAGGATACTTCTCTTTTAACTCTTTAACAATAACTAGACAAACTATGCGGAAGGGGGACACTTTACACACTGCATTTTATTTCACACGCGGTGGCATTCATTGTTTAGGGAGTGCTACCGTTTATACAATAGAGAGGGTGGCTGCTTAGTACAATCCTGAACACGCATTATTTCTTCTAACTGGCCACCACAACTGGGGTGCTTACTAATCTACGTTACTTGTATTATTATTATTCTTTTCTCTTACTTCTACGCTACACTTCACACATTTAGTTTAAATCAAGAATTATTTAGCCTTATTATTTAAACAATTATTATTCTCTTTATTCTGATTTACTTTCTTTATAATTAATTAATTACTTTGGAGCATTTACGAAACGCACCTAGAATTATTTACTATCTACTACCATATTATTTAGAATACTCTTTATTTACTTTGTTTTGGGACTTGGGGTATAATACTTTATCTAACAAGGGAGGGTTAACTAAGTCATTTATTCATTTGAAATTTAAGTCACAATATTATTCGCTTTACTATATTACACAATTATTTCCTACACACTTTAGTACATGGTAAACGTTTATTAACAGAGGTAATTAAACATAGCATTAGTTTTTTATTTAAGCGATCAGCTGTTTCGCTGGAAAGTAGGTTAGACTAGTTTTAAACAATGGCATAGTTTTGCTTACAAAGGGGAAAAGTCAACTCGAGGGAGAATATCTCTATTGTTTCATTTAACAATAGCTAACGGACACCTTATTAACTTGCACTGGCTTGCTTCACAAGGGGTGGCGTGTGCGATGCGTACGCAATGTTACGGCCCGTTACCAAGCTGAGTTTAGTTACACTTTTATAATTATAATTATACTAACGTGTTATAATAATTTACGATATTATTAAACCTTTTATTTTAAATGACTAATCATTTATTTCTTATTATTTACTTTACTCAGATTTAAGAAACTTCGTTTTTCATTTGTCTAGGACTCGGTTGTTAGCTTCGGGAAGCATCATTCCATAAAATTAATCAGTACACTTGTTTTGTTTAGACAGTAGTTCACATAACTCATCGTGTCAATAGAAACACGAATTACACATTTATGCAGGCTTGTACAGGAAAACTACAGGTCTTATGTTGTCGCAAAATAGACGTGTTAGAGACTGAATACTTTGACACGTACATACATGAATTGGTATAATACAATCTAATCTTTTCACGTATAATTATATACGAGTATGTGCGTAATCTCACACAAAATATACACTTATATTTATACACTTATAAATATCGTCAATATTATTCATATATGCTACCTAGCCTCTTTCTTTTTACATACAATTTCCTAACTGAGTGCATCGATATACAGAATGGAGTATTTTATAATTGACACTAAGTACACTAAGCATTTACACAAAATGAAACCAAAAACAGTGGCGCATTTTAATAATAAAATTATTTACTTGTTTTTTTTTGTTTTAATTTTCAACATAGGTCTGAAATCTTTTGTTACTGGGCAAGGGGTCACACACTTTTTAGACACATTTAAAGTACATGAGTAAATAAATCAACAGATTATGGTCTGGGTTAATAGGCACAATTACTGCTTAATAACACACGTCACAAAATTTCTTTTTTTTTTTATTTTTAATTAGCAGCAAAATTTTAACTAATTAGCAGAGTTGCGCAATTTATAACCTCTTCTCTTGAGTTATAACAGAGGGAACCCAAAGTAATTGGTTCGGCCAATTACTTCAGGCTGCCTTATTCGGGACGAGCTGAAATTTAAACAGAACAACACACAGTAAATATAAAAGGAATCATGGAAGGGAAAACTGTTGATTTACGTACTCAGTATATGTGTGCAACAAGAAGATTTCCCTTTATTAAACATTTAAAATAAAACAAATGACATTTACTCAAAAACAGATCCCATTACATTATTAATTAAATTATTTACTTGTTTAAATTGCTTTATATAGACTGTGGGATCACAAAAAAATTATATTTATCTTTTCCCCGGATCCGGGTAACCATTTGGTATTTAGTCTTTAAACTTTAAAAATTAATTATATTCAATTCAAGATATTAGCTTGCAAGACTGTTACTTTTACTTTTACTTTTACTTTTACTTTTACTTTTACTTTTAAGTTTCATTATTATTCCATTTGAAGAATGGTATTAATTATACTACGATACGTTAAAATCTAAACTGTTACAATTGCAAGAAGCCTGAATAGTTACAATTAAATCCTTAGATTTAAATTTTTATATTCTTATAAAGTCAATCGTCTCTGAAAGTCTCTTTAAGAGAGTATTGTGTTACAATTACTATTATTATTATTCCTCGATAGACGTGCTATCGAGTCACCTTTAATTTGGGATGTAGAAGTCTCCTCCATATGGTTACATCTTGGGAATCCTAAGAGCGTCGTCCTCGTCTAGGTCTGGTCTCAGTTGTTCACGGCTTAAACTTCTGCAGGATAGAGTGGGCCTTCTACACAGGTACTCGTTGATTCTCAGATGTCTCGAACTGCATTATCGGTCGGGTCTACTAGAGTTGTAATTTTGATGATTCATGTCTCCAGGCAGGATGTTGTGAAGAGTCGTCAATCGGAGAAGATAGCTGTTATAGTTATTAACACTCGTACTATTGGTTGTCACATATTTCTTCTTGTTACAACGTTTTTTTAATTTTTCTTTCTCTTAACGTTACATATTACACTCTTTTGTAGCAGTTAGTAAAATACATAAGAATTAATCCAAACTAATAACCAATTACATAACATTTCAACAGAGCATTTCGCTCGTGCGTGTGCACTGCTTGGAGTCGTCATAGCGAGAGCGAGATTTTTTCGTCCGCTACCACTGGTACAGGACAATAGATAGTGGGGCGTTTATTCCGCGAGAATATAGTCCCGGTCTCTCTCTAAATAAAACTTTTTTATTTATACAAACTATCGCTAGATAAAAATACATCATTTAAATTAGTTGTTTTCGTGACTATCTGTGTCTTCAGATTCTTTAATTATTAACATTATTTTTCTATATTATTTTAATTACAGAAGACTCGGTAAACATGTCGAGTCCGGTATCAACAGGTAGGCGCCTGATAACAAGCAAAGGGTTAAATGCGACAATAATAATTATTTACAATATGTCTTTTCTTTACCGTTTCTTTGCCCGTATTAATTACTACTTCCATTCACACTTAGTACCTACATGTTTTTTATTATCATTGTGAGATTTAAATGGTTAATTGTTCGCAACTTAAAATTTTTTTTATTTCTTTATTTTTTTTTTTTTTTTATTGTCACAATTTAAATCGTCACAAGATGATGACGGAAAAATTGTGGTTATACATAACGAAGTTGTAAATAAACAGGATCACAGCCCTACTGACTGTTGTGTGCATCAGAGTTATTTCTGTTTGTGATTACAAACACTAACACAACTTTATTAACTAAGATATTATGTGCTTAGTTGAGTAATAAAGTACGGAACGGAGGACGTACATAAGTGTACTGGTTGGAAAAGCACATACAATAAGCAAATACATAGTTTGTTAAAAAAGAAAATAATAAGTGCAGCACCACCTTCACTGTATAATTGTGAAAGCTACGTATCATCAGAAAATATCACGTTAAGAATGAACGGATGGGTGCTAATAAAAGTTCTACGAAGACTCAAGTATTTCAAAGGATTAACAGAACGATGGAATGAAGGAGAGACCTGAATACAGCGCCTTTAAACAGAAAGAAGCAAACAAACGAGTACGTGTAGAAAAGACGAATAGTACAGAATTAAATCAATAATTTAACAATTAACAAAGTAATAAATTAGTTAAGTAGAAAGTAGGTGGACGGATGATGTCTTGGAATATGGTTAGTGGCGTGAACGGTTGGAGACGATTATCATCGGACAGAATCCGACGTCGTGCTGGAGGTACAACGGTGCGCTTTTTTAGGCATGGGAAAATATTTTCGATATTCTTTACTCGCTTTTCCTATAACAACTGTTTACTGAAGGTTATGTATTTTTAAAAGTTTCGCGTCGGAAATAAAAAATATATGAACCAACAAATCGGCTGTAAAGAAGAATGTAGGCACCTACTGTACACGTTGATAAGCTGAGGAGAAGGACGAAGACAAGAATGTCGGCTTGCAGAAATATGTCGGAACGGAAATTACGTACAACCAGGAAAATGGAAGTGTTGCGCGCGTGCGGACTGATCCCGTACCGGCAAACTGACCTTATGGATTTAGAATACACTGACACTATATTATGTACATATAAGCCTTACAACATCGCATAGAAAGTGTACACTGACCAGCTTTTATTGTCTCCTAAATTCTTTTCTGGTCAGTCTCTGCCAACTTCTTCTTCCATATAGTGACTCGCCACATCGCTTTCTTCGCTTCATCTCCCCTTGAAAGTTTCAGCTATCCTTTGTTCTTTCCCTAGTTGCTGCGCCCACTTCCTTACAATAGTTTTTTACCTTCTTCTAACAATCCAAATGCTTTTACTAACTTTCTCTGTATTTCTTTTGATTCATTCCTTCCGAGTGTATTCAGTCCAGACCAGCGTCGGATGTAAAACAGGAATTGTAGACACACCCAGTAGTCCTCACGTCGAAAGGCAACTGAGAAGGAAGATTGATCCACAAATGCTGAATGGCATTCATTATAGGGAAAATTTCTGCTACAATATTATTCCAGGTGAGGGATGGGAATTCCATTACTTGAAGGCTATTTTCGCTGAAAATCCTGACAGCCTTGCTCTAGTTTTTTTTTTTTTTTTTTTTTTTTTTTACTTGAAGAAGGTTGTCACCGAAAGTTTCAGGACTGTAGTTTCAAACACAAGCAGTAACTAACTGCCACTTATAGAGCGTACTTCTACACCTCACAGTTAGGACGTTTCCTCTGTTCCAGCAGAGACTTTCTTGGTAATCTAAACACCTATTTCCAGCAGACGGCGCCTCCGTGTTATCGAGGGCAATGGTAACAACTTTAAATGAAATGCTGACGACTGAGTTCAATACAAAAACAAATATGTAATCTGACGTACTTGGAATGATATACACTGGATATACAGCAAGGACTGAAGACAGAAGGGGTAATTCCAGAACACTTAGATACAGACGACGGGCGAAGAAGATAATTTAAAATAATCAATACAGAAATACAGAGAATGTTGATGGATCAATTGGCAACGTACGGTACTTCCACCTGTCCACCCATCCACCTATCTCAGTAACCACTATATGTTTGGTAATAGTTGTGTGTGTGTGTGTGTGTGTGTGTGTGTGTGTGTGTGTGTGTGTGTGTGTGTGTGTGTGTGTGTGTGTGTGTGTGTGTGTGTGTGTGTGTGTGTGTGTGTGTGTGTGTGTGTGTGTGTGTGTGTGTGTGTGTGTGTGTGTGTGTGTGTGTGTGTGTGTGTGTGTGTGTGTGTGTGTGTGTGTGTGTGTGTGTGTGTGTGTGTGTGTGTGTGTGTGTGTGTGTGTGTGTGTGTGTGTGTGTGTGTGTGTGTGTGTGTGTGTGTGTGTGTGTGTGTGTGTGTGTGTGTGTGTGTGTGTGTGTGTGTGTGTGTGTGTGTGTGTGTGTGTGTTATACATATAGGCTACGTATGTAGCTGTGTAGGCTGTGGAGCCAGGAGCAACTGGCAGGCCAACAAAATTTGCGGACATCAGTGAACGTGAGCATCTGATAGCAATGGATGTACTGCTATTTTCACGCTCAGAGTGAAAAACCGGTCTCTAATATTTTATAGTTCAAAATTTTACAGGCATTGCACAAATGCGATGCACAGAGAAGGGCATTGAAAATGCTTCAATAAATCTATAAAAAAAAATATATATATATATATATATAGTCTATATATTTATGTTCATTCACCAATCAATGAATTAATTCTTCATTTACCAATGTACAGATTATAAGTTAAATGTAGTCGCATTCATAAGCGAAGTTTTATATGTGTACTACGTTATTGACAACAAAAACGTAGTTTCTATGGAAACTCACCGGTTCCCATTTTCGATCACGCACCAGCGATCGGCCGCGAATGTGCGACACGTCCTTATAAACACTTTCAATGTTAATACGTGTTCGCCTACTTGATGTACAAATTCGGCGGACAATGTACTCTATAATAAAGGGAAGTATTTCATAGTTTTTTTGTTTTGATTCTGACTTCTCTAATCTTACTCTTTCCCCGCGGACCCATGATTCGCAATGTTTTTTTTTTTTTTTTTTTTTTTTTGAAACTGATTCCCGCGGCAACGTTCGTAGTCAGACACCATTTGATTTATGGAAATCTCATAGTCTCATACGTTTTCCCACGAAATTAAGAAACACAGCAAATATTTACATACGAATGCTCTCTTTCTCTCTCCCCCTCTCACCCCCTCACACCCAATCTCTCTCTCTCTCTCTCTCTCTCTCTCTCTCTCTCTCTCTCTCAAATTCACACACACACAGTTTATATTTGCTTTACTCATTTCCGATTATTTGTTGGAATTAAAGTACGTACTTGGAAAGTCAAGGAACGGACGTCAGTTATCCGGACACACTTCTCGGAGACGTTAAAAACAAAGTAAGCCCGCGACGCCTTATAATTATGAAATTAGCTGGCGAGTTTCTTAGAAACGATGGAATATTCTATTAAGTTTAGAAGCGTTCTCGTTCGATTTTCCACGCATGCAGTTTCCACTCTAGTGCTCCGTCCTACAAGCTCCCTGCTTCCGAATTCAATCTTAACTTCGCTTCAAAGAAAGACGATGCTGTTTTATGTATGAATTTCTCAGTGCGAACGGTGAAAGCGATGAAATGTCACAAAAGAAAACACAAGCTGTGTTTTCACGAAATTTACTACTATCTACTAAATTATGTAAATTGTAATTCTTACGACGATATGAATCGAAAGACACAAAATCTATCCAGATGGAGAACGGCTGCCAAGTAGTCGTCGAATCGAGGACCAAAAAAGAAAAATTTACTATATTTACTTCTTCTTCTTCTTCTTCTTCTTCTTCTTCTTCTTCTTCTTCTTCTTCTTCTTCTTCTTCTTCTTCTTCATCATTTTTACCAAGCCCTTCTTCCCTCATCGCCGTGTTGCATGGAGCCGCTATCCATGTTCTACATCTACATTCAGTAAACCTTCATTTCCTGTCATCTTTACCCAAAGATCTTCCCCAAACCTCTCAAACACGTCATCCTTTTGATCTTTCTCTAGATCTCTGACCCTCAAAGTTTACTTCCAGCAACTGCTTAATTTTCTTCCTTCATCTGTCCTACTGATTACTTTGCGCGATGAGGCTCAGAGAATCGCGTGCCGCTACAAGGATCGTCCCCCATCAGTCTCTGGAGACGGACTCTGTCACCGTCTCCTGTTCTGCGCCTCAATTCGTCCATCCCAATCCCGATGTGGATAAGGTCCTCGTGGACCCCATCGCTCCATCTCTTACTCGGCCTACCGAGGGATCGTCTTCCATTAAGAATGAAATCCAACATTTTCACTGGTCATCTTCGCCAAATGTCCAGCCCACTGGAGTTCTCGCTACTCACATATCGTACAACGTTCGTGTCGTTGTAAAGTTCTTTCAGCTCCCGGTTGTGTCGAATGCACCATTCGTTCCTTGTTGCATCCTGTATTGAGTCGAAGATCTTCCGCAAGACTTCCCTCTCAACAACGAGGAGTCTGTTGAAATCCTGTCTCCTGAGACTCCACTCTTACACCCATACAGCACAGTCGGTCATAGTACTGTCTTCTAAAGCCGGATCTTGAACTGTCTAGATAGGCTACGGGAGATACGAGTTCCAGCAACTTCCCCCTTGGATTCGTGCATTCATCTCCATCCCGTACGCTGCCCCCTCCGTGAATATCGCTTCCAGGTACTTAACCTCAGGGACTCTTGTATACGGACAGTTCCCAGCTTGCAACGGCTGTGGTCGACTATCAGCACCTTCTTGGTTGCGGTCCAACCAAAGATACTCCGTCTTCGCCGCATTCACAAGGGCCGCAACTTGCTCGCCATTGTGTACAACGATTTTGCACATGTGTTCCAAGTCGTCCTTAGAGGAGGACATCAAGACAGCATCGTAATACGTTAGATTTGTGGCATCTGCGTACAACTTACGTGCTGTCGTCACTTCAATTCCCTGGCCTCCAGTATATCCACTATCCGCAGAAGAATATACAACACTCGATCACACGTTCGCTATCTTGGTTGTGACATCACTTATGAAGTAGCTAATGATACTCATCATACGTTGGCCATTATTCAGTCAGTTTGTGGGACAATTCGTCAAGCATTATCAAGGCAAACAAGAAAAGAGACCCGAATAAAATTTTATAATCTTGTCGTACAGCTCGGACTGGGGTGAAGAAAAATCTTATTAGTATGCGGAATTGGATTGTTGAAGATTGCACATTAAGGGACAATGAAGACACACGCAGGGTGGTAGGGATTGTTGAAGATTCTACAATGAAGACACACGCAAAGAGTTGGACATTTTTAATATCCAAGATCGTATTGCAGAAAACAAAGGCAGATGGATTGTTCGTCTAAATAGAATGCCGGATGCCAGTGGTGTGGCGTGGGTACTTAACAGCTGTTGCCGGTTGTGATAGGCCTAAAACTTAGCCTAAAAATTAATTCTAATGTTTTTCCTAGTACCAACTGTACTTCTTAGAGCCAAAATATACTTTTTAGAAGTAAAACTTTTTTTAGAGTATTTTCTATCTTTCGCAGGCAGAAGAAGAGGGTCCCGGTCCAACGGCATCTCACTCCACTACACTTACAGAGAATAAATGAGGACACAAATTAACGAATTAATAATAATAAAGACAAACAGAGAAACACATGACTAAATGAACACAAACAGTTAAGTAATAACTGCTGCACGTTGGTTCCGAAGCGAACATAGCTGTTAACTGAGCGTTTTGCCGGTTTGTACAGCGGCAACACATTGAGTGGACGAATGTGTCCACCTCCCGATTTTACAGTGACAACTACTACGAGATCAATGACCGCACGCAGTAAAACACTGCCGATGTCTGAGCCGGCAACACAAGACGGTGGAAGTGCACAACAGTTCGAAAACAATAGGCTACGTTTCCCTTCAATTATTCAATTCAATCAATTATTAATTTAAGGGAATTATTCAATAACTAAACTAAATTATTCTGTGGTATAATTAGTATTATTTTCTTTCGTTTCCAGGACTGTTGCCGCCGACAACAGCGGTTACATGGGCGCCACACGCTACTGCCGGATTGTAAGTTGGTCAAGAAAGCTTGGTAACAGAAGCCTGTTGGAAAAAGAATTATAGAATGGCCTAGGCAACGCTGGTGAAGTGTTTTTTTCCTTTGAGACCAGAACAAGCGGTCTACCTACTCCCTGATGGAAGAAGAAGAACCGAATATCTGCTGGTGTTATTCAGTGGCGAAGCTAGTAGTTAATGAATGGGTAGGCAAAAATCTTACCTAAATTTTTTTTAAGGAATCACTAAAAGGACGGTGGTTCAAATCGGACGCTGAGGTAGAGTTTGCTGTTAGCGAATGGTTCCGCAAACAGCCGTAAGAACTTTACTAGCAGGGAATCTACAGATTAGTGCAACAGTGAGACTCATGTCTTAATGTTAATGGAGACTTCTTTTAAAATCGTTGAATAAAAAATTCTTTACAGCTCCAAACGTGTTATTGAACAATCCTTGTATAAGTCATACACAATAATACAACTGACTGAACTTAGAATTTTTAAACTTGATTTGTTTCTATATAGGTATATGTTTAATGTTACAAGTTACAAATAATTCAAATAACAATCTTGATCATCTGTTACTTCAGCGGAATAACAGGCACACTTTTAATAACCGCATAAAATAAACACACTTATAAACAACACAGCGCACTTTAACTTAACCGTTTGGACCACAGAAGTGAGGCATGCCTCAACGCTCTATGTGAACAGCGCGGGATAATCCCCCTCCCCCGCACATCCCTATCACGCCAGCACATTGTTGCTTTCGATTTATACAAAAAACGCTGAGGCAAGTTCACGTTGCCTCATTCGTTTAAGCTAGCTATGCCGAATCTCACCTGTCACCATCTAGCGGTCGCTCAGTAAAGCACGTTTCAGCTTAATAAATTCGACAGTCACTGTAACAATTTATAATCTTTACGTTACGTAGTTCATACATATTTATAATTTTTATTCTACAGAATTTTTTAGGGTAGGCATTGCCTCAATTACCTCCATGTAACTTCGCCACTGGTGTTATTCTTTTTTCATCTTTATCAAGTTTGGTCCAGTCTGCTCCACAAATTATTATTGTTTGCTACACTATATACTTAAAAATCCCATGTGTTGCTTTCTTACCCACTTTTCTTTTCCTTATAAAAGTGTTATTTATTGGGTAATACATTGAGTTTGCTTCTTCAGACGATTTGACACTTTCTCATCTATTCATCTATCTTTATTAGCTATCACACCTAAATATTCGTAGCCAGTGGCGTAGAGAAAAGGAATTACTGGTTTACTTTGGGGGTAGTGGTTAGAACCCCCTATTGGATAGCCCGTCAATGGAGTCTTAAGTAAGCTGACAATTATATGGCTAGCGGCCGTCATATAATTTTTCATACATGACATTTGGCGATAACTGGCGAATTTCCTACGCCAGTCCCGGCACCGCTTATCAACCCGCTATCATAGAAAAGCCGAGGTCTACAACCCCCTGGAGAAATCTTGGTCTCTCCACGGGGAAATGTTAGGTACGCTATTGTTCCTACATCTTGACCTCAGGCGTTTGTTCTCCGTTATAAATAATTCTCAACGGATCTTCTTTACCGTATCTACAATGCAATAAATTTAGGAAATTTCAAATTTGAATTTAAGCTAGCTTAGTTGTAAAAACACATCTCAAGAAATAATGTAAAAACCAGTCCTCGAGAAGGCATATGGCATTGACTAAGCTATGGCCGGTGACACTAAGAGATGAGTCCAATGCTGTGTAGGTTAGAGGTGTGGAAATGCTGTATATACTAACATTACTAGCAGTGCAAAGCAGTCTACCGGGTTTCAAGACTGTCTGATAAATTTTCAGTCACCAAGGGACCGTGACATGGTTGTGCTGTAGCACCAACATTATTTAATATATTTTTGAATTCAGCTTTAGAACGTTGGAGAAGCGCCTACCACAATATGGGATCGTGTAATTTTGAAGTTTTGTTACGAAAAACGA
Organism: Magicicada septendecula; assembly: GCA_034769895.1. Classification (NCBI taxonomy): domain Eukaryota; kingdom Metazoa; phylum Arthropoda; class Insecta; order Hemiptera; family Cicadidae; genus Magicicada; species Magicicada septendecula. The sequence continues at coordinate 14,050,064 of CM068375.1, forward strand.
TTTTAGATGCTGTTCGATACCGCAGTATACGAGGTATGTAAATTGAGTAATGAGACTAATCATGTAGCAGTCAATATGGCAACACTGTAATCCATTAACACAGATGGTTAGATAAACAGCTGATTGATATTGAGTATTAATATTTATTGACTATTGTTGCCACGTGAGACGTAAACAAGCTTTTCGTGAAGTGGGTTTTTGTTGTGCGTCGTTAAAATGAGTGACGTCAATTTACATGCAACGTTATGCAATCTAGTTTTGTGTTAAACTCGGGCACAATGGTACTGAGACTTTTACAAAATTGGCAAAGGCGTATGGTGATGAAGCTTTGTCAAGAGGACAGATTTTCTGATGGTTTAAAGCATTTTCAGATGGCCGGGAATCAATTAAGAATGATCCACGCTCCGAAAGACCATCAACGTCAAGAAATGACGACAATGTTGATCAAATCGGGGACTTGGTGCCGCGGCTGACTATCGATTAACCGTCACAATCATCGCAGAACAATTAAATTTGAACCTCACTACAGTTTATCAAATTTTGGTAGACGTATTTGGAATGAAAAGAGTGTCTGTGAAATTGGTCCCAAAAAACCTCACTCACATCACCAACACGTTCACCCAGATATTTAATTGTTTCGTTATGTTTGATATTTCTATTGTATTTCATACACAGGTCCTGAAGTGACAATAAATATTGTCGAAACGTCGACGCAAAATAGCTAAAATTTGTATTATTGACCGATCCTCACTAACCACCCACTAAAACATTCATTGATTGACGGTCACAAAAAATTTAAGGAGTTATTACTGGTGATGAATCATGGATCTTTGAGTACGATCCAGAAACAAAACGCCAGAGCGAGGAGTGCCATACACCAAACTCACCACGCCTCAAAAAGCAAAAATGAGCAAATCCAAATCAAAACCATGTTCATTTGTTTCTTTGATAGTAATGGTATTATCAATAAGGAGTTTTTGCCTACAGGACAGACTGTCAATCAATATGATTACCGACAAATTTTTTGAAAGGCTGCGGAAAAAGTTTTCCACTTGAAAACAGCCATCGTGAACACCTGGACCTGATAATGCTGCATCATGACAATGCACCTTGCCACACAGCACTGTCGGTTAATGTGCTTTTCGCAAAGAAAAATATTCCTGTTGTTCTTCAGGCCCCTTATTCACACGACTTGAATCCCTGTGACTAATTTCTCTTCCGGAGATTGAAAAAACATCTCAAAGGACACCATTTCGGGACGATAGACAAAATTTAAAAAAAAATTGTAACCGACCAGTGGAAGGAGATTCTAGTTTCTGAGTACCTAGCACTGTTGTGAAGAGTGGAAAACCCGTCTAAAGCGCTGTGTGGCGCTTTCCAAGGAAACTGTTTTAAAGGCGATAGAGTCTAGATATAGTTTGATTGTAAATTAAACGTTTTACTGAATTAGTGTCATTACTTAATTTACGGACCTCGTATTCTGGTATATAGCTGCAAAAATGTAAAACAAAGCATAGACCTTTACGATTCAGCCATGGGCGTAACATGGGGCCTAATTTTTGGGGGAGGGGCAGGGTAAAGCTTCATAAATTCAAGTGTGTAGTGAGTCCATCAATATAACAAAATTAATAAAATATATACAAAATTAGAAAGTTTAGTAATAATTCTTAGTAAACGAGGAACAATTTAATTTTTTAATGATAACAAACCTTTCTTCATAAGTTGTACTTCCAGTTATGTTTACCTAGAACAAATATACTGTAGGCCTATAAACATAAACAATTTCAGTTCTTCCAATTCTTATGCCCAGTTTTCGTAAACCCATCCTCTCCCTTAGGCACACTGTCACAATATGCTCGGCAGTAGTAGCAGTAAGCCGAATCAGTCACAACACAAAGAAATTTTCAAACTGCCAGTCAGGCAATTTTCAAAGAAATTAAGCCATGTTACCCCTTTCCCAGCATTTATCAACACAAAAAAACAAAACATCACAACAATAACGAATTAAGAAAGAGACAAGCGGTGTGTACTTTAACGGACTACGTACACAACCGAGTAACCGACCGCACTTGTATCAGTAAATATTAATTAACAAATAACAGTTCCAAAAGACCGTCTTTTAAGATTCGTGAACAAAGCCATCGACGTCTTGCGGCGTTAAAAAACAAGTCTTTGTGTAAAAGGCACGCATTGTTTTCCAGTTAATTAGGTCTCCAGCGTTTGTTTTTTTTTTCGAACAGAAATATTATTTTGTCGTATATCATTCGAACATTCCCCTTACAAGTTTCTTGGACAGAAATAAGAATAATAAATTTATGGCAACTAGTAGTCTGACAACAGTACAGACGTTGATAAATAGTGCTTACTGTGCTCGCAAGCATAGAAACTGTCTCCTGTTTGACTATTTGTTAGTTTGTATTTAGAAACAACTGGAAACAAAATTTTATAATGCTCGGAACATTGGGGGGAGTACCCCCTTGCCCCTCCCAAGTTACGCCTATGGATTCAGTAGTGTCCGAGTACACAACAACACGTAGTACAGAATACCGCTTGTTCAATTAAATCAGTGATTTTTTTGTCTATGTATTTCTGACATTCCGATTGTAAATAGTGACGATTCTTATGTATTCCGATATTTTACTCCACACTTGCTTTGCTGACTGACAGAACACACTAATCTTTGATGGCGACGGATTATACCACGAAAACCGACCCACATCTCGATTACAAATACAACGAGCCGTAGTTTAAATAATCCGTTAATTAAGTGGCGCTCAGTTGTGGGTTTCAAGGAGCCCCGCGTGGCGTGTGTGTGCGCGCCCGGTTCCACCAGGCGAGTCGTGATGCGGTCTGCTTAATTAATTATCACGTGTTCCGTTCTTAACCTTGGTCTCGTGCTTATCGTAGCGAACAGGTTAATTTGCCACACGCTTTCTCACCGAACAACCCATTAATAGCTGAAACAACACACGTTATTGTTTTGTTCCATTGTTTGTGCCTGTGTGAATGTCTGTGCTTTTTTCTTACAGTGCAGGAGGAAGATTTTGGAGAACTCGTGCCCTAGTGTTTTTAACATGAAATCTTTTTAGGCTGGGGGTCATTCCACAAAAATGTAACGTCATCGAAAAACGTGACGCTCCCACACTTTCGATTCCCCACAGTCTAGAAATTTGATATGTAAACGCATCAAGACAGAAATAATCGCTGCTGACATTGAGTTTAGCAAACGTTTTGGTGAGAATAAATTTGGTTTTACATGCTCTGTTTGTGATCGTCTGTGGTTTGGAAATGATTTACGTAATCCACCAAAAGTAATCCACATTATACGTTTCAAAAGCCTAAAAACATTATCATGCTTCGATGTTTCGGTTTCGTCGAAATTCTTTGAATGCTTAGGTGCATAAATAGAGAGAGAGAGAGAGAGAGAGAGAGACAGACAGATAGACAGACAGACAGAGTTTTTAAAAGATCTTTTTTTTCGATTTATAATCATTAAATTCCATGTTAAAGACATCACATTCGAAGCCTTTCTTGAAATTATATTTCGAGCGAGAGGTGTGAAACAAAGGACTTAATAAAAAAAAGGATACCGTTTTAAATTTAAAAAAAATTGAAGTCTGGGGAGACGGACTACTCGAAAGAAAGGATGGATTAATTAATAATCTAACATTTAACAAAATTACAAACAATAAATATAACATCTTATATTACAATATAAAAAAAATCATACCAGGAAAATGGCACAAATTTTTCTTCAGCTTCTGCAGACGCTAATATTGTTCAATGCTTTGTACGATTTTTTTAAAACTTCGCCTTAGTATGTGTCTAAATACTTGCAGTAAATAGATTCTGATACGTGTAGTTGTTTTGCTACAGGCATTAATAGAAAATGTTTATAAAATAAGCAGGTCCTCAAAAACAATCATTTTAAAAACCTCGTTATGGAGTGCGCCAAAACGTAGGCCTAATTGGTTGCACACAAGTTGGCAAGACGAATGGCATATCAGTCAGTTCACCGATAGAAGCTACGGACCACTTGTAGATAGCTTTCCAGACTCTGAATTTGGTCTTACGCCTAAGTATGTACGCAATAACATACCCATTTTTAAGATTTTAATTCCTAATTTAGCATGACGTGTATCATGAAGTCTACTAACTACGTTACAATGTATATAAATTAGTCGGGTCTTTTCAAGAAAGTGTCTACAAACAACTCTCGTAGAGTCACGGGCCCGCCAAGCTCCCCCACCAACGCGCCCGCCAGTCGCTACTACTACAGTAGGGGTGTGAAGAAGGGGTGATTACCATACCACTACTACTAACACATTTATCGTTTCTGTTTGGAGTCTACAATTCTACCTTTACGCTGTGGAGGTAGTTACATTGTTTTATTTTTCAAAATTACTCTTTCGTTAGTTATTTGCATTCGTTTCTTCTTACATACGCTCATTCTTTCATACGTTTATTTTGTGTTTTTTTTAATTTTTTACATTCCTTTCGTGTTTATTATTTACGTTATTGCTATATACTTTTATTCTTTATATTGCTTTATTCAAAATGAATGTGATAGAGTTGCTAACTGTCGCCTGAAATGAGGAAAATGCCGTTCTTTTTTTTTCAAAACAAAGGATTAATTCACAATCCTAGATTATGTAATTAATGTAATATAAATAATCGTGAAAATAAACTAAAAACCCCTCCTAATAAAAATTTAAAAAAATAAACAAAATAAAAAGAATTGATGGCGTGCGTGCGTTTAATAAAATATAAATAAAAATAAAAAACAAAAAACTGAAACAAAATAAAAAGAATAGAATTGAAGCGTGTGTGCGTGCGGAATTAAAGGCACCCGCGCGTGCGTACGTCATATGAATGTGTGTAATGTATGCTAATCACTCCTCCTTCACACCGCTACTATAGTAGTAGGGACTGGCTGGCGCGTTTGTGGGGGAGCTTCGCGGGCTCGTGACGCTGCGAGAGTTGTTTGTAGACACTTTGTTGAAAAGACATTTTAAGAAAAAACATTTTGACATTTTACACCTGCAACTTTGTTATGAATAGCAATTTAAATAAATAAGAAAGTAAACGTGATACAATATTGTTAAGGACATTCCATTAAGTAGTAAGTTAAAAAATTTTAACAACTATTTTATCTTAACTAAACGGCGCTGAAAACTACTAAACGCTCGCAATTTTAAACTCAAACAGGCTAAAGTACTATTCAAGAACGGAACGTCGAATTCAGCGAATGATGGAGATCAGTGAAAACAACTCGGACAACACAGCCGAAAAACAACTCATACGCTGTGGGCACCTTCGACGAATGGGACAATCGGAGATGACCAAGACGACGACTCTGTACATGAACACCAGAAGAAGAAAGAACATGGTGAGATATCCGAGAGGGTTCTGAACGTTGACTTCCAAAAGAAAAATGGAAAAGTACTATGTAAAAATGACTGTCGTGATCGGCCAAGAGGAACGAAGCGAGATACGGCTTGAGACATAGAAACTAAGATGTTAGTTGTTACTTGGCAACTAAGGTTTTACTTGCCAGAAGAAGAAAGAACATGGTGAGATATCCGAGAGGGTTCTGAACGTTGACTTCCAAAAGAAAAATGGAAAAGGACTATGTAAAAATGACTGTCGTGATCGGCCAAGAGGAACGAAGCGAGATACGGCTTGAGACATAGAAACTAAGATGTTAGTTGTTACTTGGCAACTAAGGTTTTACTTGCCAGAAGAAGAAAGAACATGGTGAGATATCCGAGAGGGTTCTGAACGTTGACTTCCAAAAGAAAAATGGAAAAGGACTATGTAAAAATGACTGTCGTGATCGGCCAAGAGGAACGAAGCGAGATACGGCTTGAGACATAGAAACTAAGATGTTAGTTGTTACTTGCCAACTAAGGTTTTACTTGTTCATGGTGTTGAATAGAACACAGTAAAGTTAGGAATCGAATGACTCCACCGTACATTCAGATTCATACTCCCGTCAGCAACAACGCCGAATAGTCTTAATCTCAGTTAAAGCTATGACTGACTGCCGGACTATTAGGCCGTGGTCTAATGCTGTTAATTTGAGCAGGCGTTTCGGCTCCACCATTAGAGGCCATCTTCAGTAAACTATTGAAAAGTTCCAATGGTGCGGTGTTCATCAGTTCCCACGGTACTGTGGTTATATTTACACCGTACCAGCGACCTTTTCAATCGTTTACACTGAAATTGGCCTCCACAATGTAGGGGCCGAAACGTCTGTTCATGTTAATAGCATTAGACCACACGGCCTAATAGTCCGACAGTGAGTTACGACTTTAACGGAGTTGTCTCCGGCCGTGAGAGCCTAAGGCTTCACTCTTAATCTCATTTCATGCAAATGTGAATCGTAGAGTAACAATCTCTCAGCGTAATTCACCAAGACGTGAACACTCGAAAAGACATACTACACATCCTCGGACATTCTAAAATCTCTTCTCAATACATTTCGAATAAATACATTACGAAGCATCATTGCTCTGATCGAAGCTGAGCCAAGCAATAAGCCACGTCTTTATGAGGCTCAGATATCAGCAGTCGGTGAGTCCACCTACCTCCGGCGAAATATCCCACCAAATCCGCCACTAGATTATGCTCTGCATCTTCTTCTTACCTTGGACAATTATCGCCAGTCTGGCTCGAGGAACAGTGTACCTTGATGAACATCTACCACGCGCGCGCGTGCGCGCGTTTGTGTGTTCTTTTTTGACACCTGTAGTCCCCCATTTTATTGAAAACTTTTACTAATTTCTGTGGGAAAACGAGAAGACCGATCCAATTACATGGGTTGTAAATTTTTACACACACATACTCACTAAGCCGAGTTTTAACAATTTCGTACAAAACATTTAACACTATCAGCGGCTCCAGAAGACGGGAGAAAATTTGGGCCATTATTATGAAATGCTGGTATCGTTGGTGGCACGAAGAGTGCGGACAATGATACAATCTGATACCTGAGAAGGGTAGGCCGTGAAGTCACAAACATCTGACATGCGAAGAGTGCGGACACCACCAACACTTGCACGCTTCTGGTGTTCTTGTAAGAAAACAATTTTCATTTTCATTTTCATTTTCATTTTATTATATCGTTTTTCAATTCTTTCCGCGTGTTTACATGTTACATCTATTTGAAAGCTATCTGACACTTTACATCAACAATCTGAAAGCTAATTTGTCAGTGCTCATCCGTAGTTCGTATAGACACTATGGAAGATAGTGGAAAACTGTTCTGCGCACGTGCGAAGTGAATGAAATTCTGTTAGCCTCCCAAGGAGGTATTTGTCCACTGTGCATCTCAGTATCACTGCCAGGTTACTAACCTCACGCCAACACCATTTGTTTCTTGTTGTGGAAGCGATTAAGGAGAAGCCGTCGGCGCCCTATCTCGGCTATGTTTATCGAAAGCATAGAGAAAACGCAGAAGGAATTGTATCCGTGGGCAAGCCTTAAAGAAAAATCAAGAAAGTGTTAAGGAAGAATGAACAGTAAAAACGAGGGCGTATTAAAAGCCACCGATCATCAATGTGAAGCGCTTGAAGAATCATCGATGCATCACCAGAAGAATATTGAGTCTCCTACTAACCCCCCCCCCTTAGTCTGTTAGGTGGTGTCCGCACTCTTCGCATGCCAAATGTTTGTAAAATCGCAGTCTACGCTCTTCAGGTATCAGACCGTATCACTGTCCGCCCTCTTCGCAACATAACTTACCTGTTGTCAGCACTCTTCGCTGTCCGCACTCTTCGTATATTCGTATCGTTTACTGTAACATGGTGTCGATAGAGTTTCATAACGTTGTTTAATTTTAGATGCCTATTAACGTGACCAGTACGTTTGCGCACTTATCTTCGAGGTTATAACAAAACAAACAGCAATTAACACGTTCCTTTCCTATTTATTTTTATAGACTTATTCACGAAAATCTAAACCTCCGCCCAGAACCTTCCCAAACCCTCCCCCCAAAGGAAATTCTGGCCGCGCCCCTGATTAGAGTAATACTGAATGGCAGTGGCGGCTGGTAATGTTTTTGACTGGGGGGGGGGGCAAAATTTAGTTGTACCCATATATTATGTAAAAAAAACCAGTAGAAACTAAATTATTGCTATTATCATCAAATAATTGTAGAATTGAATCTTTTGCTTCACTACTAAAATTATTGTTAATATCAAAAACCTACCTTGCAAACTACCAATATTTAACCAGTGTTTGAAACTAAAATTATTTATAACCCCGTTTTATAATTTTGTTGTGTAATATCTAAATTCGATTTTGGTGGCCCTAATTTTTTTAGTTCTATTTTCTTTTCGTAAGTAAGTGAATTTGAAATAATCAATCGTTTAATATTACTTACCGAATTCATAGCCATTTTAATCGTTTCTAACAAATACGCACAGAAGACACAGGCTCAAGCCTACACAAAATAAGTTACATGTTTATGTAGGCCTACGCAAGGTTCGACAAAAACACTATCGTACACAGAATACACTGCCTAATAAAGAATAAATTATTAGAACATTACGTTTACACAAAAAGTTCAACAAGAACACAATCAAAACTACATAAAACACAAGAGAAAATATATGCACTTATATATGCTATATGAAAATATATGCTATAACAGCAACAGAGAAGTTTTGAACAACGCTCCCTCTATGAATTTAGCTGCGAAATCAGAAAGCGGGCAAAGCCCTACCTGTAATGGCGGATGCTCATGTAAATGCATAGACATGTGTACACGTCTCTTGCCCCGCTCCCCGAAAGACTGGCCTATGCAGGGAGGACGATAGCGAAACCGTCCTGCCTGCGGGACCATGCCGAAAACATCGGGTGATCGCTATTAGCCGCCCCAAAAATATCTTTCAATAAGGATACTACACATTATCACATTATAGTTATATTATTGACAAGTTTAATTTGCAAATTTAGTGGGAGGGCTGCGCCCATTTGCCCTCCCTGTACGAGCCGCTACTGCTGAATGGTGATATGTATTTTCAGACTCTCAAGTAAGAAGGGCCTCCTGTTATTTGCCAGTAGAGCTTTATAGGTTGAGAAACCCATTTCAATATCGCATTATTTTTTCCACTAATAATTTCACCACTTCTACACATTGTTCAATATCCCTGATTTCAGTCACGTACACTTTGTAATTTTACCCTAATTTTGTCAACTGTTCACTCTAATTCACTTTCAATATCGTTCTGAATTGTTAATGCATCACACAGATACATACCCATAGTTTCAAACCGAGTAACAGATTTCGATAAGACAAAATATTAGACACAATGGAGGTTAAATGTTTTGTTAATGCAGGTGGAAAAAAAACTATTGAAGAATTTCTTGTTTCATCTGGATGACTCTTCCATTAATTCTGTTGAAAAACTATTATTATTTTTACAATAATAGTTTACACGTTACAGCATCAAGCCAAGCCCTCCAACGTGTTATGATGGTCTGTTGGGAAAACAGAAGAGATGTTGCCTTATCTGTGTTAACTTCAGTAATCAATCTGATCTTTAACGAAAATCTTGTCTGCTTCCAACGAATTTGTCTGTCATCTCAGATTACTGTCCCGAACTCCTTCACGTACTGTAAAAGGCATGTGCAAGCCAAGTATTGTCCACCATTTTAGAATACAACATCTGTATTGCCTTTACCGTATAAGGAGCAGCAAACGTTACAGACAGGAGCACAGACTCTCTTGGCAACTTTATCTTGGCACATCAGTTAGATTCCATCGTCAAAAAGAACATCTACGGAGCAATAGATTTATTATTTAAATAATAATTTGTATTAGTGGTTATATTCACTAACATAAAATAAAACTATTGCATACCACTATATATAAAAAATTCCCGATTAACGCTTTCGAACCTTTCAGCTCATCTTCAGATCGGAAACATGTTTTGTTTGACACCTGTATGAAGATGAGCTGAAAGGCTCAAAAGCGCTAATCGGAAATTGTTTATATAGTGGTGTGCAACATGTTTATTATTGTTGTTGTTGTTGTTGTTGTTGTTGTTGTTGTTGTTGTTGTTGTTGTTGTTGTTGTTGTTGTTGTTGTTGTTGTTGTTGTTGTTGACCGCAACTTGAGGGCTTGACCGCCAGCATGGTGAGGTAACCATGTGAATGTTGGTTACCTCGTCAGTGATTACGGCAATTTTAACGCGTACCTCTACAGAATGGAAAAGGTAAAATTACGGTGACTCGCCCACGTGGAGATGCCTTGCACATTTCTTTCGAGTGCAGCAGATTTACAAGAGAGAGGATGGCACTAGAGATGGTGCTCGAGGTGATCACGCCCGACGGTATAGTTGAGATTATGTTTCATGGCAACGGGACCGCATTTCTACACTTATTCAGCCGGATCAACAAGAAAAGGAAAGACAGGCCCAACTTGCACCCAACGGGCAGTAGCACATAAGGGACAATTGGAAGGAGCCCAATAAGGGCGCAGTAGGCTCCTTATTTAAGTAATACGCCAAGGTTGGTCCCAGGGTGGATACCAATGCCTGCTTAGCGGGTGAGAGTACCACACACTAGGGGACAGACTGTTTCCTCTGACGGTGCATAAAACATTTTCCTATTGAAAACAAAAATATTATTATTATTAGTTGTAGTAGTAGTAGTAGTAGTAGTAGTAGTATTGTTATTGATGTTTATAAAAGAAGATAAAAAGTTTAGCTAGTACGAGCGTAACATTATTTGCGGGTGGTGTAAACACCCAAAAGCACTGTTATACAGTGAAACACAACAAAACACAATCGAACGTGACCTAAACATAGTTTTACATAATTTTTGCCTAAAATATGATTTAAAAGTAAAATACTGCTAAAATATTTCGTTTATATACAGCAGCTTTAAATGGTTTGTTTAGTAAAATCCGAGCCGTATATATCACAAAAGACCTCCGAGTATTCGGTGTGGGGGCGAGGGGCAATATTCGGCACCCGTGCCTGGAATACGTGCACCGAATAACATAACTCGCACAGCAATACAATCTCAGAGATAACAGGAGTACAGGATTTATAAGAACTGTGTGACTGTGGACCCGAGCCAGAGCCCTAATGCATATCGACGATGAGGACGCCGACGTCTTTAGATTCCTTAAAATATGCGCTAGCCTTTACGCCCATCTTCAGCCATGTTTATGGTCGTCTGGTCTTTCATTTTGTATTAAATTGAAAAATGTCTCAATACTGTACACTATACATAAACATAATATAGTATAATTTTAATATAAATCCATAATATAATTTCTACATTAATTGCTACATTATCATAAATAACGATAATAACTTAATACGTTAAGACAAAAAGTTATTGAATTGTACAAAGCGTGTATGTAAATAAATTTCTACATTACTGGAATTATTTTTTTTATAATTTTTGAGATTAAATAATTTCAGTTTTGTTTAAATGAACATGGTAATATTCATGCTCATAAATAAAACAGAAGTCAGTTCGATTTTCTCGTTAAATAAATATTTTCATAGTACAATAAACACACACGCGCGCTCGCGCGCGCGCACAACACGGGGAGAAATGATGTATGTAATAAATATTTACGAGTTGACAGAATATCGTTTGGCGAGTGGCGGCGTGAACTTCAGTCAGCAGTGGCGAGCGGTGTGAAGCCAGTCGTGGCACTGTCTCCCGTGTAACGCAAATAGACTGATATCAACTATTAATAGAACAGACGAGTGACTAACTACTATGGTACCACTGACTGCAGCATTCCATTCCGAAGCGTTGGTGACTCTCTCACGCGCGCTCTCTCACTCTCTCTCCCTCTCTCTTCCCGCATCGTTACACAGGTAATAAAGAATACAATTAATGCTTAACGAATCATTGTATACATCTATTGCAGTGGTTCCCAAACTTTTCAGTCCGCGGACCCCCCCCCCAAATAATTTAGAAATTCACGGACTCCCTCTGAGTTCTGAAATAAAACAAACAGTGTATATGATAGAAACTCTTATATTTTAATTAAAATCAAAATTCTCTTAATTTGCAAAATTATAATATTAATTATATCAAACATATTTTAATATGAACATTGAAACGGCTTTTGAACAATTAGCTCTGTAATATTGGGTTTAATGTCGTATAATTTCAATACTAAGTCACTCTCGACATCAAGTTTATTTCTTAACTTTGACTTCAAGTACGTGAGCAAGGTGAATGCGGTTTCACACAAATAAGTAGAGTGAAACACAGTTAAACGCTTCAAAGCTTATTTTCCGAGTTCAGGATAGTCAGTCATTACATATAACCAGAAGTCAGCTAGCTACAATTGCGAAAACTGTAATTTTAATGAACTGTCAGTTGAAAGTTCTGCCAATGAATCTTCTTTTTGTAATGTAAGAGAGAGGTCTAGTCAGTTCGGCTGACAAACAGATCTGCTACACGACATGATTTAAAGACATTATTAAAACCATAAGTTTGAAATTACTTTTACAATTACAATTAGTTTGAACCCCCCCCCCCAAATAGTGGAATTTTCTACTAATTGTTTTAAGACTCTAAAATTCAGATTTTAGACCATAAAAAAACGGAGAAAAATACAGTATATTCTAATTTTTCTTAAAAGTCTCTGCGGATCCCCCGTGAAACATTGTCGCGGACCCGCAAGTATCCGCGGACCCCACTTTGGAAACCACTGATCTATTGTATATGTCTCATTGTTTACAACTACTGACTTCAAACAGTACTGAAGTGACTACACATGTGTACCAGTTACAATTAACTCTTGATTATCCGAGAGTAGACTGTCCAGTGACAGATTAGAACACGGAAAAAATAGAAAGAACTACCCACATAATCTATGGAATTATAAACTGCTTAAGCGATGGAAGAGTAGATAGGAGGAGTGTTGCCTGAAGAATCTCTCATATGAAGTCAGTACAGCATAACCTTGTAACGTAACGCTACGAGTTACGAAGAATCACCTTAATAAATTGTAAATATTAGTCACGATATAAATCATCAATGTTAGTATAAATATTGTAACATTAGTAATAGAGAAGCATATAAGATTTTGTACAGAGTATTAGCTATATGAGCAGGTGTTAAGAGTAAGGCAAGGCCGAGAGCGCCGATACGTTGGCGTCAGGCAGCTTAAAAATGTATTGTACTGTACATCCAAACTTTCTATGTCATAAAAATATAAAATGCCTTGTTTACACGAACCGGCAAAAAACGAGAGATACCGTTAGAAAGTGGGTGCGTTAGCCTTCAAAATACAATAGCCGACATACCGAAACGGGGTGTGAATTTTGGAAAGTAGATTTTCTTTTTTTACGACTTAACGGTTGTGCGGGCAAGTGCGGCGCCGCAAATATGGTAGCCAATAGAAGATAGGGTCATCTCAGCGAGCGAGGAATTTGCAGATTTTGACTGGGTATTTTCAAATTTACCGGCGACACATTCAAAATATGGCCAATGGGGGTGGTTGCAGTAGTGATAGCAGAGACGGAAGTTTTGAAGAAACTATAAAAGTGGCTCGCAGAGAAACTGAAACGGAGTGATAGCAGCAGTCAGTCGTAAAGCAGTCAGTCAAAGTATTCAAGTTACGTCATAGTACTTACATCAGTTAGCGATGAACTAAATCAATCAGTCGATATTTAAGAACTCGGAGATACAAAGGTGTGAACAATTAGTGAGTATAATTTGAATTGGTGCGCGGGCAGAAATGCGAAGGAGTATTCATTTATATGTGCGCGAAAGTAATAGTTAAAGTCTAAATATCGAAGTGCGCGACGCCAAGTAATTATCGCGATCGTGTGAAATTCTAAAAGCAGAGCAATAGAGTTAAGTGATAGTGATATGAGTTGTGTAAAGTTGAACGAGCCAAGCAGTAAAATGGATTGCCTTTTCCAAGTAACAGTATCAATTTACATTGCGTAAATCAAATAATCTTTATGTAGCTGTAGTTGTTTACCACAAGTTAATCCCGTTTCATTCTCAAAGGAACCATGATTGCGTTCAGATACTAAATTGTGCGTTTATATTATATGACATAGAATTGGATGATAATTTAATATGTGGAATGTCTTAGGTAATAAGTCATGTTTGTTTAGTCAAGGTAATTTATGAATAGAGCAATTGAAACTCATATTAAGAAATATCGTAACGTTATAAATGATTAAGCTACTTGTTTAAATAATCTATATTGGAAGATTTGACTGGAAAGTTAGAAGGGTAATCTTCAATATTTATAGGTTGCAAAGTACTGAAATAGACATAAATGGATGTAAAAAGGATGCAATAATAAGAAGAGGGGTAAGACAAGGTTGCCCACTGTCACCGTACTTGTTTAATTTGTTTATAGAAGATGCTGTAACTCAGATGAAAAGGAGTTCTAGGGGAATTAAAATAAATCGGGAACAGATACACAGTATTCGCTTCGCAGATGATATTGTACTGATGGCTGACTCAGAAAAGGATATGACCCGAATGTTAGGTACGTTTAACAAAATTCTTCACGCTTGGAGATTGAGGATAAATGTTAAGAAAACTAAAATAATGGTTGTAAGTAAAACAAGAGAAGACATTAAATCAACCATTATGTTGAACAACACAATATTGGAGCACGTTACTGAATACCACGTTACCACGTTACCTGGGTAGCATAGTTACAAGTGGGAATAAGTGTCTGGCAGAGATTAAGAGGAGAGTAGCTCTGGCAAAACAAGCATTCCAGAGCAAAAGGAACTTATTAACAAGCAACCATATTAGTATTGAAACAAGGAAAAAGTTTGTTAAGGTATTTGTATGGAGTGTTTAACTTACGGGTGTGAATCGTGGACCTTAGGGAAGGTGGAGAGTGACAGACTTCAGGCAATGGAGATGTGGATTTGGCGGAGAATGACAAAAACTAGTTGGACAGATAGGAAGACGAATGAACAGATCTTACAGGAAATAAATGAGAATAGAACATTGCTTAGGAGTATAGAGGTGAGGAAGATTAGGTTGATAGGGCATGTGATCAGACATAGTGCTTTTTTAACTAACATCTTTGAGGGCAAAGTAGTGGGGAAGAAGCCCAAAGGAAGACCAAGAACTGCATACTTCCGCAGCACAATGAGTGTCGTGAATAGTGGGTCCTATGAAGAAATGAAGAATATCGCAAGGGATAGAGTGACGTGGCTACAGCGACAAGGCATTGCCTTTAGGAGTTAATAAATAAATTGGAAGATTAAGGGATGATAAAGATATGTATATGTTTGATAAGTAATTAAATTTGAACAAGTGATATTAATAATGAGGTTTATGTATTGAAATTAACTAAATGTACGTAAATTTGATAAATGCAAAGCTATGTTATTTAGAATCTGAACGAAGAGTTGTTATTTAACAATAACCCTGAGATTATTGTCTCTGGCGCCCAACAGAAATTACAGGCAGTAAGTAGTATTTGAATGAATATGTTAATTGCCTAATAATCACAAAATTTTAATTAATATTTATCGCTAGTAACCAAGTGTGAGTTGAAACCTTTCTTACTGTGATACTGCACTCGAAGATTTTACGGACTCACTGTGTAATTTCCAGTATACACAAAACGAGATCGTTCCGCACTTACAATTAGATGTCTTCATGTCAGTGGCTCCTTTTTTTTGTACTGGCCATCTGATGACCACATATGCCAACAATTTCAATTCTTTTCTCTCTGTTCTTTTCTTTTCCTCCAATATTCTTTCATCTTTTCACTGTGTCTCTTCTTCCTGTCTTCAGTCCACATTGAATCTCCGTTTTTCTCTCTCCTACGCTGGACTCCTTCCATTTTTGACGCTTTTGCCCGAATAACTTCCCTTTCAATTGCTTCTTCTGCGTGTACATTATTTTTTTCTAAATCCTTTTTGACTTCTTTAATCCAACTTGATGTTGACTTCTTCCCCCACAGATATTTGAAGATTTGCTTTGTCAACCTATTGTCGTCCATTCTATATAAATGTCAAAAAAATAAGTCTTCTTTTTCTCATTGTTTGTGTTATAGGCTACTTCTGTACTTTGATGTATTTCATTATTACTTCTTAATTTCCAACCTTCAGAAGTTTTTCGTGGGCCTAATATTTTCCTAATAATTCGACTTTCCAATATTTCTAGTTTGTTTGAACTAGAAAAGTGGTTTATTATTTAACAGTTTTACATTCTTCCAGTCAGGCTTATATCTCATTTTTCTTTATGTTGTTGGTTAGTAATTTTTCTTGACTTTTAGTTTAATGTTCTATTATGTTTCAAGTATTTTTCATTTTTAGTAATCCATAAAGTATTTCTTCATTTGCAAATGGTATTTTTAAATTCTTTAACCTTTCATCTTTCTCTATTTTCCGTGTTGTCTTCCAGCACCATGTTCCTAAACCTTATCCGTTTCAGTCGACAGTCAGAGCCACACAAATCAAAACAAGGCTTCACAGAATTTTTCTCGGTCTTGAAGCTCGCAACCTGTACTGTTGGTAGATTTCCTAATTTACAACATAAATTTTGCGATTAATGAAACGAACGCTGGTAAGGAGAAAGCAAAAGGGGCCATATCTGTGTGTGTTTGTGTGTGTGTGTGGGGGGGTGTATAGGCTGGCCCACGAGGAATGGGACAGACTTCAGGAATGCAATCTACAGGTTGGAAAAAAAAACAGCTGATATAAACATAAGTTCGAAAACGCTTGGTTTTGATTCATGGCTTGGAAAATATTCCGCACTGATTTCTGCTGCAAAGGTAAAATGAAGCCCTACTAATTTTGTTGGAACTTAAATTAAAGGGTAAATTTGTTGGTTTCATATGTTTTTGACCTGGCAAATTGAGAAAAGACAGTCCCTGTACTGGATAGTTTTTTTTAGAAACGTTTCATAAATCTCAAAAAACTGGTGTCAAAAACTGTAACCTCTCTTTCAACTTTTAGACTTTATTAAAAAAAAACTTTTTTTTTTTAATTTTATTTTATTATTTTTTTTTTTATTTTTTTTTTGAAAGAGGGGCCACTAGTTATTTAAAACTAGGCCAGAGCCTAGGGAAGCCAAAACTGCGCTGGGTCCAGTATGACGGGACTTGCAATTAAACTCATTGTTTAGCAACAATAACAATTTTATTTAGCTATTTCAACTAACATGCAAGTATCCTTTCATCAAATTAAATTACATGTAGACATCAGCATAATAATAACTCCTTACATGTAGACATCAGCGTAATAATACCTCCCCAAATATAAATAACTATAACATCAATCAATATGCACACATAATTACACACAAATAAATAGTTACATAAATACACATGGCGGACACATATCGATATGCACACATATATATATACTACACACATGTTCACCTGGCAGGCAGCTCAGAAACATTTAACCATGCCACCGAAGAATAGCATCTTCAGTATCAGTGACCTAGATCCCTATCCAAAATACTGTAAAAGGGTAAGGTACCCAGCCTACATAAACCTTCATAAACCAAACCATAAACCAGTCCAGTTATGACTGCTTGCAACCAAAGAAATTATCACAAAATTTCAAAATTTTAGAAAAGCTCCCCCAGATAGGACTGCGCCATGGCCAGGTCAACATGGGCGCACGGCCGTACGAAGGTATAACAGAATTTATGAATAGCCGTAAGAATCAATAGTGTACTCATATTAACAATTTAACTAGTAGTACACTGGCTATGGCAGTAAAAGAACTGAATGAAATTCACTTATATTGAATTGTTACTGAGTTAAAATAATTTTTATAAAACATATAAAATATGGTTTATGATTGAACCAATAGTGTGCTCATATTAACAATTTACCTAGTAGTACACTGGCTATGGCAGTAAAGAACAATGAAATTCACTTATATTGAAATATTACTGAATTAATATAATTTTATAAAATATATATATAAAGACCATTTTAATTAAAAAACTTTATAACATCAGCCCCTAATAAACACGTTTGAGTTGTTTCTACAGTGTTGGCTTGGCCACAGGCGAGGCCATGCGCACCACCAGTTTCAGCAACCTAAAACATGCTATAGACCTGTACTAACGGCACCAGCGGGTGACGTCCACAGGTTACAGCACCACCCCAAACCTTTAAATCTACAAAAAAACGAAACCCATATAGCTATGAATACCCTTAATCAATGTAAGCATAATTCACCCCCTACAAATCAGTAAACTTAAGTCACCCACACTTTTACCCTTTAAAGAAAATTTCACAGCAAAATTCGGTAGCGCATGACCCCGTCCGGGCTCACACTTACTAAGGGGGCATAAGCCTTAATAAAATATACTGACAAAATTTAAGCACTTATTGTCTCGCTGGACTTGTGTCCCAACAACTTTAATTGGAGAAGTCCCAGGAAGAGAATACGGTGTTCTACATTGTAGAGGCCAAAATATAGAAAAATGGTTAAATGTCACCTGTGAAATCCGGCACAAAACCTGGTGTATTGTCCATTTCTTCCTCCCGACGGCACAGACGGAGAATTATTCGTGTAATGTCATTGGTGGCAGACGTTCGGCCACCCGCTGGAGTGGATCGAGATCGTCTTAGGTCGGGAACCCTGAACAATTATATATATTGACAATTACTTAATGTTACCCAATTCACGATCCCCCTAATATTCATGACTCCAGCAACATCACACACTACCACATGCTCAGATTAAAAGAAAATTTGCAATTTTTAAGAAAGCACAGAAGTTACCTTCAGTAGAAAATTTTAGAATTAAATTACTAGTATTTATGGACAGTTCGTCAACTTAATAAACCCTTATTACAATATCAAGATGAGTTGCAAACTTAAACAGGTTCATAAAACATATACAGTTCATATACCTCTACATTTAGTGCATAAAACATTCTCTTATGCCCCCCTATGATTATAAAGAAATTATTATGATATAATTAGGAAAAATACACAGCTATAATTACTTTATAAATGCTTTAGCTCAGCCAGTGTTAACTTTCAAGGCATGCATACACAGAGTTTAACTTACACTCGCCACGTGGTGACTTTCGTATTTATATCGCATTGCATCGGCATTACTTTAAGCTAAATAACTATTCTTTTCTTAAATAATAAATAAGTTACTTTTAACAGACTTACCGAAGAGTCGCTTAGTCGATTATCTAGTCATGATGGTTAATAGCAGAGTACAAAATCAAACTGATGTCCGCCGGGAGAAATTGGAACTGTTTCGAGTTCGGCTGCCTGACGAATACTGAACTCCGTAGTCACAAGAAAAATATCTCTATCACTCCCGCCTAGAGCGCGCACGGATCGCGAACAAGACAGATAATGGCTCATACATCGCTCAAATAATTAATTCACAAACCCCCGCAATGACCGTCACCTAATTAACTAGGAAAATGGCCGAGTATTCCAAAACTCGGCACACCCCCACTCCAAAAGGGCAACATGGTTGCCCCAATTGGAACTCAGTGGTACCCTGCAGTGTACCATCCTTATATACCATACTCAAGTTGTTATCGGTTTTCCCCTCAGTCATGGCTCCCAGGAGAACAGATGCACCCCACAACTGCGCCCATTCCCCATGCGACCCTACAACGATCAACAAACAATTCCATTACTATAAATAACGAAACAACAGTCACAACTTCTCCATTTTAACTTTTAGAACAAAACAGGGGAACTTACAGTCTCCAGGACTCGTAGTCTTGTCTCTCGGCAAGTCTCTCTCCTTATGGATAGGTTTTTTTTTTTTTTTTTTTTTGGCGGCAGGAAAATTGGGAAGATGAAAAGGGCAAGGATCATTAAAGGGTCCATAGCTAGGAGTAAGGGTGAGGACATGGCTCCCTCCGGAAATAAGGATGAATGGAGGAAACCAAGGCTCGCGTGGGCAGGGACGCAACCCTGAAATAGGTGAACACCACTGGGAGTGTGGGGAACATCTACCCGCTACCCGTTAACCGCTTCTTCTCACTTTTCTGTGACGGACTTTAGTGACTCGTTCCTTTCGCACACCACTCTCTGAGGGATTATTTCGTGTTGAGCTGTACTGATTTGTTTCCTCGGAATCAGGATCAAGGCAACTTACCTCACTACTTTCACTCCGCTTTGGATTATGCTCGTCGTCTAACTCCTCTGCTACAATTTCTTCCCTTTCTACAATTTCCCCTTCTTCGTCCACATAATCCAAATCAACATCCTGACACTGCACCTCCTCAGCATCTTCCAGTTGCTCCTCTGATCCATCTTCAACCGCATCTTCCCTCAGCTCCTCACCGATTTCTTCATCACATTGGTCACCAGTTGCTTCACAAGCTTCTTCTCCAATCTCCTTGACATCCTCCTTTT
This sequence comes from Magicicada septendecula, assembly GCA_034769895.1. Taxonomy (NCBI): domain Eukaryota; kingdom Metazoa; phylum Arthropoda; class Insecta; order Hemiptera; family Cicadidae; genus Magicicada; species Magicicada septendecula. The sequence continues at coordinate 14,070,405 of CM068375.1, forward strand.
CATCAACACGTTCATCATCAACATCATCGCCATCACGGCCACTACCACCATTCGAACACTGCACATCTTCATCCTCGAGTTGCTCATCTGTTCCACCTGGAACTTCTTTCCGTTCTTCGGAATCCTCAACACTACTTACAGAAGGCGTCTCCACATCTTCACACACTACATCATTCTCACTCACACACTCCACAACGCTGCCACCAAATTTCTCCTCAACTTCTACCTCATCTCCTTCCACCACACTTGCAGCATGGACATCCCCTTGTCCATCCGCAACCTCAGAAACACTTGCAGCCTGGACATCCCTGTGTCCATCCGCAAACTCAGACTCTTCAGTCTCTCTAACACCCACAACTATACTTCCCTGTGCAGCAACTGCAGATCGCTCTTCTGCCTCTTCCTTCGATTCCTCTCCTTCGCCACTCTCAGCAACTACAACGTTCTCAACATTTTCCACCCTGGAATCCAGCTGTCCAGGTTCATGTGCAATGACTAAATTAATTTCTACTGGCGATGGTAAAGCGACATTCTCGAGTGACTTCTCACATCCCTGCATAGACGATGATGATGTTACAGGATCTGGATCCCTCACTAACCGGAATGGAGATACCGGAACAAATTCTGCGGCCTCTGGATTCAACCATGACGTCCTCACTGACGCAGTATTAACAGACGTTTTCTTGTCGTCTTGTATTAATCCACTGAAGTTATTCCGCTTTTCTTCTTTCTCTTCACCTGCTTCATCCACAACTCTATTATGCACTGGTACTTCCTCTGGAACCTTTAAAGTTTCCTTACTCTCCAAATAGGAATAACTTTCTACCGGCTCCCTACTTGCCGCTGTTTGTTTACTAACATAATTTCTTCTTCCCCTGTTAATTTCATACTTCTTTGTTTTGTGTGCTGTAGCTGTTGTTACCGTCTTCTCACTTGCCACCCCCTTGTAGCCTCCATTACTTCCGGAATATTCAGTTTTTCTGACTGTCTCTTGGGTTCTCCTCCAACCACCATGTTTGTCTTCTTTGGCTCTTCCTAATAAACCACTGGAGTATTGGACATCTTTAGCAGCTCTTCCCCAGGACTCGTCATTCGCCTGGACAGTCCTGGCATGCGCACACCACCGGTCCAGGTCCGCAAAAGAACGTGGAGGCTCTGCAAAAACCAGCCGGGATCTCTCTTGGGGAGTCAGACCTTCTCGTATTACCTGTATGACTTCCGTCTCGGGCAACCCCAGTCTTAATATACGGGCAGCTTTCCTTACATCATGCACGAAGTCCCCCAATGCCTCTCCCTTTGCCTGTAGTCGATAGAATAACTTAAACTTCAACTGGTCTTGTCGTCGACGGGATATGAAGAAGTCCAACACCTCCGCATGGAAAGCATCAACACTGTCACCCCGACGCAGGGCCTTGGTGACCAGATCAGCCAACGTACTCCGGCAATACGGGTATATAAGATACAAGACCTCCCCATCGGACACCCCTGGGAAATCTGCCACCTGCAGGACCAGGTCCAAGAAAACCAGCAGCCGGTCCTCATCAAATCCATTCACAACCGGAAATTTCTGGAGAACGCCTGTAAGCGGGTGGGGCAATTCCTGATAGCATACCGCCGCCAGAATTGCACAATTCAACAAAACAAACAATCATAAAACAAATCCCCACTAAACACCTAACACAAACATAACCTACAACACATATTAACAAGAATCGGAAAAACTCAAGTACTGTCCTTCCTTTGAGTAGACCCCCGGGCTCCCTAGCGCTGCGAAAACTCAATCCACTCCAGAACCAACTCCCCGTCAGCCGCCAGACTCAAAGAAGAAACGACATCAGACACTAACACTAACATACAATCCACACCGCCGAACAACTACCACAACATATAACAATTCAACAAGACATTTATTATAACTTCCATGACTAAGTCGGGTCAATGATAGTACCGACTTCCGGTCAGGCCATACCGCATCCAGTTAACCTCTCGCGCGGTTACTTCATAACACTTTATATAACAGGCAGCCATTCCCCCGGCAACAACCCCGCGCTCTCCGGTAAGATCCAATCTCAACAATAATAAAACTCCCAACTAAAACGCATGCCACGTGGCGGCACCAGGTTTACAATTAAAATCCCATAGCATCTACCAATTATTTTCATTTTCAAATATTGCTGATGTTTGATGTTCTTTCCAAACTATTTCCGAGTTTGCAAGCCCCGTCACACCACCGGACCCAAGGTCGACCAAAGAATCAACCACGCTCTGCTACCATTTGTAACCCCTCTTTCAACTTTTAGACTTTATTAAAAAAAAACTTTTTTTTTTAATTTAATTTTATTTTATTTTTTTTTATTTTTTTTTTTGAAAGAGGGGCCACTAGTTATTTAAAACTAGGCCAGAGCCTAGGGAAGCCAAAACTGCGCTGGGTCCAGTATGACGGGACTTGCAATTAAACTCATTGTTTAGCAACAATAACAATTTTATTTAGCTATTTCAACTAACATGCAAGTATCCTTTCATCAAATTAAATTACATGTAGACATCAGCATAATAATAACTCCTTACATGTAGACATCAGCGTAATAATACCTCCCCAAATATAAATAACTATAACATCAATCAATATGCACACATAATTACACACAAATAAATAGTTACATAAATACACATGGCGGACACATATCGATATGCACACATATATATATACTACACACATGTTCACCTGGCAGGCAGCTCAGAAACATTTAACCATGCCACCGAAGAATAGCATCTTCAGTATCAGTGACCTAGATCCCCATCCCAAAATACTGTAAAAGGGTAAGGTACCCAGCCTACATAAACCTTCATAAACCAAACCATAAACCAGTCCAGTTATGACTGCTTGCAACCAAAGAAATTATCACAAAATTTCAAAATTTTAGAAAAGCTCCCCCAGATAGGACTGCGCCATGGCCAGGTCAACATGGGCGCACGGCCGTACGAAGGTATAACAGAATTTATGAATAGCCGTAAGAATCAATAGTGTACTCATATTAACAACAGCACCAGTAGTACACTGGCTATGGCAGTAGAAGAACTGAATGAAATTTGACTTATATTGAATTGTTACTGAGTTAATATAATTTTTATAAAACATATAAAATATGGTTTATGATTGAACCAATAGTGTGCTCATATTAACAATTTAACTAGTAGTACACTGGCTATGGCAGTAAAAGAACTGAATGAAATTCACTTATATTGAATTGTTACTGAGTTAAAATAATTTTTATAAAACATATAAAATATGGTTTATGATTGAACCAATAGTGTGCTCATATTAACAATTTACCTAGTAGTAATTGAAATGCTATGGCTATGGCAGTAATTATTTCATGGCTATGGCAGTAAAGAACAATGAAATTCACTTATATTGAAATATTACTGAATTAATATAATTTTATAAAATATATATATATAAAGACCATTTTAATTAAAAAACTTTATAACATCAGCCCCTAATAAACACGTTTGAGTTGTTTCTACAGTGTTGGCTTGGCCACAGGCGAGGCCATGCGCACCACCAGTTTCAGCAACCTAAAACATGCTATAGACCTGTACTAACGGCACCAGCGGGTGACGTCCACAGGTTACAGCACCACCCCAAACCTTTAAATCTACAAAAAAACGAAACCCATATAGCTATGAATACCCTTAATCAATGTAAGCACAATTCACCCCCTACAAATCAGTAAACTTAAGTCACCCACACTTTTACCCTTTAAAGAAAATTTCACAGCAAAATTCGGTAGCGCATGACCCCGTCCGGGCTCACACTTACTAAGGGGGCATAAGCCTTAATAAAATATACTGACAAAATTTAAGCACTTATTGTCTCGCTGGACTTGTGTCCCAACAACTTTAATTGGAGAAGTCCCAGGAAGAGAATACGGTGTTCTACATTGTAGAGGCCAAAATATAGAAAAATGGTTAAATGTCACCTGTGAAATCCGGCACAAAACCTGGTGTATTGTCCATTTCTTCCTCCCGACGGCACAGACGGAGAATTATTCGTGTAATGTCATTGGTGGCAGACGTTCGGCCACCCGCTGGAGTGGATCGAGATCGTCTTAGGTCGGGAACCCTGAACAATTATATATATTGACAATTACTTAATGTTACCCAATTCACGATCCCCCTAATATTCATGACTCCAGCAACATCACACACTACCACATGCTCAGATTAAAAGAAAATTTGCAATTTTTAAGAAAGCACAGAAGTTACCTTCAGTAGAAAATTTTAGAATTAAATTACTAGTATTTATGGACAGTTCGTCAACTTAATAAACCCTTATTACAATATCAAGATGAGTTGCAAACTTAAACAGGTTCATAAAACATATACAGTTCATATACCTCTACATTTAGTGCATAAAACATTCTCTTATGCCCCCCTATGATTATAAAGAAATTATTATGATATAATTAGGAAAAATACACAGCTATAATTACTTTATAAATGCTTTAGCTCAGCCAGTGTTAACTTTCAAGGCATGCATACACAGAGTTTAACTTGCACTCGCCACGTGGTGACTTTCGTATTTATATCGCATTGCATCGGCATTACTTTAAGCTAAATAACTATTCTTTTCTTAAATAATAAATAAGTTACTTTTAACAGACTTACCGAAGAGTCGCTTAGTCGATTATCTAGTCATGATGGTTAATAGCAGAGTACAAAATCAAACTGATGTCCGCCGGGAGAAATTGGAACTGTTTCGAGTTCGGCTGCCTGACGAATACTGAACTCCGTAGTCACAAGAAAAATATCTCTATCACTCCCGCCTAGAGCGCGCACGGATCGCGAACAAGACAGATAATGGCTCATACATCGCTCAAATAATTAATTCACAAACCCCCGCAATGACCGTCACCTAATTAACTAGGAAAATGGCCGAGTATTCCAAAACTCGGCACAAAACACGGTTTTTATGTTTGATGTGCATTTACTCGTTTCAGTTCCCAGTAACTACATGTAACTTCGTAATACAGTTTATAAGGACTTATGAAAAATTTGATGTAATTAAAGTCAATATATAAAAGGATGAAGGAGACCATATATGGAACACGTTGTCGAGAAAACTATAAGGATATGGATGAAATAGCGTTATGCACTTAAGAAGAGTGCTCGTTAAAAGTGTAACAGTTTTAAAACAATTTGTAACGATCTGTCGACAAAACCTCACAACCTTTCAACATCATCCACCTGTATAAGGTTTTGTGATTGTGGTTTTATCATACTTTTTATCCACTTTTTGGGTACTGACGTCCAAAAAAATTACAAATTTTAAAAATTGAACACTATATTCAGATTATGGTAAAAATTCTTCTTAATTTGGTACCCCACATGGGCTTTTGCGATATATTCACAATTTTGACGCTCTCAAATTTTTAACTCACCCCCCCCCTTATTTTGGGGTAAATCAATCTAAAAAAAACTATACGATTATACGTATGCCACGTTTTACAAAAATCGGTTGATGCGTACATGTTATCGTCAGTATATCACAATAGGAATATATACATAGGAACATATATATATATATATATATATATATATATATATATATGTATAGGAATGCATATATAAAGCCACAGACAAATGCCAAATGGTTGAGTTAAAACTGAGAACTCGCATCGCTCATCAATTGTAAGTTTGTTAATTATTTATGTACTGAGAGCATACTGTTACGACGGTCTAACTGATCGTCGTATGGTACAGTGGAAAGCAAAACATAAGACACCAATTAAGTCACTAATCACCAGGTTTAATTATCACAATTAAACAGTTTGTAATCAACAATATCTTACAATAATACACTATATCTTGCAATATCACTATCGTCTCTTACAACAAATCAAATAAAAATTGTTCACACGCAATAATAACGTCTATTAATATAAAACACAATTGTATTACAATTGACTCGCACAAATAATATAAAGCACATAACACTTCGCCACAATACCTCGAATATAACGCAACTCAAACTGAACTGAGCGTCACTGAGTGTACTTGTATTTATATCTCGCCAAAAATCCAGAAACATCCATACTACGCATTTACTCTACACTGGGAAGCAATTGATTGCGGCCTTGACACAGTGCGCGCGGCTGGCGACGTCTAGAAAAGTCTCGCGAGCGCATCGTTGAAATCACGTACGCACGCAACATTACAGCCGGATTCCTCTGGAAAATTCGAGAAACACGAAGATTGTTCTGCAATGTCGTAACAATACAGTTCTTCATGATGACAATAATTTCTGTGAAGATGTTAACACAAATATTTTAAACTGTGTTTAGTTAGGGTTACCACATGATCTAGGTGAAAAAAGAGGACAACCTGAAAATTTAACATCATGATCGTTACTTTACGGATCCAAAAAAATTTGACAGTAAAAACATTATAGTACATTACGGATAAGAAGGTATTCGTGATTAAGTTAAGCATTTTTACAGAGTTTATACAATGTACAATTTAATTTTTGCAACTGATACGTATATATGTTCCAGGAGGAGAGACTAAGCATTCTGCTTCATTATCGTTCCGGCCTTTCTTAACGCTAGTACGCTCTTTTAATAAAATTTCGGTTAACACACACTTTCGTTTTGGCATATTAATAGTAATAAATTCTACTTGCCTACAACTTATAACTACCACTAATTATACTCAGAATATCCACGAAAATAAGCAACTTAATTCAGAACTATCAATAACCTTAAAAACTCACGAATGTAGACGCCTATTAAGAATTCCAGAATATGCGGGACAGAGCTGTAGGCAAGCAACATATTATGACGCCAATGGTACATTTCTGAGCGGCGGCGGCGCTGGGAGTTCTGTTGCGAGTGACTACATTTTTCAGTTTTACGAAAAAAGAGAACATTTTCCTGTTTAAAAAAAAAATCCTCCCGGACAGGTTTTTAACACTAAAAAAGAGGACGTCTCCGGGAAAAAGAGGACGTATGGTAACCCTAGTTTAGGCCACTATCCAGATGCGGATTAAGCCGATTGAAGGCCCCTGGCGGTAAAAATTTCGAGGCCCTTAGACCCAAGCCCCAAAACAAAAAAATAGTGTAAGGAAGTGATGGCTTTTTCGGAAAGATTTCAGCATTAGACTTTTAATGACTTGCTTAAACCAGCAATATGTAGTTTACGTGTAGAATAATATTAAATATTGCATCATTCGCTTTTCTGTTGTGGCAGTTTTTAACTAGGAATCTATCGATCTCGGGGCCCCTTGGAGATTCGGGGGCCCCTGGCGGCCGCCAGGTCCGCCAGCCGCTTAATCCGCCCCTGCCAATATCAAAGCTAGAACCTATCATCACAAAAAGTTAAAAAAAATGATTTTTGTCACCAGACGTACGGGCGACTCTGCGTAACACTTAAACTTGTGTTGTTCACTTTTACTTTTCATTTTTGTTCACGTTTAAAACCCGTTTACTGTCCTGTTTTTCTGTCAAACATTCATATGATGTTACGAATGCAAACCGTCTACAAATACGCCGCTAGTCCGTGACTTAGAGCAGCGGTTCCCAACCTAGGGTACGCGTACGCCTTGGGGGTACGCGACGGACCACTCAGGGGTACGCCAAAAATAAACAGTAATAGCGGACGCTATGTATTTGTCTCTCACGACGCGCCGCCGGTAACCTGTCGTCTACTCGTCGCAAGCCACGCGCCTGTGCTCTTCGCGAAAACCTGCGTTGAAAATAATCAAGCTGAAGTTTTTGAAACACTGCACGGCTTCTTAAATGTCAATAGCCTGGACCTATCTCAAGAGGTCAGAAATAACGTAGTATTACACTTGACAGGCCTCATAGTTTCTTTTAGGCAGTATTTCCCTAAACGTGAAGACGGAGACAACTGGATTGCAGACCCGTTTAATGAAGACAACTTCAAGGCCGCCAAGCTATCCATTCATGAAAGGAAAAATTAATTGAAATTTCAACAGATTCTTCGTTAAAGTAGGATCTCAAAAAAAAAACCCTTGGAAATTTCTGGGCAAGCATCAGTTCAGGAATTACTAATACTGAACTAGTAGAGAGAGCTTTCTCTTCGTATTCTTACATTAAAAACAAATACCGGAACAAGCTCAATGCAAGCCCTGATTTAAGAGTGTACTTATCAACATTTGAACCTGATTTCAAAATGCTAAGTGCATAAAAACAGGCTCAGTGATGTCATTCATAATAATGTACTCTTACAAGTGACAGGACATTAAATCTTAAATATTTTAAATGTCTTATTTTTCTTCGCACATAATATGTAATTGTTTTATTTATATTTGATAACACAACATAAGGTACTGTAAAATACAACCATATTACAATTGTTTAGTTTTCAATATAATAGTTTTCAATAAAATGCAAAATGAAAATGCCTCGTTGACTATTTTATTTCTATTTTCCCAAACCCTCAAACAACTACCCACGCATATAACTCGTGAGATTGGTTCAAAGCTCTGAGAAGCATCTGTGAGACTTGTTTTGTATCTGCAATGTAAATAATAGGTGCCTACAACAAAAACAGCTGTTCCAATATTAGCATTAGTAAATAAAAGAAGTTCGATCGCACAGCCATTTCTCAGGGCTCTGAACTAATCCCGCGAGCTACATATAGTAATGGCTATTATTTTATTAGCCACTGTCTTCAAAACGCATGTAGGAACTACTAAAATTGCACTATATTTCGACATTGTTGAAAATGGTACAAGAGAAGAGGCGAAATATAATGCGGTTTTAATAATTTTTGTACTTTATTATTTTTTTTTTAAGATAGTGCCTAATAAGATAATGGACAATAAGAATACATCTTCAAACAAAACTTACATACCTGTGTTATGTATATAGTAGGCTACTGAAATTTCATCTTATTACAACCATTAGGTGCAACTTAGGCCTATGTGGGGATGTAGCAATGTGGTAAAAATGGAGGGTATGGTTTGGAGGTACTACTTTAGTAAAATGGGTAGTAAGGGGTACGCGAGGCGAAAAAGGTTGGGAACCGCTGACTTAGAGCATGACCGTCCAACTACTTTAGAATAAACAATAAATTTTTGTTGCCGATTTCTGTTATCGATCACAGGGTTAAAGAAAGCTGTTGTCTTGAATATACATACATATACAATCCTAAAGGCCCTTCGTTAATCAACACAAAACGTAAATAATATTTTCTTAGAGGGTAGACTCTTCACAGTTTATACAGATACCGCGGCTTTAACTAAGATAAAACTGTTGCGCTTCAATACTTGAACTGCTACGCTCTCTGGAAAATCAAAACATGTTGATGCAGATACACTGAGACCATGCTAATATAACACATATTATAGCAACTCATAAACGGCAATGTCGTATACTTTATACACGTTAATGTATATATAAAGGGTGTCCCATAAAGTACGCAAGATTTAATAATGTTGTAAAAACTTTTATTTATTGAAAAATATCAGATGTTTTAATGTTAATACAAAGTACACTTACTGCGGTTAAATGTGGAACACAATATCAGACAAATGTCCCCCGCGACTCTGCTGGCACACCGTTGTCCGCCGATCGAAATTTTCGATGACCTTCTTGCACAATTCCGGCTCAATCTCACCAATAACTCGTTGAATCTGTTCCTTGAGTTGAAAAATTGTTCGTGGATTGCGGACATAAGCACGTGATTTCACATATCCCCAAAGGAAGGAGTCGCATGGTGTTAAATCACAAGACCTCGGTGGCCAGTTCTGATCGCCGTTGCGTGAAATAAGACGTGCAGGAAACTTTTCAGATAACAAAGCAATTGTTTCGCGGGCAGTATGACTGGTTGCGCCCCGTCCTGCTGAAACCACATATCTTCGAATTCAATACCTTTCAGTTGAGGCCACAAAAACTCCATTATCATGTTCCGGTAACGTTCGCCAGTCACTGTTACTGCATCTCCAGCCTCATTCTCAAAGAAATACGGCCCAATCCACGCCACCAGCCCAAAACCCGCACCAAACAGTTGTTCTCTGTGTATGCAAAGGCTTCTCGTGAATGATACGAGGGTTCTCTGTACCCCAAAGCCGACTATTTTGTTTATTTACGTACCCTGATTTTGTGGGAAAAACCACCGTCCGTTTCACGTTTACCCAATATCCAACTGACGAATTCTCGGCGCTTCAAATGGTCACACAGTTTGAGTTCTTGTGTTAGTTGGATTTTGTAGGCATTCAGATGAAGATCGTTTTTTAGAATTCGCTGCATTGTCCTTCTTGGAATGGCCAGTTGTTGTGATCGACGGTGAATTGATTTCCCTGGACTCACATCGACACTATCTCTCACTACCGCGACGTTTTCAATAGAACGGGTAGCGCGAGGACGTCCAGACGATTTAACGTCTAATAACGAAGCTGTTTCTTCGAATTTCTTAATCAATCTCTGCACAGTTGACAGATTAGGTGCTTTTCGTCGTCCAAAAATTCCACGCAATTTACGAACGGTTTCCGCATAACATTCACCGTTCTTATAATGTGTTTTCACAATAACAACGCGCTGTTCTTTCGCGTAACGCTCCACGACGACTAATAGCGAGTAAACGGCAACAACAATACAACAGTTGCTAACAAGACGACAGTGGCGCGTAATTCAAATATTGCGTACATTATGGGACACCCATTACTTACTGTACGCATCATTAGTAAGGGTTAAACCAAAAATAGTTTGTTCCGGTCCCACGCAGAGAGACTAGAGCTGTTCACTCCAGCGCCCTTCGGACGACCCACAACTCTCGTTCCTTTCTGCTTAAAATTCAATAGTTGGTTGGATAGTTGGTTGCGACAGTCATCCATTCGGTTAAAAGATGTTCCAACCGTTTTAGTCGATACTGGGCAATCCTACCGAGTATACTTATAATATTCTGGGTGCTAAAAAAACTAGATAAGCAGACACTATCCGTGTTTGAGAGGAGGGTACCGAGGAGAATCTATGGCCCTGTGAAGGAAAACGACGTTTGGAGGCGACTGCATGATCGAGAGTTGTACGAAACGTTTAAAGATCTTCCGATCGTGCAACACATACAAATTAACAGATTGCGTTGGGCTGGACATGTGCAGAGAATGGCGGAGGATACAATCCCAAAAAGAGTTATGAATTATTTGCCGATGGGAAGGAGAAGGAAAGGAAGACCGCGTACAAGATGGCCGGACCAGGTTGGTAAGGAGGCAGTGAGGTTGGGTGCAGCAAACTGGTGGGCATTGGCCGGGAGTAGAGACCAGTGGGGAAGATTTCTTTTGGAGGCCAGGGCCCGGACTGGGCTGTAGCGCCGAGGATGTATGTATGTATGTATTTACTCATAATATTCAGTTTCTCCCGTACATCGACATTTTTTTTGCGATCTTTTGGGACTATGCTGCCATGTACGTGAGAAATCTCATTTTTGGTCGCCTCAATACGACAAGCCTGGGATTTGGTTAAAGTCAATTTTCAGACCCGTAGAGAAGTTTAGGGGGGGGGGGCATAACCTTGTAGAACTTCAGACTGTTTCTTTACTCTTTGATTTTAGAATTCTCCTGATGGTCGCTACCACGTTATATTTCCACCCAGCGCCGTTTGGAGAGGAACGTTCTTGTTCGGGATTTGTTCTCTGGTTGTCGGTTCCCGTCGAGACCATCCCCTACAGTTACTCCCTTCTGAATCCTCGTTTCTAATTGGCTGGCTGGCTTCTCTACTTGAATTTCTCATAGTCCACGTTGACATGACGAGTTGCTGTCATCAGGACGTTGCCACTTTCTCGGAATCTGCATCAAGACCTTGCTACTGAAGTCACATCTGCCCCTTTTGGTGTAGCGTGTCGAAATAAAGTATTGTTCGGACTTCCTCTAGCGAACCTACGGGTGGCAAACATCTGTGTACGTCGCAGACGCCTCCTTGTCTCCTGCTACATTGTCCGTGCTCCAGCTATTGTTTTTCTGTAAGTTTCACATATGCTTGGAACAATGCTCTTAGCTAGGCCTATCTATTCTCTCGCTACTGAAACGGATGCAAGGGTAATGTTCCTTTGTCATATTTGTAAAGTCAAGTGTTCCCGCGCATGATCCTTTTCGTCGTAACACGTGTTGCAGCACGCTTTGTCTTTTATATGGCTTTTATGTCATTTAAGTAGAAAGGAAAGGTTTGTTCCTTCCGTCGCTCACCCTCGAACAATTCTAACTCGTGTCACTCTTGACGGGCTCTAATTGCTGGCGTACCTCCCTCGGAATATCCAAAAAAATCAAAAAAAATTTCAAAGCAATAAGTACGTTATATCGCACACATATGGTTCAATTTATGTAGCTTCTTCACTGCGTCATCGCTTGGAATGCAAGACATATTATAGCTAAGACATTCAAAATTACTGATCTTCTCAAGAACAGTAACATCAACAATAATTTTCCGAAAAACTATCGCCTTAGTCTTCAATGCGGAGATCTGTAATCCGAAATCCTTGCAGATCAATCACTCTACAGTCATCTGCGAGCCGCTTTGCGAGTACGTCAGGAGAGCCGGAGAGTCTGGTCGTCAGTAAATAACAACGTGAAAAACTGCATTCATTGGATTATTTATTTTTTAAATTATTTTTCTCTGTCTGCTGACAAGACGTTGTCCCTCTTGTCTACAGCCGCCCGTGAGAAGGCATATTCCGCACATATGTTAGCGGCAACTTTATAAACATGCGGACGTCTCAAACAATCCGGTTTCATCCCACCACACTTTCTTCGTAACAAGCTACAGTTCTAACCCATCTGTCGATACGTTTCAGTGAACGTACGTGTCAGTGGATAAAACTGTGGAGCCCTTTTCTCAGAAGTGGGCCTACTTCCAAACAAAACAATAATTGTATTCTGTATTGTGAGTTACACGAATTGTAGGTCTTACGAAAAGTTTATGATCTGCATGCGTACAAGCAAGGATGGTAAGCTTGCTGTTTTTACGTCTAGACACGTTCTTTAACTTGTATATTCTTGTGATCACTGGATCAGTTAAACAAACATAAAAGTTTCCACGATGCGTATTGTTACGACGGTCTACTGATCGTCGTATGGTACAGTGGAAAACAAAATACGAGACACCAATTAAGTCACTAAAAACCAGTTTTAATTATCACAATTAACAGTTTGTAATCAACAAGTTTTACAATAAGTTTGTTCTCGTACAACAATTCAAGTTAATCTGTCCACACAAATACTAATGTCAACTACTGTAAAGAATTCCGCACTATAATACACGTTTTACTAATACACCACTTGAAACACACTGTGTAAATCGCCCGACAATAACTCGAACTTCACTTGAATAAATCCCCACTTCAACTGAACTAAGCACCGCTGAATGCCCGTATTTATACCCCGCTGAGGTTCCAGAATAATCCATAATACGCGTCAACACTAGAGCGTAATTGCTTGCGGCCTTGAACACGGCGCGCGCGGACTGGTGGTTCTGAAACAATCTCGTTAACGCCTGTTAAGAATTACGTATGCACACAACATTACAGCTGGTTCCACTAGAATAGCCGAGAAATACGAAGAATGTTCTGTACATTCGTATGAAACAAAACGGCGGGCTGAAAAAGCTATTATCACAGTCCTGGTTGTTTGAGACCTAAGCAAAAACATTAAGTACAATCTGCCTTTTTAAATTGTTTAAATCCTCTTTTTTCAGGCTAATCTCTAAATGAAGACAAAAGGTTTACCCTTTTTATTTCTTTTATGAATTTGCTAACTGCTATAATTTTGTATTGTTCGACTAAGCTTTTCGTCATTACTGACATCTTCAGGTCTTAAACATCGTCTATCAACTGTACGTTGTAGGCTTTTATACTTTAGGCCCCTCCCCTTATGTCATCGCCCCTCCTATTGGTTCTAGCTGCTACCGCTCTTCACGGGAACTTTGTCTACCTTTTTCCGTTAGGCATTTTTCTAACGTCCGTCAAATTGTTTTAAGAATCTCCCGTTAATTTCTTCATTCTTGACTTATAATTTTTTTTTGTAACCTTTTACATTTCGTCATTTTTTAGTGTGTTATTCTTATTATTTTAATTTATTTTTGTTTATTGTTTAATATATAATAAAATATTTCTTCATTTGTAAAATCCACTTTTGTATTCATTAAGTTATTTTTATCTTCTTTTTTAACTTTAAGTATTTCTAGTTCTTCTATTAATTTTCTTTTTTGTGGATTGTTTTCTATTTTGATTATTTCCATATTTTCATTGGGATTTATGAATTTATGGCCTCATTCGTTGAAATGTCTTGCATATAGTGAGTTCGTTACTCTAACCCCTTCTCCTTTTGCGTGTTCATTCATTCTAATTTTAAATTTTCTTCCAGTTTCGCCCAGATATATCTTATTATATTCCCCACATTTTAATTTGTATACGCCGCTTTTTTTGTTAATGGAATTTCTTCTGTTTTATCATTTTTTATATATTCGAATACATTTTTCGTTTTCTTTATTCCTATCTGTATTTCATATTTTTCGAAACATTTTTGTAACATTTTTGTTTGATATCCTATGTATGTTATTGCTCCTTTATATTTCTTTTCTTCATTTGTTTTTTCTTTTTTGTTATTTTCTATTTCTTTATTTTCCTCTATTTTCTTAACTATTCTATTAATTATTTTAGGGTTGTAATTATTATTTTTTGCTACTTGTTGTATTTTCTTTAATTCTTTTTGTTTGAGTTAGTTTCTTGCTTTAGTTTTAGAAACTGTAACTTGTTTACACTATCACAATTTTCCCGTTGTGAAAAGGTTTACCCGTTGTTCCACCTAAATCGCTGTATCCATACTGATTCGACAGTAATACAATCACAAGAAATTTTCAATGTTATACCTTCAGAACCAATGGATGAATTTTACTGAACCCAAGATTCAGGAATCTCTTTGCAGTTTACACCACTAATATATAATGCAAAATTATGGCTTTTCAGCAGTCGAGGTTCTTGCTTTAGTTTTAGAAACTATAACTTGTTTGCACTGTCACACTTTTCCGGGCTGGTACGCCATGATCCTGATTGTCTACATTCACTTCCAGATGTTTCGTCTCTACCCATGACGGACATCTTAAGAGGAGCGGGAACACAGATCACTGAAATATTTCTTGACGGAAGGAAGTACCTTTAAATATTTTACGAGTTGCGTTAAGTCAGACGGGAGATGTACCAGTAATGTGAAAAGTAGAATTCCTCAAGTATAAGGAGCATTTTTCAAGAAAACACCTCTTCTAGCGTCCAGACGTGATCTGCATTCCCGCGCTACTGAAGATGGCCGCCAAGAGTACGGAGAAAACAACTATATAGAAGTGAACATGGGTTTATACAAGGTCCGCGCGGCGGTCAAGGGATCTTGAAGGGACACTTTACAATCTCAAAAAGGTCTACACAAGGTGCGCGCAAGGCAACATTTTATTTACTTAATATATTCTTTCACTTATTTTATGGAAGTCAGTTTTATTACAGCTCTGTCTTGTGACTTCTTCTAGTAGCTTTGTCACGCGTTTCGGAACCTTCTTCAGACATACGCCCCTCATACGGGATCTTCAAACACTAAAATTTTAATTAAACTGAAATACATGAACAACAAAAACTGTTTCACGTACACGCTACTTGAAAAGTATAAACAGACGCCGGGTTATGGAAACCTGACGGGACCATCTAGTCGAACTGCCTGCTTTAGTCATAAACGATCCCATTTACGGCCTTAAAAAAGGGTCGCTTATTGTTCCACAGTCCAATGATGCAGGTATAACAGGTAAAATTTAGGAAGGGCCCCGTGAAATTGAGGTACATTTTAAAATAAAATGAGCGCACTCGGATTGACCAGTAATTATTCTGTTATTGTTTGTCCTAACAAAATAAGACTAATGTCTTTAAGTACTTACCATATAATTTCTTAACTGCTTCAGAAGAATCTACCTCTAGCCGCTTAAGATAATGTGGAAAGATACTGATTACTTTCGGGTTCCACCGACACCCAACGAATCTTACTTAGTCGCCCGCGATTGCATATCCGTCTACCGAATTCAGTTTCATCAACTTCGAAAGTTTCCCCACTTTTACAAGAATATTCAATCAGTCACACAACAAGAATCGCTCTATAATTTATACTGAAAGCCTTTACTTGATGAAAATCCATTATAATTTTAAAGAATTAAAGAAAACTAAAAACTTGTTTTCGTGATTTTCACTCGTCATTTATTAAAAAATAATAATAATAATAATAATAATAATAATAATAATTTTTTTTTTTTTTTTTGCCGTTGGTTGCGACAAACCAGTCTGTCTCACAATGACAGAAAAAGGATACTTCCAAATCCATGCAATTAAAACTGACAACAAGGTGGCGGGAAGAACATGTGACGTCCAAAGATACAACTCTCCCATACATGTTTTTCATTTGACAGTTTTTTGCCTCACATATGTAATGCAAGTTTCCATTTTGCCCAATATGCATGTTTCCTCCACACTTTACACAGTCAGCTGATTTTTTCATAAGCTTCCAGTCTTCAGCACAGTTTTTAAGGCCTCTCTTTAGTATATAAATTTTTCAATGAATCTATATTGTTGAAGTCAATCTCACTGTTCAGTTTACCGCTTGGAATTCGATGTGACAAAACGCACTGGCACTGGATTTCACAATGCGGTTTTAATGCTCTACGCTTCAAGACGACACCGACATTGATAAAACACTGTACACTGTCTAAATGAAATGGCCTTTAAGAAACTAGACCTCGTTGGTGGGGGGGGGATTTCCTTAAATATGTCTGAATGGACAACTTGATTTGGTGCAATAAAAATAAATAATAGGCGACCCTTTCGAAGGTTAACGTAGTTGGCAGGTAGTCTAATACGATGGCCCCATCAGGTTTCCAAAACCCCAGATGCCTTTTGGCATCTAAATATTTTTGCCTTATTCGTTTAATTTCTGTTAAGTTACATTTACTAAAAAAGTAGGCTTTTTACTGACATACATAAACATTCGCGTATGAGATTACAGTATGTGGGCCTAAACAACCGTTTCTCACTGATGGTAACAGTGCCTTTCCCCCCAAAATGAGAAGCATATGATGTGAAAAAATCAAATTGGTTAGAATGTATAAAAAAAGCTTCATATATGTATATATATTTTTATGTTTTCTACTGTACGATTAAAACTAACAATATGCTAAAGGTATTGTAACAAAAGTGTGTGTTTTAACGGATAACTTCGAATAATTCCATATTAGCACTTCCAACGGCCAAATTTCTAATTCTTGAACCTAACCACAACGCATATATTAATTTCAGCTTGATTAGTGTATATGCATCCACAAAAGTAACAATATAACAGATTATAAATCAGCGGCCCTTTTTTATTTTCACATCTGGCTTAAAGCGACCCAAACTGACTGCCGCGCGCACCTTGTATAAACCCTCGGAAAGGAGCCACCATCGATGTATAATAACACTGGATTTCCGGCTGCGTGTACTGAATTCGGTCCGCTCAACTCTACGCTCGCCCCACCACATTAAGGCAAAAGCCACTTCGCCTGCATACTCGCAGTGTTGTCTTAATATTAGTTTAACCGATTTGATCGTCGCATAAACAATATTGTTATGAAAATTGTGCATTTTATATTAATCAGATTAAATGGAACACCTGATACTAATTTAAAAATAATGTAAATATAAATTTAATTTCTGTTGTTCATAATAGAAGCTCGTACACTTTTTTTCGTTGGTACAGATCTATAAACAACAAACAAGTTACCGGTAACATTAAAGTTATGCATACATACTTTCGCTAACTATACCGGTTTGTTAGGGTGTAATAATTACCTCTTTTTTGTAGTAGTTTGTTTTTATTTTGTCGATAAAATAAAGGAAACTGACTAAACAAGAATGCAAATGGAAACGAAATTGTTTATTACATAGCTTTACATTTTTTTACATTGTTGAATATGTACAAAAAAAATCTTAGTTTACAGCCTATCTGCATATAGTTACAACGTATCTTACTATTTCTAATCTATATATATAAAAGAGAAATACCACTGACTCACTGATTCATCACGAAATCTCCGAAACTATAACACCTAGAAACTTGAAATTTGGCATGTAGGTTCCTTATGTGATGTAGGTATCCGCTAAGAAGGGATTTTTGGAAATTCGGCCTTTAAAGGGGAAAAAGGGGGAAAGTTTGCCTGACTGACTGACATAGAATCAACGTAGAGCAAAAACTACTGAATGGATGGATATCAATGAAACTTTGAACATAGCTTCATCATAGGTCTTAGGTGCTCACTAAGAAACGGTTTTAAAAACTTTCACTCCTAAGGGGCAACCCCCCCCATTGTATGTATGTATCTATGTATGTATGTTCTACATCTCCTCCTAAACCACTGGACCGATTTCAACCAAACTTGGCACAAATATTTTACGCAACGGGTGAACCAACATAGGAGAGGTGCTTTTTTCGATGGGGTCCTTTGGGGGGTTCTTTGGGGTCTTCCACATCTCCTCCTAAATCACTGGACCGATTTCAACCAACCTTGGCACAAATATTTTACGCAACGGGAGAACCAACATAGGATAGGTGTTTTCTTCGATGGGGTCCTTTGGGGTCTTCCACATCCCCTCCTAAACCACTGGACCGATTTCAACCAAACTTGGCACAAATATTTTACGCAACGGGAGAGCCAACATAGGACAGGTGTTTTTTCGATACGATCCTCTGGGGGGTCCTTTGGGTCTTAAAAAAACTATTAGATCTGGTTACTATGGCAACCCAATAGAATAGATTCTGGTTACCATAGCATCGGCGGAAGTCTCCCGCGTAGGAAATAGCGCAGGAGTCGTCCGACGGGCTTTCCCCGGAACGATACCTCTGAAACCTTCTGGTTTCACGATATCTCTGAAACCACTGAATGGATATCAATGAAACTTTGAACATAGCTTAATCATAGGTCTTAGGTGCTCACTAAGAAACGGTTTTACAAAATTTCACTCCTAAGGGGCAAAAAACCAAATACTGAAATTTATCCACTCTAAGTGGTTGACATCTCAGTTTACTGGAAACCCCGAATACATTTAGTCCTGAGTTTTTAATCATTGTTTTAAATTGAAAAAAACTTCGTTGTTTGCAGGTTCTTATAGTCGAGAAAATTTCGAAGTTCAATTAATTAATAAATGTGTCCTTTTTTTCTCGGAAACGGCTCTAACGATTTTCTCGAAATAAATAATAAATAGCTGTTGCTATGAATGTAAATAAACAAACCAAGAGTTGAGAAATCTTCTAACTTACTTTCTAAGTTTCTTGAAATACGCGGAAGGACATAGGTACTTTAGACAAAAATATTCTTTCCTTTACGCGGACGAAGTCGCGGGCAACAGCTATAGCTAATATACACAGAGAGTATACGAGTACACCGAGAGATACATTAATGTTTATAATTTTCATGAAAACTGAATGATTTTTTTATAATTATGTTATCAAAAATTATGTTATATTGGGATTATGTATCAAACTGTGAGAACCTTTGTACTCTAAAAACACTGTAACCATAGAAAACAATACTAAGTGTAATTATAAAAGTGCAGTGTACAAAGTGGAACATAGTATGTTATGTGAAAGAGTTAAAAAACATTGCATTTCACAAATTTGTGAAACAAATACAATTCACAATATGTTATATAAAACTATAATATTAATGATAAGTTGTAGTAATTTTGTTTTGTTTAGGCCACAAAGGCAATATAATTGTAATTTCTATGTTATTTTTATTTATGTTCAAAGGAATCCAGGGTTATATGTATAAAATAATAATAACAGCCAGATCAAACTATGTCAGAGAGATAGTACGTAAATTTATTGTATTAAACTACAAATAATGTATGGCATTGATGAGGAAGTTGTTATTTAATCAGTCTGTACTCTTTTTGCGGGCGAAGCCGCGACGGTTTTAATTATTTATTTATAAGAAACCTACTTTAATTGAACTTTATTAATTAAATAAGATTTTCATTACGTACAACGTGAAACTCCGTAGCGAAGCACGGGTATTTTGCTAGTCAAAATATATTACATTTGATATAAAACTACATTTGCTATGAATAACATTGCAATTCTGGGCTAAACATTGCTAAATAGAACTAACTTATTTAATTTTTGACGCACACCAAGTTTCGAAAACATAGCTGATGATGTCTTTTCTTTAGCTATAATAAAACATACAATTTTGTAAAATAAACTACGGTACCTATTAACATTACTAATCTAATTTCGTGAGTGTCTTCACCATAATCATTGTTAGAAGTATGGCCTTTAAATATGGCGTTATAAAGGTTCTACACGCTAATATAATTATCTTTTTGTGTCCAAATTGTTTTTGTCAATGTTTTGTTTATTTTTAAAAAGGGAGTACATAAATTTTACTATCCTGATTACATCTGAGGAAGCCCTGACCAAATTTCCTTTTGAAATATAATCAACAAAATGGGTGTAAGGGCTAAGGTTGCTATCATCGGCTGTCAGCAATCTTATACATTCTTCGCATTTCAACTTAGAACTAATTTTTCTGACAATAAATCCAGACAAGTAGAAAAGAATATTACCTTTATAATACGAGTTTTTATTTTCCAGCAGACATTTAACGTTTTTAATGGGTTCTTTATAGACGCTGACTGAGTTTAGGTCCACTGTTTCTTCTGCTTCTGCAAAACTCATAACAGAGTTTTGAAATGTCATGTCAAAACTCAAACAGTTGCTTTTGTCAGGTGCTTTAACGCTGTTCCTGACCATAGGTTTCCTCAAGGCCCATTGGAACTGCTTGACATTAGGGATTGTTATTATGTCCGCCTCGAGATCTTACACAAGAAAATAACAGTTCCAATTGATCCTGAGAAAACTTATAAGTCAAAATATACTTGAATTGTAAACTATTTAATAATCTGTTTGACAGAATCTTTATTGCGTTTATATTCGTAATAAATCCAAGTGCAAATGTTTTCCTAGGATGCCGTAGAACCTGAATATTTTCAATTTTTAACGTCGTTAAATATGCCAAAAATGATATAACATTTTATTGTCATTTTCTAAATTCTTCTTCTTTATTGGTTGTTTGAAGTGCTGCCCAAATGGGTCCCTGCTATTAAAATAATCGAATAGCCTGTCTATAACTCTAATATATTCCACTGTTGGTTTAGCACCAATAAAATCAGGATGTTGTTTATACATCAAAAATTCTATGGCGTCTGCTACGCTGGCACTTAAGGTTTGTGCCGCAATTTCCACGTTCATTTTTCTGTTGCCATAATGTATGTGTATGTCTGAAAGGCTATTGGCAAACTTTAATCCTTGTTCATGTTGTAAAGTGTTTAGTCGTTGAATATATTTAAAATCTATCACACCATCTGTAGATAGTAAAGTACCTTTATCTGCTAATGTGTTGCCAGCCAATTTAATCATATGGCTAGCATCTAGCATTACACAAACTGTTACATTTTCTTTGTTTATTTTCACATTGAAAAAAGGCTTTTCTGGCAATTCGCAACCAAGTTTCGTAACAGCGTTTATATTTGTACTAGTACCATCAAATGTTACATTATGTACATGGATACGTGATTCGTATAATTTAATAATGCACATTTTTATTAGTTTGGACAAAATTTCTGAACTAATCTTATCAATAAAAAAATAACCAACGGCACATTTGAAATTTCCTCGTAGTGCAACTATCTGAAAGACTAGTGCTTCACTAGCTAATGTTTCGTGTTCATTTACTTTTATATCATTACCCAAATTCACATACCCAAAATTCTTCCCCTCTCGTGGATCGTAGTTTACTTGTTTCATTATGCTCATAGCATCAAAAACCAAGTTAACGTGTTGTAAATGTGGCTTGCTTTGAACGTTTTCTTTTAAATATATAAAAATCTCTTCTAAAAAACCGGGTGAGCAATTAAAATTAGAAAGCCACCTTTTTAAAGTTGATGGGTTAGGTAACTGAAAGTTTAGATTTCTCAAATACTTATAAGCTTTGGGACTGTAGAAATAAACGGTTAAAGCAAACTCCTTCATTTTGTCTGAATAAAACCTCTTAAACTTACTTCTATTATTCTATTATTGCTAAAGTTATTAATAATAATTTTTAACGGAAAACCAGAAAAATTATCTTCTAAAATTTCTAGTAACCTTTCAGAATTTAATTTTTTCTTTAAAACTAAAATAATATCTTTCATGGGTTTAATTTTAGCATCCCTTCTGTGTATACGCTGTTGCAGTATTTTCAGCTTCCGGCGGAGAAATTTTTCAGTAGGCGATACACACAACTGAAAAATAAAAATCAGGACTTAATTTTATGCTCTTTATTCATTGGCAATAACAACGTTCTTTAATAATGGTCTTTCTTTTTTTTTTTGTCAGAGGATTTGAAACATGGACGGGGAAGTCAAAGAGCGTTGGCACAGCATCGCTTTTCAACAGTTCGTAATTACAGTTGAGTCTGAACTGATACTGGTCTTTACCAAAATGTTTGCTACAAAGTGACGTATGTTTTGAAGGAACAAATTTTTTTCTTTTTGTAGCTATAATCCACTTCTTTCGTAGCTCTTGATCTTGTGGAAATCTGGAAGAAATAATGTTATTATAGTACGGTCTTCCTTATTTTTAATACTGTACTTTACGTAAAATAATGAAAAACCACAGTTTTTTCTTAGACACATGCATTTCTTATATTATGGTATGTTGATAACATAATAATGCTATCAGACAATGCACTGTAATAGACAATTCACAGTTTATATGAAAAAGAATACAACGTTAAAAAAAATAACAATTTATAATTAATTTAATCAGTAATTAGTTTGTAGAGATTTAAAAAAATGACTGTTTTATATTAGTCTAATAAAAGTTATAAAGGAATTAAACGAAATACAGTACTTACCTATAAAATGATATTCCACTGTTCGTCTTGTATCTGTTAGTGCAGTTGTAAGCAGCACAGGAAGTTACCATTATGCAAAACTAATAATCACAATAATCAAAATTACATACAATTAAATAATAAAAATTACATAACAGTTTCGCTAATAAACACGGAAAAATTTTCGAACTGAATTAAGTATGTAGTTAACAAACCACGGAAGCACGGCTGCATACAATGTGTAAACTTGTGCTTAGTGACGGCTTCTTGTCTTATTGTGGTGGGGGGCTGCTGCTTACCCGACGGACTGTTGTTTGCGCTTTTACTCCCACCTAGCGCGCTATCCAGTGTTATTATACATCGATGGGAGCCACTGACCGCCGCGCGCACCTTGTCAGACCCCGTGAACATAGGCGATCTTGACGACGGCCTAACGACCGGGAAAATTGTGACACTGTACAAACAGGCCGTGAAAGCTTCCGTACACTTATAACTTGTTAATTTTATTTATGCGCTAACGTAAACAGCCCCATGAAGTTATTTTATCTAAAGTTAACCTAACACAATAATGCCCGTATAAATCATTTTCCAGCCTGTACAAACGCGATACATTGACAGTAATTCATTACACCGTGCCGATACGTTAAACGGTGACAGTAACCACGCTGTTGGCGTTGTTATGACTTCTACGCCACAACGAGTACAAAAAAAAAGGGAATACTTTTTTACCTTGCTCATGAAATAATCATATGTGTGTTTATAACCCCGTGAGCAGCGCTGCGTGATTGCCTACCTTACTGGTGCACCGCTGCCGGCCGAAACTGTAAATATCCAACGCTCGCGCATTTTCTTATGCAACCGTGAACCGCGAAATTTCACGTCTTTTAATAAAAAATATTAAAAGTACCAATCGACTTTGCCGTACAGTTTTTTTTGGTGAAACTAACCGGAACGTACGCAGCACGGATCTACCTTAGCGGCACTGTAAAATCCTTTGTACAGATTGGTGTAAATTGTACGATGCCAAACAAAAATGTTATTAATATAGTAAGAGAGTAATACATACGAGTACCACAAAAATCGTACCGAAAACTGATAAATATAAAACAAATTTTAGCTATACAAAGGTATTGTTACAACGGTCTACTGATCGTCGTATGGTACAGTGGAAAATAAAATACAAGACACCAATTAAGTCACTAATCACAAGCTTTAATTATCACAATTAAACAGTTTGCAATCAACAAGATAGTCTCTTACAACAAATCTAATAAAAATTGTTCACACGCAATAATAATGTCAACTAATAGAATCGCTCACAATTAGGAAACACATAACACTTCGCCACAATACTTCGAACCGCACTGGAATAAATCGCCACTTTAACTGAACTGACCGTCGCTGAATGGCTGTGTTTTTATCCCGCTGATATTCCAGAATAATCCATACTACGCGTCAGCGCTACTAGAAAACTCCAGAACGTAATTGATTGCGGCCTTGCACACGGCGTGCGATGACCGGTGAGTCTGGAACGATCTCGTTAACGCCTGTTAAGAATCACGTACGCTTAACATTACAGCTGGTTCCACTAGAATAGCCGAGATACACGTAGAAGGTTCTGTAGTGTAGTAACTGTATGTATATACTTTTGTATACCGGTACACATAAAAGCAGACTTAAGTGTCTATGTTTATTCCAATTAATTCCAGGTGTATATGTGCTCGCGCGCGCGATTGTCATTAGTTTTTTGACGTATGCGATAACGTTGTTTGGACTGAGTCCAGTGTCAATTGTGCTTTGTCAACCTCACTTTGGAATTTCAGTTAAGAACGGCAAGGAATAATCATGTGAAGGCAAATAGAATGAATAAGTGAATACGCGTATATTATACAAAGAGGGAGACATAGCAAGCAAAAAATATTTAGGCTTAATACTTAATAAAATATAATAACTAACCAATTGCAGATAAATTCAATTTATAATTTATTGTATTTTTAAAATTATTATCCAATAAAAATAAACTGAACTTTTAATATAACCTCACAAGTTAGACGGGGGAAATGTTAACTAGACAGAAAACTGGTGCAGAAAGCTTCATGAAAACAGAACGCCTGTATTGTTTCACTGTATCATTTTCTAAATTATTATAAACACATGAGATATTGAACATCGGATAGACTGAGAAGAAAACGGCAGAGATGGCGAAAACAAATGTTAGGAAAAGAAGAATTTATTGCGCCGCTTTGTCTGTCCTTGTACGGTTCATTACTATGAATTAACATTTTCATATGCTCCACGAACGAAACGCTCGACTGGCTTAACGATAAAATATAAATAAGACTGAATACATTGTCATGCAGAGATATATTGTTGGAACGGAGATTCATACAAATATCTTGGTGTCACGCTTATAAAAGATAGCACAAGTGTAGCAGAAATAAAGATCCGTACAGAACTAAGGAAAAAAGTGGCGAGAGAGTTACATTACCAATGAAGTCACTAATTACAAACTAATTAGACAAAAACAACAGTTGGAAATTAAAATATTGATATGGAGAACCATACTTGAATTCCATGTTCTAAGATTTATATTTAAAATCATTTACGAAATGAAATATTTCCATAGAAACTACTTTTTTCTTCAGTCTTAACCACAGTATTGTGGTCACTAACGTATACCACCTCACGTTGGCGCACTCGATTTTCACTGATGATGGCAGTCGATGGCACTGCCGAAGCGTCTGGTTTTGCAGAAAACATTGGACCACGGCCAAACCGGGCGGTAAGAAATTTTAACAACAAACAACCACTTTGTTGCCGATAACGTAGTACACGTATAAAAAATTATCCCCTCCCCCTTCAACTATCATTTTCATATATAGAAAATTACCCCCTCCCCTTCAACTACCCTTTTCATTTATAGATATTCCATCTGCCTTTCTACAGTGGATTTTTATGACCTTCTTTTCAGGATACTTTATCAAAATTAAGTACTTTTGTTAAAACATAAAACGTTGCAAGTAAACTACCCCTTCCCCTTAACCTATCTTCACCAAAATCAATAGGCCTTGAGACCTCTACAACTCAGCCACATATGCAAAACATTATATGACTCTGTTTGAGTATGCGGCAGTTATAGTTCGCCATAGACAAAATTATACACACAGACACACACACACACACACTTTTTGAAAAATGACTTTTCTTCATGTTTTGAGGGTAATACAATCAGAATCAGCCCTTATCTCGAATTTTTCGCGGTCACCATACTTCCATTTCCTTACGGAACATGGAAGTGTAAAAAGGCACTCTTCTACAAAACTCAAGTCACGTTTGTCCGACACACAACAATAAATGTCACCTTATTAAGTTTTTTCACTAATGCACTGTCTTTAAATCACGTCGTGAAGCAGATCTGTTTGTCAGCCGAACTGACTAGAGCGCCGCATCAACGCAGAACTGATCGCGCTGTTTTAGTCCACGAACAAGCACTGTATCTAAGCAAAACGTTCGTCCTTTTATAATATGTGAAGAAATGGGGAATGATGGCCACAAGCAATTGTTGATCCACTGTGAAGTAGGCCTATGTAGGCTTTCGCGTGGAAGGGTATTGGAACAGATTATTTCAATTAAGGGATGAAGTAAAGCTCTTTTTATTTGATTCCAACTTCGACCTTAAAGACAGGTTCCTTGACTTTAACTGGATTTTGAAGCTAACATATTGTTACGAGATTACAGAACAATCTACGTGTTTATCGAATGTTCCAGATGAATCTGTGCGGCGTACGTGATAAATGTTCCAGATGCAGCTGAATCTGTGTGGCGTACGTGAGTCTCGACGCATTACCTACACTGTGCCAGAAGCCGCGTAAACGTCGAATGCCGCAATTAATTACGTCGTACACACTGGCGCTAACACGTAGTATGGAATAATCTAGCATTTCGGGGCGGGGGGGATATAAATACCAGTACTCAACGACATTCAGTTTGAGTTATAATTACGATATATTACAGTCCGGTTCGAGTTTATTGTCGGGCGATTACAAGTAATTACTGTGTGCGTTCAAGTGGTTATTAGTGAAGTGTTGTGTTTTATAATCGGGCGGTACAATTGTAATACAATTGTGTTTTATATTAGTTAACATTTTATTGCGTGTGAACAATTTTTATTTGATTTGTTGGTGATTAGTGACTTAATTGGTATCTTGTATTTTGTTTTCCACTGTACCTACGAAGATCAAGTAGATCGTCGTAACAATATCTCTTCCTGATATCTTCAGTAATCTGAATGGACTTACTTTAAGCCTGCAGGGATCTAGAATCACTGTTTTCCAGATTCGAGATACAACCGAGGAGATGATAAAAAAATTGAAGCTCTGAATTCAGAGATTAGACTCTAAAATCTTCGAACAATTTCCTTCCGTCGCAGATTCCGTCCAGATGTCAGGAGAAAATGTTCCAAAGGAGATCCTCAACGTTATTAAGTCTCATTTGGAGCAACTGCACTTGCAGCTATGAGAATATCTTCCCGTGACGGATGATAGTAACAATGGATAAGGAATCCACTTGCTGATGGGCTGTCAACTAACCTCTCTCTTACACTACAAGAAGAAGATTCATTTGCATAACTTTCAACTGGCAGCTCATTAAAATTACAGTTTTCGCAATTACAGCTAGCTAAAGTCTGGTTATATGTAGCTAATGACTGACTACCCTGAACTCGGAAAAAAACTTTGAAGTGTTTAAGTGAGCTCCCAACTCACGTACTTGAAGTCAAAGTTAGGAAATAAACTTAATATTGAAAGTGACTTAATATTGAAATTATCTGACATTAAACCCAATATTGCAGAGCTAATCGTTCAATATCAGCTTCATTGTTCACAACAAAAACTATGTTTGATATCATTAATATTAACATTTTGCAGCAGGTTAAGAGAATTTTGATTTTAATACATTTTAATTAAAATATAAGAGTTTGTATCATATTTACTGTTTGTTTTATTTCAGAACTCAGACGGGCTCCGTGAAATTTTTAATTTTTTGTGGAGTCCGCGGACTGAAAAGTTAGTGGACCACTGACGTAGACCGTTACGTCATTATGCCTCCCACACTAGACTTGCAAAACTTCACATAGTTACGCAGCGATGCAGTATTATTTTTTCCTCAGCGTAGCCTATTCTTTCACCATCCACTATAACACCTGCCCTTGATTCTTATTTCACTTTTTAAGTGCCTCATATCGGACGCTTTTCTGAATATCGCCTATCTCTTCTTGTTTCCTTCCATCGTAACAGCTGTCTCGTTCCTGGAAAGATTTTATAGATAAAAGCTACCAGATAATAATTTCTGTCTTGCCTCTTGTATCGCTACGTTAGATTTCATTATCACTACCTTCATTTGTCAACACTCATAGACTCAAGGAAATATACAGGGTGATTCAAAATTGCTCGGCAATCTCTCGGAACCTGATTCTATAGCTAAAAATAAGAAAAAATTTCATATAAACATAGGTCCGAAAACGGTTCGTTAGCGAAATACGGCTCGCGAACCAGTTCGCCCTGATTTCTGCTCCCACGGTAAAATGATGCCATACTGAAATTAGTGGGGTATAAAGTATCTTAATTGCCCTGTATTTTAATTAGTTTTTAAGAAAAACTGGATAAAACGCAAAAAATTGGAGTCGAAAAACACACATTTTTAGATTTGGGATAAAATAACTTCGTTAATTTGCTAATAAACAAATAAAAAATTCTAACTACATTTAGAAGTCTATTACGACTACATTTACTACATACTACATTTAGTATGGTCTATTAAAAGTAAGTACAAATTTGAGAAATTTGACTTTAATTAAAAACAAAACATACCAAAATGCGCCGGAAAAGAGTTACAATTTACAAGAAATGGCATTGTAAACTTTCGAAACACTTACACTTGGGCAGACGAAAACACACGAGACTGCCCCCAAGACATGACCAACATACTTTTTCATTTAATGTGTGGTACGGTCTTCTCGGTGATAATCTCTTAGGTCCTTTTTTCTTACCACCAAGGCTTAATGGAAGACAATACTTACACTTTTTGCAAACGCATCTGATGGAACTCTTGGAAGTTATTCCACTTGCAGATAGAGTGCAGACGTGGTTTTTGAATGACGGTGCATGTGCTCACTACTGTCGTGATTTGATGAACCATTTAAATAATACATTCGGTAAGCGCTGGATTGGTCGAAACGGACCAGTAAAATGGCCTGTATAACTCTGACATGATTCATGACAGTATCATTATGCATTTCAAGGCTACTTGTCAGATCTCTAGCCCAATACTTTTTGCTAGGCATACATATTGGTGCTGAGAGGGTACAAACTAATTGACGACCCCCAGGAGGAAGGGGGAAAGCATTGGTGGTAAAAATAAAATCATTTCGCTTTCACCCGGAACAAGATCACACGAGTTTAAGATCGCAGTACACATTTCAACATTCGTATTTATTGGTGCAATAAGATAGATGGAAGAAATTCATCATCATCATCAACCTCAAGGATCAGGCTCATCCTGAACCTGTTCCACTTCGCGCACAGCCGTCCCGTCCTACATATCTCTTCCCCCACCATATAGACCATATTCCATTGTTAGCACTAGAATCCTGTCACTCGCCATTCTTTCCAAATGTTCACGCCACCTTCTTTTGTTGCTCCTTAGCTGTTCTAACAGTAGGTCGATCCCCAGTTCCAACCTTTTATCCACATACTTCTTTCTATCGAGAATGGTACAGCCCAGAGTACTCCTCATAAACTTCATCTTCTCTGCCTGAATCTTTGATTCTGTCACAACTCTGGCTTCATCTCAATACATCAAAACTGGTACCACTACAGCGTTAAAAAAAACCTTACCCTTGTTTCCTTCTTTGACTTATTTTTAAGATATCTGTGAATTGTTCCACAGATATTTCTACATTTGTTTAATTTTTCATCCAGATCAATGTCTGTACCATATGTAACGTATAAACATCCCAAGTAACTGAAATGGTGGACTTGTTCCATAAAAAAAGCATTATTCGAACACATCTCACCCAACACACACAGCATCGATCTTTCGAAAATCTATCCCGTCGCCAACAACAAGACGGACAGCGCTACCCACGGCAGCCTCTGAAGAAGCCTTTTAAAGGAGAAAACCGGTTTAGGCTTTAAGGTAAATCTTTATGATTTTACTTATAAAAAACTTAGTGTTCCGAGTCGTTAATACAATAGTGATATTTAGTTAAGTAACGGACACGTCATGGACAACGAAATCCAAGAAAAAAAAAACCTCGGAAATGGAAGAAATTACAATGTTATTTCTAACAAATTCGTTCAGGACAAAAAGGTTATTTGTCTGCTGATTACCGTGTTGTAGACTGACAAAACTGATGAAATTATAGAACGATAAATAATGACAAAATTCACGAAGAAACGAAACACATTTTACAAAGGAATTACAAATATTTTAATATAAATTATGGCTGCGAAATTTGTTAGCCAAACAAAAGGAATAAAAACCGTAAGATGTTTAAAGTGGGCGTCGCGACGCTCACGTTCCCATGTATGTGTTATACTCGTATAACCTTCGTAACGCGCCTCGCGCCGTTGTTTGTTAATATAAGAAAGACTATTGCTCTCAAAATTGTTTTCATCGTACTCTGACTAAACAAGTTTCTCTTCAATCGCCAATTACACCAGGACGCGTATTGCCAACCACAACTACTGGCGTATTGTTTTTTGCATTGAGACCTGGCAGTGAGTTCAGTTTACTTAGCTCGCAGCGAGTTACGTAACTCACGAATTCGTATATATATATTTAAATACCCCATGACATCTTTTACCTTGTTACGCCATACAGCCTAACACATAGTTCTGTTGTAGCATTCACGGTATCAGGGTCGTGAACGGGCAACACGTTTTTTGCTTGTCATTACAGAAGGTAAGGTCGATGCCCTCCAGTTTGGTGTCTTATGCGATGCTCTACAGTCTCGTTTGCCTTACACCATGTTGGCCGTGGAAGCAACAATTTTCTTGTGGTCAACACCTTGCTACTGCCTCTTCGCCGTTAATGTTCCAGGACTTCGTGAAACTTCTCTCTTGCTCCTTTCTTTGCGTTTCCATTTCAGACTCTTTTTGGCTATCTCTAGTCGTCCGATACCTGGGAGTATTGCCTTGTCTATGCGCTCAAGTCCCTTAAGCAAGTAAATCTCATCATCATCGTCTTCTTCTTCTTCTTCTTCTTCTTCTTCTTCTTCTTCTTCTTCTTCTTCTTCTTCTTCTTCTTCTTCTTCTTCTTAACGGTTTTAGGCTTTAGCGGCCTGTTCCTATTCCACAGTCCACCTTTTCTTAGGCCTACCAACTTTTCTTCTGCCTGTAGGGTTGTAATCTTTCTCTATCTTCGGTATTCTGCTTTCTTTCATTCTATCTATGTGTTGAATCCATTTTCTCCTGTATTCTTTAATCCTTTCATTAACTGCAAAAATACCTAAATCACTTCTTATCTCCTCATTTCTTACATGATATCGTCTATAACACCTTTTAACTGATCTCAGAAATTTCATTTCTGCTCTTTGTATCTTCTGTTCATCTGTTTCACAACCATACAGTAGTGTAGGTGTTGCCATTATTTTATGAAATTTTATTTAGGTTTGTTTTCTACATTTATTTCCCAAATTTCTCCAAATCGTTCCACACATTCTTGTTAAATTCGTCACTTTATATTCTCTATCTCTATCTTGAATTTCATAAATAACGTAAAACAGAATACTAAACAATAGTGTAAGGTTTCCTCAAAAAATAAATAAAAATATCGGTGTTTTTCCTTTATATTGAATGACTTGTTACGCGTGTACAAAACTAACCATATCCGCACAAATTATTGGTCTACTCTTCACTAGCAAAGGGACACGCGGTCGGTAGGTCACTCACCGACTATTGTTGTCAATTTTTTATTGTGATATCTTTCCAAGTGTATATTAAATTCATTCCTATATACACGTTTCCTTACATCAACGTTACTTCCAATGTCATAGTCGTTGATTGTAAAATAGGTTGCTTGTTTCCATGTGTGAGTGGAGTAATTGTCCGTGGGTAAGAATACAGGACCTACTCTATAATGTTAAGGGCTCTCCGCAAGAGCATCGAAATTCCTCTTTGTCTTAAGCCTTGTGTAACGTATTACAAACTTAAGAATGCCATCTCCGATCTCTATAAGTTTCTAATCTGGTTCGAAGACGGTTCACGATTAATAATAAATAACGGCTCCTTTTTGTACCGCTGAACTAATTTAGGAGATAGGCACAGTAGGTGAGACGCTCATGTGAGCCGTTTGGCTTGCAAGAAAGATAGTATCCAGCTCTACATTCATCTGCCTATTATTACCCCAGTATTAGTAGTAGTAGTAGTAGTAGTAGTAGTAGTAGTGGTAGTGGTGGTGGTGGTGTCATAGTAGTAATTTTTTTCGGGAATCAGCTTTCCCAATACTTCAAGGTGGTGCCATTTGTTCTTCATGCTGTAGACGTTCATCTTCAGTGGGTCCACCTTACATGTTTTCTACTATTCTGTCAGCGGCCCTAGAAAGATCATTTTCTGCTTCCTTCTTTTGCCTTAGTACATTCTTTATGTACGCTCCTACGTGAACCCAGTGGTGTTCGCCCTGCAGCATTAGTAACATAATACGATAATATTTTCGGGTGAGATCCGTCCCACTACAAGAAAGATACTATTCATCTCTACATTCACCTGCCTATTATTACCCCAGTATTAGTAGTAGTAGTAGTAGTAGTAGTAGTAGTAGTAGTAGTGGTAGTGGTGGTGGTGGTGTAATAGTAGTAGTTTGTTTCGGGAATCAGCTTTCCCAATACTTCAAGGTGGTGCCACTTGTTCTTCATTCTGTAGACGTTCATCTTCAGTGGGTCCACCTTACATGTTTCCTACTATTCTGTCAGCGGCCCAAGAAAGATCATTTTCTGCTTCCTTCTTTTGCCTTAGTACCTTCTTTATGTACGCTCCTACTTGAACCCAGTGGTGTTCGCCCTGCAGCATTAGTAACATAATACGATAATATTTTCGGGTGAGATCCGTCCCACTACATTTTCCAGGGTTTGCCTCTCCTCTTTCCATCTGTCGCAGGTGAAAAACGTGCAGTGCACATCGTCCAGTTCCTGTTTGCAGACAATGCAGTCTGGCCTGTCTACTTTCCCCACCCTACATAGGTAAGTCCGGAACAGGCCGCGACCAATTAGAAACTACGTTATGAAACAATTAATCTCTTTATGTCAGCGATCAGTCCACTCAGCTAGCTGCTTTATGGGCCTAGCTGTCCATCTTCCCTTCGTGTCACTGGTCCAACTTCCTGCAACTGAGCCATAGTATATAGGTCCCTGTGAGGTTGTACTTTTGGTGGCCTCCTTCTGTAAACCTGTTTCCGCTCCTGTGGCAGCAGATCGATTGGAATTATTCCCGCGGACTCCGAAACCGTGCACTCTGAGCGTGCCACATCGCTGCACTGTTGACATGCTTCTTTTGTACTTCTGGAGTTGGGAGTCCGTCGGCCCAGATCTGCGCACCATAAAGTAGTATTGACTGCGTAACTGACATCAGTAATCGTCGCTTGGAAGGTTTCGACCCGTTAATGTAGTAGTAGTAGTAGTAGTAGTAGCATTGCAACAAACGTAATCAGTATAATTCATGACCACGTTTGTTCGTAGCCAGTAAGGTCTGTGTGATTTGCCAGTCTGGTCAGTGATTGCAAACTAGTTTTTCTAAACCTTGACAACAACCATTGTCGTTGCTACGACCGTATGGGCCGTATATCTGTCTATTGGCTACACACGTGCGCACGAATTCACGTGACCGAAGCGATTTTTAAATATAGACGACGTTCTGATCGTCTTGCCGCCCGCCTGTCAACGAACCAATTTGCTGCACGCTTGTTTGTTAGCGTTAATCTGCCGTAGCAGACAAACAAAACATTGTTACAAATATAGCGTGGATAGCAGTGTTTAGTACAGTGCAATAGATTATTACGTCCGCAGAAATCGACAGTTGCAGTTTTATTAACACTTACAAAAAAAAATCTCTCTCTCCCTCTCTCTCTCTCTCTCTCTCTCTCTCTCTCTCTCTCTCTCTCTCTCTCTCTCTCTCTCTCTCTCTCTCTCTATCTCTCTCTCCCTCTCTCTATTTATGAACCTAAGCATTCAAAGAATTTCGACGAAACCGAAACATCGAAGCATGATAATGTTTTTAGGCTTTTGAAACGTATAATGTGGATTACGTTTGGTGGATTACGTAAATCATTTCCAAACCAAAGACGATCACAAACAGAGCATGTAAAACCAAATTTATTCTCACTAAAACGTTTGCTAAACTCAATGTCAGCAGCGATTATTTCTGTCTTGATGCGTTTACATATCAAATTTCTAGACTGTGGGGAATCGAAAGTGTGGAAGCGTCACGTTTTTCGATGACGATTTTTGTGGAGTGACCTCCAGCCTAAAAACATTATCATGTTAACAATACTTTTCCTATGTAATTTTACCAGTGGCGTAGCGTAACTTTTATAATGGGAACGCCAAAAGTTTGAGGCAGTACGAGACTGCGTACGTAGCAGATAATTTCGTTTCTTTCAGCACTCTTTGTCAGCCAAGGAAACCGGTTACTCCGTGAAACCATATTCATGTTATTGTTAGAGATGTTTGCGTACCTTTTTGGCAGAAAATAGATATTGGTTTTGTGGTTTTCAGTTGCCATTGATGATCACGTGTTATATTACAAAGACGAACAATCTTTACGAAAGAAAAAATTTTTATCCGAATCTGGCAAATCTGTCGTTACACATAGCGCAGGAATATTTAACACTACCGTACGGTGCATGTAGGCCTACATAAAACAATAGGCACAAGTTAAAACTGCTCCGGACATTAAATCAGTAATATTCAGCAATAAACGCGGCACGCCTCTTTAGAAGTGAGGAAAAGTGGCCGGAAGCCAGTGAAACTATAGTCAACACATAACAGGACGGATTTCGCGCATGCGCTCCACGCTACTCCCCTCTGAAAAACAGCACGCGTTTTAAATGATGATCCGGTTTGGCGTATGGAGCGGCTGAAGACCGCTAAAAATAGAAGAAGCGATCCTAAGATGCTTCATCTCGTCTAGATGAAATCTCCGTATTATATTTAATGAATTTTTTAGTGGATGGTTAGTGAGGATCGGTCAAAAATAACACAAATTTTAACTATTTTGCGTCGACGTTTCAACAATATTTATTGTCATTCTTCAGGACTTCCCATAAATATTGTCGAAACGTCGACGCAAAATAGTTAAAATTTGTGTTATTTTTGTCCGATCCTCACTAACCATCCACTAAAAAATTCATTGATTGACGGTCACTACAGATTTAAGGATTTAATTATATTTAATTTAATACTTTCAAATTTTATTTATGGAATACCGGGCGTACGGGCGTACATTCATTCTACGTTACTGGTAAATAAAAAAATTCATAAGGCACAATTCACAACACTCTGTAAGTGAATAAGTAAAAACAAAACGTAATTATAATAACTAATCACTTAACATTACTTTGATCACACTTCACTCACGTAACATAATTGGCGGTAAAAAAACACTTCATAACTAAGTTCTGCTGTACTTGTCTCTTAAGTTGTGTAGCTGCATCCATCTATCATGTACGCCTACCTTACGTAGGTCACTAGTTGTAACCTGTGACGACTAGTGAAAATAGGAAATAATAGAAGTTAGTCGGAAATTTTTCGCGTTATATTGGTACAAATAACTTTGTGCTTAAATAATGCTTAAATATTCAATCCTGTGATCAGTTATTCAGTCGGATATACTATAATGTGTTAAGCTTTGCAACCCAACAAGGAATGCGGTGACGTTTGCCATTCCACTGCACGTATCACGGTACTACTACACATTTAAAATACGTTTAACACTGTCTCTCGCACGGTATTTCTAATTGCATATAGCTTACTGAACAATGTTTACAGAACCAGTAATACCGCATCAACACAAGCACGCGTTATCATTCAGTAGACCCCCCCGCTCTTCAGGCGTCTCGGTAGTACAGCTTGCGCTCGTGCAGTACGAAGAGCGTGAAGAGCGAGGTGTGCGGATAACAGGAATGTTGCGAAGTGTGCGGACAGTGAGACACTATGATACCTGAGGAGGGCAGGCTACGACGTCACAATATTTGACGTTGGAAATGTGCGGACACCACTTCTGCTGCTTTCGTCTCTCCAGCGAGCACGAGACGATTATCTGAAAGTTGTAAACACCACGCGACAGCAGTCACTGTCTGACTCACACATTATCTCTCTCCAACTGTCTGGCCGCGACTGGATGATCGAAGCTGCTCTCCCCCGCCACGCGGCCACTTGTAAGCGAGATAGGGTGAAATATGTGTACTAGCCGTTTGGTTAACCCCCCATTTAGCCTACCGTAGTACCCGGCCATGCTTCTCCCACCTTACACAATGCTCGATCATCGAATCACGGCCAGACAGTACTGTCACTTAACAACAAAACCAAGAAGTAAGACTTCACACAAGGACATGCGCAGCCCTCACCTTTCTTAAGCCAGAACGTGTAGACGACGGAATCATGAAGATCCATTCTCAAGCTCGGACAACGAGAAACTCTCTTGAATTTTTTCAATTATTTTGTCGATCGATGGCTGGAAAATTAAGAACGCTCCCTTTGTCGCTATGGACGTGCTATCAAAGACGACCCAGAACAACCAACGCTGATGACGGATGACATCATAAAATCAACAGCATTCTTCTGAATCCCAAGATGAAAGATCTCGTTCGATGTTTGAAAAAACGCGAAGGTCACAACCGTATGTATATGAGAATGGAATTTAGCATGAAAGGTAAGAAGAGTAAAAGGAAGGACGTCACGATGGACGAAAGTATAGAAAGAACAGTTCAAAACCATTAAAAAACAGGCGATATCAAAATATCAAATCCTGCCTGAAAGCTATTCTTATCATTCAATAACTGGAATAGATCGATGTTAAATTTTATGTGAGTGGGTGTGTGTGTTTGTGTGTGTTACATTTATATATACTTAAAAATATCACTGATAAAAATTAAATGTTATAAGATTAAAAATATATTAAACAAAACAATATTACAAAAAGTAACAAAAAAAGAAAGATGCCCAAAGCTGATTTTAAACACACCAAAATGTTTGAAAAAACTATCTACTACCCAAAGCTTGAAACACGTTTGCTGGGAATTATTTTGCAGAAACTTAAAGGAGTTTCAATACAGTCGATTAGGTATAGTCTTCTTCTTCTTCTTCTTCTTCTTCTTCTTCTTCTTCTTCTTCTTCTTCTTCTTCTTCTTCTTCTTCTCCTCCTTCTCCTCCTCCTCCTCCTCCTCCTCCTCCTCCTCCTCCTCCTCCTCCTCCTCCTCCTCCTCCTTTTTCTTCTTTTCTATTTGGGACTAAGCGAATCACCTGTTCCAGCCCAAAGGAATATATAAACCTTTCCTTGATATAGTCTAAACGAAAAATATTTACTGGTTCTCCTCATTCCCCCCCCCCCAGTCCGAGATGGTGTCCGCACACTTTGTATGTCAAATGTTTGGGATATCGCGGTCCATCCTCCTCAGGTATCACAGTATACCACGGTCCGCTCACTTCGCTGCCCGTACTATTCGCGACATCATTCAGTCAACAGACTCAATAACTAACTGTTCGCTTGTGAGCTTTTACAGTAGCAATGTAATTAAAAAATAAATGTGTGGCACTATACTACTGTAACAGTTGTTTCCTTAATATTCCTCCACAATATTTTACGTCGGCGTGCGGTACAGTACTGCACTGTTACATCATAAAGACGAGTTTTAAATACGCTGCTACAACGGCCCTTTAATGATGTGTGAAGAAGAATGAAAAAGTTCCTATCGCTTCTGCTGACTGGGGAGGATCAAGCATACAAAGAAACGCTGGTTAATATTGTTTAGGTACAATGATGAAAGCAGACCCGCATGTATAAACAAAGAAAGGAGGAAGTATCCTATAACACGCTGCTTCTCCAAGATCTTAACAATCTTTGCCAAAGCAACGAGACTGTCCTTAAAGAAAACTTTAAAAAAAATTATAGTATCGTCAAATTCAGCTGTTTGATTTATTTGCAAATTTCTGTATTTCAATGAAAATCGTTTGAAACCGGGATAATTCGCAGTCAAACTGTCAACCGGCAGATTGTTTAGAAGACAGATTGTGCAGACCAAAATCGGACAGATAGCAACACTTCACGTTCCCCAACGTCTTAGTCCATTCGTTTGGAATCGGTTTTAGGCTAATTGTTTTGGAGAGGAAAATCTCGCGTCTGTCTGTCTGTCTGTCTGGCTGTCTGTCTGTCTGTCTGTCTCTCTCTCTCTCTCTCTCTCTCTCTCTCTCTCTCTCTCTCTCTCTCTCTCTCTCTCTCTCTCTCTCTCTCTCTGAGCGTCACAAGAACCTTACTTTTCTTACTACAACATACTATGTTAAACAAGTTATCACTTCACTTCCAGTTATCACAAATTCATCCAGCGTCTTCTCTTGTTCTTTTTCAAGCCATCTTTTGCACGGTCTTACTAAACCTCTTTTGACCATAAAGGATTGCATTTTTAATTTTTATTAAGAATATTTTCCTTCCATTCCACTTACAAGGTCAATAGTTTTTCAACATCCATTCTTTGAATTCTTGCACCGACAGAGAAAACATCCATTCTACCTATACAACGTTTATGACTACCAAGTTACTGATCCAACCTTCTGTAGTATTAAGAATTTAAACTCTGGAGCTTTTTTATCACTTACATCCTTATACTTTCACACGTTTCGAAACCGTATAAAAAGTTGGGACGTACATTAACCTACAAAATTTCAGTGTAGTTTTCTTTTTTTTTTTTTTTTTTTTTCTTAAAGCCCCGAAGTCTTGTTAATAGTTCCACACAGCGCCTAAAATCTGTTTTCTATGCTTTTCTTTGCTTCAGGTCATTAGTTCCCAACCCTTGTGAGACACGTGCCCCTGGCGAATGACCATTCAGTAGTACGCGTAAAAAGAAATCAGTTATAGCGGATAAGTAACATAGGGTTGTGTCAGTACTGTAATCAAATTAAATTCATGAAAAACATATCTGGGATATTAGAGATTATATCGTAAAGGCGCACTATGTCATATCCTGGTGTGATATAAATCAAGTGATTATTTACAATTGCACTGCGTTTTTTCGAAACGTTTTGTCTTGCCTTGTTTACGAAGTGTAGTGCATATTTTATTTAGCTAGATGAGGTATACAAAATAGCTGAATCAAAATCCGTTGGAATGGAACTGAATGTAAACATCAGCAAAACTAAATACACGATGATTTCTGCGTCAGAAAGTAAAAGCAATCTATATGCGTAGAGGATAATTCATTTGATGCAGTTAATAAGTTTAGATACCTGGTTAACATGGTAGATAATGGAGGGTCCATAAACATGACAATACATGACAGGATACAAATAGGAAATAGGGCATATTATGCCAATAGTAAACTATTGAGAAACGAATTCATTAGTTGTAACACAAAAACAAAAAAATATATAAGACACTTATCAGACCGGTTGTTACTTATGGACTCTGACAAAAAAGAACAAGAATCACTAAGAAGGTTTGAAAGAAAGATTGTAAGACGGTTAAAGAAGATGACTAATGGACAATAAGAAATAACCAGGAGGTGATTAGCTATTAAGGCATGAGGACATTCTAAGATTCGTAAAGGCTCAACGAATACAATGGCTAGGTCACCTACAGCGGATGTATGATCAGTGAATCCCAAAGGGTATCTTGAGGGCACAAGTCTATAAAAGCAGAAGAGGAGCCGGCCTAGGATAAGATGGTTGGCTGATGTGCTGGAAGACCTAAGAAGAATGGATGTGAGGGGTTACACTGAGATGGCAATGGATAGGAGACATTGGAGAAGACTGGTGTTGGAAGCCAGGGCTCACGTTGGGCTGTAGTGCATATAGTGTATAGTGTAGCTAAAGAAGAAGAAGTGCATATTTTATTTGTTTACTATTAGTTGTCTTATACTATTAAATTTTGAGTGTAAGTTAAT
This sequence comes from Magicicada septendecula, assembly GCA_034769895.1. Lineage (NCBI taxonomy): Eukaryota > Metazoa > Arthropoda > Insecta > Hemiptera > Cicadidae > Magicicada > Magicicada septendecula. The sequence continues at coordinate 14,110,499 of CM068375.1, forward strand.
CAATTAGACAAAACAGCTTTTTTTTAGCGGGGGTCCTACAGTATATGCCGCATCCCGCATTTCGATCGCCATTTCTCTCTATCCTTCCAGTCATCATCTTCAATAGCTCGATCTCTCACGCTTTTCCTAATTCCTGTTCTCCATTGTGTTGTCAGTCTTCCTTTTCTTCTTCTGTTTTGTGGTGTGTAAGTCAATGCTTTCTTTGGCCATCGCTTCTCCTCCGTCCTCATTACGTTGCCATACCATAGCAACTGTCTGGATTCTATTCTTTCTGCTGTTGTAAATACGCGCCCTGTTTTCCTTCTTATATCTTCGTTTCTAACATGTTGCATTCTAGAAATATTACACGCTCTTCTTAAGAAGTCAATTTCAACAGTTTCTATCATCTTTTTCTCTTTATCTGAAAGTTTCCAGCATTCGCAGCCATAAGTTAAAATGGGCTCCACAATAGTTGTGTAGATTGTCAGTTTAGTTTGAAGTTTCATTTTGTTCGACCAAAGTAACGAGTTTAGCAAACGAATAACCTTTTTCCCCTGTTGTATCCTATTTTTGATTTAATTTCTTGTTGTTCCATCTTCTGAAATAATGCTTCACAAATATTTGAATTCGCTACACTGTGCGATTCTATGGATTTGCAGAGCTGGGTCTTCTTCTTGCACGTCTCCTATTTTCAGATATTCTGTTTTAGTAGTGTTTATGTTTAGACCCCATTTCTTGTACTCCTCTTTCAATTTTCTAAACATATAGTCTGTGTCGTCCTCGTCACACGCTATAATTACTTGATCGTCAGCAATTAAGAGAGTTGTTAAGCACTGCTCATCCATTTGAATTCCCATTACTGATGGTTTTCTTCTCCAGTTAATGATGGCTTCTTGGACATATATTTTAAACAGAATAGGTGACAAGCTGCACCCTTGTTTAAGCCCTTTTGTGGTAGGAAACAATTCTGACAGGGCATTTCCCACTCTCACCAAACTCTTTGAGTCCTTATACATGTTCCAGACAGCGCGAACATAAATTTTCCTCAGGCCTAACTTTGTTAATGTTTCAGAAAGTCTTTTTAAAGGTACTGTGTCGTACGTAACGTTTCTCAAGATCTACAAATACGTGGTGCATAGACAGATTGCGAGACTTTCGTTTTTCTAGTATTTGTTGTAATACAAATATGTTGTCAATACATGATCGTCCTGCACGGAATCCAGACTGCTCTTCCTATATCTTCTATATTCGTTTCAACTATGTGTTTTAGTATTCTGCCGTACAGCCTCCCCATTCCACTTGTCACACTGATGCCTCTATAATTTTGGCATGCCTTCTTATCGCCCTTTTTGTAAATTGAGCTAATATATGCTATGTTCCAGTCTTCTAGGATATCATCACCATATAACAAGCATTTATTAAATATGTTAGCTACAATTTCAAGCGATATATCTGGTCCATATTTAGTCAGATCAATGGGGATGTTTCCAGGCCCTGCAGACTTTCAAAACAGCTAGTATTTTTATAAAACAGTTGTCACTCACGGAGAAGTAAAAAATGGTGGTATCCTGTACTTTAAATTGTCATAGTAGTATAAGAATTACACGACTCTGTGTGTGTGTGTGTGTGAGAGAGAGAGAGAGAGAGATAGAGAGAGAGAGAGAGAGAGAGAGAGAGAGAGAGAGAGAGAGAGAGAGAGAGAGAGAGAGAGAGAGAGAGCGTGTTCCCTGCTTACATGTTCTGAGAAAAATACATAAATCGAAAGAGTTTACACCACATTTTCTATTAGCAATTCCAACCCACGCAAAAAAAAAAAAGATTTAAAGTGACATTACCGTGGCAATAAACGCGGTTTAATTGGCTCTCGTTGTCTGACGTCTTAACGATAGATACGATCTACAGCGTAATATACACAATTCGCAGACCAAAAATAACCGAACAAAAAGACCACCGTCCGAACACTTTCGGATTGGACAGAGTAAAAATATGTATTCTATTTTACATATGCGTGGTACTAAACGCAGCCAAAACATGTTTTTATATGAGTGTGTGTTTCACTTGCGTTTTTTCTTAAGGCTGCGGTACGATATTTCCCCGTAGAATTCCGTCTCCAATTCTCGACATTACCGATACTCTTATGTACGGTACGAGATTTAACGAGTCTACAGTTCGGATTAGACAGTCATGTTCCTCATAAATACACTGATAATTGGACGTTTACTGTCTGAGTGTGTTAGTAATTTATTATTCCTGGCACTTAATAGCAGCGTTCATTACGGCCTGGATTACACAAACCTCAATAATAAAGATTACCAGCTGGATAAACTGCGTTGCTATAGGCAAGGGATTTTTTATAATTAAGAGGATCACTCACGCCATTGCTACCAAACCTTCAGTTTAAAGTTCTACAAAGTTATAGAAATCAATTGTTCCAGTAGGTTTAAATATTTGAAATTACTAAACAAAATAGCGCAGCGGCCGGTGTTTTGGGTTAAACCGCCCACGCTCAGGGGGATAAAGAATAAAGGACACGTCAAAAATTAAAAAGTTTGCCGGTAAAAATTTGTCTTATAAGATGATTTAAATAATTAGTCTGATTAATTGTGTAATTAGGAACATTGTTAATTTACGTACCTATGCAACAGACGTCTTAAGCCCCTTTTATGCGTTCTATTTATTTCGTACGATAACCTACGATAAAAACTCGTACGATATGTAGAACAACAGGAACAACTTATGCACGAGTCTCTCCGTACAATTCTGCCGATATAAAGAAGACTACTCTTATTTCCTCTAAGTTCACAATATATACATGCTTCAAGTTTCCCTTACTTACGAACTACGACAAAATGCTCTGATAGGTACAAACTACCGCTAAATACGAATTCAACCAATCCGCTTAACTAAAACTTCACGCGTAACGTAAATTTATCGTTCGGGACTCAAAAACGTATCGTGGTGTCGTAGGAAACGCATGGGATAAAAAGTCGGACGAGCTGTCTAGATACATGGGCTCTAGTGGTTCCGTTTATGCACTCGCGCGAGTTTTGTATCGTATGACTTTCAGGCATCAGTGCTACCAACCTTCCTGCCTAGCGTCGCGGGACGCTGTGCCAAGTAATCAGTGGTATTCACGTGGTAGTGTGATTTTCTTAATTTGTATTGTAAACATGGAAGACATTATAATACTGAAAGCCTTACTGACGAAATCCAAAACAGGAGAGCACAATGGGATCCCGCTTCCTAAGATTATAAAAACGAACCGATAAGAGTGTAATACACTTCTTGCTAGGCCTTTGTAAAAGAGTTAAAATTATTGATTTGAAAACTATGTTGGCCTATGAGCATGTGAAAAATAAGAGCACAAACTATCTTTATCAAATATGATATATAATAATTTCTATAATAGTTTATGGTACTTAATTTAGTGTACCGACTCTTGATTTACCTCAGGGCGCCAGTAATAATAAACACAAATTAAAGTATGTTAATCACTTTAATGACAATTTGTATTTATACATTACAAAATTAAAATCTTCTTATATGAATTGAATTACTTATTGAACAAATTTAAATATAATTAACTAGCAGTTAGTCCTTTATGACAGATTGAGTCACTATGTTGCATAACAACATATGTTTATTTATCAAAATTATATAATTTAAATGTTCAGTATTCTTTACTTGCGTAAATCCTTCCAAAGTCCGTGGTCCTGAAGCTATTGTAGATCGGTGGTTCGTCAGTAGCCGTCGTCGTGTTGATTCTGGTTAAACTTGCACAATTCACTTTATCACAAGTGCACTACACTAACATATGGATTATACCTCTAACTATGTTGTATAAGTACACTGGACACAAAGATGACAGAATTTAACTTAAGTGCATTTAACTCACTTCACGTCGCGTTTGGCCCGGCTAATTTATACCGTCGCAACTTTCTTTCGAACTCCAACGCCTCCTTCCGCGAATTACCGCCACATAAAGAATTAACAGAACTTCGTATGTATTTATTATTTATTATTGTTTATTATAACTTCGATTATACACTCTTTGACTTTTTTATGATTTATGAAACTTGCTTTATAACTTCAATATTAATAATTATAGTGTTCCCGTACTTTGTTATTTCTGATCAATTTACTGATTCTTTCCGTTAATTATTAAAATATCTATACCATTTGACGCAAAACAACGTACACGAGTCTCTCCGTACAATTCTGCCGATATCAAGAAGACTACTCTTATTTCCTCTAAGTTCACAATATATACATGCTTCAAGTTTCCCTTACTTACGAACTACGACAAAATGCTCTGATAGGTACAAACTACCGCTAAATACGAATTCAACCAATCCGCTTAACTAAAACTTCCCGCGTAACGTATGACGCTTTTTCTAATTCGCCCAACGTTTCTCTGCGCACACGTGTTTACAGAAAGTAACGTCTCTTTCTCTCTCACTTGCACAACGAGATCGCTTTCCCACGCCAGTTATTGTTATATGCACTTAGGTTTTACAACATTTGGTAAACACCCTTATTTCTGAAACATAATACAGTTTATGACCGTAGTGTCCCAAATCGTGCCTTAACATACCATACATGCATTATCAAGCTTTTAGCAAGTAATTCTATTTTTACTTTATTCCCACCTCGCTTTCTCACGCCTACATGCCGCTCTGTTTTCTCAAACACACCCTTATTTCTATTTTCAACATAGCTTCTTTATTAAAATTATAAATAGGTCACATTTTCCGTTACAAGAGGTATATACATAACACCCACGGATTTATTTTCAGTACTGATGATGGCAGCGCTAAAAGAGTTTGTACAAGCCCACTTCCGTTATTTTTTACGCACGACAGAAATCGGGAGTCAAATCGGATGCAAAACGTATCGTACGATATTTTCCCGTACTATATAAAACGGCTGCATAAAACTGGCCTTAAGAGTACGATATCACTTCGTATAAACATTGCTGATTCTCTGGCGGTTGAGGGATGGTTTAAATTTTCAATTTTTAACCTAGTTTTTGAGCTTCCGACTTCTTAGTAGGTAGGAAACGGCTAGTCTTCGAATGTTTCTTCAGACCGCAGTTTGTCCAACTCGGTTTACGATATTTATAGTTCCTAATTTATTTCACAGAGCTTAAACAACATTTCTAGCCTAAACCAAACATTGTTTTTTTTTTCGCTTCCTATTCGAAACTTACATAGAAGTACCTACTGTTGTACACAGTTCTTTAGATACGTATTTAACAATTTTTCGTATTTTTTAATGTAGTGCTTCATAGTGACGTAAAAATAGGAGCTACTCCTGGGGGGGGGGAGACTAGTTTCTGGAAGGGATGAGACGTGCTTCAAGGTTAGACTCCCCATTTTCTTCGGGACAAATGAGAAATTCAGGATTCTTCACATATTATTTTATAAATACATTTTATAAATTCTTTACGTCTCAAAGTTTTCGAGTAAACCAACGTGAAGGATAAGGGTTGCAAAGTATATGGTCGCTGCTAAAACGATTAATTGCCGGCCTGGAGTATTTAAGGCGAACGTCTGCCATATACATTGTTGCCACTGAAGATGGCTTGCGTTGATGAGGGCGAAACCTATGGTTATCAAAACTCAAAGCCACGGCCTAGTAGCCTGGGAATTAATCGTTTTACCAGTATCGACGGCGGCTGTTAAACACAATTAGAGGCAGGACGATGTAAATTGAACACTCGGGTCTCGATGCGAAGTAGACAAACACCTCGTTGCGAGGCTAACGAAATTTTCATTTATTTCGCACATGCGCACAACAGTCTTGTACAGTGTTCCATAGCGTGAACATCGGCTTCCAACAAGACTGGCGAGAACAACGGAAGCATGTGTGTGACAGAGAGGGAAATAATATGGAAGTGAGACAGTGAACGTTATAGCGACGTCTCCCCTCTCTTCTCTCTAGATAACTTAGCGATACTTGAAAGTGGGGGTAGTTGATGCATTGGGTCGGCGCAGATGACTGTTCAGGAAAGGCTGGCGGACCTATACAATAGAGGTGGGCTAAACTGTTATTTTAAAATACTAGGTATGTAAATACCGTTCCAAAAAAATAACAGGTACAAATACCTGTTATTATATACTATATATACATAACCTATATTATCCTTTGTAAGTAACTCGTTTTGAGTTTCCTGCAGGTCTCCTATGTAATATCTTCAAATAAATACACTCCAAGTAGGTTTATTTTCACCTAGATAAACCTATTAATATATTAATAAACCTACTTGCTGTGTATTTATTTGAAGATATTTTATAACCTATACTATATAATTTGTTATAAGAAATAAATTGAAACTAAAAGTATTAACAGTGTTACTTTACACTGTGACTTTATTAAACTATTACTGTTTAAATGAAAATAAGAAACAAGAGAATTTATAGGCCTATCTCCCTTTGGGAATACCAATTTAAGTTTTCACTAGTAGTAAACAGACTAACATTGGTTAGACAAATCAGTTGCGAAACTCGGGGCAACTAAATAATTTAGAGTAGGCCTACACGTAATACCACAAAAAATAATGTGAAAAAACATCAGAAACGTATAATAAAAACATAACAGTAAGCCACAAGAGGGAATGAGAATAAACAAAATTTTACAAATAAAAATAAAAAACCAAATAAATTCTAATAAAATAAATATAAATACATAAATAAAAACTTATAAATAATAAGCAACAACAAAAGTAAATTAAATGCATTACAGATATTTAAGGAACAGGACTAGATAAAGTGCATAAATGTCCATTACAACAATCTCATCATTTACGTGAGATGTGTAGTGAAGTTAAAATCACATTAATAAAAAGTATAATATAGCTTATCAACATCAGCCACTCTATAGGTTATAACTCAATATAATTAAATTCAACTGTTTCACTAACGATCGGAACATAAAGTTTTTTTTGAGTAAAAACATAAAGTTTTACCAACCGATTTTAGTTACAAGTTTGTGACTAGTATAATATATAATTATTAGCATATAATCTGTATTATATATCTGCATATCACACGAGAACAAATGTAACAGCAGGATAAATTATTTCCTTTATTAAAAACAGCTCCGTCTCTTTGCGCAGAATGAAGTATACAGGACGAAAAAGTGGCTCATACTAGTTCTTACTCGAAATATGCTTGATACTACCTGTTCCTGAAATACTAGGTGTTCCTGAAATATTAGGTGTTACTAAAATACTACTGTTACTCTGGAACGCGTTGTTCCTTGTGTATCGGTGATACCACTAGTATTTGAAATACCTAGTATTTTAAATACGCGTTACTGGCTGTTCCTTGCGTTCCAGCGATATTTTTGTACGCCTAGTATTTGGCCTTGGTTTACGTGATCTTGCGTACATTTTGTGTGTGTGTGCCTGTGTGGGTGCGTAGGGGGTGTGCCTCGACTCGGAACAGCGAGGGCGGCGTGTCTCGACTCGGAACAGCGTCGCCGCGAATAACAGGTATTTCAACTTTTCAGTCACTGTTACATCCGTTCCACAAAAATATCGTTCCAAAATACCTATTACAGGTATATCGGCCCACCACTACTATATAAGCCTGTCCTGTCCCAAGCATGTACAGACTAGAGCTGGTCACCTCAACGCTTCTTCGGACATCCCACAACTCTCCGTCCTTTCGGCTTATAGTGTGGCAACAATTTTAACTAAATTGGGAAATCTCATCTCAGAACACGAACACGTAAGCAGGGAACGCTCTCTCTCTCTCTCTCTCTCTCTCTCTCTCTCTCTCTCTCTCTCTCTCTCTCTCTCTCTCTCTCTGTCAAACACACACACACCTCGTGTAATTCTTACACTAGCACGACAATTTAGAGTACAGGATACTACGTTTTTTAATTCTGCTTGACAACTGTTTTCTAAAAAAAAGAGCTGTCTTGTCTAATTGATTAACTTGCACTCACAGTTTAATAGTATAAAGCAAAATAAAATCCTTCCGCTCTGGGTGACCTATATTGTATTCGTTGAGCCTTTACGAATCTTACAACACTGACCTGCTCCAGTACAGTACCATCTACAATAATATGGGATCAGCTCCGTGAAAAGTCATCGCCTTGGTTTTCAGTGTGGAGGTTTGTAATACGAAATCCTTGCAGATTCGACTCAACGAGTGTACAGCCATCTGCAAGTCGCTTCCCGAGTTCGACAGGGTAGCCTGGTCATCAGCAACAACGAGTCAACTGCAGAGATACCAATCACAAAATGTTCAGGAAAGTTCATCTGACAGTTGTGTGTGACATCGTCTATACATAAATTAAAAAAGAGAAGGTGACAACAGGAACACTTGTCTTACTCTGTAATTTTGTCAGGCCCACACTAGGAATTGTGCTCCGTCCTCCTCGTCTTACTCTGTAATTTTATCAGGCCCACACTAGGAATTGTGCTCCGTCCTCCTCGTCTTACTCTGTAATTTTGTCAGGCCCACACTAGGAATTGTGCTCCGTCCTCCTTGTCTTACTCTGTAATTTTGTCAGGCCCACACTAGGAATTGTGCTCCGTCCTCCTTGTCTTACTCTGTAATTTTGTCAGGCCCACATTAGGAATTGTGCTCCGTCCTCCTGCATCATAAACTGTAATTAAAGTTCTAAATAGCGAATTCTCTTTGTTCACATTGTCATGTTCCCGCTGTTCAAACGCGAAGATCGCGCCATCGTCTTAACAATAATTTTCTCTTCCGTTTCAAACTCAAAATACCTTCATTCCAATAAATCTGTTTAGGCAATTACAGTGTATTACAGATCGATGAGATGTAACTTCTCCCGTCAACCAACACAATTTTTTTTATATATAATTGCTAGTTTTTCCATTTTCCTGTTTTAAAATATCTAAATGGATTTCATAGTTCAAACAGAAAAAACACTGTTGTACACCACTATAGTAAAAATTTCCGATTTGGACTTTCAAGGTTCACAGTTCATCAGGGGCGCCCACAGGATAGTGCAATGGTGGAATTTTTTTGAAGAGATTTTTCAAGGCGTCGTAAATTAAACAAATCAGTGAAGAAAAAGAATGCAATTACAAAATCAAGTTAGATTATCTTGATAAGGCCTAATGTACTACTAATTATGTTAGGCCAGGTTTCAGAGGCGGCCCTACCCGTGGGTGCAAGGGGTGCACGGCACCCGGGCGCCGGGTCCAGGGGGGGCGCCGAAGGCTTAAGTAGGAAATTTACTTTAATTAATTTAGGTTAATTTTTGTTTAGGTACGACTTAGATACGTATAACAAATCAGGCATGACGTTTTACTGCAAAATCAATTTCTACTTTCGGAATTACTGCAAAATCAAGCGTCAGTGATTATGCCAACAGCGTCCCCGCAATTTAGGTGATAGCGCCCCCACTTACAATCACCCTATAATTAAGATTGCGACTCTGAAAACCATACCCCCCCACCACCACCACTTCCAATTACGTGGTCTGCGGGTCTCAATCGACGCCCTAAATCAACCTTATATTACAAAAATAATAAATTACTAATTGTGTGTTTTGATTTACCGATTTTCTCATCTAATTTGAAGCTTGATGGATTATTACTAACGCTATTAATGGCGTATATTTTTTATTTCTAAAAATTTTTTTTTAACAAATTATATAATTTATTTTTTAATAATATTTAGAACTGTATTTATTATAATATATAGAATTAAGTCTAGTAATAACAATAATTTTTTGTTAATAAACAATATATTCTATAAAAAATTCTGTTTTTTGGAATAAAATGTATACCTCGAAGGGTTAATTTACCTACTTTTTTGTTACCTTTTCTTTAACAGGCCCGTCTTCAGCCTTCAAAAATCTAGTAACAGAAGAAAATCAAGAAGATACCGAAGATTCTACTCCTATTTTTGCAGTTCCGTCTGCAGAGTCTTCCCCTCTACCAATTATTGAATGTAGCCCTGTAGAATGCGCCAATTCCTCTTCAGAAATGGGAATAGGATTACTTGCTAAAGATGCAATGAATGATCTTGCCATATGGCCTGAAGTAATATCAGATAACCTAAGGATATGTTTAGTAAATCACGGGCCAGTACAGTTAAAAAATTTTATTTTTCCGATGGGTAATAAAAACAGGTCATTTTCAAATGTATATTTTATTAAGAAGTTACGAAATAATGAAACTGTTGAAACAGACTGGCTCGTCTACTCAAAATCAAATGATTCTGTTTATTGTTTTTACAGTAAACGTTTTAATGTTAATGTCACTACAGTACTTTTAATGATAAAATGGGATATAAAGATTGGCAACATTTGTCTAGAAGTATAGAACGTCATCAAAAATGTTCTAGACGTTTAATGAGTGTTAAAAAGTGTCTTGATTTAAAAAGTGATATTTTAAAAGGAAATACTGTAGACTCCATAAACCAAGCTGCGATTGAGCGCTAGAAAAAAAGGTGGATGTCTGTAATAGAAAGAATAATTTATCTTATCCAATTTTTAGCGAGGCAATGTTTAGCATTAAGAGGAAAGACTGAAAGTATATTGAAATCCGATAATGGAAATTTTTTGAAATTGGTTGAATGTATTTCTAATTTTGATAATGTATTAGAGGAACACATTGCTCGCATCCAAAAACTCAACATCGTATGCCTCATTATCTTGGTCATAGAATTCAGAATGAAATAATCTATATAATGGGCGAAAAAACTAAAACAACTATTGTTAATGACCTAAAACTTTCAAAACACTATTCAGTTATTTTAGATTGCACTCCTGATATCTCACATGAGGAGCAAATTTCAGTTGTTGTTAGATTTGTATTTTTAAAATCATCTATAAAAAATGCTGAAGTAAAGGAACATTTTTTGGGTTTTTCCCCTATCACTGATACTACTGGCCAAGGGGCTATCGAAATTTCTTTTAGAATTTTTGACCTAAAGGATATGCGCGGTCAAGGGTATGATAATGGCGCAAATATGAAAGGCAAAAATATCGGCCTTCAGAAAAAAATTCTAGAATTAAACCCACGAGCTTTTTATGTCCCTTGTGCGGGACACAGTTTTAATTTAGTCGTTAATGATGGAGCTAAATGTTCACTAGAAATAACAAATTTCTTTTCTATTGTTCAAGAAATTTATGTATTTCTTTCAGCAGCAACTTCGCGTTGGCAAACACTTATGAGCATGGTTGCTACTTTAACTTTAAAACCATTGTCTACTACTAGATGGGAGATCAGAGTCGAAGCATTAAAGGCACTTCGTTTTAACCTAGGAAAAATTTATGATGCTTTATATTCAATTTATTCTGATTACAAAAGAGATACTGACTCAAAAAACTTAGCTAGTTCGTTAATATCAAAACTAAAGTCGTTTAAATTCATTTGTTCTCTTGTTATTTGGTACGATATATTGTCCAAAATTAATATTATTAATAGAGATTTACAAAAATCTGACGTTGCTCTTTCAGAGGCAATCAAAATGATATCTCAAGTAAAAGATGATTTAGTCAAAACTCGTACTGAGTCCGCATTCAAGGAAATGACAAGTAACGCAAAAACTGTTGCCGAAGAAGTTGATGTGGAAATTGAATTTCCCTTAGCTACCCGTCCCCGTACCAGAAAAAGATTTTTTAATTATGAGGTTGTGGATGAACCCATCTCTGATCCAGAAAGCAATTTCAAAATAAATGTCTACTATTATTTGCTAGATACCGCGATATCAAAATTATACGGAAGATTCGAACTTTTAAATGAAAACAACGTCTCTTTTTCCTTCTTACAAAATATTAACAATTGGAAAAATTTTAATTCTGGGAAAAAAAGAACGCTCTGTTTAAATTTACATCAGAAATTAAGTAATGGTGCAGAATCGGACATTGATGGAGAGGACTTATTCAATGAACTCGAAATTTTACCAATGTTCGTTGACGATTACACAACCCTGTTAAATATTTTGAATTATTTGTTTTCAAACAGTTTAGTTTCAGTATTTCCGAATTTGTCAACCGCATTAAGAATTTATTTGACATTACCAGTCACAGTGGCTCACAGTGAATGATCTTTTTCAAAGTTAAAATTAGTTAAAAATTATCTTAGGTCAGCAATATCGCAAACTAGATTAACTAATTTATCTATAATTAGTACTGAACATGAAACTCATATTGAAATAAGTGACATTGTTTGGGATTTTGCGAATGCAAAGGCACGAAAATTTAATTTTTTGTAACATTGTAAGTTATATTAGTTATTTATAATAAATAAACATTACTTACTAATTCAATTTTTATTTTTGTTTCATTATACTTTGTATAAATGACGCAATAAATTATTTAACATAAATAACAAAAGTTGGTTTCTATATAACCCCAGATATCCTCAATAACGGCTTACTCCTATTTTTCCATCCAGTTTTGTAAGTAATTTGATGTGATGTGGGATGGTGTTTGTTATAAACTGATAGGTTTCAAATGTAATGACTGAATAAAGGTTGGGGGGGGGGCCACGACAGTTCTTGCATCCGGGCGCCGGATAGGCTACGGCCGCCACTGCCAGGTTTGACCAGGATTTTACATTTCTCATAATTTAGTTATTTATTAGGCACACTAGAAAACCTTTTGGTATTGATAAAAAAGAATAGCATAGATTTTTAATTCCAATATTTGCGTAAATGGCTTCAGTTTTTCAAAAATGTTTGGCTAAAGACCCAATAATTACCACCTTTAACTGGCGGGGGGGGGATATTCTATACCCCCGTATTGTGATCGCCCTTTACTCACGAAATCAAATTGGGGGATCTTAGAATACTTGGGGGTGAATGGCATCATGGCCTTTGGGGGGGGGGGGTGATACCTGTCCAGCTTATCATCAGATCGGAAATATGATAATGATGATAGCTTAGATCTGATGATGAGCTGTGAAGCTTGAAAGCGCTAATTGGGAATTATTACTATAGTACTGTACAACAGTGTATTTTTTGTTTGTGATTGTAACCGCTAAAACAACTATATTAATTAGATTTCATATGAGTATCACTGTTTGTACACGCAGAACACGATCCTTTATTCGTCAGACGGGCGAATAAGGTCGCCCTCACCGCTCACCGGTATAGCCTCTGGTATCACGACAATAGCACTCTACATTGTTTGAATTCCAGTGACCCGAGCCGAGCAGTACGTAGGTACGGTCGAGGGCAATCGATAGTCACGTAATTAGAATTACTGCTCCCCAGTCAGCCAGGACACGGTGGTTATTGCAGTGGCGTATGACGTAGTTAATCTAACAAAGCATCTGTTCAGGTTGTTCTACATTGCCTGCAGGTAAAGCTATCATAAAGGTCACTGTACGCAAATTTCTTTGAAAATTTTAGATTTTACTAAAGAATTATTTCCATCTAATCTAAACTATTATTTAACCTATACCCTACCTAAGTGTTTTTTCTCAGCATCCCTTATGTATTGTAAACTTCATTTAATCGGTTCATTCATGTAGGGCTATATTTAAACATATTTTTTCAAAGTGATGTCTTTATCCCCATTATTAAAGTTTACAATATGCATTTCATTCACAACACTGGAAATTTCCTGCTCACCATAAACTGAGAGCAGTGATAAGTTAAGGTTTATTCTTTTTGATATTTAATAGTCTACTCAGAACGCTCTCCTTGTCCCTGACTCATAACACTGTACACTAACTCTGAGATTAGAGTAAGCCCCTCAGAACCTTAAAATGTGTGTATGTGTGCGCGCGCGCGTGTGTGCCAGTGGTGTATATAGAATTTGGCCTTGTGGGCAGTCGAGTCGGTTTCATACAAAAGAAAAACAAGTTAAGACTAATCAACATTACTATCTTTAAAGTGGCTGAAAAACGAGTGATAACATCCTGAAATCAATCCCACTGAAGTAAGCAGAAAAAACTTAATAAAATACCCATTGTTGAAACTTTGTTCAGAAGATACTTATTGACTGTATTGATTTTCCTAAATGTCATAATTCAAACATATACGCAAATTCTGGTAATAAATTTTTGTTTCCATACTCAAAAAGACTAACTACTGTATTAGCATAAATAGCTGAAAAAGGTAGCCTAAAAATGAAGAGCTTAAGAAAATTCGTCAACTTTTTTCGACCCTCTCGAAAAAGTCGGAACCCTTTTATGGTATCTGCGTTAAGGTAGGTACGTTCCAGAAGATCTGTGGGAAAAATCAACCGTATTTTAGACACAAGGTACGTTGAGATACAAGATTAAAGTTGTACAAAATTATGGCGGTCCCTGTACTGTCCTATGGGTGTGAATTGTGGACAACAACCAAGAAACAAGAAAGTAAAATGCAGGCCTCAGAAATGGCGCTCTTAAGAGGAGTTAAATGGTGTTCTAAACTATAAACAATGAGGCCATAAGAGAAGAGTTATAAGTTTTTAAGTTGAATGAAAAATTAAAGGATTACAAACAAAGGTGTAAAGAACACTTTGAAAGAATGTCAGAATCAAGACTGGCCAAACAAGTCTATAAATATAAACCTATAGGTTACAGGTGTGTGGTTAGACCCAGGAAGAGATGGTTGGATGATCTTCGAAGTCGGAACAGGCAGCACCTTGCCTGTGCCGTGTTGCGAAGATAATGATGATGACAATGATGACAGAGAGGAACTTCTTACCAGCAACCAAAACAAATTTTATATTTCATTCTTAGCTGTATTGTGTTATTTTTTGTGGCACGGTCGCTTATATAATCAAATACATATTTTATAATTCACTAACAGTTTTTCTGTTCGTTTTACCATACGGGCGCTTATAAATCATAAAAATATATTTTGATGATGGCATAGAACCAACGACTAATAAACTTCACGGGAAAATCACGATTAAACGATTTGCAAAACTGTCGATTATAAAACGTTTTCGGCGGTCGTTAAATGTCAGTGGGAAGGCCAAGTGGAGCGGTGGGTTGTCGCTGACAATGGGAAGCGGTCGTTGGCAGCAGTGTCTCTGTACGTCCTTGATCGAGACAGGCGGCGTCTATCACAGCTGTTTTGGTGGTCAGTAAGGATAACATTATGTTAGGACGTCGTCCAATATCTGCGCGCGATCAGTGACGCCGATCGCCGCCCATTTGCGTAACCGGCTCGTCGCGCCGTGTCCTTGCAGTTCGGTCGTTCGTTAAATATATTATGTTCTCCGCCGGCGTAATGTTTATTATAGACGGAGGTGTTCGTTCGCACGCCCTTGTTTCAGCACGTGGAGACTTCGCCTCCGGGCTCGCGCGTCTGTAAGACACAACCTTGCTACACGTACGCATCACATAATACACATTTGTGTGCGCGCGTGCCTTTATGCCTGTCTCTCTGTCAGTGCGTATGCATTCAACATGTTTGTAAATATGTTAACATGGGGGGGGGCATTAATTTCCTTCGTTAAGATTATATCGCTTCCTCGCTGGGAAGGATGGCAGCCGGCATAAGTGACGTTAATTTTACTTCCATGTTCCATAAGGAAATGGAAGTATGGTGATGGCAAAAAAAAAAATCGTGTTCGAGATAAGGGCTGATTCTGATTGTACTACCCTCAAAACATGAAGAAAAGTCATTTTTCAAAAAGTGTCTGTGTCTGTCTGTTTGTCTATGTCTCTGTGTGTCTATGTGTCTGTGTGTCTATGTGTAGAATTTTTTCTATGGTGAACGA
This sequence comes from Magicicada septendecula, assembly GCA_034769895.1. Classification (NCBI taxonomy): domain Eukaryota; kingdom Metazoa; phylum Arthropoda; class Insecta; order Hemiptera; family Cicadidae; genus Magicicada; species Magicicada septendecula. The sequence continues at coordinate 14,126,138 of CM068375.1, forward strand.
TAACTGCCGCAAATTCAAACAGAATCAAATAATTTTTTGCATGTGTGCCCGTCAGGATGATGATAATGATGATTAATTGAACATGGATGAGGTGTCTTCCAGCACCGCTTTGGTGTGAGTGTACTTATACCTTCACCATCCGCTGTAACTAGTAGATATTAATAAACTGTGAGCTATAAATTATACAGAAGCCTACCTATAACGCAAGGTCTATTGATTTTGGTGGAGATCGGTTAAGGGGAAGGGGTAGTTTACCTGCAACGTTTTATGTTTTAACAAGAGTAAAGTACTTAATTTTGATAAATAGAGTATCCTGAAAAGAAGGTCATAATAATCCACTGTAAAAAGGTGGATAGATGAAATATCTATAATGAAAAGAGTAGTTCAAGGGGGGAGGGGATAATTTTTTATACGTGTACTACGTTATCGGCAACAAAGAAGTCGTTTTTTGTTGAAATTACTTCCCGGGCTGTTTGGCCGTGGTCCAATGTTTTCTGCAAAACCAGACGTTTCGGCAGTGCCATCGACTGCCATCACCAATGAAAATCGAGTGCGCTAACGTGAGGTGGTATACGTTAGTGACCACAATACTGTGGTTAAGGCTGACGAAAGAAGTTGTTTCTATGGAAATATTTCATTTCGAAATGATTTTAAACATAAATCGTAGAACACGGAAGTTATGTACGGTTTACCATACCGATATTTTAATCTCGTATCAGTGTATTTATGTTGCTCATATGTTTCTGTACACGAATAGGTCAGTCCCAATGAAGGAGATAAGTTGGAGTTGATGAATGCTCATTGTGGTAGCGTCGACGCAAAACGGTAATCTCATCTTACTAACAGTGCAATCTCATTGGTACACAGAGACAGTGTCGGGAAGTGATGAGCAATTAAGAACACATTATTACATCGAAGGCTGCCGAATGTTATCCTTCTGGTCAATCGAATTTTACGCGTAAACTATACCTTTTTTTGCTGATTTGTTTTTTATTTAGAGAACGGTCCATAAATCAGATTAACTACTTAAACCAACTTAAAAAAAAAAAAATTATTATCGTATAACGGGTCTGAAGGGGATGTGACGCGAAAATATGCTTTCATTGAAGAGAAATGCACTAGCCTCTCTACCCCAACTCCACTCTCACTACACGTTGGTGGACCCTGTTACGCCGAGCAATCCACTCCAAGGCTGTGGGAGCCCATCTCTTCGGCGGAGTGGATCGATAAGCAAACGAGCGATGGGGGTTCTGTCAGGGCACCCTGGGGGTATCTTGGGTCCTGGCCTGGTAGGATAGTGCACATCGGCAGCAGGGTGTGCATCTAGTCTGGAGGCATCTACAATAGGCCATCGGCTACACACATGGGCTGAGTTAGTTTACTGCGATCGAGCAGTGAGAGCTCGTCAGCTGAAGTGAAAGCAACTCTCCAGGGGAAGAGCAGCCCGAAGTCAAAGTTCCTGGTCCTCCAGGTTGGGGGTTTTGCAGCATACCGGTAACCTGGTTAATTAAAAATATATGTACTTTCAGAACTCATACGAGCCTTGGAAATCGGATAGGAAATACGCCAAAATGACCTAAGCTAACACAAAAGGACAAATGCAAGTGGATGTGAACACTTGAATCGCATGCCTGATATCCGTCTACCTGTGGCTCCCTCGGGTTATCACCCTACTGGGAAGAAAAATATCGGTAGATCGAGGAGGAGATGGGTTCCGGAACAGGTCTAAGGCCTAGTCCTTGGAGTGGCGATGATTTTGATGATGATATTAGCGTAGAACTTATAGGTCAATGTCAGTATATATCGAATTAACATAATTTAATGTAGTCTTGGTATGTTTACGATAAAAATAAATTAATTTTAAGATCTATTAAAGATTATTAAAGTGTAGGCTGCTTAAACCAATTCTTGTGACGACATCCTTCAATTAAAAGTGTGAAGGGCTAATAAAACCGAATTTTTTTAATTTTAAAGACTAATTTTAATAAAATTTATTAAGATGAAATGAAATTGAATCGATTCCTAATACAATGAGATTCATACGTTTAATTCGATTAATAATTAGTCAACATAATTATTTTGAAATCATCATTTTTCCATACAGTTTTTCAACCCCTATACGTCACGTTGGTTGGTTACAAACTTTGTGTAAAAAAAAAAATAAATAAATAAACATTAAAGCTTGTATTCCAATTTAAACCAAAAAAATATTAAGAAACGATTATGCTTGACAAGAATGAGGCCAACAACAGTTCCTGGAATAGGCTGTGTTAGTAGGGAGGAAATTATGAAAACTACGGGGTTGAAAAAAAAAGTAAATTACACAGGAGAGAAAAGCTGACGTGATACCTAAGCCAGCCAGCCGAAGCCAGAGCTCACCCGAAATCAGGTTGCAAATTTACTATCGGTAATAGTAGTTCCTATCGATTACTTGAAGTACTCGTTCCTCATTAAAGCAACGAACGTAAGCGCAGGTTACGGTAAATTACATCGATGTATCGAGAGATCGATAGGTCACTACCCCCCGTACTTTCACGCAGTGTTTACTACGCCTTTCAAGCGATTACATAAACACTTAATTACAAGGAATTGGTTTTAGCGAAATTAACTACTGAATAATTAATTGCGTGTTTACTAGCGAATGAAGGATTGGTTAGCTTATGTTGGTTCTTCTTCTTCACGTCAAACAATAAGAATTTATGCAGTGGAGATAATCTAAGACGTGGTGAGAAAGTTAAACAAAACATTATATCATTTCCTTCTTACATGGAATACTTTTGTAAATAATTATAAAATAATTTTCATGCTTACGAATGCTTTTTTTGGTGGAACAATTCTTATTTCTCTTCTTATCTTCTTCTTCATTCTCATAATTTTCACCACCACCATCATCACGGTTTTGTTACTCGACGATCGCCAGTATTTGGTGTTCTGCCCTAAGGCAGGTCTTCAAATGGTAAAAGTTCTCCAAGCTGTTTACCGCATGCCAGACTTTTCGTTTCTTCATAACACCCTCTGATTTTAATGTTATCCATTAACTTCATTCTTCTACGCCATCTTCTTTTTTCTCCTTTTATGACACCCTCCATGGGAGTTCGAAGCAAACAGTCTCTTCTTAAACAATGACCTAACCAATTCCTTTTCCTATTTTCTATTACCTTTAGGATTCTTCTCTCTTCCCCTCTTCTTCTTAAAACTTCATCATTCCTTACTTTATCAACCCACCTTACTTTTTCCATTGCTCGCCAAACCCACATCTCAGATCTTTCTAATCTATTCTCATCCTCCTTCCTCAGTGTCCATGTCTCTGTACCATATAAAGCAACGCTCCACACATAACATTTGGCCAACCTTTCCTTAAATTCTTATTAATTCTGCCACACAGCAGTCTTTTCTTCCCATCAAATGCCTCTTTCGCTATAGCAATTCTTGCTCTAATTTCACGAGTGCAGGCCATATCTTCACTTGTCAAGCTTCCAAGATATTTAAACAACTCCACCTGTTGTATTATGTCTTGCCCTATCTTTATGTCTGCCATTTTTCCTCCTCTGCTAATCACCATACACTTAGTTTTTTCTTTATTAATCCTCATTCCATATTCCTCGCATACGAAATTCAAATCTCTTATCATTTCATTCACTCTCTCTTCCTTTTCTGCTAAAACAGCCATGTCATCAGCAAACCTTATACATTCAATTCTTCTTCCACCGACATTCACCTCTCTTGTTTTCTCAAAGCACTTCCTAATCAAGTCATCAAGATAAATGTTAAATAAAGTTGGTGACATACACCAGGCTTGCCTTACTCCTCTTCCAATCTTAATTCCTTCTGCACTCTCCTTTCCGTTTTGCACACTCACTTTCTGTTCAATGTACAGATTACGAAATACAAACTCGCCAGTATAAAATACCGAATTATATCTGATATGAAATAATTCAGTTGGATTTGTAGGAATTCATTAGAATTCCACTATGCATTCAAAATGCTTTCTTAATCTAGATAACGACTTAATGTATAGTAGATACGCGTTAAACTAAAAATGAAAGACTCAAAGTCTGTTTCTCAGGAGGAAGTGGTAGGTGCAACGCCAGCAGAACAATGCGTTTGGCGATTATTGTTTTGGAGCGTTCATTAGTTTTCAGTATGACACCTCTTCTGTCTCTGTTCTGCGAGACGAAGGAAGTGAGGAAAGGATAACGGCGGTGAAGAGGACATACTCTCCAGCTGACGAGCCGTACAACTGACTCTCACTGTTATAAGAGTTTCATTAGGATGGCATATGGCAGTCAAATTTGCTACCGAAAATATTGGCAGCTTATCTGTTGGATCGATTTTAATGAATAGTGCTGGGGATAAGACCTACTACTGAAAATGCAACTTGGCGACGAGGGAAAAATCAGGGACTGTACGCACCTTAAAATATCTTTCCCATACCCCCGTCATTGCGATTCAGAAATTGAAGTGGATTTGTAACGTTCTGAGAATGAAAACCTGCAGCAGAAAACTACACCTTAAAATATCTTTCCCATACCCCCGTCATTGCGATTCAGAAATTGAAGTGGATTTGTAACGTTCTGAGAATGAAAAACTGCAGCAGAAAACTGTACAAGCTCGTAATAGATATTGTTACGACATCACAGAACAATCTAAGTATTTGTCGAATGTGCCAGAAGAACCTCGCTCTAATGTGTGTGGCATACGTGACTCAAGACGCATTCGCGAGAGTTTTCTCGAAGCCGCCAGCCGCACGGACTGTGTCAAGGACGCAACTAATTACGTAGTTCACACTGGCGCTAAGACGCAATTTGTAACGTTCTGGTCTGTGACCGGAAGTATAAATACACGGCGGCAGCGGCCTTAAATTCAGTATAGCTGGGATATATTTACAGTGCGGTTCGAGTTATTATCGGGCGATATTACTGTGCGTGTTCAAGTGGTTATTAGTTAAGTGTTGTATTTTATAATCGGACGGTATAATTGTAATACAATTGTGTTTAATTTTAGTTGATATTTTATTGCGTGTGAACAATTTTTATTTGATTTGTTGTAGAGACTGTGTTGTTAATTACGAACTGTTAACTGTGGAAATTAAAGCTGGTAATTAGTGACTTATTTGGTGTCTTGTATTTATTTTGTTTTCCACTGCACCTACGAGGAGCAAGTACACCGCCGTAACAATATCATAGATAAAGCGACCGTAAAGACGAATTAAATAACGTGAAAAAATTATGTGTTAGATGATCTCAACTAGTGAAAAGAATCTTGCAAGCTCGAGGTAGGAATAGGTGGTCGTCAGTGATGTAACAAAAGAAGAGCAATTTACATGCGCCTGTTTCACCAGTGAAGAACAACAAAAGCGATATGTAGAAAATGTGGCGTTGGTAGCGAGGTGAGAAACACACTTGATCTTATGTGTGTCGAGAAAACGATTAAAAATTAAAAACATAATTAAATTTAAATTTTATATATTAAAGTAAATTATAACATCCGTAAATGTACAGCATTAAACACGGTGTACACTATTAGCCGGAGGAAAAATTAAGGTTTGAAATGGGATTAGATAATGATGGACCAAACACGTGGACAAATGACAAAAACATGACCTGGAGAAGAGAAAGAGATATTTCAAAAATTAATAACGGTGTTGTCAACCGAGCACAGAAACACAGAGCACCAGTGGTGTAATACTGACACACCCATTAACGAACATTTGTCTTCTATCTACATTCATTAGCGAAAAATCTAAATATAGACTTCATAATCGTGGGACAACATCCAAGGTAAAAGGGTAGCTTTTGACATAAAGTGTAGAGTAACTTTTCATTTATCTACCGGTCATGAATATGCCAGAATCTCAAGCCATTTTGTCAACAAATAAACAGGATATCGGTATCACTCAAAAGCCTGGAATGGCTAACAAGAAACACTACTTTAAGAATCCACCAACAGTATTGTTACGACATCACAGAACAATCTACCTGTTTCCCCCAACGATCCATTGGAATCTGGCTGTAATGCTGTGGCGTACGTGATTTCAACATGTGCTCGCGAGACTTTTCTGGAAGCCGCCAGCCGCGCGGACTGTGTCAAGGCCGCAATTAATTACATCGTAGTGTGGATCTAACGCGCAGTATGGAATAATCTAGTATTTCGGCGGGGTATAAATACAAGTACTCAACGACGTTCAGTCAGTCTGAGTTGCGAGTTATTGTCGGCGATTACTCTGTGCTTTCAAGTGGTTATTGGTGCGGTTCGAAATATTGTGGAAAAGTGTTGTGTGATTTATAATTGCGCGGGACAATTGTAATACAACTGTGTTTTACATCAGTTAACATTTTTATTGCGAGCGAAAAATTTTTATTCGATTTGTTGTAATTAAGAGACTATCTTGTTAATTACAAACTGGTTAATTGTGATAATTAAAGCTGGTGATTAGTGACGTAATTGGTGTCTTGTACTTTGTTTTCCACTGCACCGTACGACGATCAGTAGGCCGTCGTAACAATATGTTCGTCCGGTACTCATACGAACTCATACACACGTCATTTATGTAAAATAACATTATGATACCATGACATACATTATGATACCTTTGCAGAGACCAGGTGACGACAAAACATATTTACGGACTGAATAGCCGGTGAACTGCAGCGTCAAATGAAGCTGAAGCTGAAGCTGCCGCGATAATGAAGCTCGAGAAAAACTTTTCCCAACTGCAGACGGCTTTTGTTCGGCCGCAGTTAGTTATCGTCGTGTCTAACTGAATACGTTAAAGACCGGTTGCAGTGTCCGTCTGCATAAATCCGGTTCCAATTCACAGAGTAGACAGACAGACACAAAAAGTGTATACAAAAATGAACCGCTGAATGGACACCACGCTCTTTTACGACTGAATATTCCTGTTTTAATTACAAAAACGTTTCTAGTATTTACTGCATACAATCAGATATTATGCAGACGTGTGTATGTGAGGGGGAGGGTGGGTGTTTGGGTGCGCGAGCGTATTTTAATTAACAAAGTTTCCAGTTCTGCTCTCGTCATATTTATTGACATTACTACTACAATTAACAGTGATACGTGAACATTCGTTCTGACACGAAATAAATTAATTATGAATTAATTTGCAGTTTGTAGTCGTATAAGATAGAACTGTTTGAAATCGTTAACCGACGACAACTAGTTGAACACCAGCTGACACGCAGCAGACGAAATGACCAGATTTCGTGATTCGCCGTTCATGATGCGTCTACCCGTCCTTTCACCAAGGACTCAGTCCTATCAAATTAAGTTAGAACTGAAGCGGCGAAAATAAAACTGTCGTAATGAATGAGGGACGCCATATATTTCTGAAGTTAATAAATAATTCTACAAGTAGGGTGGTAATTTTTTTATTATTAGTACATCTAATTAGTAACTGTAACCATTGCGTATTATTACAATCTTTATTATCAATATATAACTTGATTAACCAAAAAGTTTTACGGGGTCGTTATTAGGCCCGCTAGTACAGTACAGTCACTGAAGCCGAAAAAAAATAGAAATTGCAAATTAAGTGGCTTCTACGAGATTTGTTGCATAGTGCTAGATAAAAAGGTAAGAAAGAATTTTAAAAAAAAGTTTACAAAAATTCAGTCGCGGGTTTTCGTAAAAAGGGAGGGAGAAGGTACAAAAAATTCATTTTTCGTTATTATCTTAACAAATATTAAATTTATGAGACAAATACAAAATACCAAAAAGAAAGAGCATAAAAGTCTGCATAAAAAAGAATATTAATATTTTTTCTCAGGGCGGTACTTTTAGTAGAAAAATTAATTCAAAGTTGGCCAAATTTTTCACAAGGTGGATTTTCACATAAAATACATGTTTATTTAATAGACATGCAATTTTTTCAGGAATATAAGTTTAAAAATTCGTTATTATTCATTTATGTATATATTATTATGTATAATTTTTACTTATTTATTACGCATTACAATAAAAATTTTATTAAAAAATGCACTTTATAAATATATTCAAAAATAGCTTTTCTTCCAATCATTGAAGATTTTGACAATACAATAACTTTTAAAACACATTTCTTATTTATACAAATTATAAATTATTTACTTATAACTTATTATGATTTACAAAATTATTAAAATATCATTTTTTTCTTCAATTTTTCGGAATTTTTCACAATTATCAAGGTGGAAATTAACTTTTTAGTACACTTATTATTTATTTATAAAATTTAATTATAACAATTATTTTTATAATGATGAATATATTTAAAAATCGATTTCTTCTCCAATTTCTCCAATTTCTTGAAAAGATTCAGAAGTCAAGTCTTCTATTTCTATTTCTATTTCTCCCTCATCATACACAATATTTGAAAAATTGGTGCACCAAAATTAAATTCTTTAATAAAATTACACAAAATCAATAAACCTATCAGACCTTTAATAAACGCTAGAACCGCACCAAATTATAAACTCTCTCTCTCTCTCTCTCTCTCTCTCTCTCTCTCTCTCTCTCTCTCTCTCTCTCTCTCTCCCTCTCTCTATTTATGCACCTAAGCACTCAAAGAATTTCGACGAAACCGAAACATCGAAGCATGATAATGTTTTTTTAGGCTTTTGAAACGTATAATGTGGATTATACGTTTGGTGGATTACGTAAATCATTTCCAAACCACAAACGATCACAAACAGAGCATGTACAACCAAATTTATTCTCACTAAAATGTTTGGTAAACTCAATGTCAGTAGCGATTATTTCTGTCTTGATGCGTTTACACATCAAATTTCTAGACTGTGGGGAATCGAAAGTGTGGAAGCGTCACATTTTTCGATGACGATTTTTGTGGAATGACCCCCAGCCTAAAAACATTATCATGTTAAAATATCAAAATTAGTAACACAAAACTTAAAACATAAAATTGAACTTCCAGCAAAATACAATATAAAAAATAGTATCGAACTCACGGAACATTCAATATCGAACTGCGTTAATTCAATATCTGTATGGCGCATGTACCAGCTGTCCTCGCTCTCCCTAAAATTCTTCAACTTTCAGGGTCTGTTCTTTTTATGCCCATGCACGGATATAAATTCTCACTATGTAGAAGAGAAACCTCAAGTATTGTAGTTTTACGTACAACAGTTACATATTAATATTTTTTTTTTAGTTCTTTTAATATTAATACGCGCAATAGACATATTTCTACATTTATTAATAAGTTACATTTATTTAAATTTAACTAAATGTTAACAATTCTTTACACCGCAGTCTTACACTTTGACCAATACGTGTTCATAATTTTGCTAAAAAATATTTACTTTGAAAATTTCTGTAGAAATTTTAAGTTAAGAAAATGATGTATACTTGCGAACTCAAAAAAATGATAAATTTTAAAACTCGCTCATTTTATGCCAATAAATCAATATTAATTTTTTTTTCATAAACCTATATATGTAAAGTTCATATTGTGAATTTTTTTTAATGTAAATACGTTTGTAATAAATTGTTAATATGTTTATGCATTAGTTGAAAAAAATAAAAAACAAAAACCTTATTACTTTATTTTACGTATTTATTAATAATTTTATTATTTTCTTTTCATTTTATGTAAAAGTGCAAACATTTAGCTTTAAAACGCTTTTTGATTTTTGTCTCTACGACTATTATAACGGATTTTATTAAAATTTGTATGTTGCAATGTCAGAAAAAATTAGCTTTCCCGCTCATCGGGGCGGACTCCGACAATCAATTTTTTTCTAATATTTCAATTCCATTTTTCTCACAAAGTATTAGCCTGACAAAAACAATAATAAATAGTTTTTTTGTAGAGAATTTAATGCTCTCTAATTTTTGTAATTTGTCTTTTTTTCGTAAATTTGTTATTTTTTAAGATAATCACGAAAATGAATTTTTTTGTACCTTCCCCCTCCCTTTTTTCGAAAACCCGCGACTGAATTTTTGTAAACTTTTTTTTTAATTGTTTCTCACCTTTTTATCTAGCCTTATGCAACAAATCTCGTAGAAGCCACTTAATTTGAATTTTTTTCCTTCAGTGACTGTACTATTAGCCATAGTAGTGTGGTTTACTGACTCAGACCTTTGTCGGTATTTCAGTCCTGTTAACACTGAAGTTGGCCACCGATGGGGTGGCTGAAACGTTTGCAAATAATAACATCGTACCACGGCCTCATAGCCCGCAATAAAACCCTGATTATCAATATTTGAAACGTAATGATCGTGTACACGACATTACAAAAACTAATGTTTGTAACTCTTTAAATTGGTTACGTGGATCACCAAATTGCATTTAATCCTCTCAGATGACGAGCGAAGATGCTTGAAATCATTAGTTGGGAGTTACAAGAGTAGGTAGTTTACATTGCACGATGTAATTTCTTTAATAGTGTTAAGCCTACCATTAACTAACAATCTTTCAAAATTAAAAAGAAAGGGTTCATTCTTGGGAGTTCATTCTTTAAAATTAATAACTGTGTTTATTTGAATCTGCAACGAGTAAAAGCGGCTTAAGTACAAGTGATATACTGTATTTTACACACACGTGTGCTGGTACATAGAAATTCTGTATCGCGTAAAAACTTACATTTCTGAAGTGATAGAATATAATAGTTATTAAACAGAGTTGTTGACTTATAGGTACATCGGAATTATTTATTCGAGATTATAGAGGAAATTAAACTTTAATGTGGTAATTAATTTACCAGACCACTGTTCAACTTGGTGAAGCAGGAAATTTGTAATCAGTTGTTACACTGATACGTAAGCATCTAGATTCGAGGAAAGCAACACCTGATTTCAGCCTACTTTGACAAGGGCCTTACAGGAGCTGGTGTGTTTTTATATAACCCTTAAAAACCTGGATACTAGATTCATTCATACTAGAGACAAGTACATCTCATTTTCTTCTCCAGTTCCACTTGGTATTACTTTCTTGTCTCATTCTTCTTGCCTTTAGTTTCACGACCTCTCTTCCAGTGTCTTTCTACACCTGTTTTCTGTTTAGGCTTACATTATGAACTTTGCTTAATTACACTTTCCTCTTCCTTTCTACACGGATATTCAAAACATTTCCATCGCCGTTCTTCGATACTTGTTTGTACAAACAACGGGAAGTACTAATTCTAATTCATTTCTCGTTTCACCATATCTAATTCTGTCGCTAATGTAGCCTAAATGTTATGTTACGTAAGTTAAGAATTTCGTATATACAGACTAATTCTTCTCAATTAGGTAACTCTCTGTAGACGTATCGTCGATGGAGCTCGATTCTGCCGAGGACCTGTATCGTGTGCATACTGGCAAATACTACTACGCCAGTGAAGACAGACAGGTTGATCGTTGGTCTAAAAGACGGTGGATCTAGTGTCCAGGTTTTTAAGGGTTATATGAAAACACAGTAACTCCCGTAAGGCCTTTTTCAAAGTAGGCCGAAATTAGGTGTTGTTTTCCTCGAATCTAGAGGCTTACATGTCAGAGTAAAAACTGATTATAAATTTCCTTCTCCAAAGGTGAACAGTGTCCTGGTAAATTACCACATTACAGAATTCGAACGCATCTACAAATCAACAACTCCGTTGAATAACTAAATAACTACTGTACTCATAACCACATGTCAGATAGGCATCTTGCGTGGCAAGTCTGCTTCGTAGTCTGCCAGATCGGCTACCGTCGCAATCTCAAATTATCTACCACAGTTGCTAAGTATTTCGTCTTCGCAATTTTTGTCCACGCATAATCCGAAGTACCGTGACAATGTCACAAGCTGGGCGGAGTATAAATAGCAGTGTGCTGAAAGCGGCAGGCAGATCTAGTTGTGAGTTGCGACTGGGTGCGTGTTATTTGACAGCGGTTTAGTGTAAAGCGTCATTTCTTAATTACCGTGTGTAACACGACAATTAATAATTGTAACTGGTAACTTTTATTAATTGTTGGAATTCTCTGTTAGAAAATTGTAAACTTCGAAAATTGTTGGGTACGAGTGTTTCCACTAGAGCTGTTGTTTAAGTTGTGAGTAATGATTTCTCTGATGTTCAATTATATATTCCACTATTTAAAGACGACAATCCGTGCCATCGTCGTAATAATAATTATTTTCAATAAAATGGTACTATTGAAAATGTGTTTCAGGGTTCCACCCTTGCTGTATACAGTTTAGCACACCCGACGTACTTCTAGTTTCAACCTGTCGTATAGGTGCAATCACTTTCTTTAATCTTTACTGTCCGGTCTCTCTTTACAACACTTGGTCTTTTCAATCCCGACGCTATTAGGTTTTCGAGGGCTAGGGAGTCTTTCATTTTTTCATACATCAGTTTTGCTATGTAAATCTTGTTTTCCTTTCATACTACGCGATAAGGGCCCGAACAGCGTTAAAGGTGACAACTGGCCAACGATCATAGAGGCAGAACAGGAAGGTTTCCAACAGAATTATGGGTGGAAGAACTTAGAAGGTGGGTCTCCGAATGAAACCCAGAGCAAGACCAGAGGCTCAAGGTAGCACTTCTACCACTGGGTCTATTCTAGAGGATGCTGGTAACGTGTTAACGTCCTTAGAGGTCATTTATACTACTCGAAAGTCACGAAGGAACAAGTCAGATGTAAATAATACTTACGGAGAGGGAACGAGTACAAGTTGTGCAGCAAGACCTAGAAATGGTTGGTGAAGTGGATGTACTTTGGGGGACTACATCAGGTGATTCACCTACTCCCTCATAGAAGAAGAAGAAGCAGAAGAAGAAGAAGAAGAAGAAGAAGAAGAAGAAGAAGAAGAAGAAGAAGAAGAAGAAGAAGAAGAAGAAGAAGAAGGAGGAGAAGGAGAAGGAGAAGAAGGAGGAGGAGAAGAAGAAGAAGAAGAAGAAGAAGAAGAAGAAGAAGAAGAAGAAGAAGAAGAAGAAGAAGAAGAAGAAGAAGAAGAAGAAGAAGAAGAACTAAACAGTCATAATATGTCATGCGCTGAATTAAGAAATCTGAAAAAATTATAATAATAAATGGTTAGCATCTCAAACTTGATGTAATTTATGATATAATCGTACGTACTTTTTGATAAAACACAAATTATTAAAAATAATTTATTTAAAATAAATACAGGATCGTGTTCAGGCAAAAGAAAAGGAAAGAAGAGAAATCACTACACAGGGATGAGTGGATGAAAAACACGAGCAGCACGAGAAACTCATATATTTACGTAGACGAAGAGTGAGAGGGCGGGGTGAGCGTGGAGACAACATCCAGATAAATGTTTATAGAGGGGTGATGTTAAAGAGAGAGTTTGTGTGTGTAGGTAAAGGAGGGCGGATGATCTATATTGAGAGAAAAAGAAAAATCCGTCTAGACGAAGTAAAGAAGAAGGAAAAAGGTTGAATTCCAGAAAAGCTGAGAATAAATTAAAAGGATACAGAATGTAGGTTATGAATATAAAACTGCGCTGTAATAACAAACCCAAGAGAAACAGATCGTCCCGTCGCGTTATGAAAGTGCACTTCGTGAGTATCCGTACGACAAACAGTACTTCACAGCTCCGCTCAGCCTAAGGACGCTGAAACAAAGTCAAATTTGCTGTTTTTTAGGTTTACGTTTAGGCTGTAAAATGTTTTATCGTTATGTGTTACCGCTAGACCGAAATGTGATTCAGTTGTCTAACAGATGGTGCATTAAAAATATTCTTTAATTCTCGTATTCGAATTGCATTATTAACAGGCAGTACAAAAATATATGAGCATTAAAATGAAACAGAAATATCGGTATGGAGAACCATACATGATTTCCATGTTCCAAGATGTATATTTAAAATCATTTTCGAAATGAAATATTTCCATAGAAACTACTTCTTTCTACTTCTTCCTTCAGCCTTAACCACAGTACTGTGGTTACTAACGTATACCTCCTTACGTTAGCGCACTCGATTTTCACTGAGGATGGCAGTCGATGGCACTGCCGAAACGTCTGGTTTTGTTGAAAACATTGGACCACGGCCAAACAGCCCGGGAAGGAATTTTAACAACAAACTACTTCTTTGTTGCCGATAACGTAGTACACATATAAAAAATTATCCCCCCCTCTTTCAACTATCATTTTCATTTATAGAAAATTACACCCTCCCCCTTCAACAACCCTTTTTATTTATAAATATTTCATCTACCTTTCTACAGTGGATTATTATGACCTTCCTTTCAGGATACGTTATTTATCAAAATTAAGTACTTTACTCTTGTTAAAACATACAATGTTGCAGGCAAACTACCCTTTCCCATTACCTGATCTTCACCAAAATCAACAAGCCTTGAGTCCTCTACAATTCAGGCAAGTATGCAAAAAATTATTTTATTTTGTTTGAATTTGCGCCAGTTATCGTTCGCCATAGAAAAAATTTTACGCACAGACACTGACACACACACTTTTCTGAAAATTACTTTTCTTTATGTTTTGAGGGTAGTACAATCAGAATCAGCCCTTATCTCGAACACGATTTTTTCACCATCACCATACTTCCATTTCCTTAAGGAACATGGAAGTAAAAACAAGTGCATCGATTAACAAACTCTCGCAGTTTAAGATGAGTGTTAAATTAATAATAAACGATAAGTTATTTTTTCCTCGTTGCGGCACGTGCGCTATTGGAAACCGATAAACAGGCGTTAGTAATGTAATGAAAATTAAATTTGCTCGTTCTGCACAATTCACTCGCTCAAAGTGTTGTGTTATACGCTTGAACAGGGAAAAAGTTTCTCGCAGACAATTTTATTTCCCCTGTAAATGACAAAAATAAACGGTTTCATATTAAATTGTATATTTCAATTTTCTATTAAGTAGAAAAAAATTATATTTCCTATCAATAACCCCCACTTCGTGTATATCGTGAGATTTGGATGTGAAATTCAGCTAAATGATAAGTAACAAAGCAAAACTAAATTTAGAATTGAGCACAAACAAACAGTTGTATTGGTCCTTGATGATTAAGTCCTAGTTGTCAATATAAAATGAAAATCTAAAACAAAACGGGATCTTCAGTCTGCCTGAAGAAATGTCATACAAACGAAGTCATATTAAAAGGATTCAGACATCCAGTCCATAGAAAGATGGTCAGCGCTCGATGATACACATAGTCTACATCAAGATCTTAGAATTCAGGACTGGCTAGCGAAGTTAAAAGATTCCTGATTAAATGAAACTCGCTTGCAGCAACAAACTAACGTCGACTCTTGATAACCAGGATGTAACCGGAAGGTTTAAGAAAACAAAGATTCTCAAGTCGATGAAGTGTTCAGTGTGAGGACAGATGTTAAATCTGACGCACATATGTGTAGTATTGCAGCGTGTTAGACGTAATCTGACGCACATGTGTGTAGTGTTGCAGCGTGTTAGACGTAATTTCCGTACATCACTGAATGATTGTTAAAGACGAAGAGAGATAGGAAGGAGATTATGTGTGCGTATGCGAATGTGTGGAGACTGAGAGCAGAGGATTGAGACGACTGGAGGCAGATTGTCCAGGAAGCCAAGGCTCTCCAAGAAGAAGAAGTAGCGTATGTGTGATCTGAACAGTAACTATATTCAGACTTATCGGCTCAGCCATGGCCGACTCTAGTGGAAGGCCGAAAGGTTAAACGTGGCAACACGGGAACAAGCTCCCTTGTGAGGACGACTAGTACGATCTCTTAATTTATGTATCATACCCATCGATGTATACTATATGGATCGCGTGCTGACAGGCAAAGTGAACGGTAGAAAACGTTCCGAAGCACGTACAGCTTCCCACACAATGGTGGGCATTCAATAAAACGATTGGCGCTAAGTTAACACGTGTACTAAACGAGTCATTCAGTCAGTAATGCACTTGTTTTGACGCCTTACAATTATTACATTTGGGACAGTTCTACTCAAAATTTGTGCTTATAAAGATTTTATTATTATAACAGTTTGTTTTTACTTTTGCCTGACTGATAACAGATGACAATAACTTGAGCGTTTACACTCATTTTACTGACTTTGTGTCAAGTGGAAAATTAATTAGAGCGTCATCAGATGCTTATAATGGTTTGCTCCTTTCGGCTTATAATGGTTTGTTCCGGTACCAAGCAGACAGACTAGAGCTGGTCACTCCAACGCTTCTATGGACGCCCCACACTTCTCCGTCCTTTCGGCTTATAATGGTTTGTTCCGGTACCAAGCAGACAGACTAGAGCTGGTCACTCCAACGCTTCTATGGACGCCCCACACTTCTCCGTCCTTTCGGCTTATAATGGTTTGTTCCGGTACCACGCAGACAGACTAGAGCTGGTCACTCCAACGCTTCTATGGACGCCCCACACTTCTCCGTCCTTTCGGCTTATAACGGTTTGTTCCGGTACCAAGCAGACAGACTAGAGCTGGTAACTCCAACGCATCTATGGACGCCCCACACTTCTCCGTCCTTTCGGCTTATAATGGTTTGTTCCGGTACCACGCAGACAGACTAGAGCTGGTCACTCCAACGCTTCTATGGACGCCCCACACTTCTCCGTTCTTTCGGCTTAAATGGTTTGTTCCGGTACCAAGCAGACAGACTAGAGCTGGTCACTCCAACGCTTCTATGGACGCCCCACACTTCTCCGTCCTTTCGGCTTATAATGGTTTGTTCCGGTACCAAGCAGACAGACTAGAGCTGGTCACTCCAACGCTTCTATGGACGCCCCACACTTCTCCGTCCTTTCGGCTTATAATGGTTTGTTCCGGTACCAAGCAGACAGACTAGAGCTGGTCACTCCAACGCTTCTATGGACGCCCCACACTTCTCCGTCCTTTCGGCTTATAATGGTTTGTTCCGGTACCAAGCAGACAGACTAGAGCTGGTCACTCCAACGCTTCTATGGACGCCCCACACTCCTCCGTCATTTCGGCTTATAATGGTTTGTTCCGGTACCACGCAGACAGACTAGAGCTGGTCACTCCAACGCTTCTATGGACGCCTCACACTTCTCCGTCCTTTCGGCTTATAATGATTTGTTCCGGTACCACGCAGACAGACTAGAGCTGGTCACTCCAACGCTTCTATGGACGCCCCACACTCCTCTGTCCTTTCGGCTTATAATGGTTTGTTCCGGTACCAAGCAGACAGGATAGAGCTGGTCACTCCAACGCTTCTATGGACGCCCCACACTCCTCCGTCCTTTCGGCTTATAATGGTTTGTTCCGGTACCACGCAGACAGACTAGAGCTGGTCACTCCAACGTTTCTATGGACGCCCCACACTCCTCCGTCCTTTCGGCTTATAATGGTTTGTTCCGGTACCAAGCAGACAGGCTAGAGCTGGTCACTCAAACGCTTCTATGGACTCCCCACACTCCTCCGTCCTTTCGGCTTATAATGGTTTGTTCCGGTACCAAGCAGACTGGCTAGAGCTGGTCACTCCAACGCTTCTATGGACGCCCCACACTCCTCCGTCCTTTCGGCTTATAATGGTTTGTTCCGGTACCAAGCAGACAGACTAGAGCTGGTCACTCCAACGCTTCTATGGACGCCCCACACTCCTCCGTCCTTTCGGCTTACAATGGTTTGTTCCGGTACCACGCAGACAGACTAGAGCTGGTCACTCCAACGCTTCTATGGACGCCCCACACTCCTCCGTCCTTTCGGCTTATAATGGTTTGTTCCGGTACCACGCAGACAGACTAGAGCTGGTCACTCCAACGCTTCTATGGACGCCCCACACTTCTCCGTCCTTTCGGCTTATAATGGTTTGTTCCGGTACCAAGCAGACAGACTAGAGCTGGTCACTCCAACGCTTCTATGGACGCCCCACACTTCTCCGTCCTTTCGGCTTATAATGGTTTGTTCCGGTACCAAGCAGACAGACTAGAGCTGGTCACTCCAACGCTTCTATGGACGCCCCACACTTCTCCGTCCTTTCGGCTTATAATGGTTTGTTCCGGTACCACGCAGACAGACTAGAGCTGGTCACTCCAACGCTTCTATGGACGCCCCACACTTCTCCGTCCTTTCGGCTTATAATGGTTTGTTCCGGTCCGAAGCAGAAATTATTCTGTATCTTCAGAGGTTTGTTTGAATTGTAATTGAATGTTTTGCTTACAATACAACTAACGGATTATCGAATTTGCTTCGATTCTATTTTCGATTGTTTTAATGTTTATGTAGTAGCTATTTATTATATATTTAATGTTCATTCAATTATTCTAATAACTGTATGATTTAAAATGAATCTTCTTGTTTTGTTTTTATTTGAATTTGTTCTTTAATTAGTAGATTATTATTATTGTGTTTGTAAATATTAAAATTTCCCCAGATATTCATTTTGTTATCATTTTGTTCGTTTTTATTTAAGTTGATATTTATGTCTGGAATGTCTGGAAATTTATGTTAATTGTTTAAACAGTGTGTGGCTAAATTAGATTTGTATATGTTAGGTTTTAGATACGCATTGCGATGTTGAGTATATCTTTCGGACAGTTTTCTCTTCTTCTGGCCTACGTAACATTTATTGCAATCTGGACATTCTATTTTGTAAACTTCATTTTGATTATAAGTGTTGAAATTATTTTTAGCTTTTATTTTGTTAAAAATAATGTTGTCTGTGTTATAAGATATTTTTACGTTTATATCTTTAAACAGTTTGCTTATATTACGAATTATGTTTCCGCAATAAGTAAAGTTGATATATTTTGTATTATCATTAGTGGAAGGGTTTTACATGAAGGTTTGTATGGTGTTTGTTTAGTAAATTTATTTTTTATTTTATTTTCTAATTTATTGATAGTTTTTATTTTGTATCCATTGTCTGTTCCTATTTGTTTGATAATCTTTCTTTCATTGTTTGTTTCTTGTTCATTTAATGGGATTCTATACATACGGTATATTAATGAAGTGAATGCTGCCATTTTATGTTGGGGAGGATTATTAGACTTATTTTGAATTATTAAATTAGTTTGAGATGGTTTTCTGTATATTGAGTATTGAAAAATTATTTTCAGTTCTGTTTATGCTTAGGTCTAAGCAATTCAACTTATTAATCGATTCTTCTTCTGTTGTGAATTTTATTTTGCTATGTAATTTGTTAATTGACTTTAATATATTAGAAATATAACTTCAATTTATTTGAAGATATTACATACGAGACCTGCAGGAAACTCAACGAGTTACATACAAAGGAATAATTCAATAGTTGTTTCTGGATGCGGCAGTCGTCCATTCGATTAAGATGTTCCAACCATTTTAGCCGACATTGGGCAATCCAACCAAGTATATTCAAAATATTCAGTTACTGCCGTACATCGACATTTCTGTTGCGGTCTTGAAGAGCATATCATGCCACGTGCCTGGGAAATCTTATTTCGGCCGTTTGAGCCGACATTGAGCAAACCAATCAAGTATATTCAAAATATTCAGCTACTGCCGTACATCGACATTTCTATCGCGGTCTTGAAGAGCATATCATGCCACGTGCCTGGGAAATCTTATTTCGGCCGTTTGAGCCGACATTGAGCAATCCAATCAAGTATATTCAAAATATTCAGCTACTGCCGTACATCGACATTTCTGTTGCGGTCTTGAAGAGCATATCATGCCACGTGCCTGGGAAATCTTATTTCGGCCGTTTGAGCCGACATTGAGCAATCCAATCAAGTATATTCAAAATATTCAGCTACTGCCGTACATCGACATTTCTACTGCGGTCTTGAAGAGCATATCATGCCACGTGCCTGGGAAATCTTATTTCGGCCGTTTGAGCCGACATTGAGCAATCCAATCAAGTATATTCAAAATATTCAGCTACTGCCGTACATCGACATTTCTATTGCGGTCTTGAAGAGCATATCATGCCACGTGCCTGGGAAATCTTATTTCGGCCGTTTGATCCGACATTGAGCAATCCAATCAAGTATATTCAAAATATTCAGCTACTGCCGTACATCGACATTTCTATCGCGGTCTTGAAGAGCATATCACGCCACGTGCCTGGGAAATCTTATTTCGGCCGTTTGAGCCGACATTGGGCAAACCAATCAAGTATATTCAAAATATTCAGCTACTGCCGTACATCGACATTTCTGTTGCGGTCTTGAAGAGCATATCATGCCACGTGCCTGGGAAATCTTATTTCGGCCGTTTGAGCCGACATTGAGCAATCCAATCAAGTATATTCAAAATATTCAGCTACTGCCGTACATCGACATTTCTACTGCGGTCTTGAAGAGCATATCATGCCACGTGCCTGGGAAATCTTATTTCGGCCGTTTGAGCCGACATTGAGCAATCCAATCAAGTATATTCAAAATATTCAGCTACTGCCGTACATCGACATTTCTATCGCGGTCTTGAAGAGCATATCATGCCACGTGCCTGGGAAATCTTATTTCGGCCGTTTGAGCCGACATTGGGCAATCCAATCAAGTATATTCAAAATATTCAGCTACTGCCGTACATCGACATTTCTATTGCGGTCTTGAAGAGCATATCATACCACGTGCCTGGATAATCTTATTTCGGCCGTTTGAGCCGACATTGGGCAATCCAATCAAGTATATTCAAAATATTCAGCTACTGCCGTACATCGACATTTCTATTGCGGTCTTGTAGAGCATATCGTGGCACGTGCCTGGGAAATCTTATTTCGGCCGTTTGAATACGACTGACCTGGTATTTCGTTAAAGTCCAATTCTCAGACCCTTAGAGAAGTGTGGGCAGAGCCATCACCATGGCGTATTTCTTTACTCGTTGATTTCAGAGTTGTCCTGATGATCCCACACATGTGGTTCAACTTTTCCAGCTTCTTCACCACATCATTGTTTGTAATGTAAGATACATTATGGCCCTTATTCAAAACACTTAAGACGCATAAGATACATATTCAAAATTACTGACCTGCTCCAGAACTGACCAAAATTACTGAGCAAACAAGTACAATGTCCCATGGAATAATCTCCATTAAATGTCTGTAGTGTGGCGATCTGAAAGCCGAAATCCTTGCAGATTCTACTTTATGACGGAGGTAATCTTATTATAATTATATTGTTTTAGTAAATATTAAGAATATTGTTTCAGCGATGTGTGTAGAACACGTTTACGTCCAGCGTGTTTTGCTTACGTGAATCACATAGCGACTGCATAAATAACAGCCAGAATGTTGGAGTCTTGTGTAATGTAAATGATCGGGAATGTTCTAGTCGAGAATTTTACTGAACAGTCTGTAACCTTACCTGGCTGATTTTATTTCCTGGAGACAATAACGGACACGAGATTTCCCTGTTTTTGTTTTCTCATCAATTTCTCTATAACATAAATACAATATCAGTTAGACCTACTTGAAGTGTGTAATAAACATAGGACAAAACCAACGTTCTTATTAAAACAACGGGACAGACAAGACATGAAAAAGCGAACCCTCTCGGTCAAAACGTATAGACATCCTCCTTCCTGACTATTTTTGTCATTTTTCATCCGGTTTTTGTACTAACAAAACGATTTTAGATAGGATGATTTTTTACTTCTACACGGCGCCCTCCAGTTGTGACGCCGGAGCCTATAACGCCTTCCCATTCTCACGGTCCTGGTATCCAGTTTTTCATCATTGACGTTAAAGAGCTTTATTTACTCCGATAAAAAATAAATATATCAATATAATATGTTAGTCAGTGTACGTATTCGTATCCTGCTCGAGATCCTCTCCAGCATGTACGTGTTTCATTTCGTTCAGTACGTAAATAAATAAGAAAAGGAAAATGGGGTGGATTGACGGTACATTCCGAAAATCTCAAAAAGACAGAACAAGACAAGGACCAGTATTGTAATCCAGGTGAAAAGTAAATAGAGAAAGGTGAAAGAAGGTTTGGCGCAAGACTGTCTTGTTCTTGTTCTTGTTCTTGTTCTTGTTCTTGTTCTTGTTCTTGTTCTTCTTCTTCTTCTTCTTTAGCACTACCGCCCAACATGACACCTGGCTTCCAACACCAATCTACCCCAGTGTCTCCTATCCATTGCCATCTCAGCGTAACCCCTCACATCCATTCTTCTTAGATCTTCCAGCACATCATCCAACCATCTTATCTTACGTCGGCCCCTCTTTCTGCTTTTACAAACTTGTGCTCTCAGGATGTTCTTCAGCATACACTCATCACTCATCCGCTGTAGATGACCTACCTATTGTATTCGTCGTGCCTTTACGAATCTTACAATGTCTGCATGCTGCAAGAGTTCATATATATCCTGGTTATTTCTTAGATGATTGGTCGTCTTCTTTAACCGCGCCATAAACACGTCTTACTATCTTTCTTTAGAACGTTCTTAATGTTTCTGTTTCCATGTCTCGCCTGCATAAGTAACAACCGGTCTGATAAGTGTCATATATTTTTATTTTTGTGTTATGACTAATGAGTTTGATTTTCAATAGTCTACTGTTAGCATAATATGCCGCATTTCCAATTTGTATCCGGTCGCGTATTATCGTGTTTATGCACCCTTCGTTATCTGTCACTTACCCAGGTATCTGAGTTTATTAAGTGCATCAAATGAACTATTCTTTGTGCATAAATTATGTAGATCCAGACAATAGCATGTATTTAGTTTTGCTGATATTTACATTCAGTCCCATTCCAGCCGATTTTTGATTCAGATTCTTGTATACCTCAACTAACCTCCTGTTTTACGGGAAGTAAAGTAAAGTAGAATGACATGACAGCAGATCAAGTTTAACGCTGAAAATCGAGTTAGATGGAAGCATGTCGTCCAAGTCCAGTGTTCCGGCGGGAACGAAGAGGATTAAGTGAGTTATGCAACACTGAAATCGTCGTAGTAAACAAATTAGCGAACGGTGGCGATACGATGCACAGGACGCGAAAGTATTAACGTACCGTCAGGGTCTGTCAAAATTAGTTTCTACAAGCGAAAGTGCGCCAAACTAAACACAAATGTTGGCTCTGGCAAGTTGGCATTGCCACACTTTGCAACACTGTATTACGGAGTATTGTTTCCTATACTACTAACAGCTGTACACGCGTCGTATGCACTCTACCGTTGCATTTCGTCCAACATCCCACTTAGAAGAACTGCTCCTTTAACGGTTGAGTAGCTTCTTTATTTTCGGCTTTCAACTTCTACTAACAGAGGCGTATTTACGGGGGGACGAAGGGACCGGTCCTCCCCCCCCTCCGTCAGAGGGTTGATAAAGTTGCCGAATTATGTTAATCTCTTAATTTTTTGTGTATTTTATTATTTTTTCAGCTGTGTTTGCTAATATAGTAGTAACTTCTTTTTAACCTATACAAACAGGTTTATTACGTAACATTAGTGTATTCATTTGAAATGTGAAATGTGATTTTGGATACTTAAAAATAGTAATGTTGATTAGACTTCTTCTTCTTCTTCTTCTTCTTCTTCTTCTTCTTCTTCTTCTTCTTCTTCTTCTTCTTCTTCTTCTTCTTCTTCTTCTTCTTCTTCTTCTTCTTCTTCTTCTTCTTCTCCTCTTCCTCCTCCTCCTTCTCTTCCTCCTCCTCCTCCTTCTCCTCCTCTTCAAGGATTAGGTAATATAAACCTGTTCCAGCTCCCACCTCATCCATCTCTTTTACCAATGGCTTTATAGTTCAGTGCCCGTTTGGGCAATCGATCCTCTGTCATCCTTTGCAGATTATCCCTCCATTGTCTTCTGTAAGTTGAAATAATTTCATTTATCTCCTTTACTTAGAGTTCTACTCTGATATTCTCATTCCTTATTCTATCTTGCAATGTATAATTTAATGTACTTCAAAGAAACTGCATTTCAGCACTCTGAATCTTGGCTCATTCCTTTTTCCACGCCTCACTCGCATAAATCAATGTGGGCATTGCACTTGTATTATACAATTTAATTCTTGTGCTGTGTGTTGTTTTATTTATAATATTTCTGTGAATCGTAACACAAATATTCCTGAATTTATTTATTTATTGATTAGTCTTAACTTGTTTCTTCTTTTGTATCAAGCCGACCCAACCCCGGACCAACCCCAGGCCAAAGTCTAGATACGCCACTGCGTACTAGAGGCTGTAGAACACCTTAACCGTCATTCCTGTTTTTAGATAGATGACCATAAAGGCTACCTAAGAGACGCGCGCGCGTGTGTGTGTAAACTCTGCCGCCGCGTAAAGCACAAACATAACAAAATATTCTACGTACTCTCAACAAATCTCAATCACAATTATAGTACACCGTTGCACGTTTTATTGACAGTAACAATAACACTGAGTACATCATCAAGTTTAATGCGACGTAGATATCTTACTTAAAACTAATAAACACTTATTATCATTTTGTACGAATTGTAACACAGCTGTAATATAAAACAAGCTAACCTAGTAGACTGTGACTCGGTCTACCTTTACATACGTCGCAAGTGATGTAATCCATAGTTGGCGAAAGAAGACGGCGCCACTAGGCTATATTCGATTATTTTAAAATCGTTACGAAAACATTATTATTAAACGTGATGTTAAAATGCCAGTAAGATACGCTAGACGTTGATAATCGTTGTACTTGTGGCTATATACGAGGATTGTTCAATAGAAACACGTTTATAGGCTGGAAAGCTTTTCTCGTTCAACGATTTTAAAAGAAGTCTCCATTAACATTAAGCCATGAGTCCCACTGTTGCACTAATCTGTAGAGTCCCTGCTGGTAAAATTCTTGCAGCTGTTTGCGGAACGATTCGCTAACAGCAAACTCTACCTCAGCGTCCGATTTGAACCGGCGCCGTCCTTTTAGTGATTTCTTTAATGAGCCGAAAACATGATAATCGCACGGGGACAAGTCGGCACTGTAAGGTGGATGTTGTAAGACTTCCCACTTCATACGACCAAGCAGATCTTGAATCGTCTGAGCTACATGGGGTCAAGCATTATCATGCAGTGGAATGACACCATCTGTGAGCTACCCGGGACTTTTATTCTTGAGCTAACCCGTAAGCGTTTTAAGCTGTCTGCATAACACTCAGCGTTGATGTTGACACCAGGTTCTTTAAAATCTAAGAGCAGCACACACTGACAATAAAAAAATACGGTCACCATTACTTTTCCAACTTTTCCGAGGTTGGGACCGACATTTTTTCACCTTCGGAGATTGTGCATGCTTCCACTGCATAGGCCTACTCTTACGCTTGGATTCTGGTTCGTAATGATAACACCAAGACTCATCACCGGCAACAATTTGGTGTAGAAAGGCATTAACTTGTTGTTGATAGCACATCAAATGCTGTAATGATAAGGCCGAACGCAAATTTTTCTGCTCATCAGTAGGCAGTCGTGAATCCACTGAGCGCAACATTGTGATAGCCAAGACTGTGAATGATGAATGAACAGTTCCCACGCTGATGCTCGACATGTGAGAAAGTTCTCTAACTTTGATGCGCCTATTTGCGCGTAAAGCAGTTTCCAGCTGTCTCATATTTTCATCTGATGCTGCAACACGTGCAGGTCCGGGACGGGCCATTTTTTTAGTGGATTCTCTTCCTTGTCGAAATGTATTGAACCATTCAACCACTGCCGTATGAGAATAACTATAGTCATCATATCCAGCTTTCATTCTCGTTTAAATTTCCATTGGCTGACGCCCCTCAGCGGCCAAAAACTGAATAACGGCACGCAGATTATCTTTGGACGGAATTTTCTATCATAGATGTAATTCTTCAACCCAGTCACAACGCTTAGAAAAGAGCAAACTGGAAATATTTTTGACAGACGCGTCACTATACTTAAACAGGCAATGTAAACTAATGAATTCCGTTGCCATGGCGACGAAGTCACAGCTGCGTAGATCAAACGTGTTTCTATTGAACAATCCTCGTAGTTGTTCTACGTACAGTTTTATACGTCACCGTGGTAAAATAAATATAAATAAAACTTATGTTAATTAAGATAGGGAAAATCGGTTTATACACAGTGAACACATAAAAATTACCGACAAGATGAATATCGGGAAATGTGCAAAAGACTTCGCATGTTGCGAAGACAAGCGAAATAAGTGTGAAAATAATCGTGTTTAGAAAGGGACGCCAACGACAAAACGATACCTGCAGAAGATTGTCGAAACATGATTTTTGCGCCCTAGGGTATAAATACTCGAGACACGCTAACTTATTTCTCTTTCTCGTACAACTACCGTGGCAGCCGGAGGCTCTGCCCAACGACAACAACTCTCTTTCGATCAACCACAGCGGCAGCCGGAGGCTCTACCTGACTACTCATCACTTTCGTGAGAGCACCTGCAACCAGAGGCTATGACGGGATACGAGGGAGCAGCCAAATACATGGAATAGAGTCCAGCGTACGGGACGAGGCAACGGAGTACGGAGAGGATCTGAAGGACGAGGATCAAGGACTCCAGGACTGCACGACTACAGAGGAGCATCCAGGATCGAGGACCTAGGACCGAAGAGGATACGCTGAGTATTACCGCTTCAACTAAGGTGGAACAAAACTATGTGCTTGCAAAAACAAAGACTCAAGTAAAGACAATTAACTATGTAAAAAGAAAGACAATATAATTCAAAGTGGAATTAATAATTTTTGAAATTGTAAATGTTTATTTGTATAGTAGTTTAGAGTAATGTTTAACCGTATGAAAGTATAATTTTGTATAAATAATTTAATCAATGATATTTGAATTAATCTCAAAGTAAATAGTAAATTAAAAAAAAACAAAGAAATGCATATGCAATAATAAAAAGAAAATAGATTATTAAAAAGAGATCAGATAATTTAATAGTTATCAAAGTAATGAGCAAGTCGAGAGCAATATTATATAATAGCAAATGTTTGTTGTAGTATAAGTGTGTATATTATGTTATATGTGTAATACGAGATTATCACTTATATGTTAATAACTAGATGTGTGCTACGGCTACACACATGCGAATAATAATGATAGTTTAAATCGCAAAAGAATCGAAAATTTATAATTAATAAATTTTTAAATGGTTCTAAACAATTTCACGTTGTGTTATTATTATTACGATTACACCTGTCATAATTTTATGGCGTAAGTAATGTTGCTAATAAACGGCGTTAACGTTGCAAAATAAATGGCTCACAAGGACGTGGGGCTTCACAAATACTTAACGTTATAATATATATGAGATGCAACGGATAGGAAAGTATACAGACTACGAATATGACAAATGTTATTAGCTACATAGACCCTTTATTTGCGCGCGCGCGCGCGGGTGTGTGTGTTGGCAGTGGTTAGGATTGTTTCCTACATGTTTTTTTTCTGTCTTTAAATGGCCGTTGTCGTTGTTTTGGCCTTTAGAGGGCTAACTTACCTGTTTTAAATTTCAGAAAGACCAGTATGTTTATTATTACATCATAAAAGCAAATGCGATTAAAACGGTTGTGACGTTTCGGTAAAGTCACTGCTAGAATGTATGCGCCAAGCGTCTCAAGGTGTCGCCTAAGGAGCGGACACCTAATCATCTTCTCAGACGCAGTGGCGAGAACTTGCGGTAGGCTTTAGCGCCTAACTTCGGTTCCCGATCAAGTAGCGGTTTTCTGTGGCACACGGCCAGATACCCTCACACGGGGCACACATAGACAATCACCGGTAAAACGTGTACGATGAGCTTATTTAGCTGGGGAGTCATCGCCGGACTCGACAGAATGGACCATAATTTGTAGAGTTGCGGTTGTAGAGTTTTTAAAAGAAAACTTTCCATTACACCTTTACGTCCACAATCAGCAGATACCCTCACACGGGGCACACATACACAATCACCGGTAAAACGTGTACGATGAGCTTATTTAGCTGGGGAGTCATCGCCGGACTCGACAGAATGGACCATAATTTGTAGAGTTGCGGTTGTAGAGTTTTTAAAAGAAAACCTTCCATTACACCTTTACGTCCACAATCAGCAGATACCCTCACACGGGGCACACATAGACAACCACCGGTAAAACGTGTACGATGAGCTTATTTAGCTGGGGAGTCATCGCCGGACTCGACAGAATGGACCATAATTTGTAGAGTTGCGGTTGTAGAGTTTTTAAAAGAAAACCTTCCATTACACCTTTACGTCCACAATCAGCAGATACCCTCACACGGGGCACACATAGACAACCACCGGTAAAACGTGTACGATGAGCTTATTTAGCTGGGGAGTCATCGCCGGACTCGACAGAATGGACCATAATTTGTAGAGTTGCGGTTGTAGAGTTTTTAAAAGAAAACCTTCCATTACACCTTTACGTCCACAATCAGCGTGTGAAGAAATGTTTATCACAGTCTGTGCAAGATGTAACTTACCTGGCCGCAAGATCAACATCAATTTCTTGGCTGGCGAAAGAAGGGACGCGGGTAAACGATACGATACAACAGCACAACTTATCAGAGTGACTCGTGATACATAAATCATAAGGTAGTGAGGTTCGTAACCAGGGTCAAGGTCGAGGCTGAACTTCCTGCCACATTCCAAGGCTACTTCCAACATATGAAATCGTTATTCAAACCGCACATATTGCCTCCGGATAAACGACGAATTTTCAATTGTCTTATTTGTAGTTTTCTTCTTGTTGCTAACATATTCATATTCTTGTCAATACGCGTGTCGCCTTTTCCCCTCCTTCTCCACATTCTGCATACGATGAACCAAGTCTCTGCTTCTGCTACTCAATACATTGTTGAACTATCCGAAAGAACAAAAGGAGTTGTATAAGTTGTTTGGTTGCTTTTGTTGTTGTTGTCATTGTTTCAGTAGTTGGTTGCTTAGTTTCTTGTGTTGGTTTTAATTAAAAATAATTATTATTTAATGTACTGTATAAGCAAACGCTTACAATAAGCACTCGATCTTACACACACACACGTGTGTCACAATTATAAATAATTTCTTATGGAAAAATATTTACAGTTATGTGATAGTTGTGATACAACTGCAAAAACTTTCAAATAAGAGGTCAGTACAGCATATATATATATATATATATATATATATATATATATATATAGAGAGAGAGAGAGAGAGTGTGTGATTGTCTCTTTCTGTGTTTACAAAGTTCACACATTTCTACTGAACTTTCTTTCACCGCCCTTTAAATAAATTATTATAATAATTTAAAGCCACTTTTCAAAAAACTTACACTGCAGTGTTAAAAGTTATTTTAAAAAGTTGTTTTAAATTAATATAATTAAATATATTGCAATGTGACGAGCAATTAATGAAATGTATAATAAAAGAGACCTGGTTTTTTATGTGTCAAAAATATGATTATCATTAGCGAAATTGTGTGAATACTTAAGAAATTGTGGTCAGTAAATTAAGACCTTAGATTCAACATTTTTTTCGCGATTTAATCACTTAGTTTATTAATTAAACTCGTGTTCGTAAACAATAACAGTCTACTAGAACTGTTCTTGGACACGCTGCAGAATCGTGAGGCAATATAGACGAATAATTTAAACTTTAATAAAATGAAATACTGTAAATCGCAATTAAAGGGGTCAAATGGATATAATGCATAAATCAAGCCACGTGGCTTGAATAGTTTTCTTATATAAACTGTATATGTGCTATATAAAAAAATAAATAAAATAAATGCATTGTCACCCAATGAAAGTTTATTTCTCCAAGTGCAGTCAACTACAAACCTGTTACCTTGCAATATATATAAAACACATTGTGTGTATGTGGTTTTTTTTAATACCTTTATTTTATCAGCATGCTCCAGTACAAATAAAGTAATACAACATGCTATATATAAACTTATTACAAGCTAATTCTCAATACATATAAAGACAGCTCCATTATTACAACAACAAAACAACAATTACAAAGATTCAAAATAAACAAGAAAATTAAAATCAATCAATTACAATAATACAATGAATTAGTACTACATTATTAACGCGCGCGCGCGCGCGCGCGTGTGTGTGTGTGTGTGTGTGTGTGTTATATTTACATACGCACATTAGATTATCACATCATATTGTATTATATGCACGTTGCATGTGCATTAGTTATAGCCTTAATACAGAACACTATATCGTAGTCAGCAGTGCCAGTAATAGTGACATTAAATGTTATAAGCACCGAGTGCCAAGATGTGCACAACGGAAAAGTGAAACCACCGTTTTTTCTTTCTCTCTGACTCTCATGAAATATTCATGACTTCACGAAACTTGAAGACTGCATGTAGGCATCGTTGTATACATACGGGCATCTCTCTGTACCTCCTCTGCATAGCTGTAAATGAATACACAAATGTATGTGTGTGTGTGTGTGCGCGCGCGCGCGTGTTAGAGGTTCTGCAAACGAGAAACGTGAAAACTGAACATAAAGAAACTAGGTAGCCAACCAAATATAGATACTGTATATTAACCTCACGTGACGTGATAATTAGTATCGACTCTACCCTTGGTACAACCTGTAATTAATGGTCTTCAGTTACAGTCAATTTCAGCTGTGCATACTGCATTAAAGTTCTGCGGTGTTTGTTTCTTGACTACCTTGCGCTCCTCCTTCACTTAACTCTGCACTTAGGAGCCTGGGGTAATCCCTGGGGGCGAGAGAAGGGAGGTTCTATACCGCCACCCAAGGTGGCTCCCAATTTCTGGTACAGTATCGCCACCTGACACACACCGCATTATCGCGGCGCGGGAACCTACGAGAACCAGGGTGTCTTGCCAACGGGAACCAGGGTTGGCTTGTGTTGTGTTGTGTTGTGTAGGGTTGCCAGTGGCAGCGAGGTAAGCAGTCCTCTCCTGGTGGGCCTTTTGACAACAAGTGCAGTGATCCTTAGTCGCATAGCTTGTGAATGCAGCGTACACATGTTCAGGGTAAGTCCCTGTGTGGCTGGCTGAACCCCGCCAGATGGGACTGGAGCTAGTAGGAGTAGGAACTAGGGCTCCGGCACAAATAGGCTACTTGACGCATGTAACCTTGAGGGGCGCGGGATTAACTGATTTTCGGCGGTATTAGGACTGATATCGGAACAAAGGGTCCGTCCAGCGTGGGGTGGCGCGGCCTGAATGGCCTGCGTAACCGGCGCTGCAGGAGCCTGTACCCACTCGAGTTCTCGGGAGGTTGGCCTCTCGTCGTCTGTCTGGTGTGAGTACCAATCGCCGCCTCCCCAAGGATTCCGCTAGGCAACGTTATGACTTGTATCAACAGCTACCTTTTTATGTGCCATTGCGGCATATAATGCGTTAGACTCTTTTAATGAGAGGGATCCAGCCCGCTCGTTGACGTAGCCAGTGGATGGAGAGATCATCCCTGCCGTTTTCCTGCCATTCTCTGGTTTCCGCGACGATGGTAAGACAGGAGTAGACAGGCTTTAGGAGCTCGTATGGGCCGCCTTCTAACAACTCGAGATACAGCGGTGATGTTATGTGGGGAACTACCTATTGACAGATAGCAAAGATCGCAGGCGCAACACCTCCCTGCCCTGTGAAACCGTCCTTCTGGAACACCAATTTTCAGCCGGCGGCCTGTGATCTCATCTTGTCAAAACAAATTTCACAATTACTTTATTCACATTAAGATGTAAATGAATAATAAAATATCGTTTTAACTGAGAATGGTCTTGCACGAGAAAGCTACGACAATATATTTCACTGATTCACTAATAAAAGCACATATTTCACTTTGTGTAATGGAAAACGTATCTACGATAGTCCTCTTCTGTTTTCATCATATTACAAGACCCAGTCTATTTCGTCCCATACCTCGGCTAGACAAAACCGATGCGCTTGTCCGATATCGTAGACAGCCCCTAGTATTATTCGAAGATCGTTTAAGATTTTTTAACAAAAATTATGTCATTTACAAATCGATCCCTTCCCGCAGACTATGGGACGGATTTTCTGCCTGATGAACGGTTTCAAAATCTGCGATATTCTGGTTAGAAAATGACAGCAATATTTGGAAGTGTGTACATATGTGAAAGCGTGTTCTCCGTTGCAGTTAATCGATACTTCTGACAAGAGAAGTCGCCTTACAGATTTTTCTCTGAGTCACCTACTAAGATTAGCAACAAGTCAACTCTATTTGGACATTCCTGCTTCAGTGGGTGCAACAGATGGACTTCGGTTTTCACACTAAACATTTTTTGTAAGTATACACTGTTTAATATCGTTCTTATATCTTTATTATTATACAGACATAAAGAATGTACCTTTAAAGATATGTCGTAAGATATATTATTTGTAAATTCCTTTTTTTATTTATTTACAATTAAATACTGCCTTTTTTAATTTTACAATATTTGTCGAAAATTGATCGCTTACGATGAGACCTACCGATAGGTTCCTGAGTTTAATTAACTATGGCACTCAGGCGTACTCAAGTTGAAAACCACTGTTCTGGAACACTTTCATCCTCTTCAATTCTCTGCCTCTCTTGGTTTCAGTCTTTCCCTGAATCGTTGATCTCTGGACACAATTACATCTATTCCATTCACCTTACATCTTACGCCCATCATCAGTTCTTCCCAACTTCCTTGCTAACTGATTTTAGCATCTTTCTCCGTGCCGACATTTCAAACCGCTGCAACACTTTTATCTTTCCGTCAATCGCCACGATTCTGCTCCGTATGATACTACTATGTTCCAGACATTATACACTACGAATCTCTTTCTTATCTTATAGGCCTACGTAGTATCCTTTTTGCAATCAGTAAATTTGTAAGTTTCTTGACAGACACGTTCTTCTTCTTCGTCCATCAGGCTTCCCTTTTACCATTATCTACACATGACTCGCATCTCCTCCTCTCCTCCTCCTATGGCGCTACAGCCCAAGTCGGGCCCTGGCCTCCACCAATCTCCGCCTCCAATCCACTCTATCCACTGCAACCCTCCACCAGTTTCTTATCCCAATGTCCCTCGCGTCCTCTGCAACGCCATCTTCCCACCTCTTCCTCGGTCTGCCTCTAGGTCTCGTTCCCCCCCCATGTACCCACCAAACCCCTCTAGGGGTTCCTGCCATCCTCCATTCTCATAACATGTCCGGCCCAACGCAATCTTTGTATTCTTATAAATTTTGAGACTGCTATCTCTTTATATATTTGATACAGTTCATTGTTGTATCTCAGTCTCCATGAGCCATTTTCTTGTAATGGGCCTATAATGCGTCTGAGGATTTTCCTTTCAAAGGCGTCTACTATGTCGGCTATTGTCCATGCCTCACACCCGAAGCATAACACCGGTCTGATGACAGTCCTATATATTTTCATTTTTGTTTCCCTGTGCACATCCCCAGACCTAAATGATGGCAGCAATGCGAAGTATGCCTTTATGACTCGCATCTACCATTACGATACCATTACCTACCATTATGTGCACTTCAAATTTACCATGACTTATTAAGAAACTTAAATAAGAAGGCTTTCTACGTTTTATTGCCTTGTGTATAATCTTGTTAATACTGTTCTACGCTGGTTATTCTACGTGTCCATTTAATTTTTGGAATACACTGGTACGTCTCCATTACGAAGTCAAGCGTCAATGGTGGAGATACACACCCTCGCCAGTATGTTAGAATGCGCTTGTACCAGGAAAACGGTGACAGTAGTACTCGATGAGGTAATAATAAATAATGGAGTACTAATGCACCATTGCATAACATTTCTGATGATTCACTTTCAGCAAAATCACTTTTTACCAGTGTACACTCGAAGCTAAATGTACCGATGAAAGCGTATTCCAACAAGGCGTAAAGTGTACGCAGCACTCTACATAATATTCTACACCATGTATGTCCTACACGACTTAATCACGTGTCCATAGAATGGGTGAGACATTATGTCAACTCCTGAGCATATCGGCCAAAGCGTACTACCTGTAAGCAAAGATATCTTCAATTAGGTGTGAAATACTCATACAGTGAATATGGGCAGGACAAAGTCTTTATGTAGGAAACAAAATCTTAATTGAGACATGGAGACCGAGCATAACTGCTAGTCTGGGCCTGATGAATTATATGGACTACGACAAGGGTACCCGTTATCACCTTCTCTTTTTAATTCATATACAGACAATGTCACATTGAATTAATACAGACAATGTCACATTGAATTAGCAAGCGAACCTTCCGGACTCATTTTGTGATTGGTTGCTATGTTGTTTGCTGATGACCACGATAGAATTGGCAAGCGAACGTTCCGGACCATTGTGACGATTTAAATTTAAAATAAAAAAAATAATAAATAATAATAAAAATATAAAATGGGAAGTTAGTTAAAACCATTAAATCGCACTATTAAACCGAAGAATACCCCTGAAATAACTCGTAATAGTAATGAGTATTAAAAAGGGAATTTAACTAAAATAATTTAACTAAAACTGAGAAAGAAAGAGTTAAAAACTGTTAACCCTTTATTAAATTATCATGCTTTGACCTGTGTATACCGGATCCAACTTGCATACCTACCCGGCATTAAATAAAATACCTGTAAACTATAATGTAAATAATAAATAATTCAAAGTCACTAGTAGTAGTTGTAATAAATTCTGTAGACAAGCAAAGTCTTGATTGTTTATTATGTCGAACTGTAAGACTGTATTACTA
This sequence comes from Magicicada septendecula, assembly GCA_034769895.1. NCBI lineage: Eukaryota > Metazoa > Arthropoda > Insecta > Hemiptera > Cicadidae > Magicicada > Magicicada septendecula. The sequence goes on from CM068375.1 coordinate 14,160,658, forward strand.
ATTAAAAGTTGGAACTATGTTATGGCGGAGTATTCACTCCGCGTCGTTACAATTTTCCTGTTGTAACAATGTAGGACTTGAGATGCGACATTCAATCTGTAAACAGCTCCAAGCGGAGCGCTGCACAAAATGTTTTTTTTATTTTGTTATTAGCTTCAACTAACAGTGTGGAGATCTATGTAACTAAAATGTAGTGTGTTTTAACACAAAGATGTGAATGAATGAAATAAGTGTGTAAGGTGACATCTCCTATTAAAAATATAGTTCAAGTTATTTTAGGGTTCCGTCATAATGTGTAACGAATATGTAAACTCAAATACTACTGTACTATTACAAATGTGATGTGAATAACTGTGAAAAGTGAAGATTAAGACCTCAACTGCATTTACACTACCACTGAGAAACAGGACGACTTCATTCTAGATGACACCGTAACATCCACTTCATCATTAGTTGACTCCGAGGACCTCCGCCGGAAAGACTACCACGATGACGACCCACTATTAAGAGAGTACAGAAGAATCACGCGGTAGGACATGGACTGAAACGATTAACTAGAGGTGACGCGGAAGCTCGTCTTCCGTGAATAATGTGTCTTTTAAATATAAGTAATTTTAAAAGAAAAAGACTTTAAATGACAATCTCTAAGCGTTAAGAATAGCAATGTGGTAACAAGAAATTTCAGAAATCATACTTTGTAACATAACTCTTGTGATGTAGCTTTGGAACATCGCACAACTAAACGAAACCATTCTTCTAATGGTATTTTAAGTAATAATGTAATTGACTAAAGAAGTAGAGTAAATTTGAAAATTCCTAACTAGTTTAAAGAGACTCGGATCCGAGGTAAATACACTAACTGTATTATCAGTTTAAATATTGAAAACCCCCTTACCATTTCAGTGTAAGCTAAAAAATTTTTATTTGTAATGTATTATTAATCACACGTAAATAAAGAGATGTCATCTTTGTTACTTACTAAATTGAGTGCATAAATCAGCAAACCTCCCTCCCCAGTTTCCTTTTATTAGAATACTTATAATTATTGATAGTGATTTGATTAATTTTCAGTTTGTTACAACGAAGGCAGCCTGTATAATTGGCCAGAGTCAATTATCACGGGTTCCCTAGGTTATAACGTAGCCGACACGTTATACCATTTTGTGATTGGTTGACATGTTTGCTGATGACCATGCTATCCAGTCGAACTCGGAAGGCGGCTTCTAGATAGTTGTGCACTCATTGGATCGGACCTGCAAGGATTTCGGATACAGATCTGCACACTGAATACCAAGGGGATGGTTTTTCATGGAGATGCCCCTTTACGAACTAACATTGTTGTAGATAGTATTGTTCTGGAGAAGGTCAATAATATCTGGGCTACAATGTGTCTTACATTGCAAACAACGACGTGATGAATAAGCTACATAAGTTCAATCTTATGTGCGGGACCATCAGGAAAACTCTTAAATCAACGAGTAAAGAAGCACACCTGACGTTCTGCAAGCTGATGGTCTTCCCCATATTTCTATATGGGTCTGAGAATTGGGCTTTTACGAACCTCCAGGCCAGTCGTATTCAAGCGGGAGAAGGAGATTCCTCAGGCACGTGGCAGGATATGCTCCCCAAGATCACGGAAGAAATGCAGATATACGGGAGGAATTGAATATTATGAATGTACTCCATATGACTTACCAATATCTTGGAACCGAAACAAACGATTTTTGGTTTAATCCTTGTTGGAGATGATGATGAAGATGTGAAATAAAAGTTTACATTGTGGTGTTCATTAAAGAATAATATAATAATAACAATAATAATATCGAGACAGATCAGTTTTGTTTTTAAACTATAGAATAAAGTATTAGTTTTCTTTGCTTCCAGCGTGATAACTGTTGCAGAAAGTTCATTAATTAGTTAGTTCCTGAAACAGTTAATTAATTTATTCTCTTTCATTAGGCAGCACTGTTCATTCATTTTACTGTTCACAGTATGATACGATTCTTTGTGTTGTTCTTTTTTTTTACAGTTCTTCATTAACAGAAGTACCATATATCGACTGTCTGCTTTGAAACTAATTATAAAACTTAACACAAACATTCGTCACTTCATATTTTTTATAACCACCATCATCATCAATGGTCTGAATATATTTAACCTACGAGTGTTTTGTTGTAAAGTGATTCTGGTGTTCACTAGTCGAGCCAAAACATAGACGCCGATTATCTCTATACAGAAGACATGTTTCAAGATCTAACATTAAAACATTTCCGACAAATATAATAATATTTTAATTCAGTTTTATTAATAAAACTGTGTTGGTGGTTTTACTGGATACTTCGATCTGATGTTAAGTTGTGAAGCTTGAAAGCGCTAGTAGGGAATTTTTTCTGTAGTGGTGTGAAACAATGTAATTTTTTTTTTTATTTTAATTATAATTGTATTATATAATTATGTTATTATTTTAATAAATGTTTAATAATATTAAGTAACATTTTAAATAATACTGTTACTTCTTCACCATCATCATCGTCATCATTAGTATTGTTACTATCATTTGTTGTGCTGCTGAATAGATTTCCTATCATTTGGGTAGGTTTTGAATAGGTTTCCAAAAAAACGTAAGCAGTTCAGACACTATAAACTATCGGTTGAAGAAAAATCTATTTTCTGAATAAGACAATCAGAAAAATAATGGACATGTTTCGAAGTATAACGGTTGAAAACAACAAACAAACGGTTTGGTCAAACTTTGAACTTGTAAACTTCGTAATCTGAATACTGCATTGCGACACGTGTAGATGACGTCACGTTTTTCTGTCATCTACAGCCGGTCTTTAGCTGGGCTGACTGTAGCGAAAATTACGTTAGTTATGCTCAAGACTCCGAGCTGATCACTCGTACTATTTCCAGCCGCGGCTACTGGATTTCATTATTTAAATTATTAGAATGTTCAGCATGCACTAGTACTGCTTGGGCGATTTCTGCCTTGCTTCTAACGATTATCTCATTCGATTTTTGTTTCTAATTTAATTAGCGGGCATCATGCCGCAGTAATTTCTACACGTGCCAGCAATCGCATCAACAAAATTTCAATAAACCATTTTTTTTTTTTTTTTTTTTTATAAGCGAATTGACCACTTAGGATCACGCTACAACTTTATTTCTTTTTCTTTGCCTGGAGTTTCCTCTGTCTCCAATACTCCTTCATACGCTCACTGGCTTGTTTCCTTTGATCTTCTGTCCAAGTTCGTCCACTTCTATTAGGTCTTCCTGCATCTTGAAACAATTCCAGATTGTTCACTGTACTCCTAAATTCACTTCTTTCTAACATTTGGGACTCTGTGATATTCGACTTTTCTAAATCTTTTCTAACTTCCTTAATCCACGTTGTAGTGGTCTTCTTCTTCCAGAGGTAGTCGAATATTTGTTTGGTTAATCGATTTTTGTCCATTCTGTATAGATGTCCGAGAAATGTCAGCCTCCTCTTCCGCATAGTCTCCGAGATTCTTTCCACGTTCTGGTAGACTTCCCTATTGCTTCGCAGCTTCCATCCATCTTCAGTCCGAACCGCACCCATGATTTTTCTTAGAATTCTCCTTTCCAAGACCATTATTATATGAAAAGCATACAGTCCACTTAAAACTTCTTTCTAACCAGCCATCTCCAATTAGCGTTCCTAAGAATAACTCAAGAGTACATCAAGAGCTTCTTTGACGCAACATTTTCTGATTTAGTCTTGAGTATAACTAACCGTAATTTTCGCTACAGTCAGCCCAGCTAAAGACCGGCTGTAGACGGTCGATCAGTTGTGGACCAAATCCAGAGAATACGTCTTAGAAAGCCATGTGAGACCACAGTGTATTTGGATAAAACGAGTAAGCAGAGAAACGAAAAGCGTATCGGAGAAGACAGAAGTGGGTGTGTAAGGCGGTTATACCACCAGTGCCCGGAAATCGTCGTGAAACCGAATTAAGAAGAAAACACTGTTATCCCACTCCATTTTCCAGTACCGAGTTCACCTTAATTGGATTAAAACGTTGTGAGTGGTAGAGAGCTACGTAACGTACAGTGGCGACGTTCGCCACATGTTTCCGCTACATCCGTTAGAAGTTGGTCAACACTCTTACACCGAGACCACGGTCTAAGACACTTAGGACAACGACCGCGTCTCTAGTTAAAGTAATACAACGATTAAACGGGACCATGTAAATCATTTCTCAGGCGGACAAAAAATGTTTGTTCAAGTGACTACGAATTCTAAGAATTATAGTTACTGAAAACTATCTACACAGATAAGCAGAATCATCATGAACATTTATACAATGAGCAATGAACATTTCTCTAAAATTTAGAACAGATCTCGTTTAGTCTTCCAATAAAATCTTCTTCTTCTTCTTCTTCTTCTTCTTCTTCTTCTTCTTCTTCTTCTTCTTCTTCTTCTTCTTCTTTCTTCTTTCTTCTTTCTTCTTCTTCTTCTTTTTCTTTTTCTTTTTCTTTTCCTTCTTCTTCTTCTTCTTCTTTTTCTTTTTCTTTTTCTTTTTCTTTTTCTTTTTCTTTTCCTCCTTCTTCTTCTTCTTCTTCTTCTTTTTCACTATAGTCCAACGTATGAGCCCTGGCTTCCAACATTAATCTTCTCTTAAGTCTCCTGTCCATTGCCATCTCATTGTAACCCCTCACATCCATTCTTTATTTGTATATTTCCTATAGTTTTCCACTAAAATACGTATGGATTGTGTTCTGTTACTCGCTCCACCAAGCTTGTTGTGTATCTAAAACTATAAGCAACTTGGTTAGAAAAACCCATCAATCTAGAACAGCGTTTTCAACGTATCTGGGTCCCAAGGGGGGGGGAGTGTAGGGTCACGAAGTCGGGATCGAAAATTTATTTCCTGTGTCTCAAAAACCTGTTAAATTTATAGTGTTAAGTAGAATGAAGTATGTATAGTTTGTTTAAGCATAATAGGCGCCAAAAAGTTCTCGGTGTTAGCAAAAATATTATTATAAACTGGCTGCATACTCTTACAAGTAAGAGAGGTACCCCTACCGGCACCCATGCTTATGGCGCCCATGAAGTAAGTGTAATATCCTTCAAGATGGGTCTCGAACTTAAAAACCTTGACAACCATTGATCTAGAGTAGTCGTACACTGACACTTACTTTAAACTATTCTTTGAAATCACAGTGTTATCACCTGTTCATTGTACAATGTATGCAATGTATTTTTCATATATAATGCACACACACACACACACACACACACACACATATATATATATATATATATATATATAAATTTCATTTTCACGTTACATTAGAGGCAAGTAAAATTTTTCTACTCTTGACCTAATGTTTTCCGACAATATGCCACGCATATACTCTCTTAATGTGACTTCAATTACATGGAAATTTCGCTTATCCAGAAAAACTGCTTAATCTCATTATTCTGGATTCGTCAAAATGTATTACTGAATGTTTTTTACAACTGAATCTGGCCGCGAAAGTCATACGGTCGATCCGACCAAAGCTTCTCAACTCGTATTCGTGAATACCATTCTTATTTACAGAACGTTCTCAAGATATCTTAGAAGTACAAACACTGACGGCATCAAATTAACAATTAGAAGATAAAATTAACAATTTTGCGTGATTACAGGATAGTACTGTACAATATCAAACAACTTTATACTAAAATCTTCAACTTATAGCATAAAAATTAAATAAATCACCTGACCTTATTAAATTATGACGTATTCTGATATATAAACTATAAAATTTTTTTTTAGAAGTGTAAAGATCGGCTTTTAGACTTTGGAGTGAAGAAGAATTATTGAGCTCTCAAAGATAATAATATCTTTAATACAGTATAAATCATACAGGTTTAACATTTTTAAATAATCTTTATTTATTTATCTGAACACTGCACAGTATAATATAAACTTATTTGTAAATTAGTTTGTATTTTACAAAATAATGTGTTTAAGGGAAGGTTTTAAGTTATATATCTGCCACCCCAAGAAACTCTAGGGTTTTTTATTACTATAAAAAACTGTGACTGGAAATGAAAGAAATGCTTTGAGTAAAATTATAGGGCCAATTCGTGAAAAAGGAATGTGAACGTAAAACAGAGAATTATGTGCAGCTTATGAAGATGTTAGCCTTGCTTCTTCATTAGTACACAACGATTGATGTGATTGGGTCATGTCCTGAGAACAGCAAAAAACTATACAAGGGCACACCCAGGAGAAGACCGAAGGGTAGTTTGCAGAACAGCGTGTTGGGATAACTCAGAAATTTACGTATAAGTCTCACTCATTGTCAGGATCAAGATTGGCAATAGTGGTAGAGTATGCCAAAAGCAGCTACACACGCCTGTTGTGCCAAAGAAGAAGACGAAGAAGAATGTCGTGGAATCTATAATCAAACCCTTAAGTCAGCAAGTAAAGGAACACAACTAAAATTCTAAAAGGTGATGGCTCTTCCCACACTTCTTTATTGGTCTGAGAATTGGACTTTAACGAAAGGCCAGGCCAGGCACATCCAAACGGCTTAAATGAGATTTCTCAAGTACGTGGCAGAGTATCCTCTCCATGATCATAGACGGAACACAGATATACGGCAGGAACTGAATATTATGAGTATACTCGACAGGATCGGCCAGTATCGGCTGAATTGGTGGGAACATCTTTGCCGAATGGATGACTGCCGCATCCCCAAACAACTCTGGAACTATAAGCCGAGGGGACGGAAAGGAAGCGCTGGAGTGACCAGCTCTAATCTTTGCTTATTTGAAACCGGAACAAACTATCCTTGGTTTAATCCGTGAAGATGGTGATGATGGAATCTCTAATCGGGCTGAAGCCTCACGGGCATTATTTTTCTTTTTAAGTAATTTCTGAGGTTTTCGAGTTATTGTTATAATTAATTAATATATTAAGTTCATAATAAGAGACTAAACTCACAACTTTTACTAACAAATTCTGGCACTGAAGAATTAAATATATATTATCTAAATGAAAAATGAACTGAAGAATACGGGAGAAAATGGAGACATCATTTAAATCGCATGGACGAAGACAGAATACCAGTAATTGTAAAGCGGTACAAACCTTCTGGAAGAAGGGATGTAGGAAGGCTAAGACAGAGATGGATCTGATAATGTAAAGTCGGAACAGGCACATTGCCTAATCCCTGGAGTGTAGAAGAAGAAGATGGAAGATTGGTAGAAGATTCACCAGTTACCAAACGGGAATTCAGTTAATACGGTAAGTTCAGTTTACTGTAAAGCGATTGTAGTGGTTTAAGTGAATACACGTTACTATGTAATATAGTAATGTAATGCAGTCACATATGTTATTGCTATTGTTATTATTGTTAATGTTGTTGTTTTTTTGTTCAGTGACAATGTTAAATTGTATTAAACTGTTAAATCGTTAATGTTAAATTGTAACATTAACAATATTGTTAAAGATTTGATCACCTGTTTATGTGGAAAATATATATATGTAAGAAATGTATGAGATAAATGTACTCGTGACTGTTACGTCACGAGAAAAGAATAAAAGTAACATAAATCAATTAGTAAACAGGAAAAATATAAATGCCATCTTTCATAATTAAACGCAGAAAAAACTCCGTTCCGCTGCTTGTTTTAATGGTTATTACAGAAGTAGCAGAAACAGCAACAACAGCAGCCACCTCAATCTCGTTTGCAAAGGAAACTGCGAGGGGAAGCGAGGCCGAGACCTCGTCGAGACGACGAATCGGAACCACTTCAACTTCCAGTTCAAAGATTTCTATAGAGCGGGACTTGTTTTCTTGTTTTTTTTTCCTTTTCATACACAAATAATAAATATTATAATTAAGCAGACTGACGTGCAGTACGAAATAATAGAGGAGAGCAAAGGTCAAGGGAACAGACGTCTGGATATAAAACTTGATCCAGTTGAGAAAAGCGAAAAAACGTCGTTGCATCACAAGTCACAGCCCCGATTCGCCGCGGAGGGTTCCCACAGACTGCGGGGTGCTACTGTGTCTTGTGAAACGGTCTACAAAAAACTTGCTTTGCAAACCAACTCACACTCTTTTATTAAACAGTTGCGGTAAAAACCAGACAATATGTAACAGATTTACGTACATAGTAACACAAGGCGAACGAAGGGTAAATCGGAGACGGAAAGGTACAGTCACAAAGAGAAGCAGAAAGTGAAAAAAAGACCATAAGGAAAATAAAAATACGGACACGCATAAATATAAATATTTGTATTTGTACATAGTCTCGTGTGTGTGTGTGTGGGGGGGGGAGGGGGGAGAACTACCTGCTCTACGTCTCAAATAATTTCAGTTAACAACAATATCATCACACACACACACATACACGCACACGCATACACACACACACTCGCGCGCATATAAAAACTTTATCATGTACTATCCGAATACGGAACTGTCGGCACACACTGTAGGTGATTGCAAACGGTGACATTGAAACGTTTGAGTCCGAAATTTTAATTAAAGATAGGGTTGTCATCTGCTGAAATAAACTCCCTAGGACAATCGTTTTCAGAAACTATGACAATTTCAGAGAGAAGGCCTAAACACGTAAAAGAAACACGCCATTCATGATCTGCCATTAGCATTTCATTGATAATAAAATCTCCATGCTGTTGAAAAAATAAAAATGTTTTTAAAAATAACCTTCTGATTTTACAAAAAAAAATTAGTTTATAAAATATGAAAAGTACACTTATACACTGAATAAATTTAAAATATGTTAATAATAAAAAAAATGTATTTTCAATAAAAAGTACATATCTAAAAATGCGAAAATAAGGCATTACAGTACAGCAGTGAGCCAGAATGCCTATATCCAAGTGAATTTCTAGCATTGAATTATTATTTAGACAAATTGGAAATATTGGAAAACGAATTCTTAGGAAAATATTAGGCCCACGAAAAACTTCAGAAGGTTGGAAATTAAGAAGTAATGATGAAATGTATCAGAATATAGAAAATATAACAGAAACAATGAGAAAAAGAAGACATGTTTTGGACATTTATATAGAATGGACGACAACAGGTTAACAAAACAGATCTTCAAATATCTGTGAGGGGAGAAGTCAACATCAAGTTGGATTAAAGAAGGCCAAAAGGATTTTGAAAAAATAATATACACGCAGAAGAAGCAATTGAAAGAGACGTTTTTCGGGCAAAAGTGTTAAAAATGGAGGGAGTCCACGGTAGGAGAGAGGAAAACGCAGGTTAAAAGTGGACTGAAGACAGAAAGAAGAAACACAGTGAAAAGATGAAAGAATATTGGAGGAAAAGAAAATAACAAAGAATACAGCATTGAAATTGGCATGTGGTCCTTAGATGGGCGAAAAAAATGTACACACTCAATACGATACTTTTTTATATGCTTTAAAATGGTATCAATTTCTTACCTGTAACGACTATTCAATTAATTATGAAATAATTGTAAATTAAAATTTAAACACTAATCGAAAAAATAAATGAAAAAATAAAACAGACAATTCCCTTTATTTTCTTTTTAGTCGACAACCTTCAATAATTGTTTTCTGTTTTCCGTGTCCACACTTAAGATTAAGTTTTCTTTTTTTGACTGGGGATACATATTTTTCTAATGCGTCAGTACACTAGAAGTTAAACGCTAAAAGTAAGGCAAACTGGCACAACTTTAATTGAAACGAAAAATCACAAAGTAACCATAACTGTAGTAAACTCTTGTCAGCTGACTAACTGTGTGTAATGGATGTCTAACCGAGATGATATGTTTTTTTGTGCTTTCCGAAGTCGGAGTTACTAACCGTTCTTTAAGAATTGTTCGAATTTCGGACATTGACAACCCCCGAACGTACCAAAACAAGGACAACATCTCAGGGAATCCCGGACATATGCCACTTTTGTAGTAAAGAGCTACTATTTGGCAGGTGAACCTCTCTCCCCAGTTTGCCGTAAGTCTATTACGGAGTGAGACCGTATAAGAATTAGATTATTTTTGCCTGTTGTGAGTATCCAACTGGAGGAGTTCGAAACCATTACATAGCAACTGATTGCCACAACAGTGTAAGTATAACTTCATTTATTCTCGTAATTGTTTTAAAATCCACGACCCGGAGCTTCTGGATTTTTTTTTGGTAGCCAAATTGAATTTTAATAAGAAATAACCATACCTAACATTGTTTAACGTTGAAAACAGAATTTTAAGTACATAATTTTTGGATTTTAGTTAGTGTGAAAAATTGTTAGTCTGCTTTTTTAATTAGTAATAGACTGTGTGTTTCGATACTTTGAATCTACTTATCTAGGTGAGTATCATTAGCGTTATCCACTAAGTACACTGTAAGACGCGACTGCGAAGTCCACACTCCCTCGTGCTTATGTAGCAGATAGCGCAGTATAGTCCCCGACAAATTAATATAAATAAATCTCTGAGTGGATGAATTTTTTTTAAATTTTATTTATGTTTAAAGAATTTTTGAGTGTTTGCATATTCACCAGTGTAAACGAAATTTTTTGTGTATTTTTATGGTCAACATAAATATATCTAATGTAAGGGAAAGGAAATTTAAGTGTTGTTTCATACGGATGTGAAGTCTGGCGAATTAAAAACGAATTAAAGAGCGGTAGAAAATGTTTTAAAGTGATTTCTTGCGAAGAACAGATGTCAATGATTTCAGTAGTAATTCTTCTATGCTACCTGAACTGGATCACTCGCTCACTATTTTCGATGAAGTATATTTATTTTACATAAATTTCGATATAAGACAATTTTTCAATTATCAGAAAAAATACAAACATCCCCGTTTTCTCTACTATTTCTTTAGTAATATAACCAACTGTAGAGCACACAGTCACATAATACAACTAAAAATTCGAAACATTCGAATTCGGGTTACGGTTCCTTTTACTCTGACACCCTGACCGTTTCCACGATTTTTTAAATTTTTTGTCTCATTTTTGGGGCCCTGGAGTTCAAAATTTTTATATTTCCAAAACTTAACACAACATTCAGATGTTAATTAATATTCTCTTTAATTTAATATCCCACAAAAATTCTCTTTAATTTCATTATTTAATTTGAATTTGTGGGAGTGTAACCAGTTTTGAGGCACTGACATTAAAAATTTTTGAAATTTTCAGACATTAACACCATATTCAGATCGTGTGTCAGACTCCATTTAATCTGATACTCCACACGGGCTTTTGAGGTTTTTTCATAATTTAGACCACCCTCACATTTTTACCTTCCGCCCCCTCCCCCTTCTGTAGCGTAAAACTATGGACAAGCATGCCACGTTTTACGAAAATCAGTCGATGTGTTCAAAAAGTATCGTGAGGCATACCCCAAATAGATAGATAGACAGACAGACAACTTACGGTCGAGTTAAAACTAAGAACTCGCGTCGTCGCTCGCTTTCGATAATACAGGACACAAAAGAAAAATACTTTGCTACGAACACTAAAAAAGAATGTAGAAGATCGAATTTCTAAACAAGTTCTTCAGTGTATACCTGAGGAGCGCAATATAAGGGATAAGCCGAATTTACCTTGGACTAAGAGAATTCAGAGGTCCAGGTCGGAATGACGTTTCAGACCATGAGACTGGTTTTTGTTTAATTTAGCAAGTTAAAGAGGTCATATATATATAATTCAATACGTGAAAATACAATATTGTTAATTAACTCGGTTAGACCACATCGAATCAGTAAATTGAGTACGTAGTATTTTTTCTTAGTTCATTTAGCGAAGATTTGTTTCCGTGGCGTACGTACATTATTATTTCATTATATGTTTTATGAATCGAAGATAGATTAACTTCAACAAATTCTGTCTCGGTCATACAACAGAAATTACTCAAATTAAATGTAATTTGTAATTTTCACACAACCAGGATAAAATTTTTTTGAAAATGAAATTGTCATTTTATTGATTTTAAACGTTATTAGGGGAAAACCTATTTTCGCCAAATTTTAACTATTAACTACGGCTGTACAGCTGGTTACTCGCCAGTTTCTTTCATAATATTTATTTTTAAATGCAGACACAACGAAAAATTACTTTGCACCGCGACTCTGAATTACTTCCGTCCATGATCTGATCTATTTCCAGTGGCGTATCTAGAAATTATCCTTGGGAGTTGGCCCGGGGTCTGCTTCATACAAAAGAAAAAAACAAGTTAAGACTAATCAACATTACTGTCTTTAAAGGGGCTGAAAAACGTGTAATAGCGTCATGAAATCAGTCCTATCAAAGTAAGTGGCAATAACACAATGAAAATACGCGTTTTTGAAACATAGTTTACAAGATACATATTGACTGAATTGACTTTCCTGTATTTCATGTTTTAAATGTATACGGTAATGCTATGTAATAAACGTGTTTATATTATTTAAAAAAAAGTTACTACTATATTAACGTACACAGCTGTAAAAATAATAAGACAGCCTAAAAATTAACAGGTTAACAAAATCCGTCAACTTTTTTCGACCCTCTGGGGGGGTCCCGTTCCACCTACCCCCACCCCCCGAAATACATCCCCGTCTATTTAACCTCATTCTTACTTCTTACCTGAGCACATATTCAAACATAAGGTGCAGCTCATGACTGTGTGTGTGTGAGTGAGTGAGTGAGTGAGTGAGTGAGTGAGTGAGTGAGTGAGTGAGTGAGTGAGTGAGTGAGTGAGTGAGTGAGTGAGTGAGTGTGTGTGTGTGTGTGTGTGTGTGTGTGTGTGTGTGTGTGTGTGTGTGTGTGTGTGTGTGTGTGTGTGTGTGTGTGTGTGTGTGTGTGTGTGTGTGTGTGTGTGTGTGTGTGTGTGTGTGTGTGTGTGTGTGTGTGTGTGTGTGTGTGTGTGTGTGTGTGTGTGTGTGTGTGTGTGTGTGTGTGTGTGTGTGTGTGTGTGTGTGTGTGTGTGTGTGTGTGTGTGTGTGTGTGTGTGTGTGTGTGTGTGTGTGTGTGTGTGTGTGTGTGTGTGAGACATTACACTGAATTTCGTTCAGCACTTCAAATGATACTGTTAGAACCTAAATTATGCAAAGTATCCGGCGTAACTTCACTACCACCCTAATTCCGTCTTCTACAGACTTACCCGAATTTCCATGTAAAAGACGGAATACTTGAGCCACGCGTTCGCTTTAGGCGTCTCCTATCCGAAAGCACGCGTGCCTCCGTAATCTCACCCCCCCTCCCCCACCCACCGACTGTCGTAGACCCTCGATTGCATTGTCACCGTCATTCACCTTTACGATCATCTCCCCTCGAGCGGCCGTACATTTTTCCCGGCAGTTCGTTCTCGACCCTCCTAAACTTAGTTTCCATCTTGATGGCGCAACGTCTTAACTATAAACCGAACACGACGGACGACAAAATTACTTTTTGGCAAACTCAAGTTTCTTGAAAGCATACGAACGTATAATAGCAGCTTCCAATCGGTCGCTTCTTGAGCATCTTAGCCACTTTAGTGTTACTATCAAAGGTGTTCTCCCCCTGTGAATAATGTACTGTAGTGCATTTCAAAATACTGTTCCCCACGCGGTAGACACGATTGCGTTCCTAACACTCTCAGGCAAAACGCTATAAGACTGTATTAATTAAATCTAATTTGTAAATATTATTCAATACATACAATCATAGGATGCTGGACACGTGACTTATACAGTGTATTTTTACAAGTATTACAAGTATCTTCAAAAAATATCTCGTAGATTTTTAAACGTTAAAACTCATTCAAGTGTGTATAGGCCTACATAACAAACACTACTTTGAGTACGTACATGCGTGTAAAAAAAGATCATCTACAAAACTAATTAAACAACACAGACCAGAATTAAAAACTAACTAAACACCATGCAAGGAAACAGAAGACAAAACACAAGTTACGGATAACAGGAGACAATAGTTAAAGCTTATCCAGTGAAAAAAAAAATAGTTTTGAGATTACAGAGGGAAAGTAGAGCATTGAAAAATGAAGACGGTATGGTAGAAGTAGATAAAAAACTTTATATAATATTGAAACTTTCTCATGTGAAAACTTACTTGTCTTTTTCGTTGAACGCGTTTCGGCGTCGTGTTCGCCGAAACGCGTTCAACGAAAATGACAAGTAAGTTTTCACATGAGAAAGTTTCAGTATTATATAAAGTATAGTGCTGTGAAAGAAGACGATGAACAAACAAGACAACTAGATAAAAAATGTACAGCAAAGATGGAAACAGTACACTGAGAATTTTTACGAGGTAGATGAACTTAGATCTAGCGTAACTGCAATCGAGAGAGAGAGAGAGAGAGAGAGAGAGACAGAGACAGAGACAGAGAGACAGACAGACAGAGACAGAGACAGAGACAGAGAGAGAGAGAGAACTGTAGGATTCTAGCATAATTGAGAGCGAGGAGACTAAGAAAGACTTAAGATCTTACACTGTAAGAAGTTTACAAGCCCTGAATGAAGTGAAGGATAGGAAGCTCCACGGTGTGATAAAATATAATATAAAATTCAAGCTACACTTTACACGTTGCAAGAAAGTCACTAAAAAGCACACTAACAACCACTAAACTAGAATTAAAAAAGTAAACAGTTGTCTTAAAATAATGCGTTTACACTCGCATACCCAGTTTACAGTACTCCACTCGTAACCAGGGGCGGACTGGCATTCCTGGGGGCCCTCGGCTGGAAGCAGTCAAGGAGCCCCCTGCAGCTATATTTTTTTATATTATTTATTTACTCTTTATAGACACATGGTATGTACAGTATTTACGTAAGTGAACGTTTCAATACAAAATATACAGGACAGTTTATTTGATTATTTAGACTTTAATATAACCAGCTTTAAAACCATAAACCGGATTCATTTATTTGGAGTCCAGGGCAAAAACACTCGGGTGTGGGACCCTAGTCTTTCTGTGACTCTGCAGCCTACCGACAAGCTTACTGACGATAAAATAAAACAACCTTGACGGGTTAGTGGTCATAGTAAATAATAGACATGTAATAACATTAGGCCCACTATACATGTTTCTCTACGTTGTTGTTGTTTTCCGTTTACTTAAAGAGATAGTTTTATGTTTCTACTGTAAAGAACATTTATACCCCACAAACGTACATAAAATCTCAATTAAAAATATTCCACAGTGTATTACGGCGGTGGAGCCCCCTTGAGCTCGGCGCCCGATCCGTAGTCACTCCGTCCCACCAACCCATATCCCCAGTAGCATAACTTCTTAACCGGGCCCTCCTGCAAGTTTACGCCATGGCTCCATTTTTAATCTTGACATAACGCCCTGAGGCCCTCCGAGGCCTTCGGCCCCCCAGCCCTGAATGCTGCAATGACGTTCAAACAAAAATGACAATAGCCTACTACTCGTCGCGTCAGTCATTGGCCGCGCGGCGCGCCTCTACAGTAACCTCCTTCGCGTTCCTCCATTAGTAAATACTAAATAGCCTGTTGCCTATATAAACAAGGCTGAGAAGTGATCACTTCCAATCTTACCGAAATAAATCCTGAAGATTTATTTTCAACAATATTTAGACGACAAAAGGTCTAACCGGTAAAAATAACTTACATATATTTCTCGTTTTTTCTCGAAATAAAATTTTCATGGCTCGGGGGCCCCCTGAGCCTCCTCGGGTCCTGGGGCCCTCGGTGATCGCCGACCAGCCGACCTGGCCAGTCCGCCCCTGCTCGTAACATGCCATCTACAATAGTTTAACTGTAAACTATTGCGATACTCCGTTTGAGGATCACTCGCTTAGACAATGATGAACTCTGAAATTATTTCACAAAATAAATAACGGAAAGAAAATACCCCAAAATGGAAGAAACAAAGCAAGCCGCTCTTGAAACGATCCGCAATGCGTAAGTTAGAGGGTTGTTGCAAAGTGAAGAGGGAGAATCGAATCAACTTCCAACTCGGTTGTTTGCGCTCCAACCGCGACGCTGTTATGAAACGTTCAACAATTCTGCGGCCACCGTTGATTCAGAAATTGAAGATCGGTTTACCCAGCGACGTCTATAGGCCTACATTCCACACCATTTTCTTCGAGGATGTGGTCTAATTATCACACGTAGGCCTATATTTATCGTTAGTCTCTTTGTCAGTCTATTCGCTCTTAAACGTTGTCCCTTATTCTGAATATCCTACGTAACACGAATTGTTGGTATAGACGTGAGCTCGCTCGCCGATTGTTGTTTTACGTCTTCAACACTCGCGAGACGTTGTTCTTTCGTGGTACACATTATTGGGGAGAGGAAAGATCGCACAGGAATATATCTGGCGAATAATGCGGTTCGGGTGTCATTACGATGATTTTCAGTTTGCCTAAAATTGTGGAACAATCAAAGACGTGCGTCCTGATGCATAATCAGGCTGCAATTTCCGTAAAATTATCCTTTTGTAAATCTGGCCTGTCTTTACAAACGGCTTCACACAAGTGATGTAAAATTCCCGAATAATACTCTTCATTTACTGTTGCACCTAGTGATGAAAATTTCATGTAACACAAAACCGCAGTTTTCACTCGGACTGTCTAAGTACATCTTCAACTCATTCACTCATTCAAAGGCGACAAACACTGTAGGCTTTGGTCTGTTTCTGAAGCACTACTTTTTGCATACCAGACTCGCCAGAAGCCTTCTGCGACACTTTCACCATGGTAGAGACGTTGCATCATGGTGCATGGTTTTATACAGAAAACTATATCCATGTTCTTCAATACTGCATTGTAGAATGCCATCAAAAAAAAAAAAAAAACAATCGCCTGTAGTCGCCAAATGTAACCTAAGCATCTAGTAGGGCTATAATTTTAGACGGTTGGCGATAAGTTTTGTAAAAATTTCACATAAAAACAGTTTTATAATCGGAGATTTGTAGTGTGGAAAATTTAAAAACTGCACAAGTCTGACCACATTTATGATACGTTAAAAACTGCACAAACGTTTTGGACAATCCTCGTATTTGTATCAGTAGTCTGACCACATTTATGATACGTTAAAAACTGCACAAACGTTTTGGACAATCCTCGTATTTGTATCAGTAGTCTGACCACATTTATGATACGTTAAAAACTGCACAAACGTTTTGGACAATCCTCGTATTTGTATCAGTAGTCTGGCCGTTAAAAACGTAGAAGACATGCGATAAGGTGACATGTAATTTCAAGCAAGAAAGTCTCAATAAATATATAAAGACAAATGTAATGTTTAATAAATCTACTAAGGCTACACCAGCTGGCGATATAGGCCTATAAATTGATAGTGTGGGGAGCGACAGCTGTGAATTAAGTGAAATGTTTGAGCGAAACGATAACAAATAATTGAGCAGAAATTGTCGACACAATAAAATACGGACGGATTGGCTTGGAGAAAACGAAGAGTATCATGCAAAATAATAGTGTACCGGTGAGTTTAAAAATGTATTTATAAGAAGTGTTTGAACATGGAAATACGCAAAAACTGCTTTAAAAAATTAAGAAAATAAAAAGAGGAAGACAGATTAGAGCAAAACTCTCGGTTTCAGTACACGGGATGTGACAATCCACATGAATCTGACGACGATATCGAAAGGAAGTTAAACAAGTTTCAGGTGATTTGCGAAACTACTGAAAAAATACCAGCAAAGGAGACGAGAAGCCAAACGCAGAAAAATCATTTTTATAAAGTTATGGTTCGGGCACGTTGGTAATTAATTGGAAAGGTTCCAAATTGCGTACGCCTACGGAGATATGTGAAAGGGCGCGCTACGTTCGAATATGCGAAACGGCATGCGAAGGCAGACAGGGTTAGACACCATGTCACAAAAAGAGAATTGGGTATAGTCTGTGTAAGCGACAGAATTGTGGAGTGCGGATGAAACCGTACAGACCATAGACCTATAACCAGAACGAAAAGGAAAAAAGCATAGGGACCTTGAAGGCGTTGGTTTGTAGATGGAAACTGGAACAGGCGGAAACCTCCAAGTATCAGTATCACCTTCTCCTTCTTCTTCTTCTTCTTCTTCTTCTTCTTCTTCTTCTTCTTCTTCTTCTTCTTTTTCTTCTTCTTCTTCTTCTTCTTCTTCTTCTTCTCCTTCTCCTTCTCCTTCTCCTTCTTCTTCTTCTTCTTCTTCTTCTCCTTCTCCTTCTCCTTCTCCTTCTCCTTCTCCTTCTCCTTCTACTTCTCCTTCTCCTTCTCCTTCTCCTTCTCCTTCTCCTTCTCCTTCTCCTTCTTCTTCTTCTTCTTCACAACACGGCATAGGCAAGGTACTGCCTGTTCCGCTCTCAAAAATGCTCCAGCCATCTCTTCTTGGGTCTACACACACACACACACACACACACACCTGTCTCGTATAGGTTTGTATGTCCAGATTTGTTTGGCCAGTCTGCAATATCACATTCTTTCTAAGTGTTCTTTCCACCGTTGTTTGTAATCTTTTAATTTTTCATTCAAGTTAAAAACTTGTAACACTTTACCTTACGGCCTCATCCTTTATACGGTCAAGTTTAGAACACATTTTAACTACGCTTAACA
The DNA here is from genome assembly GCA_034769895.1 of Magicicada septendecula. NCBI lineage: Eukaryota > Metazoa > Arthropoda > Insecta > Hemiptera > Cicadidae > Magicicada > Magicicada septendecula. The sequence goes on from CM068375.1 coordinate 14,179,177, forward strand.
ATGGCATTTCCGAGGCCTGTATTTTACTGTCTTGTTTTTTTTTTTATTGTTGCCCGTAGTTCACAACCATAGGACAGTACAGGGGCCACCATTACTTTGGAGAACTTTAATATTGTTTTAAAGCCATTGTATTGGTATCCGCGTCACGGTTATTATTACATATAATTTACCTTGACCGTCTTTGTGACTGCTTATTTCTTTCTCCTTGTACTAACGCGTTTCGGATTATTTCAATCCATCATCAGAGTGTAATAAAATCAGTCGATTATGACTTCGTTGCAACTATTAAAAGTAACACAGAAATATTCATACACATGTCCCACGAGTATGACTAACGTACGCGGATCCAGAAAATACTAAACAATGCCGCACGAAGACCAATTGAAAAAAGAACGGGCATATACAAAATGGTGTGCGATGACTGCGATAAGCACTACATAGGTCAGACTGGCAGAGGTTGTTTCGAGCGATATAAAGAACACCTACCCAGAAGTAATTCAAATATAACTAAATCAACTTATGCTAGACACCTCATTTTATCAAATCACAATTATACAAACTTTACAACAAATTGCATACCCCTACATATGTGCAAAAAAGGACGATATATGAATGCAATAGAAGAATTTGAAATCTACCGGGCCTTCAAAAATGATCCTAACAATATATTAAATGAACAATTAGAGTTTAAATCACACACACTGTATGATAAGATTATAGATAACACGAACATAGATTACACGCCTCAACATAACAATCGAGAACGATCAAGTAAACTGTGCAGTACGTTGTCAACAAGTGTCGAGTGCGCACTCACATCCGCGTACGTTAGACATACTTGTGGGACATGTGTATGAATATTTCTGTGTTACTTTTAATAGTTGCAACGAAGTCATAATCGACTGATTTTATTACACTCTGATGATGGATTGAAATAATCCGAAACGCGTTAGTACAAGGAGAAAGAAATAAGCAGTCACAAAGGCGGTCAAGGTAAATTATATTTAATTTAACTTTGTATCTCGACCTACCTTGTTTCTAAAAATACAGTTGTTTGTCCACAGATCGTCTGGAACTTGCCTAACTTAACATCAATGTCATAATTTCTATCATAGCCAGTATCATTTCCCAAATAACTAAATTCCCTCACCTGTTCTAGGATTCGATCAATAATCATTATTTTTGTTCTTATTGGCTTCTTACCTCGAAATGCCATTACCTTTGTTTTTGTAGTGGAGATTTTCACATTGTATTGTTTGCAAATCTGATGAAGCTTAAAAACAGATTTTTGCAAATCATATTCTGTATTTCAAAGTACAAGCAATTCGTCAACAAACAACAGCACATTCAAATATCTGTCTCGTGATAACTGAACTAGGGTTCACTAGTTGTTTCCATTTCCTTACCAGATCATCAATAAAAATGTAAAAAGAGTAAGTGATATGAAACAACCAATCCTATAGAAAAAGAAGAAGAATAGCAAGAGAATAGATGTAATCTGGAGAATTTGTTAGTCGAGAAGCAGACTTTCAAGAAGGCTGCTAGATTGAAACCAAGAAAACCAAAGAGAGTACAATGATGGCCGTTTGCAATATAGACTGGGTTATGATATTAATTACTGTGACTGAGAATAACTGGCCGTATATAAAAATACCCGTATATAATGCCGTATATAATGTTGTATGACAACTTTGCCGTAGGCCTATATAAAAAATAAATAGCGTTTGCGTGCTATAATCAACACAAACCCATATATTATCGTCTTTCGGGTTAACGACGAACAAGAGCACAAAAACAAGTAAATGCAGTTAGCGAGGTTATTTGATTGATGTCAGCAGTCGGGCGCTTGGGGCTGTTTCCATCGCAGAAAATCCGATTCAGGGGAACTGACCATTTCCGAAATGAGTTTCGTCTAAGTGAGTTAATGCGTGCCGATCCGACACGGTAAACAGCCCAAGTGATTTAAGGAGGAGGGCGATCCTTCTGACTTCCGTAGGCCGTGCGAGCGATAACCGAGTGCGTCCGTACGAAATTTCTCTTCAATCGTTCTACGAATATTTGCGAATTTAATTGTAAACAGTGGTTTTTTTGATTTTTGAGGAAACCCAACGGCCGAAGATCACAATGCGTTTTCTGAGTCTTCATTTATCACATATAAAATTACAGATTAACGACTGCATACACCACATGTTGACTGGACATTTAATCATAGTGTTAAGTGGACAGTGCTTTTTCAAGTGAAAAATTATTTAACACCAGAGAAAGTAAAACAATCACAAGTTTTATTAAACACACTATATTCTACAAGCTTTCTCCCTAATTACAGTAGTTCATTGCACAGTATTAACAATAAATAGTAACAATCGCATTATTAAGTTTTCTAAACCAAAATTACAAAAAAACGCTTAAAATGTTTCACATAAAAACCAACACACTAGTTTCCGTTACAAAAACCGTCCAAAATCCCGAGAATCTACGGACTACAGAAGAGTCCCAAGCTAGACTGTCTGCTTGGATGCGATGCGAAGCGTCAGGTAGTCTTCGCACCCATGGCTGAGCTGCAGCTTCCGTTTTTTTTTTTGGGGGGGAGGGTTTATACTAGGCAGGATACCACTCGCTGGGTTGCCATTACCTTGCGAGGGGGAACGGTCGTATCTAAATCAGATGGCCCCTGGCGGGAATTGAACCCGCGCCGACAGCGTAGCAGCGTCACAATTACACAGTTGTGAGATAAAAAAATCGATTATCACTCATAACCTTTGCTTTGATGCCGATTTTTGTCCTTTTGACAGAGAAAGTGTTAACAGGTAGCCTACAGAACAGTATCAAAGAAGTGAGATCTGTGTCTTGCCTACGTGTTTGTGTTGTCTCGTTTAATATGTGTTTTTGTGCACTTTAACTGTTTCTAGTTTAATCAAATTTCTACTTTTAATTGACACATTGATTAAGGTCTGTCTGAAGTATACAAATTCCTGTTTTCTAAATCGTCGAAATTCACTCTCCATCGAAAAGTTTTGCGTTTAAAAACGACAAATTAGTTTTCCACAACTAGTTTAGTCCCTTTTCCCAATAGTTGACGCTACGCAGTTTCCAGTTGCACAACTCTTGGTTTCACTGGCAGTGGTTATAGCTTCAGCTACGCGTTATTTAAACAGCTTATTAAGATAATCATTCATCTTTCAATCAGTACCATGTTAGTCTTTACGCTGAATTAAATCTATTAAAATTAAAATTTGTTTAATAAAATGAGAATTTAATAACGTCTAACAGTTATGTCGCCAAATACGGCATAAAGATAATTTCTAGATGAGCGAATAATATTCTTACGACGGTCTAACTGATCGTAGTATGGTACAATGGGAAAGAAAATACAATACACTATTGAAGTCACTAAAAACCAGCTTTAATTATCACAATTAACAGTTTGTAATCAACACGTTATGTAACAAGATTACACTCGTACAATAATTAAAATTAAATTTGTTCACACGCAATAATAATGTCAACTAATTGAGTCCCGCACAATAATCACTTTTCACCAATAGCCACTTGAAACGCACTGAGTAATCGCCCGAAGTAAACTGAAAACTAAACGGCAGGTATGGGCTATTTATAGGGTTCCATAATATGCGTCCTTAACAAGCACTCGAAAATTCTAGAGGGTACTTAAGCGCTGACTTAGCAGAAACACACACCGGGAAGCTAGTAGAACGACACCATCGAACGCGCGAGAACGTTCCGCGTTACGTAATAATTTTTAAACAGTATGTAGACTACAATATTATGTACGGAACTCGCTATATAAGAAGGTTAATTAAAACAATGTACATAAGCGAGGATTATTACAACGGTGGGATAAACTGTACATAAAAAAGAATATTTCCTTCTTCGCTGGCCATTCTGTAGGCTATCGAATACGAACACACCGAATCACGGCTTGCCTTGCATCTGAATTGCTACTGCCCTGATTGGGTGGTTACCCTCTACTTTTTAAACTGAATACGTCACACTGACATTTGTTTACCAGAAACTACACCCTCACAGTACCACTTCAACAATTTCTCTATGTTTAATGAAGAAATTTGTGTTAGTGGTTGAAATCACAAGCAGAATGATCACTGTTGCACACCACTATATAAAAATTATCCCGATTAGCGCTTTCAAGCTTCACAGCTCATCGTCAGATCGGAATTCCGATCTGACGATGAGCTGTGAAGCTTGAAAGCTCTAATCGGGATAATTTTTATATAGTGGTGTGCAACAGTGATCATTCTGCTTGTAATTTCTCTATGGATTTCTGTTGGATTCTTTTGTTTTGCGTTCAGAAATCGAATTACTACCCTGGGTTCAGACCCCTTGAAAACACGTGTTCTCAATTAGAGGAATTTTTACTTCCATGTTCCATAAGGAAATGGAGAAGTATGGTGGTGGCGAAAAAAAATCGTGTTCGAGTTAAGGGCTCATTCTGATTGTACTACCCTCAAAACATGAAGAAAATCATTTTTCGAAAAGTCTCTGTGCGTAGAATTTTATCTATGGCGAACAATAACTGCCGTAAATTCAAACAGAACCAAATAATTGTTTGCTTAAGTCCCTAGAGTTTACAGGACTCAAGGCCTATTGCTTTTGGTTAAGATCCGTTAAGGGGAAGGGGTAGTTTATCTGCAACGTTTTATGTTTTAACAAGAGTAAAGTACTTAATTTTGATAAATAAAGTATCCTAAAAAGAAGGTCCTAATAATCCACTGTAGAAAGGTAGATGAAATATCTATAAATGAAAAGGTTAGTTGAAGGGGTGGGGGTAATTTTATATAAATGAAAATGGTAGTTAAGGGGCAGGGGATAATTTTTTATATGTGTACTACGTTATCGACAACAAAGAAGTAGTTTGTTGTTAAAATTCCTTCCCGGGCTGTTTGGCCGTGGTCCAATGTTTTCTGCAAAACCAGACGTTTCGGCAGTGCTATCAATTGCCATCATCAGTGACAATCGAGTGCGATAACGTGAGGTGGTATAAGTTAGTGACCACAGTACTGTGGTTAAGGCTGAAGCAAGAAGTAGAAAGAAGTAGTTCCTATGGTAATATTTCATTTCGAAAATGATTTTAAATATAAATCTTAGAACATGGAAGTCATGTATGGTTCTCCATACCAATATTTAAACTGACTGACGTAACCTCACCATAAATGACAACAATAAACAGCCGCTACCACCTACGTTAGATGGGACTAAATCTTGCAAGGAGACAGAATCGGGATCATAATTAATTGCATTTCTATCCGCATGGCAGGGCTAGTGTATCGTACTTTTGAAACCGCCCTCGTATCACTGACGATTTATGCGGCAAAATACATTAACCGAAACATTCATAGGGCGATGGGGGGAGCAAAGTGGAGGAGAGAACAAATGCTTTTTCTTGGCAGCGGTGAATTTTGTTGGAGCGCTGCGAGTCCTCACATAAGAAACGTCTCCGAGTCTTCTCCTGGTCGCGTTTGAGTGGCCATAAACCTGTGGCGATAAACCATCCTGGATCCATAGGCTGTCAAAAGGATGTAAGCACAACCTCGCGAAAACTTGGGCCTGGACGACAGCATAATCGAGTCTGTTTATCGTGTAGGGTCGATGGTGGAACCGCTTCGAATTCTTCACGCTCGAGGAGATGGTTCTACGGCTTCCCGTTGAACAGAACCGCGGAAAGTAGATCCGCGCTGGGGGGGGGGGGGGGGGAGCGACAGGCCACAGGCCCCGATAAAGTACCGTGGTCTAACCCGGCAGGTTTCGCAATGATCCCTGGGCATTACGTCGCGGAACCCCATTACTTTCTAAGACATCACAATCGATGTTCCACCGCTTCGAGCTCCCAAGTCTGAGGCAACGGCATTGTAGATTTTTCCTCAGCATAAAACTACACTGGCGCGAACGACAAAACCAGAGGTGTAATTACGGGGGGGGGGGGAGACGAACGGAACGGAACTCCCACCAGAGAGTCGAAATTTGACGACAAATTTTGTTAATCTTTTAATTTTTAAGTCTTTTATTATTTCTCAGTGTACGCTAATACATTAGTGACCCTTTCTTAAATATAGGTCTACAAACAAGTTTATTACATAGCATTTTCATGTACGTTTGAAATATGAAATATAGGAAAATCAATCAAGTCAATTGTCTTATAAACAATGTTTCAATAGCGCTTAGTTTGATTGTGTTATTACTTTAATAGGATTGATTTCAGTATGGTATTCGATGGTTTTCAAGCCACTTTAAAGATTATAATGTTGATTAGTCTCAACTTGTTTTTTCTTTTGTATGAAGCCGACTCGACCAGATCCCCTCCAAGTCCAAATTCTAGATATTCTACCGCCAAACCATGACCGAATACGGTGGTGTCCTGTCGCTCAAATCGACAGTTTTAGAAAGAAGGCTCGGTGTAAAACCTTTCAGAAGGAATTGGCTCGGAAGGTAGTTTCGGCCGAGGCAATCTAGCAGTCTGCTGGCTCTATCTAGTAGACCTAGCGCCAGATAGCGGTCAGAGCATGAATGCTGCCTTATTTAGTTTATCGGGAAACAAAACACGAGACACAGACTGCAAATATTTCACACTATCTATGTTCTGACCCTCCCTCAACTGAATTCAAAAACTTGTCTTGAATAACTTACCAAGTGATAAAGTTATTTCACTTAATTATTATAAATTAAGTTGATTAGATTCAATTAAAGTCATCGCTTACTAATGTCATACAGATATTAGAAGATAAGAAACTAGATTAAGTAAGGAACGACACTAGATTGACGAAAGTTGTGCAACAGAAAACTGCGTTGCAGACCAGTATGAGGGAGGGGTGTTACAAACTGAGCAAAATATTATCCTCCGTAAGTGCAAAACCTTCCAGCTTAAGTAGTGTTGAAGTTTTAAAAACAAAACAGATACTTCTGTACTTGGGTTAAATGCTCGTTTGACATTTCTGTTGAATAGAAATAAAAGTTTTAGAAGAAAATATTAAAGTTTTTAATAGTCCGTCTTTTAGATCGAGACTCTTAAAAGAATTGCCGACAATTCAATCATAATGGTTGTACTGAATTTTCCGGCTGTAGGGTCAGAAACCTGAGTTACAATAAAAAGCTACCCTATCAGTTATTTTTTTGGTATGTCAAGGGATGTGTCAGAATCTGGATATCAGGAAAGTCCTGAACGCATTGTCCACACTCGGGTCAAATGGATAGTGTGTGCATAAAAGCAAACTGACTATCCACGAAGGTCTTCGCATTCCCATCTATTAGCAAAGAGTTGTGTAGAAATACCGACATGAATCTTGAGAACAGGAACAGGAAGAACTTATCTTCCTGAAGATGGATAGATCTTGAGAACAGGAACAGGTTCATTCTTTTAAATCACGGGTGCTCATTCGACCGGTCGATCGCCTTAACAAACTAAACCTTCGTCATCCGCAACCAAATAAGAATGGTCTTCATACGTATAATGAGGATAGCGTTATACCTCGCTATACTGGGTCTTCAGCAGAAGTCAGTCACCAACTACTTGAGTCGAGTCCACCCCCTCGTCGAAGACGCGCCTGCCGGAAAATGTCCAAAAACAAAGGCTACGCAAAAAAAAAAAAGAAAAATGTAATTAACAGCAGAAAAAGTATGACAGATCATTTGAAAATGGTCCTGTTATTCTGCGTTTCAAATTAGATCCTGAAGAGGTGATACCAACCATTTTAATAATTATTATATTAATATTTACATGAAATCTTTATGTATTCATGTTTTCATTGAGTCTCTAAATTATCGTTTGGTAAATAACAATGTTTAAGTTAATAGCAACACAGTATTAGTTTTTGGAAGTATTGAAGATGAATATCAAGTAACTGAACGTCAAGGTGAGTTTCAGAAGCATTTAAGCGTAGAACTTCAGAAATGTTACATTGTATTTAAGATAAACTGAAGCATCAAATGGCCGAGAGTTGCTGACCTAATCATTAGTGAAGGAGAGAATGACCGTCTCATTAAATCAAACATTTAATGTGTTACATATAATCTTAAAAATCTGTGTAAGCAATTCATTTTCTTAAAATATAAATTTCTAAAAAACTCCATTTTATGTCTTTTTTTAGCAGTAGAACAATAAAATTTATTTAATAATTACTTCGTATGTGAGTTACTGGGGATTGAAGGTGTTTGCCACACCGTTTTAGTGTCAAGAAAAATATTTGTATTCCCACACCGCAACCAGGTGGGAAAACAATCAGATCGCAAAGGATGAACGTGAGTAAAATGCCACACCACAACCGCGCCGGGAGGTAAATGACCTTGAGATATAGTATGTGTTGACCATTAATAAGGTAAAGCTTTCTCGTATGAGCTGTTTCATTTGCTTTCCCAGTGTAAGATATCTGAGGATACATGTTTAATAAGTAATGTTGGACATTTGCTGTAATTTGGTAAAATGAATATTGGTGCAGTAAAAATTTAATTTATACGAAAATGCAAAAGAAATGTTCAATGTACGAAACAATTTCAAGACTAAATTTTAACAATGTATTTTAGTTTTTGTTAGGTTAGATTGAAAGTTTTTAAAAACTTGAGTAATTTATAAAATAATGAATCAACTTTACTGACTTTTGGATACGAAAATTAATAATAATTTGTGTGTGTACAGAAATTAATTATAAGAAAATGTTTATAAAATTATATGGTAAGAATCCTGAATTTGTCATTTTCCGTGAGGAAGTGAGCGGATCCAACCTTGAAGCTAGTCTCATCCCTCCCTCCCACCAGAAACAGATGCTAGTTACGCCACTGTGTTTAATAATGATTACTACTTTTTTCACAAAGATTATTTAGTATGACTTTGTCTGTGTTTAACTTACTGAAAAATATTTTCCATAATGTTTATAATTAAACACCCTTACAATCTTAAATGTAGAGCTAAACGTGCTGAACAAACACCAATGATCTTTTCAAATACTTCGCAGTGTAAAATGCTAATTTTTGAATTTTTTCGCAAGGAATACGATGGCACTATCAGTTTACTTTGTGAAAATCCATGTGACTCATTAAAACAAAAGTTTTGTCAGGATAGAGTTATTTTATTACCTATAATTAAATCAGGTGACAAATCTTTAGGATGACACGTAACGGTAGTAGTTACAGCACATACGAACAGTCCAAGGTGTGTTAAGGCAATTTACTCAAGACCTTCCCTCGCGACTAACCATTTCTCTACTTGTTGGCCCGGTGTGGCAAATCCCTCATAGCTCTAGATTCTTGAAACGGTGTGGCAATACACCTCCACGGCGTTTTTTTAATCCTTTTCTGTTTTTATCAATCCACACCACCGTCGTAAATATACTAGTTCGTTTTCGTACCGCCAAGTGGTCTAGAATTTGGACAGAATTGGCTGTCAGCTTCAACCGAACTCCATTAAAAGGAAATTAATGTGGCCAGCACTACGTTTCCGCCGTCCATTATTATTGTCATAGAGTGTTATCCCTGGAACTAGTTTCGTCGATTTCGCGAGTTGACAATCACACCTTAATATTATGGAGTGCCTGTCAGTAGAACCCGTTAACTCTAGACAGGCACAATACCTCTCGTCTACTTTAGGCCCCTCGTAAAACTCGCTTCCATGCTTCGCACAACTTTGCTTACATTATTCTTGATACGTCCATGCAAATTCGGGCACACTCGAAGAGTGCTATTCCGACACACTATAAAATATCAGATTTCTTAAGATCCTCATTGCCAAAGTCCAATCTTCTACGGCCACAAGGGCTGTCCTATTAATACCTAATCCACTTTTGGATTATACCTTCACATGTTGCTCGACTGGATGACAGGAATTTTGATAACTGACACGAGATTATTGGATACTCAACAAATGTGTACAGTGCTGTCCCTTATAAGGGTGGATATGTTATAAGCGTTAGTGGGAGGGGGGAACAGCCCTCCCTAGGTGTGCCATAGCTGCTACATTTCTATATCCACTTTTACATTCACATTATATTTTCTCACATTCTTACGTAATACTTTTTATATTTTTACACGGCTTTACTTTAATATGAAGAAATTTATCATCGTTTTCAAAAACTGATTCAATTTATTAGATCTCTGTTTTTTCAACGGAAGATACATTCAATTTTTAACCACAAAGTAATTTCCAAATGCTCACACAACACTACAGCATCGTGATTAATATGTTTATACGTGGCGGTGTGTGTGTCTGTGTGTGTGTGCGTGTTGTCAACAAGCAGCAGGAGACCGCAGCGTTTGTAGGTGGAAGGAAGGCGTCGTCGTCGCGATGGTTGTTTTCGGGAAAAGAGAACAGATCAATACACGTGGCCTGTATTTGCGACGAGACTGTTCGAATGTAGCTGCCCACGTGTTCGTAAACAAGAATACGTCACGCGTACAGGAGGACCTGTTTCAACAACTCAATTCGAAACTCAAAGCATCTACAGAACAGTTGCGCAAGAACAATACGCGAAAAAGAATAAATAATAGAATTATTATATGCTTATTAAAGAAGTTTGTTAATGCTATTTATTGCCCAGGGCTAGTACACGCAATTTAAATCTACGTGGAAATCGGCAGAATTGAGGATGCACGATGTATCTTTCTATGAGGCGACAAGCATACGAGACGTTTGGCAATGGGGTATTGCATATGCGGCCCTACGCGCAAGCCGGTTGAAACGAGAAGTGGAAATGTGAAGATGCCTTCAATTGAGAAATCGGGACGACTGTAGGAAGTGCAACCTCCGAAAAAATAATTTGGTCTAAGAGCAGTGATATTCCTAGTTGCCACATCGTACATTACCCTCACTTCCACTTGTCATGACTAATAAATACTATCAATTCAACCTAATACATGATTCTATGCATGCGATATGTTGACAGAGTGTTATTTAGTAACTGCAGCTTATCACCTTCAATGAATCTGACCCGTGTCGCGCCGTCGGGATTTTGCTATCAGTGTAGGACTCTATTTAAGTGATACAAGAATGTGTCAACAACTCACCTACGTAGGTGGAGAGAAAAGCGTCACTAAAATTGATAAGAGTTGCTTTGATAGCCGACGTTAATTGTTTCAGCGATTCAAAAATAAACAACAGATGTCTGTTTCACTCTTAAATGATAAATAGACGCGAGCTCGCGTTTACCTTACTGCCAAATACGGCTCATTAGTTCATGTGAACATTGGTGCATGCGTGTAATATGTGAGAGAGAGAGAGAGAGAGAGAGAGAGAGAGAGAGAGAGCACGCGTGTGTGTGTGTGTGAAGAGTATAAAAAGAGGTTGGGAATGTCTGTGAGGCGCGCAGCGTCAATACAATAATGGTGTGCCGTTTGTCAACACTGTAGTCCATAAGCACAATGCTTTTTTCTAAAGTTTGAACAGAGTATAGAACGCGTGATGACTAGTAGCTATTTCCGTTGATATTCATAAGCTTGACAAGTTGCTGGATAAACGTACAGTGAGAACGGTTTTAGGCCAACGCTGAAAGTCAAAGATAGTCTTAAATCGACGGAGACTTCCAGTGGTCTGCTCTCATCGGGCTGAGATTACAGGGTATCATGTGTCGTGTATATATATATTGGGACCATGAAAACCAGTGCCCACATTATAGAACGAACAATATTGCTCACCACGCAAAATGGAGTTGATTATATAATTCGCTTGAAGGAATAGAAGTATCGTTTTTCTCGTGGCATTTCTTTGCTCCAATGAAAGGAGAAATAAAGTTAAAATGTAACGAAGAGGATTTGGTTGTAAATAATTTATGGTTGCCGACACAAATATTTTGAAAAACCTTTGAAAATAGAACGGTGAATTTGAAACTGGGACAAGTGGAGACTCCAAGTGGTCAGCTCCCCCCCGCCCCGCCCATTACAAACCAGAGACTGTCGGAAGCATATATTGAAATGGAGTCTCCAATCGTCGAAGACATCTGTCTTTTCAGGATATCAACAGAGTATTCTAAGACTCGACTGTTGTGCTAACAGTGATAGCCGTGGAATAGTGCTGCCTCCTATAAACAATACAGAATCAAGACCCGATAGTTCGGTAAATTGTAATTCCATTAGTAGTACTAGTCCATTATTATAAGCTTCCCGCACCTTCCCGTTCCTGGACTATATTCATTTTTTGTTTGTCTGTCTCCTCACCTTGAACTTTGTTCTGACATTACTCTCTAAATTCTCCGAGTCCACTGTAATTTCGGTTACTCTGTTTTCTGCGTTCTCCCGATGTCCACTTTGGAAAACCTTTGCAGGCGCATTAGTATTAAATTTACCATTTATGTTAGACGTCTTCTCTTGTGGTACTCTTGAAATCCACGCTGACCTTAATTTGTTCGTTCCTTATTCTAGGCACGCTCGATAGGCCTGCCGCTTTCCGCTAGAAATCAGCTTCTTCTAAAGGCCGGTATATACAGAAAGGTAAGCCAAGGTGTTGCGCACTGCGCTAGGTGTTGTCAGTTTGGTTTCAATGCTAAGCTAAGCTTCAAATTCCGTTTTCCCTCCGAATTAGCTGTATTTTCTGGTCTTCTCCAGTAATGTTTAGTTACAGTGCTTCCCATAGTGTTTTGTTTGAATCGGATGCCAGTGTTGAGGAAGAGTAACTGCCGTTGTAGCATGTGTTTTGGGAAAGCGATAAAATTAAGGGGGGGGGGGGGTGAAGGGCGTGTATGAAGTCAACGTAACGAACGTAACTCAACAAAATACGTACATAACAAATTTAAGACATAATTCAACATGAAGACACACTAACACAATAAACTTCGATACAACAATCAGGCGTCCATAACTGCATCTGTTTTCACTAAGTCCAAGATGCGCATTCGTAACGTAAGTTGGGGAGATCTGAATTGCTCGCCCAGTAGTCTGGAACACAGCGAGGCGAACAAAGCACAACTTAGCTTAGAATAGTTTATTATGCATTTTGAAACGTGAATTAATACGTGTCAATAAAACACCCGCTATTTTTCTGAAAAGTTAGAATTCAAATCAGAGCTCTGCTACGATTATGTTACCTTTCAGTATGAACTGGCCTTGACGCTTTTTCAACGCTTTTCAAATCTTTTATTCAGCCGTCAGAATTTACAATTCTGTAAACAAAATAACAGTTCTAATACGACGTTGTGCAGCCCTTATTTTCTTTTTTCTGTTATATCAATTTTGTCCATACAACAGGCTTCATAATCTTATTACCTTTTCCCTTTGTTAAGTCTGCTTTTGGTCTCCCTTTTCACCGTTGCACTGTCATTGACCTTTGTTCCTGGATAATCACATTAACAGAAGATCATACTGTCATACCGTTTTCTAGTGGCTAGGTTATGTCTTTTCTCCAGTACGTAGATATTTCGTCATGTTCAAAATTAATCGGTATTTCTCGTGTCTCCTAAACATCATTAATTCGAGGACTATTAATTCAATTACGATTTTAATTTAATTAATTATATACACATAATTCAACAAAGTCAATAATAAATACTCACTATTTACAGTCCACAAGCTTCTACATAGGAGAAATAGTTGTTTTGATGGTTCAGCCTCTTCATTCACGCACTTAATATTAGTGACAAATTGTAACTTTCCTTGTGAACACTTACGTTTCTTAATGTCCTCGTACGTTTCGGTGTGCTGTTCACCTTCTTCAGCGAGGTTTAAATACAGAATGTCTTGAAACAGTTGTAACGGATTTTTTCACAGGTTGATGGTATGTGTGGGAGGGGGTTGGCGCTGGAATTCAAAGTATAGTTTGGTTTCTGTATGATTGTGTCAAATAGTACATGTGATTTAAAGTGTAGTTGGTCATTTAATATGTTGTTTGGTTGTAGTGTGTGGTGTTTATATATTTCATACTGTTCAGCCATGTTGAGTTTCCTACTTTTTGATAAGTAGTGTAGTATTTCGAGGTTGCTTTCTATGTTGGTGTAGTTGTGGTTTTCAGTCTGTATGTGCATGGCGAATGCGGAGTGTATGTAGTTATTAGAGAGGGCTTTTATGTGTTCTGAAAATCTTGAAGAAAAAGATCTTCCCGTCTGGCCTATGTAGAAATGTTTGCAATCACTGCAGTTTAATTTGTATACTCCTGTTTTGTTGTATGTGTCAGTGTCTGTGTTTGTATCGTTTATGTGTTTTTTTATGGTGTTGTTCGTTCTATAAGCTATTTTATAGTTGTGTTTCCTGAATGTGTTTGCGATTTTGTGTGTGTTAGAGTTGTAGTATGTAAGTGTGATGTATTTATTAGGTTGTGTGTTGTTGGTATTTTGTGTTTTGGTGTTTTTGTAATAGGATGTGTCTGTGTAGTTTGTTTATTAACTCGGGGGTGTATCCATTTTTTATCGCTATATATTTGATTGTGTTAAGTTCTTCCTGATAATCTTGTTTACTTTGTGGTATTGATGTGAGTCTATGGAGCAACCCCCTTCCACCAACAACCCCCCACACATACCACCAACCTGTGAAAAAATCCGTTACAACTGTTTCAAGACATTCTGTATTTAAACCTCGCTGAAGAAGGTGAACAGCACACCGAAACGTACGAGGACATTAAGAAACGTAAGTGTTCACAAGGAAAGTTACAATTTATCACTAATAGGGGAAATATACGTAAATTTATTACATAACACACACTAACAAATAATCGCCTAATAACATTTTCAGCGCCCCTCCACATTACACGACTGTAACAAACGCGTCACATGTTGTATGGCTTCGGCTGTCATTTTAATATAGCTACTCTTCGCACTTCCCCCTGATAGAACAATTTGTATAATTTTTGTCTTTGGTTTGGCGTAAACCAAACCAAGTAAACATGAAAGAGTTTTATTAATACAAACGTCTTTTCTTCTTACAAGTTTAACGTTGTGATATCTCAACAGCCACCCCAGCCTCCCTTAACGATTTTAATGATGAATTAAATACAATCAAACATATTGCCGCTGCAAATGGTTATGATTGCCGTATGGTGGATAACATTCTTAGGAAACACAAGGCTAAGAAATCCAAACAATTAAATAATATAAAAACCAAAAATAAGTACATCTCAACCACATACACGGAGATAATGCCCAAACTTCTAACGTCTGTTTTTAATAGGCTTGGTTTCACCACCGTTTTCAAAACCAATAATAGCCTTTGGAATTCGGTTCGCCAGGCTGTTCACACACAAATAGAGACAAGGACGGGTGTATACAAGTTGATATGTAATGATTGTGAATGTTTCTACATTGGTCAAACGGGGAGACCTTTTATTAAAAGGTTTCGGGAACACACTCCACATAATCTCATCAATAAAGGTGTTTCTATAGATAATATAAAATCTAATTTCACACTACATTTAATTACATGCAACCATTCGTACACGAATTTTAATACGAACTTAATACCCTTACATTATTGTAGTAAGGGTCGTTATATGGATACATGGGAAGAATTTGAAATCTATAATGGACATAATAACCCAGATACTCATGATGGCATACTTAATGATAAATTAAATTTCAAATCAATCCCGTTATATGACACCGCGCTACAATCGATTATGAGATAACACACGGCGAGACACGCGTTTGCTCAGTATCCAGTGGGCCTCGCGCAGTGCACTGTGTCGGACGCTTCTATAAGTTTTACAATTATACATATGTGTGTTTTATGTGAATTTTAATATTTGATGATCTCCTTGTGAGTGATAACTATCTGATGAAGAGTCATATGACTTGAAACGCGTAACGAATATATCATCCTTGAAGTCACTGGACGGTTTCAATTAAGGTAAATCATTTACGTTGTTATCGTGTTTCTACAGTCTGCGTCCAAAATATGGGCTACTCTTTGCACATTTTATTAAATTAAAGAACAGGTGGACATACAACAACAACAAAAAACAGAAAATACAAACTACCCGTAAGGATAACGTAAATGGCAACTGCTATAGAATTGGCAATATGAAAGTAAACTTTGAAAACTATAACGTACTTCGGTTACAAAAAATATTTAAAACTAGACGCTTGGTCTAGATGGAAGAAAATTGTGCCGAGGTCCATAGTGACAGGACTTGCAAATAAAACACTCTTATAACAGTAACAATGTCTTTCTTTTATTGGTGTTTCTTTCTTCATAATTTTCCCTTTAACATTATCATTACATGTTTTATAACAGTTATGACCAAATTTAATTATTTCTCTTACGTTTCTTAATTTTCTCAATCATTACAAAAAATAATTACTGGATTATTTGATATACACATATATAGCTTATAGAAAAACAAGTATTGGGTGTAAGTAATGTGTATGTGTTGTAATTTGTCGGGCGTTACCTCCGCGCACTTTTGTTACTTACTCTGTTGACTGGATCCTCTGCAGTGATGTAGTCCTGTAACACAACTTAAAACTATGCTTTTTGTGGGCGCCACTTGGAAACGTTTGTTCCAAGAAAAAATTAAATGTGATTGATAAAATTTTTAAATCTACGAAAAAATTTTACAAATAATTATTATACAAAATTACACAATTTTTTGGGACTACTTGGGTTCGATACTGTTGACCTCACTTTCCTCCTATGCTAACTTACTATAAAAATGATTTCTTTTTATGGAACGTTCTGTGACGTTACATATGCCTCACCGTTAAAGTTGATAATTTTGGAAAAACATATCTTTGGTTTTGATGAAATTATCATCTCTATAATAACCCTTTATTATTAGCTTCTTTATATTTCATTCTTTTATCTTATAATTAAATTCCTGTACTACTCCTTTAATATATTAATCCAACTCAATATTCCTAGTTCGTTCTTTGTCGTATCACCTATTCCTTTCCTTTTTACCTTGATGTTTTATAATTAATCTTTGATATAATTCCCTATCAATTCCCTAACTTACATAGAGGGTTGGGAGTCAGAGTGGCTCGCTATGGCATACATTCTCTGTCCCTTCCTGTCTATAACTACTGAAATCAGAGGCAACACATCCCTGTTCAGAAAATAATAATTGCACCTTTGCAACAAATAATAATAATAAAAAAAAAAATACAATATTCAAAGATCATAGGCTCCTACACATAAATTCCCTTTCTTAAACTCTTCTGATTAATTCACAATTATATTAATATATCGTTCTCCGCAGGTTAAAATTATCGTTTAAAATCATTCAATGTTAATAGCTATATTCATATTCATCATTACCTCCTTATGTAACACACTGTTTTCCTTTTTTTTTCATTTATCATATCCATTTAGTATCAAATATATGACAGTATTTCTCCCTCTTTTCTCCTTTACTAAGTGTCCATCTTGTAGTATTTATTAATAATAATCTCTCTCCTTCATTCTGTGAAGGAGAATCTCTCTCTTTCTCTGTCTGTTCTACCATTTGTATGGGTTCTTCTCCCGTTTGTTCTTCTAATTCGTCTGCCGTTTGTACCGGTCTTTCCATTTCTAGTGTGGGTGGTTCTAATTCCGTTTCCTCGACCTGTACTGCCTCTCCGTCTTCCACACTTAACTCGGGTTCCGCAGTCTTCTTCACCTTCTTTCCCTTTGGTTGCGGCATTTTAATATGTTGGTAGTTGCCGGGCTTGTTCCGTCTTTTTCAAGCCTCACTAGTTGGGCTGCCAATTTATAGAAAAACAAGTATTGGGTGTAAGTAATGTGTATGTGTTGTAATTTGTCGGGCGTTACCTCCGCGCACTTTTGTTACTTACTCTGTTGACTGGATCCTCTGCAGTGATGTAGTCCTGTAACACAACTTAAAACTATGCTTTTTGTGGGCGCCACTTGGAAACGTTTGTTCCAAGAAAAAATTAAATGTGATTGATAAAATTTTTAAATCTACGAAAAAATTTAAACAAGTCAGTTTAGCTTTGAAAAATCAGTTAAGTTTAATGGTTCTTTAAAAACAACAAACAAATCGTCTGAAGGACTATCATTCATAAAAATTATAAAATTGTAGAGAAAAAATTTTACAAGTTATTATTATTGACAATTTTTTATATGTCCAATCAAGTATCGGCTAGTATTTCAGATTCTGACTCAGTTGACAAGCATGAGTTTAATATGTGAAAAAACTTTACTCTCAGGACGTGACTCCTTTGAACTACCAAGACATATCAATTAGATGCCTTACAAGAAAAAAAAACTAAGTGATTTGAAGGTGTATGTGTGGCGTGTAAAGTACAACTGTGTGATAAATGTAACCAGGTAACAAATGACTTTAATTTTGGTAACTCACGTTCCAATGGTCGTTTATTCTCTCACTGGACACTTCCTTCGGGTAGTTCCTCGATCTCGCCTCTTCGGGTGTACACTGAATCTATTTAAAGTCAAATTTAGCGATCATTACCTCCTTATATAACACACTGTTTTCCCTTTTTTTTCCGTTTATCATTTATCATTTCCATTTAGTATCAAATATATGACAGTATTTCTCTCTCTTTTCTCCTTTACTAAGTGTCCATCTTGTAATATTTATTAATAATAATCTCTCTCCTTCTCTAAGTACGGGCAAGCTGGTAAATATACGTTGACATGGCTATTGGAAATAAATCTTGCCTATGATGGAATGTGTCCATCTCGTAATATTTATTAATAACAATCTCTCTCCTTCTATAAGTACGGGTAAGCTGGTAAATATACGTTGACATGGCTATTGGAAATAAATCTTGCCTATGGTGGAATGTGTCCTTCTCGTAATATGTATTAATAATAATCTCTCTCCTTCTCTAAGTACGGGTAAGCTGGTAAATATACGTTGACTTGGCTATTGGAAATAAATCTATATTTTATATATATATCATTATGCCTTTGGTGTAAGGTGTCCTTCTCGTAATATTTATTAATAATAATCATTATACAATAATATTTATATTTATTTAAAAATCTCTACCTCCTTTCTAATTATGGCTAAGTTAAAAAATTCACGTTGACATGTTTAGTCAAGGTACCTTCTCTATGATGCTGTATTTGACTTGGGTCTTTGGTCATGGTACTAGGTCACTGATTGAGTATTCGACTTGCGATTTTTTAATCATGGTACTTTTTTAATGAAGTCTGGTTATACGTACCTTTTACCTTGTTCCTAATTGTGTCAGTTACCTCGTAGGTATTGTTTTCATGTTTGATAATATTTGGGTTATATTTGTCAGTTTGGGTTAATTACGTTGATTATTTCAACCCCTTTTGGTTGTGTTCCTTATATTATGTCCTTATTTATCATTCCCATTCCTTTTTAATTCCTTCTCTTTTCAATATTCGACCTTCGATGTTTATCACCTCTACTCCTTCAAATGCCTGGTCTATGACATTTATTCTGGATGATTCTGACATTACTTCTCTCTCTTATAGTGTCTTATGGTTTTTTCACTCTTATTCACTTTAATAATATATATGGGGTTTTGTCTTAGTCATAGTTTGGTCGTTTTTTCAAGTTGATAGAAATAATTATTATACAAAATTACACAATTTTTTGGGACTACTTGGGTTCGATACTGTTCACCTCACTTTCCTCCTATGCTAACTTACTATATAAATGATTTCTTTTTATGGAACGTTCTGTGACGTTACAAGCTATACAGCAATTCTCATCTTTGACCTATACATATATATATATAGACATACACGTACATGCACACAATTATTTTAATTCGAGTGAACAATAACTAACATCACTACCAACCACCCAAGAATCAAATGGCTTCACAAGTGGTAACCCCTAAGACAACCCACGATAACATCAACATATAATTTACAGGGATATTCAAAAGCTAAAAGTTACAATTATGAAACACCATTTAAGTGTATGCCCTTACTCTGATTAGCATAACCCATGCCATCAGGAACAATTTTAATAAAACAATCAGAATAATGGATGATTCCATGCCAATCAACACACATTCTCATTATTAATTAATAAGGCTAACCCCCATTATTAAATTAAATAAACGGCGAATAGTTAGCTGCTTACCTGAGACACTTTAAACTACTCCTGCATAGTAGATGGGAATACTTAGCACATAACAAGGCCGCCAGACCACGAACCGAGCACTTGAAGGACTGAGAATGAAATGAAAAATAAAGATGGACTCAGCGAAACCACGAGGTTTCAGAAAAACGTGTCGCGAATGGCCGTCAGCTGTTATTAAGCCGGCCACGTAAATATCGTTGACGGTCAAGGTCACTGCAGACTGGTTTACTCTATCGCCTTCAGTCGCTGCCTCGACGCAGCGATCAAGTTCGCCCATCTCTCAGTTAGCCGCTGTAATTCCGAAAGCAGTGGTCCTGGCGCGGTCGACTAACTTGCCGGGAATTTCGAATCTCCGCACAAAACAAATCCATTCATGTCGCCTTCGGCCAGAAACTCGACACCCGTCTTTCGTTTAACAGTCGTAATAAATAGTATATAACACACATCTGAAGCAACAAAAATAGTTTATCGTTTTCAATTATTTAATAACATTTAAAGCGGCTTCCCTCAATCCCAGCATGCTATACACTGCTATTTTATTTTTAGCATATTTAAGCCAAAAACGGTCGAAAAAACAAAATCAGGCTATAATTTTTTTCAGAGGGTTTTTCTCGCACCCCCTGTTCCCGATTCCCAATTCAACGGGACTAGTAGACGTTTATTTTTACAAATAATAATAATAATAATAATTAACAGTGCAACCCGGAACAAAATAATGAAAAACATTACAATATGGATTTTGTAACACTTATACTACTACAAAAACTCAAAAAATAAATTACAAAAAATAATATTGCGGGCAGAAGCACTCAATTATAAACCTAACGAACGAACTAATTACCTCGACGAAGAAGACGTGTCGTGGCCATGAACGACTGACTTGTGGTGCAGGTGTGTCCTTCGCGAACGTAAAATGAATTAATGAATTAATAATTATAAATCCAAGTGTTCGGAAGTTGCCAGTCAATCAGTCGCATACTACGAAACCTTTAAGATAGCGATTAGGTGCAGTGTTTACAGCGATTTATTATAAAGTGGTGTGTGTGTGTGTGTGTGTGTGTGTGTGTGCGCGCGCGCGCGCGTGCGTGCGTGTGCGTGTGCGTGTGTGCGTGTGCGTGTGCGTGTGTGTGTGTGTGTGTGTGTGTGTGTGTGTGTGTGTGTGTGTGTGTGTGTGTGTGTGTGTGTGTGTGTGTGTGTGTGTGTGTGTGTGTGTGTGTGTGTGTGTGTGTGTGTGTGTGTGTGTGTGTGTGTGTGTGTGTGTGTGTGTGTGTGTGTGTGTGTGTGTGTGTGTGTGTGTGTGTGTGTGTGTGTGTGTGTGTGTGTGTAATTAGAGGCTTGTATTATTTACAACTATAATTAGGCAACATTATTATTTGTTACTTTAGCGTGTGTTGGACAGACGCAAACTTAAATATGTGTTTATTGTACGAGCGTTTATTGTTGTTTTGTTTATTGCAACTACGCAATTAAAGTTGTGAGTAACGAATCCTCTGGTGTTCAATTATTTTATTCCACCGTTTAAACACGATAATCCATGCAACAATATGCCAAGTGGATAAATAATACATTTTACTCTTAACTATTGTGTTAATCAGAATTAACACTGTTGCACACCACTATAGAAAAATTATTCCGATTAGCGCTTTCAAGTTTCATAGCTCACCATCAGATCGAAAAATCTATAATTTTTCTATAGTGGTGTGCAACAGTGTAATTCTGTTTGTGATATAACCACCAGCATAACTTTATTAATTAAATATTGTGTTAATATAAACTCGATTAACAAAATTCCCTTACAATCCCAAAAGACAGTAGCCATTAACTTGCTGTTGGTCAAAGTCTGCCTAAACTTTTTTGGTTTCCTAGGCGAGT
This sequence comes from Magicicada septendecula, assembly GCA_034769895.1. Taxonomy (NCBI): domain Eukaryota; kingdom Metazoa; phylum Arthropoda; class Insecta; order Hemiptera; family Cicadidae; genus Magicicada; species Magicicada septendecula. The sequence continues at coordinate 14,201,009 of CM068375.1, forward strand.
GTGTGTGCATCCACTGTTTTGATGTTTCCTTTGTTTCTGGATTAACAAAACGAATCCATATTTCATCTCCTGTCACTATACTGTCTAAAAAACTCTGACCCTCTTTGTCATAACGCTCCAAAAACGATAACGATGCATCCATTCTTCGAGTCTTGTGGACATCTGTGAGTTGTTTGGGAACCCACCGAGCACAGATTTTCGTATACCTAAGCTTCTGAGTAAGAATATCATAAAGAGCAAATCTAGATAGAAATTTCTTGAAAAAACAGCAGAAAGTTCAGTAATTTTGAAACGACGGCGCTCTCGAACCATCCTGTCTACCCTTTCAACATCATCATCAGTAGCCACGGACTTTCTTCCTTTCCCTCCTTTATCAAGAACATCAATTCCCCCTTCTTTAAATTTTCAAATCATTCCTGAACTGAACCATCACTCATCACAATTTCTCCATACACATTACACAACCTTCGATGAATTTCTGTATGTTTTAGATTGATTTATGCAATTTTTGTCAATTAGCTATAAGTTTTGTATTTAGTGATGGATACGGACTTGTGTTATACCAAAATTCTTTGTAAATTTTTGCTCTATAATGCCATGTACTTTGTTTGTGAATATGTGCGCGCTTTCGCGTGTGGTGAACCTTCGTTGTTATATCTTCCGCGTGTGTTATCCGATCGGCATGCACTCGCAGATTTATACAAAGATTCGCCTGCAACGCGTCTATCTTTTGTCCAATCTACCACGTAGACACTTGATTGACCAATCAGAAGCCCCTAAATTCAGTCAGATCCGTCGGTTGTCATGTGTACTTCGAGGTAGTTCATCGGAAGCCGTTGCCCTTCGTGTGTTCGTGAACGTGTGCTCTTCGTCAAGAGTTTTTCTTGTTCGAACGGGTTTAATCTAGAGCAACTCTAAGTCTTGGGACTCTTTTCGAGTTTGTCGATTAGAACCAAGCGGGTGAACTCCCAGTTTTAAAATATTCTAGTGCTGTTACGTGTTAGTGGAAGATTGTCCGCTTAGGGAGATTTATCTATCGTGATAAATCCTTATTAACGCGGAACACTTCAATAATAGCCGGAACGTGTAAGTAATATACACAGCTTTTAAATAATATCACTCATTATCACCCTGAGTAACAATAATTAATAATAACCAATTGCGAGCGAGTAAACAATCGATTCGGAAAGTGACAAATCCGTGTGTAAAATCTGCATCAGTGTTATCAGCTGTTCAGCAAACCCCAGCGCAGAGTGCGTGAGTGAGAGAGGAGAGCGGCGATCATTGCAGAGAATAGCGTAACACCAGAGGAGCGAGTGACGTCACACCGAGTGTAAAGGAATTCTACGTTTCAAGTAAAACTTACCAAACTGAACTATATAAACTCTTTGATAACAAATAAAATATTATACATGACATTTTGTTTAAATTAAATATATCATATATACAATTATTTACTTGTGTGATAAATAAATAATTTTTCTACACCTCCACTATAGACTTGTGCATAAGTTATACACGCATTATTATCCTATGCGAAAATATTTATTTGTATCGTCGCAATATAATAATTTAATAATAAAGAATTTGATACTAATTTAATAAAAATGTAAATTCCCTTGATAGCCAAGCGTAGTTATTTTGAAACCGCCCCGAAATATTGTCGTCCACGAAGCAATAGAGAACAGGCCTGTTTTACAGGGTGTGTGGTCGTACGTGCGTGCGCGCGCGCATTTGTGTACTTGTCTGTATAATCGTTGTATAATAATAATGATAACTAGTTTCAAAAGTTACGCGACGTAACTAGTATTGATAGTAGCGATACGCGACAGAGTTTGCAGAAGGTACCATAGGCGATGGAAACTTTTAACGATCTGTACCGGCTAATGAGTGATAAGGGTGGCAGTGTCTCATAGAAAACCTACTGTTTTATACACTGCAAATAGAATTTTTTTGTAATCAATTTCGAAATTATGTGACGATTTTATTAATAAAAAATAAATTAATTATTTAAGTTGATAATGTATAGGTTGATAAATTTTAAGTGTTTAATAAAATCTCACATTTTAACCTAAAGCGTATAATCATTAAATAATAATAATATTTAAATGAAAGTCTATTAATATATTAAAAGGAATACGAGAGTACAGAAAGGGTAAAGCTTGTTAATTAATCCTGCAGAAACAGGCGCTAACCAGAATCAACTTGTTTTCCAACCCCTTAACTAACTAAAAATAATTGTAAATTGATTATTATTTAAATAATTAAACTAGATCACTATAATATACTTTGATAGCAATTGTAACTAAGAATCTCTCTACTTAATTATTTAATCTAATTTTATTCCTTTAAATAAAAAAGAAACTTGGAACTATTTTTATGTTGAGTTGAACTGTCGCGAGATTAATACTCTCACCCCTAACTATTTTCGCCCACTTGCTAGGGAGCGGTCAAACAGTAAGCTGTGTACTGCCGATATGTGCTACGTTAAAAATAGTTTATTACAAAATGTAATTAATCCGTCAGTTAAGACACTGACGCATTCTTTTTACTATTAAACAATGTGTTGCGTTAATGTAGTTGAACCGCGACTCATATAAATATGGTGTAAACGAGTGAGAATGAATAACTAAAATTTAGCGCCGGTGACATCTCTTCAAAAATCTTAAAATATAATACTTATGTAATTAAAACTGTGGTAATCCCATGAAGTAAAGTGCTACAATCAAACAATCATGTGAAGTGGATACAGGTGAATGAAACTTTGTGTTAATCATTCAGATCAACGAGCTATTACTATCAGTTAGCCAAGAGCTGAGAACCAGGAGACACCATGATCTAAAAGACTTCAGGACTACACCATTCCCGGATACGAAGATAATGAGAGACACCTGACCTACTTCAAACATGCTGCAACCGAGGACCTACGACTGGAATAAGGCAGAGCTGGAAGACATCCAAAAAGGTGACACGGAGGCAAGCCTTCCGTGCTTATGAAATACTAAATATTATATTCAACAAAAGACAATTAATTTAACCACATTAAGACGTTTAAGTAATTGTATAACAGTAATTGTATACTCATAACTTGTATACTTATCCCTAGTAAAAGAGTTATAGCTCTAAACTGTAAAGCCTTATTGTTTAAAAGATTAATAAAGACCATTCTTCAAATGGCAAAATTTTGAAAGCTTTATATGGCGAGGTAACCATTCTTAACGTATTAGAGGAAATCCCGGATCCGGAGAATTAATTAAATTCATGTACATCTTATTTTAAGGGGCCTTGTAAAGAATAAAATATAATCATAATGTAAACTGTAAGCTATTGAAGCATATGTGTCGAGAATTTTAAGTAGAGAAAATAATACAATATGTAATAAAGAGATGTCATCAGGAGTACATACTATACTGAGTGCATAAATCAACAGTCTCCCCTTCCCTGAATCCTTGTATATTTATTGTTTGTTGTTCTGATTAATTTTCAGCTCGTCACAAGTAAGGCAGCCTGAATAATTGGCAGAACCAATTATTGCGGGTTCCCTAAGTTATAACACAGGAGAAGATGTTATAATTTCATTAACTTCTAAAGTAACAAGCATAAACTAAATTACTGATATACATACGATTATGCGAATCCCCTTTTAGGGCTGAAATAAAGGGTTGTGTCTCATAGAAAATATATCTCTCAAACACTTTGCAAAAACGTAATAAAACAATATAGTGTCAAGAGGGTTGACTGCAGGGGCGTACTTACGGGGGGTGGGACGAAACGGGACCGGACCTTTCCCCAGAATGTCGGAAAAGTTGACAAATTTTGTTTTAATTTTTAGGATCTTTTATTATTTTTTCACCTGTGTTTTTGAGCTAATAACTATTTATTAAATATACAAACAGGTTTATCACACAGCATTTGCGTACAAATTTGAATTATGAAATATAGGAAAATTTAAGTCAGTAAGTAGGCTATCTTCTCAACAATGTTTCAGTAACGCGTATTTTTATTCTGTTATTCCCGTTTACATTAATGGGATTCATTTCAGGATATTATGACACGTTTTTCACCCACTTTAACGATAGTAGTGTTGATTAGTCTTAACTTTTTTTTTTTTTTTTTTTATAAAGTCGACTTAACGGGACCCCAGACCCCCCCCAGGCCAAACTCTAGATACGCCACTGGTTAACTGGTTAATAAAAGATAACAACTCGCAAAATCGTTGAAATCTTGTTGATAGGAAATAGCGCAGATCCGTTACCGAAAGAAGGCTCGATAAGAACGAAGGAGGGAAGCCCAGGAACAGACAAAAATATTAATAATTACCTTTTTCTTTATCCGTGCTGCGACTACGTCTTTGATGTCTTACGACATGTTTCGGAACACGTTCCCATCATCAGGTAAAATTTTGTCTTCTAGTTCATAACGAACGTGTCAAGAATATAATAATTAAAACACATCAACACATAAACACATAACACAATGAGTATGATAGAACTCAGTCCACGTAACAGTGCGCACTGCCGTACTATAACTGACCGCGTAATCAAACTATATATTCGGCTGGTGTACACAAGCGTTATCACTCTTCAATACAGTATCATATAAACAGTGAGATTTAAATGTTAATTGATCATTAAGCAGTAGGTTTGGTTGAAATAAAAACGCTTTATATATTTCATATTCTTCCATGGCATCCATGTATCGGCTCTTACTGCATATATGTATGGGCGTAAAGTTATCTGTGAAACCACTATAACTGTGATTGCTGTTTACCAGATGTAAAGCAAAGTTGGATTTGATTGACTTGATGTTCTTTTTTGGCATATGTTCTTTATATCTGTCTTTAAATTTCCTGCCCGTTTGTCCTATGTAGAATTTATCACATTCACTACACTGGATTCTATATATACCAGAACTGTTTTCGGTTGTGTTTTGTGTTCGACAAAAATATGATAATGAAATGAGAACATTAACCAAAACACAACGGACGAGACAGAGCAACGAACTTGGACAACCGAAAAACGTTAAAGTAGACATAGCATACGAAGTACACACTGGATGAAAGAAAGACGACGACAACTCTAAAAAAAACCGCATCAAAAGAATAGATAAGAAAAGGTAAGTTAAAAAGCGTAGAAAAACGGAAGGAAAGAAATGACCAAAGGTGAGATGTGCAGGCTCCACGGAACAGATAAGATAGTTAACAAAAACAAGGCAATCGACAAAACAAAGAAAAGAAGAAGAAGAAGAAGAAGAAGAAGAAGAAGAAGAAGAAGAAGAAGAAGAAGAAGAAGAAGAAGAAGAAGAAGAAGAAGAAGAAGAAGAAGAAGAAGAAGAAGATGATGATGATGATGATGATGATGATGATGATGATGATGATGATGATGATGATGATGATGATGATGTATAACGGATCTTCACAGCTGTCGCCGTTTCTCCGTCCCCAACTTCCATTGTAACCTATCGTAGCATGTAAGTTCTTCTAAATTACTTGCAACCATTACTTCCGCTACGTCATCTCGCCAACTCCTCTGTGGACGTCCTCTTTTCCTCCTCACCGGTGGTATCCATTCCAGTATTTTGCGGGGCCATCTGTCATCTTCCAATCTCTTCACATGCCCAAACCAAGTCAATTGTCTCCTTTCTATTTCATCTATTATTGTCCTGTCAATATTCATCTCGGCTCTAATAGTCTCATTTCTAACCCTGTCTAATTTTGATCTTCTACAACTCCTCCTGAAGAAGTCCTTTTCCGCTGCCATCAGTTTTTTTCTTATTTACCTTTGAAACGTTCCAAACTTCTGCTCCATAAAGGATTAATGAAGATGATGATGATGATGATGATGATGATGATGATGATTAATATTATTATTATTATTATTATTATTATTATTATTATTATTATTATATGATAAAAAGAGGTCGCCATGACTCGCTGTATATCACAGCTACCCATTTGGCCTCATTACAGAGGCTAAAAGGTACCCCAAGAGACCTCACATAATTTCGCAGCAGGGGTAACAACACGTATATAAAAGATTTCTAATATATGTGTCTGTAGAAAGTGGCAAGGTCTACCTCTTATACACGAAATTCTTATCTAAAGTTGTTAGCAAATATATGTGGTCTCAGAGAAGAGACTGAGGAAAAGGTGGAGTTTAGGAGGAGACGGGTTGTTTGCGAGAATATTTAACCCTGTTTGGGGGGTATCTAGAGATTGTAAAAGACAACGCACCGTACCACAGATGGTGGTGCATATTGTGGCATATGCGAACGACACAAGAGGTGGACGGAATCGTGGCATATCTGGTTATAGACTCGAGGAGACGGTAGTACAGACACAAAAGGCAGCGCGTCTCTATATTTATTTTTTAAATAAATATATATTTTTAAATTTCAATCACTTTCTGCTACAGTCCGTTTCTTGATGTATATAATACATTTAATATTTATACATAAATTTATCTCAAGGTGTTATTTTTCTATTTGGAACATGTTTCGGGTACTATCTTGTATATTGTATCGGGTATATTGTATCTTGTATAATTGTAAAATTGTACCGGGTACTACCGATATATTTTTAAATATATCCTTAAATTTTTAGTGACCGTCAATCAATGAATGTTTTAGTGGATGGTTAGTGAGGATCGGTCAATAATACAAATTTTAGCTATTTTGCGTCGACGTTTCGACAATATTTATTGTCATCTTCAGAACAATTGTTGCTGACGCCAAACACACAACTGTGAAACAACAAAACAACAGTTGTGTGTTTGGCGTCAGCAACAATTGTCCTGAAGATGACAATAAATATTGTCGAAACGTCGACGCAAAATAGCTAAAATTTGTATTATTGACCGATCCTCACTAACCATCCACTAAAACATTTTTAAATATATTCTAAATATAATAAATGTATAAATATATATATATATATATATTAAATATAAACCAGAATGAAACTAAGTTCATGATAGTGGACCATAATAATCGTAATAAAAGATGCGAGTGTACCAAACAGGAGGATGGTTGAAATAGAAGAAGTGATAAATTTCAAAATCGTTGGGACAGTGAACAACCTACTTCTGCACTTCAAGTGGCAGGCACAAATTTCCTGTTATGGAATTCATCACTCATCCTTGGCCTTCCACAACTTCTTCCGGATGGTAAACTTGAATTGGACGTCTGGCTGGGTACATTCTGTTCGTGTGGATAATCCACCTTCTTCTAATTTCTACATCTATGTACATTTCTTTAAAACTCCTAATCGACGGGTGATTTCTATCGAGACGATCTTCTACTCGAAATGTTTCCATCGTTTAACGTTTCGATCCCTGCAATCTGGTATCTACATGACAAGCTGCCGGTTGAAAGACCTTACGACGGAAGCAGCATATCATGAGTCGCCCGACCTCCTCACCTATCATGAGGATTTGTCCAACCTATATTCACCTGCCTTGTCTTCTGTATCCTTTTACAGCTCTGAGGAATTTCATATGTTTTTTCTTGTCTCTTAGCAAGAACCCACGATACACTTCCATAAAGCAATGTCGGCACTGCTATCGTTTTATACACCTTGACTTTGAGTCACTTCGTTTCTAGTGACATACAATCGTTTAAAATGCTGAACTGTACGTTGACTGTATCTTCCATCACTGTTTTTGTCCTAACTGGCTACTTTCCCAGAAATGACACTGTTTTCGTTTTTTGACTTGAGATTTGAGCACTGTAATCTTACAGATCTCAGTTAGTGAACATAGTCCCGTTTGAAGGTCACTTCTCGTTTCTGATATTAAGGTTATGTCATGTCTGCTTACAGCAATATATTCAACGCGTCATCAGGCATCCGTATACCTCCCGTGAATGACCATTCCCTCAGAGCATCGTCAATGTGATAAGCGATGAAAATAAGAGAAGATTAGAACTCGTGCAGAAGATTCAAGCGTGGTACTGAGCACACTACTGAATCAAGAATCTTATGCGAAGTAAGACAGTTAACACGGTCAACTAAAGGCTGCACTGTGATTCGACCGGTGGTAACGTGTACAATGGAGGCAATGTACCTCACCAGAGAACAAGAAGAGAGGTTGAAGATTCTTGAGAGAAGAGGATATACGGACTGAAGAAGACAGAAGATGCTGAAGAGGATATTTGTATAAGATTATCAAATAAGGAGGCTGATGAGGAATTAAAGGAAGAGGACACTGTGAGTTTGATTAAACCACAGCGAATGAGGCGGTAAAGGTATGTGTATAGCTAAGAAGACGAAACGAATTTAAAAAAGATTACAACAATGAAGACACAGACAAAGAGACATAGAGGAAGTCAAAGATGCGGTGGGAGGATGGCATCGTGATGTGCGTGAGAGGACGGAGGGGGAAATACGGGGGATAGGAATCAGTAAAGGAGTAGACAGTGGAACGGAAAATTGATAGATGGGGAGATGACGTTGCTCTTCGTTACCACCGAAGAATCGTAAGAGCTTCAAAGAGCTGCTATAGTAGCACAAGGGATGTAAAACTTGATGATAACTACGGTTGATGATTATTGTATTTTATAGTAGGTAATGTCCATATTACAAACAAATAACACAAGTAAAATGCAACGAAAAACATTAGAAACATAAATAAGTAGTACGGGTCTTTCGTGATATAAACACCCCCTCTGTAATCCGGCACTGTGGTAGTCCGGCCCCTCCATTAGTCCGGCGTTTTCAGGCAGGTTCGGGCGAGAGTGGAGGGGGAACAAGTCGCTGGCCATAGAGTCAGTTGCATCACTAGTCCCACGCTGTGTACAGTGCCGTTTATTTGCTGTTGTTTTAACATTGAAAATGTTTATAAGGACGTGTCGCACAATTGCAGTCGATCGCTGGTGCGTTATCGAAAATGGGAACCGGTGAGTTTCCATACAAAATACTTCTTTGTTGTCAATAACGTAGTACACATATAAAACTTCGCTTATGAATGCGACTACATTTAACTTATAATCTGTACGTTGGTAAATGAAGAATGAATTCATTGATGGGTGAATGAAGAATGAATTCATTGATTGGTGAATGAACATAAATATATATATATATATATATATATATATATTTTTTTTTTTTTTTTTTTTTTTTTTTTTCTAGATTTATTGAAGCATTTTCAGTGCCCTTCTCTGTGCATTGCATTTGTGCAATGCCTGTAATTTTTTTTTTCTTGGAGTAATTGTTTCTCGTGTTTATGTAATTTAAAATCGTGAGTGCCAATATCGTCACAGTGCAAAACAAAACATAAAACATTAACACTACTTTAGAAAAACGAGATTAACGGCAACATAGATGCTGAACGGCACGAGTTGCGAGATACAATCGTTGAGAAACTAGTAGACAAAACAGACTATTTGACAACGGACAATGTAAAAAGTGGTTGGCGGAAGACGAAGATGAAAAAAAAACAGTTTATGACAGGCGATGAAATAGTCGATATGGTGACCAGAGGAGGAGAAGCAAGGGGGAGAAGCAGCGACAGCTGATCATACAGTAGACCATGATATGGCAGTGGACGCCTCACAAGTTCTAATAAATGGGCAGAAGAAAATGGCATGTCTGCTTGTGAAATTCTCGTGTTGAACAAACTGCAAGAAAAAGCTTAAAAAGTGTCGTTTCAAGACAAGAAACATAAAAAAATGTTCACCTTTTTCATTCCAATGGAATAGTAGGCTACTGTACATTGCTCTGCGAGTTTAATTTTGTCTAAATTATAAACATAAAACTAATATGAATAATTTCAAGAAAAATAGAAGATAATTTACTATATTTTTGATCTGATGTTTTAATCAGGTGTAATTTTTTTATGTTTTACCATTATGTACAATATATGGTACTTTTTGTCATTTAAAAGCGTTTTTTTCTAATAACCTTCCATTAACCCGGCATTACCCTAGTCTGATATCTGCCGGATTAGTGAGAGTGTACTGTATATGAACACTGTGCAGAAGCGTTTCCGTGTATAAGACCTGAAGACGTCCGCAGACATACGTCCATCGAAACGTCGATACGTTTTTAATACCCGAACTCAGTGGATCACTCGACGCTTACAAAACGAAAAACTCATCGCTTTAATAATGTAGGAGAGGTGCACAATTTTTTTTGTTTTGCATTTCGTGCGCAGAGTAATGCTGCAACCCCTCTCTAAACAGACCGTGATTTAATAAGTGGTTGAAAAAAGCGAACTGCCTCCCTTTTCGCCCCGCGCGCCAGTCTGTCTAATCTGTGCATTCCGTCTCGTCATCGCAATTATACAAAAGCGCTGATTGTACGTCTGTACACAGACACACACACTAGCGCGCGCGCGCGAATCACAGACGCACCTCTTACATAATTAAGGAGAAAAACCGCCGTAGCGGACGCTTTAACACGTTTAGAAAGTTGTGCGTGCGCGTGTGTGAGTGAAGTCTTGCGCGAGGCGATTACAGAGAGCAAAGGCTAAAGAGAGCACCTCTCCGTCTGTCACGACACACGGTAACGGACAAAACAAAACAAAACGTAGAGTTCAGGTGAGAGACGCAGACGGACGGACGGGAAGTACAGCAGGAGCAGTGTGTCTGTGTCTGGGTGCCGGCTAATTAGTAGTCAGTACGTATTATTGCAGTAATGCAATATACGTGCAGCGCGCACACCCACCCTCCCCCGCGCGCCGCCGCACCCCTCCCGCAGTCGCGTCACCACCGCCACCGCCGCCGCCGCTGCCACCCTCCAGTCAAGGTTACCATGGAAACCCCCTAGTCTGTCTACGCGGCCGCCAGTCGCCATCTTGCTACGCTAAAACGCTAACAGTACACCGCTTCGGTTGTTAACACACTTTATTTTATTCAGGTACTGGAGCCCTATACTGTACTCTACTACGCTGGTTTAGTTATACATTGAAACGCCGGGAGTCGTGAGCGCGCATGCCCACACAGACACTGCACACGCACCGATCGTTCTGTCTGTATTCGATTAGCGAAATTATTATCCTACTTTCAATCATCGGAATTATTATTATTCGATCGGTTAAAATATTCGCCGTTACTGTGTGCGGAGCTCGACAAACAGCAGTTGTCGTTTACAAAGTAAACAGATTTGTTACGATTCACGTTGTTTTTGCCATCGTTGTGTGAATGATATCGAGGACACGTCGGGTACGGAATTAGAGCAAATATCTCTGTGCCGCCAGTCTGCTGATTGAATTATAGCAGTAAATATGATTCTTTTTAACAAGATAATGTTTTTAGGCTGGGGGTCATTCCACAAAATGCGTGATGCAAAATGTGTAACGTCATCGAAAGCTGTAACGCTCCAGGTGATGTTAACACTATATTTTTTCCACACTTTCGATTCCCCACAGTCTAGAAATCTTCGGTCTCTGTCGTTTTTAACATGATAATGTTTTAGGCTGGGGGTCATTCCACAAAATGCGTGATGCAAAATCTGTAACGTCATCGAAAAATGTAACGCTCCAGGTGATGTTAACACTATATTTTTTCCACACTTTCGATTCCCCACAGTCTAGAAATCTTCGGTCTCTGTCGTTTTTAACATGATAATGTTTTTAGACTGGGGGTCATTCCACAAAATGCGTGATGCAAAATGTGTAACGTCATCGAAAAATGTAACGCTCCAGGTGATGTTAACACTATATTTTTTCCACACTTTCGATTCCCCACAGTCTAGAAATCTTCGGTCCCTGTCGTTTTTAACATGATAATGTTTGTTATATACTGTAGTAAATATCAACATAGAACATCGCTGAACAGGAGAGTCTTCACTTTATGCACATTATACGTTTCAAAAGCCTAAAAACATTATCGTGCTTCGATGTTTCGGTTTCGTCGAAATTCTTCTTTCTTTCTGCAATACTGTCTTTGATATTAAAAATTTTTACCTACTGCTCTGTATGATTAATATTTTGTTTATTTAATCCAATGAAGTGATTTTAAAAAGTTATTTCTTTTCTAACTTTACGAGTACTGAATTCAACTACGCTTATACGTATTTTCGAATCACCATATATTACTTTCTTTCTATATCTTCTTCTATTGATTCTTATCCCCCTTGTTCTTGTTACTATTAGTACGGTTTTTTCTTACACTACTTCTTCTGCTTTACTCTCCGTGTGCTCTCCTTCTACCTACTTCTGCTCCCGTCTACTTCTTAAACTTATTCTTTTCTCTCCGGTCTGAATAACAATTTCTCATGTCCCTTATACCATGCTTTACTCGGCGTAGTCATGTTAGTCGGTGAGAAGTACACACTTCTTTATTGGATATAACTCCTCTGTTGCTCACCCATCGTATTCTTATGATACGAAAAATCTGAAACTTACGATTGATATAGGCCTACTGGTCACTTTCCGCAATAATGTGAATTTAACATTTATGAATAACATGAATAATATGAATAACATATGTGAATTTAACGATCCAAAGATCGTTAATTTTGTTTCCTTCAGAATACTAGAAGATTTGCTACACAGGACGCAGTTAGACAAAAGGCTTTTCAGTTTGTTAATTCTACTCTACTAAGTCGAAATCATCGCAAATAATCCCTTGATATCGCGTCTCGATGAATCAGCGCCTTCACTCTGCCACCGCACAACACAGGCTGATTACACTGCTGCTCACAACATGTACAGTAGTTAGCACGCAGCGGACAACTGATGAGCGTAACTGAAACCTTCTGTGTCCTTTTAATACTTCCGCGTGCTAGCGATGTTTCATCAGGTGGAAAACATGAACAGCTGGATCTGTTAAACAACCGCATGTTTTAGAAAACACTCATTCAATTCATTCAGAATTAATTTATCTTTTGAACACAATAATGCGTAACGCATTTAATGGATTATTAAAAATAAACCGAAACCTCATATACATATTGTTACATGACATTTTGCCATGCATCTTGTTGACATAAATATACTTTATTACTCCTACCAAAAGTACCAAGAAACATGATAGTTTTTGTTTCAAGAAATAATTACTTAATTAAAAACTGTTTATTTTATTATTTAATTCATGTTAACTAAGACTCTAATAATTATGTTTATTAGAGTTGTAGGAATGTTAATAATAGTTATGTAAGGAGGACAATGTTTTGGAAACTATTTACAGTGTTTTGTTGTACGTATTTATAAAAACTGTATTGTATACAGAAAGTTAAGAAGAATTGTCATCAGTTACTAATAGTTATTAGTAATTAGTTTGGTTATACTGATTAATATTATATGTAATAATAGTAATAACACAAATATTAATATAACATATTAATAGGAAAGTACCAAAATAATAGTAATAGAGATTTGTAAAATTAGGCATGTTAAGCTCAGATAGTTAAAGGATTTGGGATAAGAATTTATATTAAAATTAGAATAAACAATGTCAGATTAAGTTATATTATTACTAATTGTGTCCAATAGTTTTAATAAAGTGAAAAGTACAAGAAGAACTAATAATAAATAATTTTGGGAAAAAATAATTAAAAGTGTAAAATGGTAACTCAAGAAATATTTAATAGAAAATAAGCAAACGTGGTATCAAAATAATCAGTGTTTCATCAGAAAATCAAAGAAACTAATAAAGTGAAGATCAAAGATCTTATAAAAAAGTTATAACAGTTTAAAGAAAATGAAAGATAAAATATTAGAAGTTTGTTTATGTTGAGGCTCAGAGAGCTCCATAGTAACATAAAATTTACATTTCACGCCAATGAAAGCTAAGATAGGCCTTAGCAACTGAGATGTTATAAAATTAAATAAGGAGTACATTATTGGATCTAAACGAGAAGGTTGATATTAAAATAAGAGTGACTAATCCAACATATTGTAAATGTCATATCTGTGAACTGAAAGTACAGTTAAATAATAATACTAAACCAAAATAAATAGAAGAAAGAAGTACAGTATCATTATAAAGAAGTAAACCAAGAAATCTATGAAGAAATACCATCAACCTATCCAGGAAGAGAAGTATTTTTTGATAAATAACTAAACTGAACTGTTTTCTTCAAGGCTTAGGCCAAACTTCTCAAAGACATTGTTTACACTTTTAATCAAAACAATTTTGAACTGTCACTGTGAAAATAACAATGAATAATATTATTTTCATTATAAAAAACTATTAATATAGAGTAATACTATCATCTAAAGTGAACCAGACCTTAAAAACACTTAAATCAACATAACCTAGACACTGAACATTGTACACTATTAATATAATCTTGTTAAGACACTTTGTATTTTATTGTAATCCCACGTATATTTTGGTACTTTTCCTAAGATATCTGTCGTTTATATCGTAGTCAAAAGGGCCTAACTTAAAACATCCTATTCGTATTTTATTTAGTAAATATAAAATATGAAAATGTGTATGCTCTGAGATATAAGAATTACTACTGCTACTGCTGCCACTCTGAGCATATTTAAAGAACAGCCGGTCAAACTTTGTTAATAATTATATTTGTATTTAAACAATTTAAAGAAAATAAATAAAGGATTTGAGTTTAATAACTACAGATAAAAGGTTTTCGTTTCTTTATTTAATGGATACATAAATGTGTATGATATTATAAACACTATATCAGTGACTGTTAATTGGCTTCATCAACTAGCTTAAGTTGGCAACACTCCCAACCAGGAAATATGGCAGCCGATTTGAATCTGCTTTGCTAAGCTTTAGTTATCACAATCGTCTATTAAATAAAAGACAAAAAAGAGATTGAATTATAGCCGAAAAAGAAACCTTTATGATATTTTAAAACAATACTTACTAATTTACAAATACCTTTTATTAGCAACATTTGATTGCAAATTGGCGCTCAACAAATATTACCCTGACAAAATACTCATCCTTCAAATACTAACAAAGTACACATCAAAATAACCAGAATTTACTGAATGTAACAATATTGATACATAGTATATATTGTCGACCTGATACGAGAATTCAGATGAATGGTGAATCCCTGCTGATAATTTTCGGGTATCTGCGCTTGAATGTGTTACTCTTGCTAATTGTTCAAAATGTACTTAACGGCTTGCATTTTCAAACTAAGCCAAGCTTTCTTCTTTTTCTTCTTCTTCTTCTTCCGTCAGGGAAAAGGCGAATCTCCTGTTCTGGTACCAAAGGAAATGCTTCCCATTTCACCGATGCTTCCTACGTCTTCTGACACTACTTTGTCCAATAGGCTTGTATTGTCAATCTTCCTTCCTTAGGCAACCAGGGATCCACACCTGGTGTATACGAGTTTAGCACATCCAATGCACCCAAGCTGGATTCTCACCTTACTTCAACTTGTCTTAGGAACGGAGCCCATTCTTTAATCTTTCCTATGTGGTCCCCCTAGACCAACTCTTGATCTTTTCGATCCCGACGATATTAGATTTCGAGGGGGGGGGAGGTATTTCATTATTCATACTTCAACTGTACTCTGTAATTCTCGTGTCCATATTTCTCACTTTTCATAGGTTATCTCATCACTTTTCAAGTCACTGACGAACATCACTGACTTTTACAGGTTAGTCTTGACCTATAAAAATACTGTTGGTGCAGGGCCGTTGTTCATTATTGACCTGAAAAAAAAAAAATAGGAACGCGTCTCCAAAAGTGAACAATATTGTAATATGGTTGAAACGTGTTTCATAAGCGTTGTTAGACACCTAACTTTAATAAAGCGCTGATTAAAACATAACTCTTTAACATCACGTCGAAGATGAATGCCACCTGGAAGGATCATTGCAATAATAGAACCACCAAATTACGACTCCTAAAGATACTGGCCTTTTCAGTATTTCCTTATCGACCGTCAGGGCAGAAGACCGCAAAAGAATTGATACTCTCGAGTATCGTGGATGGGAAAAAGAATCAAAAACTCTATACTAAAATAACTCAACGTGAATAAGAGGTTATCCACCATATGCTATCAGAGAGTCCTACACTTCTTTGGACATATACTTCGTCGACAGCGAAATACTCTGGAAAAGTCCATCATCATAGGAAAATAGAAAATAGAAAGCCAACGATCTCGTGAAAGATGTTCGAGACGGTGGCCTGAAGCTAACAGACGTCAGTTCTGAACGCTAGGACAACTCATCGTAAAACAGAAGATATGAACCGGTGGAGACACATTGTGCACAATTTAATATCATATGGTCAAACAAGATCTCTCTATCTGTTGCCGATTCCACAGTTACTAGTGACCACGTGAGAGGCTCGTTATATTAGACCCATAAACACGTACGCTACAACCAGTGGAGGATATGGACATTTTGCGGCAGTTTATTCCCGGAGGCCTTCTTTTTTACAGGAAAATTTATTAGACCATTTTAAACACATTTTTAATAGTCTCGTATCACTCGTCTACTTAAGACTTTCTTTTCATATTTTATTACAGTAAAAGTATCTGACAATGACTTATCTAAAAATGCACTTTATACATATTATAATACTTTACTGAAACTTCACACGCATGATCATGTAAAATAAATTAAGGGCAACATAATAAAATTACAAAATTTATTAAGTAGTAAGAAATTAATCATAAATTCGCAGATTTGTATTTCATCCACTATAAATCAATACCATTTTATTATTATCAGTTATTTTCTCTGTGTTAGCAGTCTTCATAACAACTTTGTCGAATTTTGTTGCTTCTCTGCTATGTACAATTTTCCCTCGAACGAGGGAAACAAGTTGTAGGAAGAACTTGATAATGGTTGCGAAACCGAAAGGCCTCGTTCGAGGGAAAATTGTACATAGCAGAGAAGCAACAAAATTCGACAAAGTCATTTTATTATTACAATGGATTTTAAGTAAGCAATAAAACAGAATTAACACTGTTGTTCACCACTAACATAACTTTCTTAATTAAATAAGCAATAAAACGGTTATTTCTGAGTTTATAAAAGAATTCTGACGCAGAACACAATTGTTTTAAATAAAAATTTAATAATCGGACTCGTCTAAATTTATTTTAGATAAATTTAATTGTCGGATACGTCATGGACAGCAAAATCCAAGAACAGTTATTTCTGTTTACTGAGAAGTTAATTCTTTTTACGTACCACTGAACTTGTTTTAATAGTCCGACATTTAATATTTCGTCGATAAATATAATTCTACAATCTTGAATGGCGAAAAAGGCCATTTTAAAGGATTTAGTGGTAGCATTTGTGGGGGGGGGGATTAAAATTTAATGTTTATCAAAATTGAATGTTTTGGTATATGTAGGTCTATTAATTTCCTGCACTAAATAAGTTCATTTCGCCCAAAAAAATTCCTATCAAGGCAGCTACCTAGTCAGAAATCCGCCACTGGTTACAGCCCATCAGTTTGTCATGACGCGCCGGAAAGTACGCTTTAAGCAACTGATGAAAAATTTACAGGCATTGCACAAATGCAATGCACAGAGAAGGGCATTGAAAATGCTTCAATACATCTAAAAAATATATATATTTATGTTCATTCACCAATCAATGAATTCATTCTTCATTCACCAATCAATGAATTCATTCTTCATTTACCAATGAAACGTCAACTATTACTACGTTTTAACTTCTTTTACGTTAAATACTACTCTTTCTAGCGCTGTAAACGATTATCATTATTTAATTCCTTTTAAATGAACTAAATAATTGAAAGGTGTTTTTCTACCTAAAACTCATTAAAATCTATTTAGGGAATAGGCCTACCGTGAGCCACGAGGACTTGGTGCGCTTGGTGTTGTTGTCAATCGAAAACGAAAGAGCCAGACTACTAAACATTTCAGAAATTATTGATTTTTTTTATGACAGAGGAAATAGAAAAAGGAAATTTAAATACTGACTAAAATGATTATCTTTAACATGCCAAAATTACACAAACTTGCCAAATTTTATCGCAATTTTTTAAATGGTAGCCTATAAATATTATTTTTTTGCAAAGTGTTATATTGATTTACAATTTTCAATCCATGGTAATGATAGGCTATTATTTTTTAGCAGCGATATGTAAAATATCCATATGAAATTTTTAGTTCTTATTTTAAAGATATATAGTCTAACAGTACCTTAAAGTAACAAATAAATTTTTCATTCAAGTAAAACTTCGTTACCTCATTATAAGTATATTCCTTATGTTTTCAAACTAATACTTATTTATGTCTTAGAATACTAGTAAGCTTAATAAAAAGTAAGTAAAAGTTAATAACAAGTTGTTAATTTATTGTTATATTGGAGTGTTAGTGGTCTCAAATATTTCTACTAGTAATTTTATACAAACCACTATTAGTCCAGTCGCCAGAGATTTTGACTTGATAAAAAATTGGGGCAAAGCAATATTTGGTGCACGTGTTAAATAAACGTTAATAATTAATATAAAAAAATCTTTGCATGTTTACCTTTCTAGGGTTTTCTGAAAATGGTCTGGAAAAATCGTAAAGACAGATTTTCTTAAAGCACTCCGTAAATATGTACAGTTGGAAGAAATAAAAAGGTGTATATTGAAGAGCAAACAATTTCCTTCAGAAAGTCTCCTTACATATTTTTACGTTAATGGAACTGTTTTCCTGAAAATTGGTAATGATGAGCGCTGCGTTTTAAAAAGAGCGTTTGCCCCCGATCCTGCGTAATTCGCTAAATTAGCCAAGCGCGTCTATTCAAAAATATCATAACTTTCTTTAATCTAAGCGTAGCCAGTTAAATAAAGGCTAGTTTTGAAGGGGAACAGTATAGCTTTCAAAATTTGTTGATTTTTACATAAATATTTTATTTGAACATAAAGAATATAGTGTATAAATATTTACTGTAGATACAAAAAGAAGTGAAACCACAAAATTACAAGTACTATACAATAAAATTTAAAAAAAATAGTAGTTCTTTACTAATTTACCTTTAAAAGAGATAAACTTTTTATTTTTTAATAATTAAAACTACTTTTAAAGTTGTTATTTAAAAAAAAAAACCTTTTCAAAAGTGAGTATTTCGACGTATTTTAAATTTACTCTAAAATTCAGAGTTTATCTGCCTTTATTAATCTTAAAAATAGAGATAGCGAAATACAAAAAATTGTATTTGAAAGCTGCAAGTGTTCTGCATCAAAAACTACACTCATGAAAATTAAAATCATTTTCAAAATTAAAAAAAATAAATAAAAATTGTGTATACTAAAAAAAGGTGCCTCCTTTGCGTTACATACATGTATCTTTTAAGTGGGTTTATTTGAGTACTTGAAATTAACGTTATAGCTACTACAATGCTAAATCTATCTATTCATGTTATTTCTCGTACCTGATTATACCTATACTCTAAAAACAAGACCCTAGAAAACAGGTAAAATTTTTAAACGCCGCGGCGTTCTATTCCCCTCGAGTGTGCAACTGTAAATGTAGCTGCGCGCGCAACACCCATTGTTGTGGTGTGCCATACAAACATCTGCTATACAAGAACGGAGCAGTAACGCAGTTGATATTTCTTCAAAGGTTATAATCAAAACATTACAAATATTTTTGTTTTTATCATATAAAACAGGTAAAAAAAATTGCAGTTTAAAGTTTTTATTTACACTTTTTATACATGCTAATATTTATTTATTTGTGAACACGTGTAGTGGAGTCAAAATAAAAATCAAATGTGAATTGTTATGGGAGTCATTTTTTGTATGCTAAATTGGTTAATGGGATCAAGTTGAGCTAATAGTTAAGTTTTGTGTAAAATCAACCCGTTTATTTTGTTATTAACAATTTAAGTTGCAAAATAGCGTTTTTATAAATATCTTTGGACCTAACAAGCCGATTTTAATGTGAATTGTTTTCAGTATTCTATAATAAATGAATAACATTTTTAGCCTTAATACGGAAGTCGATATTATTATTATTGTTAATGTGCTATCAATAAATAAAGTGGCGATGGCGTTTATAAACAAATTGCTGTTGTTTTAACACAAATTATTGAAAGTTGATAAAACTTCAGGGAAAGGTAACCTTTCTGGAGTACTATAAACCCCACAAATTTCATATTGAAATGTTGAATATAACCTCAAAAAAATCGCAATTCACAAAAAAATTTTGAGTGCTCATAAAGTATTTTAAGATTGTGGCACAAAGGTGTACGACGGCTTAAATTAAAGCTTATTAAAAATACTTTCGGGTGGTTAAGTAACAAAATTTTTTGGCCTTTCTGACACCATTTTTTGACTATTAAAAAAATTAAACGTAAAGAACGCATTTTTTCTAAAAAAAAAATTATTTGTACTGATCATTTTTTACATACATTAAAAGTTTATAAAAGGCACATATTTAGAAAAACAAATTTGGTAAAAACGGTGGATTTAAAATTGAAAATAAAAAAATTTTCAAAAGAGATATTTTGACTTCACTAGTGGTGGAGTTTCAAAGAATACTTTTACTGAACATAAGTGCTACATAAGGTTTTTTGATTTTTAGGTATTAAATATGGACCAGTGTGATACTGAAATATGTTTTATTTGTAATGCTGATCTTTGTATTGAAGATACAGAAAAAGTGACTCGAGGACTACCGAATTTAATAAGAGTTAGCTCTGAGAGAAACGATGGAAAATATGAAATGTTAAAAAAAGTTGATTCAATTTTAGTACACAGGAAATGTCGAGAAAAATATACGTTAAAAAGGAATGATGTTTTGTGTTATAAGGATTTAGGCACTTTGTCGAAAAAAAGTAAATATAGCCCAGTCAAGAGTAAAGTCAGAAAGAGTAAAGAATTGTTTGATTTCAAAAAACTTTGTATAATTTGTGGATTAGATGCCGATAAAAGTAATACGAGATTAAGTATTAATCATCGCGAAAATATTTCCATAATTCAAAGTCCTACTTTTAAAGAAAAATTATCAGAAATGATTGCAGAACATAATGACGAATTAGGAAAAGCAATTCTACGACGAATTTCTTGTGATGATTTGGTAGCTGTACAAGCGAGATATCACCGCAGTTGTCACAAAAAAGTTTTAAGCAGTTACACTCGTGACACAAGTGATGCTAAAGGTCGACCCAAGGATGTAAAAATCTCACGTCAAATGGAATTGATTTTTGATTATTTAAGTGACAGTGATGATACCCAGTTTACGCTCACAGAATTAATTGCATTATTAGGTAAATATATTGCTTAATTATAAATTATAATTATACTATTTTTTAAATTAAATTTTCATGTTTATTTTATTTAATATCTAATTTTCTTAAACAGGACATGATGCTTGTCATCCAAATACCATTATTGCTAAATTAAAAGAAAATTATGGCGATTGTATAAGAATTATATCCAGAAAAGGTGGCTCAACCCTCATATGTCTTGTAGATCGTGAATACAATGTCATGCGTCAAGCATGGATAGCCTCAAAAAAAGATGAAAATGAAGAAAAAAGAAAAATCTTAAAATCTGCAGGAGCAATTATTCGAAACGATGTTAATCTGAAGAAAAGTAATACAGAATTGTATCCTCCAAGTGATAATATATTCCAAAATATGGTCTATTAATTCTCCTGTATATGTATAATGCACCAAAAAAAATTACATGTGTTGATAAATACAGACATACAAGTTTTACTAAAGCGATTTCAAAAAAGAAAAAAAGCTTAAAACCTGTAAAGTTAGAAAGTCTGCCACCTACTTCCGATGCTGCCAAGCAGCACTTTTACAGAGTATATTTACAAGTCCAGCAATGGCTCGGCAATGATCTAATACCAAAAGACTGGGGTTGGAATGTTGGAGAAATTTTAACGCCTATAAAAATGACACAGCCAGCTGCCCCAAAATCTTTATTAAAAATGATCTTTTGTAATTGCAAAACTGGCTGCAAAAAAGGATCGTGTACATGCAGAAACGCTGGTCTTTTATGTTCATCGGTTTGTGGTACATGCTCAACTGAAACTTGCAAAAACTTTCCAATTGTTGACGAGATTGATTTTGATGATAATGACTTTGATGATAGTGAGGAAAAAATCCTCGAAGAAGAAGAAGAAGAAGAAGAAGAAGAAGAAGAAGAAGAAGAAGAAGAAGAAGAAGAAGAAATCAGTAACTAAATTCTCAACATAAATAATTTTTAAAATTCCAAATTTAAAAAAATATATATATTCTTTGTATTCGTTTTACCTTTTATTAAAAAGAGAGCTTTTCTTTGAAATATTTTATTTATTACTGGAGGATTTGCCAGGGTTTGCTTGGGAGAAAGTGGTGTCATATTCTTACTTGCTAGGAAATTCACTTTAATTTGATACCATTTATGCTGTTTTTTTCACATCCACCAAGCAGGGGGGGATATTTATAATAATCCAAATTAATATGCACGTCAAATTGTTACTTGCATTGAAATTCCCTTTAATTTGATACTCCACAGTATTTTCATATCTCATATTTTTCATTTTTGACACCCCCCCCCCCCGGCCCATAACACCTATCTTATGTTGGTTCTCCCGTTGCGTAAAAAATTTGTGCCAAGTTTGGTGGAAATCGGTCCAGTGGTTTTTCATATTTTCCATTTTTGACCTCCCCCAAAACCACCCATTTATTAAGCCCCAGGGCCCAAGAATTTTCAGTAGTGCTTATATGCATGAAAAAGTGTTACTTGCATTGAAATTCCCTTTAATTTGATACTCTACATACGGTATTTTCATATTTTCCATTATTGACATCCCCCAGGGCCCAAAACACCTATCTTATGTTGGTTCTCCCGTTGCATAAAATATTTGTGCTAAGTTTTGTTGAAATCGGTCCAGTGGTTTAGTAGGAGGTGTGGAATATAAATACACACAATGACTTTTATGTATATTAAGATACACATATTTAATAATATTATTCAACAGAGGAAGATTTGTTAAAATCGACCATTCCGTCTATCGATTTAATACTCCTAAAGATGAAATAATAACAAAATCGTTATTTTGATTTTATTACTATTAAAATTTGAACTATTTTAAACAAAAAGAATGAAGACTTTATCATCATCCAATGGTTTATTTAGTAGTAAGGAAAGAAATTCACTGAATGTAAACGTTTTTATCTATTTTACCGCGCGTTGCTCTTAAATAAGGGTTTTTTTTAAAAGCCTGACCTTATAAACATGCAAAGATGATTTTAAACCGATATTTAGACCTTTTTCAATAACTATACCAAATATCACTTTGCCTCAATTTTTTAAGAAATTTTACCGTTATTTTTACTCTGGCGACTGGACTATATGTTGTCTTTGGTATTAACGAACGCTTTCGGCAGTCAAGCCATTTTCAGGTAATTAACCAAGGTTAATAAAACAATACAGTCACTGGATTGTATTTTTATCATTATCATATATAATTTATTTTATTTGAAATTAGCTAATACTGTGCTTATGATTCTTCCATATCGAATTCATAGCAGGTCAATTATCAACTTAGTCTGCTGGGGCAATATAACGAATATTTTGTAAGCAGAAAAAAATTTAAGGATTCAAAGAAATGTGAAAGGTCTTCGTATTGTCTTGGTGGGGGGGATAAAAGTAGGTCTTTGATGGGGGCTTCCATTTTAGGTTTCTGTCCTGGGGCCTCGAATAGCCTAGCTACTCCTTTGAACAATTCAACACAACTCGGGAGTACAATTCAATTCAATCCTTTACAGTCGGGCGTTTTGTTTCAGAAATTTTTTTTCGAAAAGCGTGAGTATCGATTTCTCTGGTATTCAACAAATTATTCGGCTTCCATTCAACGTCGCGATCCATGCGAACATCATATCAATCTTATATGCCATATAATATCGCCTGAAGTTGGCGTATAACAACTTCGTATAATTCGTTGCCTGAAGAAAACTATAACGAATTCTAAGGGAAACGTTGATTTTAAAAATTAAACTACTATTGGGAAACGTCAATTTTTTTAAAATTACTATGTCGTACTGAGTTTAATTCCGCAACGTTGAATCGTTCTGTATGCAACGTCATGTAAAACTTTCATTGAAATAAGAACGTCAAAACTAAAAGAAATTAAACAAAATGTGGCGTCATTAACGTGTGCCGCTAACAGTACGCTTAAAGCGCTTCTGTATCCAGTTTTCACCTCGAATAGCAAAGCGTTTCGTGAAAAAGCAGTAACGTTTCGATCTGCGACATGGGGTTCACTGACACTGCCGTGCTATAAACAACACTAGAAAGAAGTGTCAACTGAACACTTACTTTCCCTACACGGCAGGTTATTAGAGCGCGCGATATATTTCGCAACAGCGTCCCTACACTCTTTACGACTCGTTAGTTTATTGTTACTACGAGCAACGATTGCGATTGCTAGCTATTGTTGGGCGTCAAAGGTAAGCTCAACGTCACACGTAACAATAACAATAACTTGTATTCAGGTTCACTTTCTGATGATGAGAACTATTATGTAAGATTGTTAACTAGACGCATTCATCTGAGCGTGGTTTCTCTCTAGGAAACTTTATTGTTTATGAATCTCAGGAACGGGTAGGTTTTCTATTTGCCCTTATTCCATTCTGCACTTTGTTCATTCCTAATACACTTTGTCCGACATAAAATGACATCACTTTTGTATATATATATATATATATATATATATATATATATATACACATACATTTAATATTTATAATTAAATTTACCTCAAGATGTTATTTTTTTTCTCATTTTTTGGAACATGTTTTGTACTATCTTGTACCCATCCTCAGCCTTCCGGTTTTTTTGTCTGGTGAAGTACATATGTGTTGTTGGTTGACTATTATTATTGTGGCTTCCTGTTGGCTTCTGGTATTTCAAATTGGTTTTATTGTGTGTGATTGTGGTGTATGTGTTAGTTTTTTGTGCATTTTAAATGTTGAGTGCATTGAATATTGTGTCATGTTTTGTATTGATTTGTATTTATTCAGGTATTAGTTTGATTTCTGTTTTATGTTTGTATATTTGTAAATTTTCCCAAATGTTCATTATGGTGCCTTTGTGTGGTATATGTTTTATTAGTGTTACATTGGTTATGTCTGGGAAACACAAATGCAGAGAACATACTGAAACAAATCAATAACATACATCCCAAAATACAATTCACAGAAGAAAAAGAAAAGAAAAACATAACAAAATCAACTATTTAGACATAACCATCACAAGATACAACAACCACATAAAATATGCAATATATAGAAAACCAACTTCCACTAACATCATTATACCTAACCATTCTGACCACCCACCACAACATAAAATGGCAGCATTTTATTCGCTATTTAACAGAATGTACAAAATTCCCCTAAACAAACAAGAAACTGACAAAGAAAGAAATATAATAGGCTATACCAAATTGGTTATGAAAATGGATACAATAAAAACACTTTGATCAAAATAGAAAATAAAATCAAATATAAAATAAAAACTGAACAATTAAGAATTAATCAAACTGAACAACACATAAATAATAACAACAACAACAAATTGGCCACATTCACATACATAAATAATAAAATGACAAAACTAACAAAACTATTTAAAAACACAGATATAAAAATAGCATACAAAACTAATAAAAATAAATTACAAAATCTAAATAGCTCACACAACAAAGATAATACAACAACTAACGGGATATACAAAATTGAATGCCAAGATTGCAATAAATGTTACATAGGACAAACAAAAAAACAGCTGAAAAAACGTTATTTTGAACACCTAAATGCATACAAAAAACCAGAAATATATAAATCCAATTTAGCCACACATGCAATAAACACAGGACATGAATTCGCAGACATAACCAATGTAACACTAATAAAACATATACCACACAAAGGCACCATAATGAACATTTGGGAAAATTTACAAATATACAAACATAAAACAGAAATCAAACTAATACCTGAACAAATACAAATCAATACAAAACATGACACAATATTCAAAGCATTCAACATCGAAAATACACAAAAAACTAACATACACCACAATCACACACAATAAAACCAATTTGAAATACCAGAAGCCAACAGGAAGCCACAATAATAATAGTCAACCAACAACACATATGTACTTCACCAGACAAAAAAACCGGAAGGCTGACAATGGGTACAAGATGGTACCCGAAACATGTTCCAAATAAGGAAAAATAACATCTTGAGGTAAATTTAATATAAATATTAAATGTAATATATATATATATATATTATATATACACAAGATCGCTAAGGCTGAAGATGAGAGAACGGAGGGAACTCTCGAAACATGTTCCAAATAAGGAAAAATAACATCTTGAGGTAAATTTAGTTATAAATATTAAGTGTAATATATATATATATATATATATTTCATTACTTTCTGCTACAGTCCGTTTCTTGATGTATATAATACTATAATACTTATAACTTTTTACCTCAAGATATATTTTTTCCTTTAGGAACATGTTTCGGGAGATCCTGTTCTCCCATCTTCAGCCTTCGCCATCTTGCTTCTGGTGCAGTATTTGTGTGTTGGCTTCTGGATGTTATTAAGGTGGTTTGTTGGTCTTTGGTCCTTCAATGTTGCATTATTGTGTGTGGTTGTGGTATCTGTTTTTGTATTTTGTGTATTTTCGATGTTGAGTGCTTTGAATATTGTGTCATGTTTTGTATTGATTTGTATTTGTTCTGGTATTAATTTGTTTTGTGTTTTATGTTTGTAAATCTGTAAATTTTCCCAAATGTTCATTATGGTGCCTTTGTGTGGTATATGTTTTATTAGTGTTACATTGGTTATGTCTGGGAATTCATGTCCTGTGTTTATTGCATGTGTGGCTAAATTGGATTTATATATATTTGGTTTTTTGTATGCATTTAGGTGTTCAAAATAACGTTTTTTCAGCTGTTTTTTTGTTTGTCCTATATAACATTTATTGCAATCTTGGCATTCAATTTTGTATATACCGTTGGTTGTTGTATTATCTTTGTTGTGTGAACTATTTAGATTTTGTAATTTATTTTTATTAGTTTTGTATGCTATTTTTATATCTGTGTTTTTAAATAGTTTTGTTAGTTTTGACATTTTATTATTTATATATGTGAATGTGGCCCATTTTTTGTTGTTGTTATTATTTATGTGTTGTTCAGTTTGATTAATTCTTAATTGTTCAGTTTTTATTTTGTATTTGATTTTATTTTCTATTTTGATCATAGTATTTTTATTGTATCCATTTGCATAACCAATTTGGTATATTATATTTCTTTCTTTGTCAGTTTCTTGTTTGTTTAGGGGTATTTTGTACATTCTGTTAAATAACGAATAAAATGCTGCCATTTTATGTTGTGGTGGGTGGTCAGAATGGTTAGGTATAATGATGTTAGTGGAAGTTGGTTTTCTATATATTGCATATTGTATGTGTTTGTTGTATCTTGTGATATGTATCTTGTGTTGCAAATGGATACAATAAAAATACTATGATCAAAATAGAAAATAAAATCAAATACAAAATAAAAACTGAACAATTAAGAATTAATCAAACTGAACAACACATAAATAATAACAACAACAAAAAATGGGCCACATTCACATATATAAATAATAAAATGTCAAAACTAATAAAACTATTTAAAAACACAGATATAAAAATAGCATACAAAACTAATAAAAATAAATTACAAAATCTAAATAGTTCACACAACAAAGATAATACAACAACCAACGGTATATACAAAATTGAATGCCAAGATTGCAATAAATGTTATATAGGACAAACAAAAAACAGCTGAAAAAACGTTATTTTGAACACCTAAATGCATACAAAAAACCAAATATATATAAATCCAATTTAGCCACACATGCAATAAACACAGGACATGAATTCGCAGACATAACCAATGTAACACTAATAAAACATACCACACAAAGGCACCATAATGAACATTTGGGAAAATTTACAAATATACAAACATAAAACAGAAATCAAACTAATACCTGAACAAATACAAATCAATACAAAACATGACACAATATTCAAAGCATTCAACATCGAAAATACACAAAAAACTAACACATACACCACAATCACACACAATAAAACCAATTTGAAATACCAGAAGCCAACAGGAAGCCACAATAATAATAGTCAACCAACAACACATATGTACTTCACCAGACAAAAAAACCGGAAGGCTAACAATGGATACAAGATGGTACCCGAAACATGTTCCAAATAAGGAAAAATAACATCTTGAGGTAAATTTAATATAAATATTAAATGTAATATATATATATATTATATATACACAAGATCGCTAAGGCTGAAGATGAGAGAACGGGAACTCTCGAAACATGTTCCAAATAAGGAAAAATAACACTTACTTACTTACTAGCCAACGCCCACCCTTGGCTGTTGGGCCATTAGGCGGCGCGCTGACCAGTAGAGACGTGAGAGCCTTGCCGTACCATCTTCGTCTTGGACTTCCGTGTCTGAAATCAAGGCTGGACATGCAATTAGGTGATCCGCATTCATGGAAGCGTATCCACAGAGAACACATTCAGGAGACGACAACACGCCAATGCGGTGCAGGTGGGAGGCCAGGTAGTCATGACCGGTTGTAGTTCTAAAAAGAGCAACACTAGTTGCTCGGGGTAGAGTTCTGTTGATGGGGCCGTCCGTAACCAATGTTGCCCATCTTTTTCCCACACAGGCTCTTAATTGTTTTTCTTTTAGCCATAGGCTTATTGAGGAATTTATTCGTGCTTTCGCAGATGCATATGAGCTGGGGGTCTCCGGCTGAGGTAGTGCTGCGCCCATTTTGGCGAGGATGTCGGCTTTTTCATTTCCCATGATGTTGACATGGCTGGGTACCCATTGCAGTTCAATCTGCCAGCCTAATTGTACAAGGTTCTGCAGTTCTCGCCTACACTCAATTGTCAGGGAGCAGTTTGTATCACCATTTGAGGTCACGTTTTGAATCGCTGCAGTCGAATCTATGAGGAAGACGGCTTTGTTAGGTGGTGAGATCTTGGCAAGCTCAATAGATGCTGCCTTTATGGCTGCTACCTCTCCGTCATAGTTGCTTAGCCGGCCTCCTACAGCGAGGTGGCCTTCAAATAGAGAGCTGTAGAACCCAGCCCCTGTTGCCCCTGTGGATGGTATACAGGATCCGTCTGTGTAGATTCGTATCCACTGATCAGCGGGAAAATGTTTTTGTACAGTGTGTAAGGCTGCTTGACGAAGCTCGGCTTCATTCGACTCAGTTTTGGTCTTATTATGGTCGAAGAGTTTCAAGTTAGCATTTGGGAGTTGGCTAAAGAATTCACGGTGATGTATAAATGGTGCTGCCTCATTTGGTTCTATGTCATATTTGCGTTGGAGTTCTTCATAGATCGCAATCGGGCATTTCTGAGTTTTCAGCCTTTCTGTCGGTGTTTTATAGTTATTCCACCGTTGTTGGTAGGCTCTTTTACATCTCTCCCAGGATATGAGGCACAGCTTTTCCCGTCTTACTTGGATAGGTTCGACTTGCAGTTGTGACTCCATGGCAAGTATAGGAGTTGATTTTGGCGCACCAGTTATCGTTCTAAGGGCTGCATTTTGGACCAAGTGAAGTTTCTGGCATGCTGCATTGGAGGCAGTAATAGTTGCTTCTGCGCCATATTCCAATAGCGGCCGAATGTAGCTCTTATATGCAGTTGTCAGAACATCTTGATTTGCTCCCCATGTAGTCGCAGTGAGTCGTTTAAGTAGCCGGCAGCGCCTGGACGCACTGTTCGCGGACTGTTCTATATGGTGCTTCCACGTCATTCTGGTGTCTATATTAACACCCAGGTATTTAGACATGTTCACCTCTTCGAGTTCCGATCCACAATAGCGCAGCTTGACCGTAGGCCGCCTTGTTGATAGAGAGAAAAGTTGGTATGTCGTCTTGGTGGTATTTACCGTCATGGCATTTAGTTTGGCCCACTCTTCTAGTTTAACAAGTGCACTATTAATAGTTGCTTCAAGACCCATGATATGGCTGCTAGTTGCCCAGATGATAAGGTCATCGGCATACAGGAGCGCTTGTACTCCCGGCACACACCGAACAGCCACCAGAATGTCATTGACCATAAGGTTAAATAGGCTGCAGCTGATAATGGCACCTTGGGGTAGCCCTTGGCGTTGGATTCGGTACTCTGAAAGGCAATCATTATAGCGGACACGAATTTGTCTTTGACTCAGGAAGGACGCTATCCAGTTAAAAAGGTTACCTGCGACGCCACTCAAAGCAAGTTTGTGAAGCAACATGGGTCTCCAGACTGTGTCGTACGCGTTTTTTAGGTCAACCATTACTGCCAGGGAGGACATTTTCTTGTGGTACCCATCCTTAACACTTTGTGCAAAGTAGACGACTTGGTCCATGGTGCATCGGTGCGCTCTGAAACCTGCTTGGCATTCATCAATAACCGCATTCATTTCAAAGAACTGGTTCAGACGCCGCACAACCATTCTTTCGGCAACCTTGCAGCAAGCACTTGTTAATGTGATGGGGCGGTAGCCCTCAGGTGTATCACTTGGCTTTCCTTTCTTGGTAATAGGTATAATCTCCCCTTTCCTCCATTGCTGGGGGACGCGTGTTTTCCACGTTAGATTAATGAGATTGAGCAAGGCTAGTTTCGCTGTGTTACCAAGATTTTTTAGGAGTTCTGGGTAGATTGCGTCGGCTCCTGCTGCCTTCTTGCCCTTTGTGTTTAATAGTGCAAATTCAAGTTCGGAGAGGCTAAAATCGCTTAGGCAAATTTTTTGTTCGGTTTTGTTGAGGCACTGCATTAGAGGTTTTTTATTCAGGTGTCTGTGTTCATTTCTTGTCTTTCGGGTTCGGCTTATATTTGCGTAGTACTTGCAAAAGGTGTTAGCTATTTTTTTGGGATCTGTGATAAGATTGAGTCCGTTTTTGAAAGGTTGTTGTCCTCTGGCTTCAGTGTCATTATTTAGCCTTGAGACAAAACGGTGTGCTTTTGCTCCATCGCGCCGGAAATCCAGCTCCGATAAGAAGGTTTTGAAGGCCGATCTTTTAGATTGTTTAATTTCTTTACGTAGTATGGCCTGGGATTTTCGGAGTTGGATACAGTCAGATAGTTCTTTAGATTTCTCTGCTTTCCTTCTCAGAGAGTCTCTTGTTTTCTTGAGGGATGAAAGTCTTTTATTCCAGAACGGTCGAAAACCCTTTACTTGACCCCTTGGTACACATAATAGAGCAGATTTCAGTATAGCATCGTTCAGGGACTCTATAGCTGTTTCAGGTGATTTCCAATTTATTTCGTGTGGTATAATATCATTTGTTATCCTGCCGTATTCGCTCCAGTCGGCTTTTCTAAAGTTCCACCGGGGGGCACGTTTGTTAATGTATGTGGCTTTTCCTGTCGCACATTTGATGAGAATGGAGCGGTGTCCACAGCCTCCTGCGTCATCCATCAAGTGAACTTTTGTCCTCTGTGCGATGTTAGGGTGCGCAAGGACGAGATCTGGTCGGGAAGTCTGTCCAGCAAATGACAGGAAGGTTGGTGGCGTGTCTTTCAGGTCAAGAAAATTTTCGTCGATGAAAAGTTCTATGCGTCTTCCTGCGGGTGTTAACCTGTCATATCCCCATCTCGGTGATTGGCTGTTAAAATCACCTATGATTATGCTATTTGCTTGGATCATTGATTCAATTGCATCAAGGGATGGAATATTGCCAGGAGGGTTGTATAATCCTATGACTGTGAAATGTTTGTTATTTTTCCATATATGGGCTAGAATTATTTCCACTTTGTCATCGTCTTGCATCTCATGGATTATCTCAAATTTAGAGCAGAGATTATTTTTAATTCCAACAATTATCCCCGAGGCGACTTGTCGTGATCGAGGTAAAATATGGCTGCAGTATCCGGTAGTTTGGTAAAATTCAGAGAATTCAGTCGCAGCGCCTGCTTCTACTATAACATATAGATCCACATCAATTTGGCAGATGCTTCGTTTAAATTGTAAAAATTTATCGTTGCTAAGACCTCCGGCATTCCAATACAGGATACTTAGGTCCGTGTCAAGGCCCTGAAAAGGGCCGTTGGTGTTTTTGGCAAGGTTCTTTTGTATCATTTTGGTCAGCGTGCTTTAGACGAACCTTTGTTGATCGTTTAGTTTATGCAGGGGGCACCACGTGCAGGCGATCAACTTCACCCCCCAGGAAAAATAACATCTTGAGGTAAATTTAGTTATAAATATTAAGTGTAATATATATATATATATATATACATATATATATATATATATATTTCATTACTTTCTGCTACAGTCCGTTTCTTGATGTATATAATACTATAATACTTATAACTTTTTACCTCAAGATATATTTTTTCCTTTAGGAACATGTTTCGGGAGATCCTGTTCTCCCATCTTCAGCCTTCGCCATCTTGCTTCTGGTGCAGTATTTGTGTGTTGGCTTCTGGATGTTATTAAGGTGGTTTGTTGGTCTTTGGTCCTTCAATGTTGCATTATTGTGTGTGGTTGTTGTATCTGTTTTTGTATTTTGTGTATTTTCGATGTTGAGTGCTTTGAATATTGTGTCATGTTTTGTATTGATTTGTATTTGTTCTGGTATTAATTTGTTTTGTGTTTTATGTTTGTAAATCTGTAAATTTTCCCAAATGTTCATTATGGTGCCTTTGTGTGGTATATGTTTTATTAGTGTTACATTGGTTATGTCTGGGAATTCATGTCCTGTGTTTATTGCATGTGTGGCTAAATTGGATTTATATATATTTGGTTTTTTGTATGCATTTAGGTGTTCAAAATAACGTTTTTTCAGCTGTTTTTTTTTTTGTCCTCTATAACATTTATTGCAATCTTGGCATTCAATTTTGTATATACCGTTGGTTGTTGTATTATTTTTGTTGTGTGAACTATTTAGATTTTGTAATTTATTTTTATTAGTTTTGTATGCTATTTTTATATCTGTGTTTTTAAATAGTTTTGTTAGTTTTGACATTTTATTATTTATATATGTGAATGTGGCCCATTTTTTGTTGTTGTTATTATTTATGTGTTGTTCAGTTTGATTAATTCTTAATTGTTCAGTTTTTATTTTGTATTTGATTTTATTTTCTATTTTGATCATAGTATTTTTATTGTATCCATTTGCATAACCAATTTGGTATATTATATTTCTTTCTTTGTCAGTTTCTTGTTTGTTTAGGGGTATTTTGTACATTCTGTTAAATAACGAATAAAATGCTGCCATTTTATGTTGTGGTGGGTGGTCAGAATGGTTAGCTATAATGATGTTAGTGGAAGTTGGTTTTCTATATATTGCATATTGTATGTGTTTGTTGTATCTTGTGATATGTATCTTGTGTTGCAAATGGATACAATAAAAATACTATGATCAAAATAGAAAATAAAATCAAATACAAAATAAAACTGAACAATTAAGAATTAATCAAACTGAACAACACATAAATAATAACAACAACAAAAAATGGGCCACATTCACATATATAAATAATAAAATGTCAAAACTAATAAAACTATTTAAAAACACAGATATAAAAATAGCATACAAAACTAATAAAAATAAATTACAAAATCTAAATAGTTCACACAACAAAGATAATACAACAACCAACGGTATATACAAAATTGAATGCCAAGATTGCAATAAATGTTATATAGGACAAACAAAAAACAGCTGAAAAAACGTTATTTTGAACACCTAAATGCATACAAAAAACCAAATATATATAAATCCAATTTAGCCACACATGCAATAAACACAGGACATGAATTCGCAGACATAACCAATGTAACACTAATAAAACATATACCACACAAAGGCACCATAATGAACATTTGGGAAAATTTACAAATATACAAACATAAAACAGAAATCAAACTAATACCTGAACAAATACAAATCAATACAAAACATGACACAATATTCAAAGCATTCAACATCGAAAATACACAAAAAACTAACACATACACCACAATCACACACAATAAAACCAATTTGAAATACCAGAAGCCAACAGGAAGCCACAATAATAATAGTCAACCAACAACACATATGTACTTCACCAGACAAAAAAAAAACCGGAAGGCTGACAATGGGTACAAGATGGTACCCGAAACATGTTCCAAATAAGGAAAAATAACATCTTGAGGTAAATTTAATATAAATATTAAATGTAATATATATATATATATATATATTATATATACACAAGATCGCTAAGGCTGAAGATGAGAGAACGGAGGGAACTCTCGAAACATGTTCCAAATAAGGAAAAATAACATCTTGAGGTAAATTTAGTTATAAATATTAAGTGTAATATATATATATATATATATATATATATATATATATATTTCATTACTTTCTGCTACAGTCCGTTTCTTGATGTATATAATACTATAATACTTATAACTTTTTACCTCAAGATATATTTTTTCCTTTAGGAACATGTTTCGGGAGATCCTGTTCTCCCATCTTCAGCCTTCGCCATCTTGCTTCTGGTGCAGTATTTGTGTGTTGGCTTCTGGATGTTATTAAGGTGGTTTGTTGGTCTTTGGTCCTTCAATGTTGCATTATTGTGTGTGGTTGTGGTATCTGTTTTTGTATTTTGTGTATTTTCGATGTTGAGTGCTTTGAATATTGTGTCATGTTTTGTATTGATTTGTATTTGTTCTGGTATTAATTTGTTTTGTGTTTTATGTTTGTAAATCTGTAAATTTTCCCAAATGTTCATTATGGTGCCTTTGTGTGGTATATGTTTTATTAGTGTTACATTGGTTATGTCTGGGAATTCATGTCCTGTGTTTATTGCATGTGTGGCTAAATTGGATGTATATATATTTGGTTTTTTGTATGCATTTAGGTGTTCAAAATAACGTTTTTTCAGCTTTTTTTTTTTTTTTTTTTTTTTTTTTTGTCTTCTATAACATTTATTGCAATCTTGGCATTCAATTTTGTATATACCGTTGGTTGTTGTATTATCTTTGTTGTGTGAACTATTTAGATTTTGTAATTTATTTTTATTAGTTTTGTATGCTATTTTTATATCTGTGTTTTTAAATAGTTTTGTTAGTTTTGACATTTTATTATTTATATATGTGAATGTGGCCCATTTTTTGTTGTTGTTATTATTTATGTGTTGTTCAGTTTGATTAATTCTTAATTGTTCAGTTTTTATTTTGTATTTGATTTTATTTTCTATTTTGATCATAGTATTTTTATTGTATCCATTTGCATAACCAATTTGGTATATTATATTTCTTTCTTTGTCAGTTTCTTGTTTGTTTAGGGGTATTTTGTACATTCTGTTAAATAACGAATAAAATGCTGCCATTTTATGTTGTGGTGGGTGGTCAGAATGGTTAGGTATAATGATGTTAGTGGAAGTTGGTTTTCTATATATTGCATATTGTATGTGTTTGTTGTATCTTGTGATATGTATCTTGTGTTGCAAATGGATACAATAAAAATACTATGATCAAAATAGAAAATAAAATCAAATACAAAATAAAAACTGAACAATTAAGAATTAATCAAACTGAACAACACATAAATAATAACAACAACAAAAAATGGGCCACATTCACATATATAAATAATAAAATGTCAAAACTAATAAAACTATTTAAAAACACAGATATAAAAGTAGCATACAAAACTAATAAAAATAAATTACAAAATCTAAATAGTTCACACAACAAAGATAATACAACAACCAACGGTATATACAAAATTGAATACCAAGATTGCAATAAATGTTATATAGGACAAACAAAAAAACAGCTGAAAAAACGTTATTTTGAACACCTAAATGCATACAAAAAACCAAATATATATAAATCCAATTTAGCCACACATGCAATAAACACAGGACATGAATTCCCAGACATAACCAATGTAACACTAATAAAACATATACCACGCAAAGGCACCATAATGAACATTTGGGAAAATTTACAGATTTACAAACATAAAACACAAAACAAATTAATACCAGAACAAATACAAATCAATACAAAACATGACACAATATTCAAAGCACTCAACATCGAAAATACACAAAATACAAAAACAGATACCACAACCACACACAATAATGCAACATTGAAGGACCAAAGACCA
Source organism: Magicicada septendecula (assembly GCA_034769895.1). Taxonomy (NCBI): domain Eukaryota; kingdom Metazoa; phylum Arthropoda; class Insecta; order Hemiptera; family Cicadidae; genus Magicicada; species Magicicada septendecula. The sequence continues at coordinate 14,237,080 of CM068375.1, forward strand.
ACAAACCACCTTAATAACATCCAGAAGCCAACACACAAATACTGCACCAGAAGCAAGATGGCGAAGGCTGAAGATGGGAGAACAGGATCTCCCGAAACATGTTCCTAAAGGAAAAAATATATCTTGAGGTTAAAAGTTATAAGTATTATAGTAATATATATATATATATATAATATATATATATTTCAATATATATATATATATATTGTCACAGGACAAATGGCGCCAATCGTACACACTATAGTTTTTTAGGCCCTTAAAAGGACCGTTTGTCGGGTACGCTAAATCATTTGCGTACGCTGCCCGAGCCGCGCTGTGATGTTCGGCGGCTGCGTCCGCTGTTCCGGGCGTGCTGCGGATCTCTTCTTTCGGCAGCGGTATGTAGAGCCCGCTGCTGTCCCAGTCGATGTCCATCACTGCTTCTCCTGCGTTCTCCATTCTTCCTTCTTCCTTTTCTTCCAGCTGGCTTGACGACGTCCAATGGAGTGCGCCAAAAATTTTTTTTTCGCTCTGGGCTTTGCGGTTGTGACGGAAAGAACGTGGGTTGCGCTGGACCAAACACCATCGCCCGGCACGATTCAACAAAACTGAGCAAGCGCCTCCCGTTCGGAGTAGTCAGGCGACTATTCCAAACGCGATGCTTGCAATTCAGATCGCCGGCCAAAATTACCCTTCGATGGGAATCGAAGATGACGTCCAGGTCGCTGACAAGGAGTTCAGCTTGTGGGGGCTTGTAAGCTGAGACCACGAGGACGCCGCCAAGAGCTCCATGGACCTCAATGGCGGTGGCCTCTAGGTTGGTAAGCTGCGGCAAAGCGACACGATGATGACCTATGGAGGTCCTCACCGCGATCGCCGTGCCGCCTCCTCGTCGGCCAACTCGGTCATCCCGATAGACCACGTAATTTGGTAATCGAAACCGGTTCGCCGGGGTCAGGTGGGTTTCCCCGAGGAGAAGTACGTCGGGTTTGAACCGAGCCAGGAATTCAAGAAGGTCGGAATGCTTGGTACCGATGTTGTTAGCATTCCAGGCTACGAGCGAGAGATCTCGTCTAAGGGCTCGGTTCATAGAAGACCTATGACTTCGCAGGCTTCCACCAAGAGCATGAATCTCTCAGTTGGGTCAGCAGTTTCCAGGCGGGCTCGGATGGACCTGAAGAGAGATGCGACTTTCGGGAGGTCGTAGCTAGACAGAAAGCCGCGGACGAACTGTGCGTCATTGGAACTGACGGACTGGGTGGTTTGCCTGGAAACTGAGGCCGCATAAGAGCGACCAGGTGTTACGGCAGATCGGGTCATGGTGGAAGCCATAGGACCAGGGCCAGACGGTTTTGGATCAGCGGCAGGAAAAGTACGCTGTTGCGCTTCGTCGGACTTATACCGGGAAGCAGGACTTTTCTTGGGCTGTGGGCAGGCAGGAGCTCGGGGCCGAGCATCCGGTGTGGGTATCCCTTTGTTCCTGGGTTTGATGCCTGCTCGCGGAAATCGCGGAGGTGGCAGGGGCGGCGAGGCTACCTCTGGTTCAGAGGCGGGAGTAGGAGGTTCCGCGGAGGTGGAGGGTTCATTCTCCGGCTCCAAAACCGAGATAACAGCTACTGGGCGTGTCTCTGCTGTGGAAGGAGACGCGGTACGTTTAGTTGCCTTTGTAGGGGCTGGAGGTGGAGCCGGAGAGGGCGCGCGCCGTGCCGGTTGTGCCTGAGGTTTAGGCCTAGCCTGCATTTTAGGCTGTCTAGGTTGGGGCTGCATAACTGGCTGCCGTGGCTTCGGGAGGGGCCCCTGCGGCTTTTGCTTCCGCAGGAGCTCCGCCTTATAGACCGGGCAGTTTACGTTAGACGCTGCGTGGCCTTGGCCACAATTGATGCAGCGAAATTTGGTTTTGTCCGCCACAGTGCAGGCCTGTGTTGAATGTCCCAGAGAACATCGGAGACAGGCCGGGGCATTGCGGCAGACGTCGGTGTGATGGCCGAACCTCTGGCACCGGTGGCACTGCGCAAGCTTGCCCTGGGGTCGACTGGTTTCCACCCGGACGCGGAAGCCAAACAGCCGCGTCAGGTGGAAAATTTTATCAGCAGCCTCGCCCTTCTCGAGCTGGAGACGGACGAGCGGGAGAGGTACTCGGGTTTCTGAGTGAGTGTACAGGCTGAAAATTGCCTGCACCGGGTACCCGAGGTCACGGAGTTCCAAGAGGATCTCCTGAGGATCAGTGTGCGCGTCAAGCCCTCGCAAAATGACAGACAAGGGCTTGACTCGCTTAGGAGTGAAGGTATGATATTGGAGGTTATGTGCTTGGAGGAAGGCCTCGACCAAGCGATGGTCCTCGAGCTGGCGGACGACAATCCTGACCGTATCACCGCCAAGCAGCTTCAGGTCAAGCTTGTCGGCCGACAGGCCGTGGGCCGCGATCAGCCGTCTGTATAAGGCGGCGACATTGGATACGCTATGGACGTACAGGGGCGGCGCACGACCAACAGCGGCAGCAGCCGGAGCTGCTGTCGAAGTAGTCGGAACCGCGACCTGTGGGCCCTGAGAAGGTCCAATGTCCATGGCCGAGGTCTGTGAGGAAGTGGATCCAGGTGCGTGGGTCCTCTTGGGCTTCTTAGCCGGGCGATTACGCCGACCAACGGTCGCGAACTCGCCCGACTCGTCTGCCGGCAGAGGGGGAAGCGGGTGAGGGAGAGGATCGTCCGTCTCCATCGCCCGAGGCGATTCTGGCGAGTCGCCCAGATGGGGCAGCAAGGCAGGGCCGAGCGACTCGGCACTTGAGCCGTTGCCTGTGGAAGGCATGCTGGCCAGGTGCGACGGCTGCCGGGCAGAGACTGCTAGGCAGTCACTGCCAGACGCCAGGGATCTCGGGTCCGGCCGAAGCCGGATTACCCGCGCGTCTTCCTTGTTCACGACGATGCGGGAGGAGCTGGGCTAACGACCAGCTTCGTTGAATACCAGTCCTTACCAAGACTGGTGTCCACTGGCCCCTTTACCCCGGCGATATCCTAGCTCGCTTACCACTGGTGGGGGCTTGCAAGGATCGTCCGGGGCAGCGCTACCTAACAGTCGTGAACAAGTTAGGAATTACACACTGGAAATGCGGCACTCACCAGGTGAGCCCAGAGCAATCCACTTCTTTCCTGTCCGGCAAGATGTTGTTCCGGCGCAGGTGGTCCTTACAAGGGCAAACTTCGGCCAGCTGCTTCTTCTACCAGCTACTAAGTTCACTGGCAGCAGCTGGCTTGGTTCCCACGAAGAGAAGAGTTATTCCTCGTCGAAAGGCGAGGTGGCCGAAGGCAGCAAAGCCGTAGATGGTCCAGCGAAGAGAGCTGAAGAAGAGCAGTTCAATGAGAGCGTCCTGTTCAGATCAGAAGCTGGAGCAGCCCATTGCCGCCAAAAATTTTTTTTTTTTTTTTTTCGCTCTGGGCTTTGCGGTTGTGCGTCGCAGAGACGAACCGCACGGGAACTGAGTTCCGAGCTACCATCTGGAGCTCCTGCCTCGTGGCCCTGCCCAAGTAGGGCGCGTGCTCTATAGCAGGCCTTTCTCGGCTGTTGTGCTAGCCTACGCTAGCGCAGTATACACCGAGGGCGTTTCCACGAATCACCTGGGCGTATACGGTACCTTCCCAGCCCAGTCACTAGAGGATTGCCTGGGAACCTCGCCGCACGTGCATAAAATTTGCGTGCGAGCCGCCTGAAAGTGTCGTCTAAGGAGCGGACGCCAAGTCCTCTCCTTAGAAGGCGAGATGAGAAGCGACGGGGGACTTTGGCCGCTAGCCGAAGCCCCCTGTCGAGGACGCTCTGCAATTTCTTTTTATGCATTGCGGCGAGGTAACCCCAGACCGGGCAGGCGTAGGTAATGACCGGCAGCAGATACGCGCCGACGATCATCCTACCCAATTTCCTGGTCATGGCTGAGCTGATCAGGAGTGGAAACAGTGCGCACAGGCGAGTGGATGCTCGCTTAAGAACTGTCTGTGCGTGGGTACGCCAGGTGAGCCGACGGTCGAGGTGTAAGCCGAGGTACTTGACCTCGTTGGACCAGCGCAAGTACGTTCTGCCGATACGTAGTTGCCTAACGGGGTTCTTCCGTCGCTTGGAGAATTCGACGGCTACACTCTTGGTGGCGTTGAGTTGCACTCTCCAATTCTCAGTCCAGTCCACGAGCGTGTCGAGCTGGCGCTGCAGTCGTAGGACGGCCCTTTCCTCATGACGATCGGCCGTAAATACGGCCGTGTCGTCAGCGAAGAGGGCCATCTGGACTCCAGGCTGTCTCGGCACGTCGTTGACGTAGATCGAGAACAGAAGGGGGCCTAGAACACTACCTTGAGGGACGCCGGCTGTGATTCGTCTCTCGGAAGAGACAGAATCGCCAACTCTCACGCAGAAGGTCCTCTCCGTCAGAAAGCTAGCAACCAGATGGAGGTAGCAGTCCGGGAGCTGGACTTCCCTAAGTTTGAATAAAAGGCCATCATGCCATACGCTGTCGAAGGCTTTCTCAACATCTAAGAAACAGCCAACGGTCCGTTCTCTCCGACACCCGGCTTCCGTGATGCTTTCCACCAGTCTCATCAGTTGATGAGTGGTCGAATGCCCCACACGAAAGCCGAACTGTTCGGGGACCAGCACGTCAAAGTTGGTTAGATGTTCTCGTACACGACGCTGTACGAGGCGCTCAAAAACCTTGGACGTAGCGGAAAGTAGGCTGATAGGCCGGAGGTTTTCCGAGCGGGTGGTATCCTTTCCCTGCTTCGGGATCACGATAACCGTCGCCTTTCTCCATTTCTTGGGAAAGTAGGCCAGTCTAAGACACGCGTTGAACAAATCAGTCAAGAATTGAACTCCAGGCTCGGGAAGAAGTCGTAGAGCGGTGTTGGTAACACCGTCCGGGCCTGGAGCCTTTCTTGGCTGAAGTTCAGCGAGCCGATCTGAGACCTCTTCCAAAGAGATGGGTTCGGGCTCCGCCGTGATCGGAAGAGACAGAAAGTCTTCCACAGCCATCTCGACTTGTTCGTCGAAGTCCCAGTCCATGGGCGGGTTGGGAGCGAACTGACGCTCGAAACACAAGCCCAAGTACTCGGCCTTCTCCTCCGGGCGACCCAGGAGTCGACCGAACGGTCCAACAATGGCGGGAAGTGGAGGTCGGCGCCTCCGTCCCGTCAATGCGGTAGGTATTCTGTACGGGTGAGATTGCGGGTCCGCATCCCCCGTTCGGGCCACGTCGAGTTCCCAACAGCTACGTCGGAACGCCTTCAGACTGCCACGCAGTCGTCCGGTGAGCCGATTGTATGCCTTATCGGCCGGATCACGGGTCCTCTGCCAACGTTTCCGGAAGTAATTCCTCTCGCGAGCGAGAAGAGAGACTTCCTCAGGGATGCGTTGGTAGTCAGGCGTGAAGCCAGCTCGCGTACGTGAAGACACGCCTATAGCCGAGATGATTGCCTCTTCGATTCCCGCAACTGCTTCGTCTAGGAGGCGAACGGAATCGAGTGGGGCCGCTGGCGGCAATCTACGGCACAAGGCCGGGCCGTAGCGATCCCAATCGATGACCTTCTGCTTGTCAGAACGTGCATAGGCGTGCTGGGTAGCGACGTGGACCAAGATAGGGTTGTGGTCGGATGTCAGCTCCGTAAGTGAGAATACCTCGACCGGACAGACAATTCCTTGGGTCACCGCGATGTCCAGAACATCGGGAGCCGCGTTAGGCAGTGACGGAAAGAATGTGGGTTGCGCTGGACCAAACACCATCGCCCGGCGCGATTCAACAAAACTGAGCAAGCGCCTCCCGTTCGGAGTAGTCAGGCGACTATTCCAAACGCGATGCTTGCAATTCAGATCGCCGGCCAAAATTACCCTTCGATGGGAATCGAAGATGACGTCCAGGTCGCTGACAAGGAGTTCAGCTTGTGGGGGCTTGTAAGCTGAGACCACGAGGACGCCGCCAAGAGCTCCGTGGACCTCAATGGCGGTGGCCTCTAGGTTGGTAAGCTGCGGCAAAGCGACACGATGATGACCTATGGAGGTCCTCACCGCGATCGCCGTGCCGCCTCCTCGTCGGCCAACTCGGTCATCCCGATAGACCACGTAATTTGGTAATCGAAACCGGTTCGCCGGGGTCAGGTGGGTTTCCCCGAGGAGAAGTACGTCGGGTTTGAACCGAGCCAGGAATTCAAGAAGGTCGGAATGCTTGGTACAAAAATTTTTTTTTTTTTTTTTTTTTTCGCTCTGGGCTTTGCGGTTGTGCGTCGCAGAGACGAACCGCACGGGAACTGAGTTCCGAGCTACCTTCTGGAGCTCCTGCCTCGTGGCCCTGCCCAAGTAGGGCGCGTGCTCTATAGCAGGCCGATTCTCGGCTGTTGTGCTAGCCTACGCTAGCGCAGTATGCACCGAGGGCGTTTCCACGAATCACCTGGGCGTATACGGTACCTTCCCAGCCCAGTCACTAGAGGATTGCCTCAAAAATTTTTTTTTTAGCGGCGCTGTTTTTATGCCCTGACAGGTCGTATGCCACGAATCCCTCAGAGTGCCTATGGTCCCTGGTTGGCTCGCCTCGAGCACGTTAGATGGTCACGTTGAGGCCAATCAAGCTGCTGCCGATCCTTGATTGGGTCGCCTCGCCTTCTCGTGTCACGAAGCCTCGTGTGCCGGGTTTTGTCCCGTACTGCTGCAACTGCAAGGGCGCCCATCCGGCTAGTTACCGGGGTTGTATCAAGTACATCGAAGCGGAAAGACAGCAGCGATCTGCGCGCCCTGGCGCGCAGCGTCGTGTAGCTGGCCCGGCCCCTAATCGGCGAGAGGTCTTCCCCCCTCTCTCCGGTACATCTGTCAAGGCCCCGGCAGCGACTCCTGTCGCTCCCGCGGTCTCAGTCCCGCCTGCAGGCGTCGCTCCGGCGGCGCCTGTGACGGCTCCACTCCCGGCGCCTGCCGGAGCGCCCGGCCCTTCCTACGCAGCGGTTGCTGCTAAGACATCATCGTCAACCACTTCCGCCCGCAAGGGCACCAAAAAGCGCTCTCGTCGCCGGACTCCCGGCCGACGACATCAGCAGGCTCGTCCTGCCCAACCTCAGCGGGACTCTCCCGCCCCTGTCATCTCCCAACCTCCGCGTGAGCAGACCAAAGTTCAGTCCGCTAACCCAGCACCATCTGTAGTCCTGGCCGAAGTTCCTCAGGAACGTCCGCGCGGGTCCCGGGAACTTTCTCGGGCTCCAGCGGATCCCCTGACGGCTTGGGCCACTCACCTTGTTGAAAGCATCAGGTCTGCTCCTGACACCTCTACCGTGCTAATGTTAGTATTCCAATCCCTCTCTGCTCTCTTCCCTCTCCTCCCCCTCAATGGCTAGATCCCTGCGGATCGTCGCTTGGAACGCTGATGGCGTTTCCTCTCGTCGATCTGAGCTGGCGGCTTTCGTCGTGGAGTACGACGTTGATGTCGTGCTTCTCTCCGAAACCCATCTAGCCCCCTACCATCGATTCTCACTTCCTTCTTACACTTGTTATCGTCAGGATCGTCCCCGACAGCCGCGCCAACCCCCGAAAGGGGGTACGGCGATTCTGGTCCACAGGCGGATATCCCACAGGCCACTACCCCCCCTAACTACTCGACTCATCGAAGGTTGCGCGGTGGCAGTGGACGCAGGCAGCTCGGAGTTGCGCATTGTTTCCGCGTATCTCCGGCCTGGCCTGAGCCCGCCGCCCCCGCCTGAGGAGTGGAACGCTCTCCTCGACCACCCAATCTCGACAATTGCAGCCGGCGACTTCAACGCCAAACATCCTTCTTGGAACAGTAGGGCTACCAACGCCTACGGCAGATCACTCCGCCGGTTCGTCCTAGACGACCCGGATACGCACGTCATCGGCCCTGATGATCCTACCCACTTCCACTATGCCGGTCACAGACCGGACGTTCTTGATGTAGTTGTAGTCAGGAACGTGGCCCATAACATCCAGGTCTCGTCAGTGTCAGACCTCTCGTCTGATCACAATCCCCTTCTAATAACTGTTCGAGATGTGTCGGCTTCACCCCGACTTCCCGCTGGTCCTGCTAGGAGGGTCAACTGGCGCTCCTATCACGACGAGCTATCTCGAAGGTTACCATCTGTCCCAGCGGACCCGATCGCCACTCGTGACGATCTGGATCTCCGTGCCACTCATCTTCAGGAGTTGGTCCAAGGTGTCATGGATCGACACACATACAACGTAGAGGTGAATCGTAAATCGGCCCTTCAACCGGAAGTTATCCACGCCATCTGGCTTCGGCGCAAGCTCCGCCGCAGATGGCAACGAACCCGAGATCCCGCCGTCAAACGACGGTTTCAGGCCCAGTCTCTTTACGTCCAGCAACTTTTGCGGGACGTAAACTCTATCAGTGGGACTCATACCTTGAGTCCCTTGAAGTCGACCCAGCCTCCGTCTGGAGAGCGACGAGTCGCCTTACTCGCGAGAAGCGTACTCGCAACCCGCTGAATACCCCGAACGGCGTTGTTTCTTCACCGGAAGGCAAGGCAGAGGTCTTCGCCGACTGCATGGAGACTCAATTCACCGTTCATGGAGGCGTCTCGGACCCTGCCTTCTCGGTAGTGGTTCGAGACTTCCTATCTGGATATTTTTCCCGCCCTCCACCTGACCCTCCCGCTCTCTTCGACAGGGACGAACTAGTTTCATCTATCTGTCGACTGAACCGACGTCGCGCCCCTGGTCCTGATCGGATCGGGGCCGCTGCCTTGCAACATCTCCCGGCCTCGGGCGTTGAATTGGTCCTGGATCTGTTCAACTCCAGTCTCCGGCTGCAATACTTCCCCCGCCTGTGGAAAAATGCCAACATCTGCATGATACCCAAGCCCGGCAAGCCTCGAATGCTTGCAGGCAGCTATCGTCCCATATCGTTGTTGCCAGTAATCTCAAAGGTGTTTGAGCGTCTCCTACTCGCCCGCATCTGGCCGCTGCTGGATAATTTTATTCGGAGCGAACAGTTCGGGTTCCGTAGAGAGCACTCGACAACTTTACAACTCGTCCGAGTTGTCACAGCATTGTCCGACGCCGCCAACAAGAGAGAGTCTACGGGCGCTGTCTTGTTGGACGTGAGTAAGGCCTTCGACAAAGTCTGGCACGAAGGTCTTCTCTACAAACTCGCTCACTCCCCCATCCCACCGTCCATTGTGCATTTCTTGCGGTCATACCTCAGTGATCGTACCTTCAGGGTTAGCGTCGAAGGGTCCTGTTCATCAGTTCGACCCGTCGCCGCTGGCGTTCCGCAGGGATCTGTCCTCGGCCCCGTTCTGTACCTAGTGTACACGAACGACCTGCCTGTTATTCCTGGAGTCACGTTATCTCTATTCGCTGACGACGCAATGTATTACTGCAGCTCCCTGTCCCCGCGAATTGCGTGTTCAAAGCTGCAGCGTCAGTTGAATCTGCTTCCGGCCTGGCTAAGGAAGTGGCGGGTGCTGATCAACGCGGAGAAATCCGAGGCGATCTGTTTCACCAGCAAGTCCACTTCCCGATGCCAGGCCCTCTCCCTCGAAGGGAGGCCTATCGCCTGGCAAAAGTCGGTGAAGTATTTGGGCGTTCGGCTAGACCAGCGCCTTAGCTTCAACGGCCACGTGACTGCTACCCTCAACAAAGCTCGAGGCGTCCGAGCCAAAATATTTCCCATGCTCTCGTGCCGCAACCGCCTGGCTTTGCGCACTAAAGTTACTATCTATCTTTTGTTTCTCCGGTCAATATTGACCTATGCTGCTCCCGCATGGTGGTCGCTTGTGTCGACCACTAACAAGTGTAGGCTGGAAGCTTTCCAGGCCCGTACCCTCAGATCTTTGTCGGGGTCTCCATGGTTTGTGCGAAATGATGTCATTCGTGGAGGCCTTCGAGTTCCTACCCTTGCCGATTTTGTCCGGTCGCTTGCCGAAACTCTTTTTGCTTCTGCAGCGACCTCCTCCTTTCCTTATCTCCGATCTATCAGCACGTCTGAACCACCTCCCGCTATACGTGTTAAACGCCCTCGGGCGATCTTAGACGACCCCCCGTAATTCTGTTTGCTCTAATTTAGGTTCCCGAGCAATTCTATCTCCTTGTTACCATCCTACCCAGTCAGATACCTTCCCCAAGTAAGTTGATTTTCAGACTGCTTGGCGTTGTTACCGATGCCAAAGACACGGCGGATCCCTGCCTCGCGGGGAACGTCCGGCGCTACAAGGCGCCTGCATGCCGGGCCGGGCGCGTTCGGCATCTGCCGTTCGCCCCGCGCCCGGTGGCAGTGTTACCATGACACGATACCTACATAAATATAAATTTGATAAAATTTCCGCCGCCTCAGTTAACTGGTTGGCGTGTCCCTCCCGAAAAATTTAGGCAACCTTCATTTGAAAGTCCAGCACTGTTTTCTTCTGACAGCCATCGGGCACGTCCCGGAAGCTGTAATAAGCCACGGGTGCAAAGACGCCCCACTATCTAATGCACTGCACTGCACTACTCGTGTCACGTCTCGGCTGGCGCCGAGAGCAGATCTTCGCCTCGCTATGTCACAACTCCCCCGGGTCTTGAATGCTCTCCGGTGGCCAGCCCATTGTTCTTCTCCGGCGGGTTTGAGCCGTTGGCGGTGAACCTTGTATGGACGTCCGTCCTTCTCCACCGTGTAAATCTGCCCGCCGAGGGTTGCGGCAACGCTAAAGGGACCTTCCCAGGCTGGCTCCCATCCAGGGTACCTCCGTCCTTTGGCTGGTCCGGCGTGGCTCTTGACGTACACCAGCTGCCCTACGGCCAGTGTAGGGTCCTGTGTCCTCCGTTCCGGATACCGCCGCCGCTGATACTGCGTCTGGTGTGACCTGGCCGCCTCTTCTCGTTCCTCAATTGGCCGGACGTCCTGTTCTGCGTGTGGCCGACTCCAGTCGCCGGGTCGGCGTAGGTCTCTGCCCAGCAGAAGCTCGCTCGGTGTCACTCCAGTGGCGGCGTTTGCACGATTCCGCAGCGAGAACAGAATCGTCGGCAAACGCTTGTCCCAGTCGCCATGGTCCTTGCAGTCATGGAGCTGGATCCGCAGCGCCTTCTTGATCTCGCCGTTGCGCCGCTCGGTCGGGTTCGCCCTGGGATGGTAGTTGGCTGTAGTCCACGGTCGTATGTGCAGCTTGTCGCACATCTGCTTCCACTTGTGGCCCGTGAGCGGCTTTCCGTTGTCGGTGAGCAACGCCTCTGGGTATCCCCAACGAGGGAACACTTCTTCCTCCAGGTAGCGGATAATGGTGTCGGCGTCCGCCTTGCGCACGGCCTTTGCTTCCACCCATCTCGACATCATATCCGTGACCACTACGATGTACCGGTTGCCAGCTCGAGTCAGCGGATATGGTCCCATGACGTCCAGGGCGACAGTATTCCAACATCTCCTGGGTCGGTGAGGTCGCTGTTGGTCCTGTTCGGGATTTGCGCCGCGCTTGTGTAGGGCGCATATTCTGCAACTCCGGACGTATCTGCAGACATCAATGGTTAGGCCGGTCCAGACGAAGTCCTTGCCGATGGCCCGAAACGTTTCTTCGGCCCCCGGATGACCGGCTTCAGGGAAGTCGTGGAAGTGCCTGATGACCTCCATGCGGACACTCGGCGGCACGTACAATCCTGGTTCCTGGTTGCGTCTGTCCTTCCAAACCAGGCCGTTGTCCACCCGGTATCCTCTCGCTGTAGCCGCCGCAGGGTCGTTTCTCCACGCTTGGCACTCCTGGTCGCCTTCTTGCGCCTCCTGCACTGCCTGATGGATGCCGACAGCTGTGATTTCTTGTAGTCGGGGTGCAGCTGCCGCAACACTGCGAAGTGGCCTCTCTTCAGGCTTCATCCGTGGTTCTTCTTGGACGCCGGCAGTATCTTCAAGCCCAGGTTCCCTCGAGAGGAAGTCCGGCAACTCGTTCTCCTTGCCCGGGCAGTGGACGACGGTGAATTTGAAGCTCTGTATCAGTAGAGCCCAGCGAGCGTACTTCGTCTTCTGCCCCGTCGCCTGCTTCAGCCAAGTTAGCGCCTTGTTGTCGGTCCTTAGGGTGAAATAGCGATCCTCCAAGTATGGCCGGTATTTCTTGATGGCCCAGACGACTGCCAAACACTCCAGTTCGTTGGAGTGGTAGTTCTTCTCCGCCTCGTGGAGCTTGGCACTGGCGTACGAGATGATACGCCTCTCTCCGGCTTCGGTGCATTGATAAAGCACCGCTCCAAGTCCCTTTTGGCTGGCGTCGGTCTGCAGAAACATCGGCAAGTCTCGATCCGGTCGTGAGAGTTTTAACGGCTGCCGGAAAGCGGCCTTAACCTCTTCGAAGGCTCGCTGAGTTGTGTCGTCCCAATGCCACTTTCTTGTCCGCAGCAGGTCCGTTAACGGTTCCGAAATCATGGCGAAGCAGGGGATGTACTCTCGCAGCCAGTTGCAGGTTCCCAGGAAGCGTTGCAGCTCTTTCTTGTTGCTGGGGGCCGGCTGGTCTTCAATCGCTCTGAGATGTTGCTGCTGCGGGAGGTTGCCGTCCGGAGTAATCTCGTGGCCTAGAAAGGCGACTTCTTCCCGCCCGAAGTGACACTTGTTGAGCGAGCAGGTCAGCTGGTGCATCTGCAGCCTTTCCAAGACTTGATCCAGGTGTCGCAGGTGCGTTTCCCAGTCGGGGGAGTAGACAATGATGTCGTCCAGATAGACGAGGCAGCACTCCCGTAATAGTCCCGTGAGAACATCCTGCATCAGCCGTTGGAAGGTGCTGGGCGCGTTCTTCAGCCCAAAGCACATCACCCGGAACTGGTAGCGACCTCCGTCGGGCACCGAGAATGCTGTGTACTTCTTTGCTTCTTCCTCCAGCGGGATTTGCCAGTAGCCGCTCTTGAGATCTAGGGTCGAGAAGACTTGGGCCCCGCTGAGGTCCTTGATTGTTTCGTATATCAGCGGCAGTGGTGAGTCCACATCCTCGGTCTGATCGTTCAACCTCCGGAAGTCTACGCAGAACCGGGGTGTGCTGTCCTTCTTCTTCACAATCACCACCGGAGAGCTGTATGGCGAGGTGGCCGGTTCAATGATACGCTGCCTCAGCATCTCTTCTACCTGTTCCCGGATGGTGCGTTTCTTCTCGTCGGAGTACCGGTACATTGGGAGCCGGAATGGCTGGCTACCTTCTATCAGCCGGATCTCGTGCTTGGCCGCAGATGTAGTGCGGAGCGGGCCACGGGAGAACAAACTGCGATGACGGTGTAACATTTCCAGAAGCCGTTTATGGTGTTGGCCACCTGCTGACGTTTGAAGGCTAGCTTCGTCAATGTCCTCTTCCTCGGGCTCCGCGCGGTCATTCCAGAAGACCGTCTGTCGGTTCTCGCTGCCAATGTGAAGGCAGCCCCGTCGGTAGTCCACAACTGCTTGGTTGGCCGTGAGCCAGTGGTGGCCCAATAAAACTTCTTCTTGCAGTCCGGGCACTTCTAGCAGACTGGTGGTGGTCGCGAGACTTCCAATTATAATGTCTGCGACGACGGTGGCCGTTGAGTGACATTGCTGACCGTGTAGCGCTAGCTGGACAACTCGGGGCTCCGTCTTCCTTCCTCCGGGCAGCAGACCGGCTCGTACGAAGTCGTAGTTTGCGGCGGAGTCCAAGGCTGCGGTCAGTTTTCGGCCGGCGATCTCTATTGGAATGCGCGGTATGTCCGCACCTAGTTGGTTCACGCGCCCCGGTGGGCTATTTACCGGGGCGCTTGGTCGTTTCCCTGCCGGTTCTTCACAGGGCAGTCCCGATGGAAGTGTCTTCCCGGGCAGTAGCGGCACTTGGGCGTTAGGCTGTTCAATCTTTGTTCCTCTTTCGTGCTTGAGGCCGATCGACACTGCTTCGACCCCCCTACTCGATCCAGGGAGTTTTCAGCAGAGTCATCCCGACCTCGCGCACGACTATCTTGATCCAAGTCCGCCTCGATGCTCATTGCCCGTTGTAAAAGTTCCTCTAAAGTCATAGGCGGCGGGAACCTCAGCGCAGGTCGAAGGCGTGGCTGCAGCTGTTGTGTAAGCATGGCTATGCTCGTCCTCTCGTCACCTCCGGGGTACAGACGGCGAAACAGCTTGATTTTTCTCAGGATGAAGATTTCCGCCGATTCCTGCCGCTGCGTTTGTCCGTACAGCTCGGCCAGCAGCTCTGCGTCTCGTTGCATCCCGCAGAAGTGATGCCGGAAGCGGTCGCAGAACTCGGGCCAATTTATCTGCAATCCCGTGTATCTCTCTGCCCACGTGGCAGCTTCTCCTCGGAGCTGCCGCACTGCGTAATCTGCCCACTGTTCAGGTGGGACTCTGTAGTCCCGCAGCTGTCGCTCTAGCTGTTGAAGATATCGTTCTGGATCCTCGTACTTGAGGCCATGGTATGTAGCGGTGATCACCGGTGGCAACGTGCACCTCAGAGCTGCGGCGAATTGCGCGCAAAGCCTTGCTCTACCTCGAACCCGGTGTCCCGCTGGGTGTAGCTGTTGGGCGCCATGTTGTTTTGTGTGCCGGCTGGTAGTTCTCTGGCGTGGCTGGATCCTGCATCCGCAAGATGATCGTCGCCCCACGTTGGGCGCCACTTGTCACAGGACAAATGGCGCCAATCGTACACACTATAGTTTTTTAGGCCCTTAAAAGGACCGTTTGTCGGGTACGCTAAATCATTTGCGTACGCTGCCCGAGCCGCGCTGTGATGTTCGGCGGCTGCGTCCGCTGTTCCGGGCGTGCTGCGGTTCTCTTCTTTCGGCAGCGGTATGTAGAGCCCGCTGCTGTCCCAGTCGATGTCCATCACTGCTTCTCCTGCGTTCTCCATTCTTCCTTCTTCCTTTTCTTCCAGCTGGCTTGACGACGTCCAATGGAGTGCGCCAAAAATTTTTTTTTTTCGCTCTGGGCTTTGCGGTTGTGCGTCGCAGAGACGAACCGCACGGGAACTGAGTTCCGAGCTACCATCTGGAGCTCCTGCCTCGTGGCCCTGCCCAAGTAGGGCGCGTGCTCTATAGCAGGCCTTTCTCGGCTGTTGTGCTAGCCTACGCTAGCGCAGTATACACCGAGGGCGTTTCCACGAATCACCTGGGCGTATACGGTACCTTCCCAGCCCAGTCACTAGAGGATTGCCTGGGAACCTCGCCGCACGTGCATAAAATTTGCGTGCAAGCCGCCTGAAAGTGTCGTCTAAGGAGCGGACGCCAAGTCCTCTCCTTAGAAGGCGAGATGAGAAGCGACGGGGGACTTTGGCCGCTAGCCCCCTGTCCCCTGTCGAGGACGCTCTGCAATTTCTTTTTATGCATTGCGGCGAGGTAACCCCAGACCGGGCAGGCGTAGGTAATGACCGGCAGCAGATACGCGCCGACGATCATCCTACCCAATTTCCTGGTCATGGCTGAGCTGATCAGGAGTGGAAACAGTGCGCACAGGCGAGTGGATGCTCGCTTAAGAACTGTCTGTGCGTGGGTACGCCAGGTGAGCCGACGGTCAAGGTGTAAGCCGAGGTACTTGACCTCGTTGGACCAGCGCAAGTACGTTCTGCCGATACGTAGTTGCCTAACGGGGTTCTTCCGTCGCTTGGAGAATTCGACGGCTACACTCTTGGTGGCGTTGAGTTGCACTCTCCAATTCTCAGTCCAGTCCACGAGCGTGTCGAGCTGGCGCTGCAGTCGTAGGACGGCCCTTTCCTCATGACGATCGGCCGTAAATACGGCCGTGTCGTCAGCGAAGAGGGCCATCTGGACTCCAGGCTGTCTCGGCACGTCTTTGACGTAGATCGAGAACAGGAGGGAGCCTAGAACACTACCTTGAGGGACGCCGGCTGTGATTCGTCTCTCGGAAGAGACAGAATCGCCAACTCTCACGCAGAAGGTCCTCTCCGTCAGAAAGCTAGCAACCAGATGGAGGTAGCAGTCCGGGAGCTGGACTTCCCTAAGTTTGAATAAAAGGCCATCATGCCATACGCTGTCGAAGGCTTTCTCAACATCTAAGAAACAGCCAACGGTCCGTTCTCTCCGACACCCGGCTTCCGTGATGCTTTCCACCAGTCTCATCAGTTGATGAGTGGTCGAATGCCCCACACGAAAGCCGAACTGTTCGGGGACCAGCACGTCAAAGTTGGTTAGATGTTCTCGTACACGACGCTGTACTAGGCGCTCAAAAACCTTGGACGTAGCGGAAAGTAGGCTGATAGGCCGGAGGTTTTCCGAGCGGGTGGTATCCTTTCCCTGCTTCGGGATCACGATAACCGTCGCCTTTCTCCATTTCTTGGGAAAGTAGGCCAGTCTAAGACACGCGTTGAACAAATCAGTCAAGAATTGAACTCCAGGCTCGGGAAGAAGTCGTAGAGCGGTGTTGGTAACACCGTCCGGGCCTGGAGCCTTTCTTGGCTGAAGTTCAGCGAGCCGATCTGAGACCTCTTCCAAAGAGATGGGTTCGGGCTCCGCCGTGATCGGAAGAGACAGAAAGTCTTCCACAGCCATCTCGACTTCTTCGTCGAAGTCCCAGTCCATGGGCGGGTTGGGAGCGAACTGACGCTCGAAACACAAGCCCAAGTACTCGGCCTTCTCCTCCGGGCGACCCAGGAGTCGACCGAACGGTCCAACAATGGCGGGAAGTGGAGGTCGGCGCCTCCGTCCCGTCAATGCGGTAGGTATTCTGTACGGGTGAGATTGCGGGTCCGCATCCCCCGTTCGGGCCACGTCGAGTTCCCAACAGCTACGTCGGAACGCCTTCAGACTGCCACGCAGTCGTCCGGTGAGCCGATTGTATACTGCCTTATCGGCCGGATCACGGGTCCTCTGCCAACGTTTCCGGAAGTAATTCCTCTCGCGAGCGAGAAGAGAGACTTCCTCAGGGATGCGTTGGTAGTCAGGCGTGAAGCCAGCTCGCGTACGTGAAGACACGCCTATAGCCGAGATGATTGCCTCTTCGATTCCCGCAACTGCTTCGTCTAGGAGGCGAACGGAATCGAGTGGGGCCGCTGGCGGCAATCTACGGCACAAGGCCGGGCCGTAGCGATCCCAATCGATGACCTTCTGCTTGTCAGAACGTGCATAGGCGTGCTGGGTAGCGACGTGGACCAAGATAGGGTTGTGGTCGGATGTCAGCTCCGTAAGTGAGAATATCTCGACCGGACAGACAATTCCTTGGGTCACCGCGATGTCCAGAACATCGGGAGCCGCGTTAGGCAGTGACGGAAAGAACGTGGGTTGCGCTGGACCAAACACCATCGCCCGGCGCGATTCGACAAAACTGAGCAAGCGCCTCCCGTTCGGAGTAGTCAGGCGACTATTCCAAACGCGATGCTTGCAATTCAGATCGCCGGCCAAAATTACCCTTCGATGGGAATCGAAGATGACGTCCAGGTCGCTGACAAGGAGTTCAGCTTGTGGGGGCTTGTAAGCTGAGACCACGAGGACGCCGCCAAGAGCTCCGTGGACCTCAATGGCGGTGGCCTCTAGGTTGGTAAGCTGCGGCAAAGCGACACGATGATGACCTATGGAGGTCCTCACCGCGATCGCCGTGCCGCCTCCTCGTCGGCCAACTCGGTCATCCCGATAGACCACGTAATTTGGTAATCGAAACCGGTTCGCCGGGGTCAGGTGGGTTTCCCCGAGGAGAAGTACGTCGGGTTTGAACCGAGCCAGGAATTCAAGAAGGTCGGAATGCTTGGTACCGATGTTGTTAGCATTCCAGGCTACGAGCGAGAGATCTCGTCTAAGGGCTCGGTTCATAGAAGACCTATGACTTCGCAGGCTTCCACCAAGAGCATGAATCTCTCAGTTGGGTCAGCAGTTTCCAGGCGGGCTCGGATGGACCTGAAGAGAGATGCGACTTTCGGGAGGTCGTAGCTAGACAGAAAGCCGCGGACGAACTGTGCGTCATTGGAACTGACGGACTGGGTGGTTTGCCTGGAAACTGAGGCCGCATAAGAGCGACCAGGTGTTACGGCAGATCGGGTCATGGTGGAAGCCATAGGACCAGGGCCAGACGGTTTTGGATCAGCGGCAGGAAAAGTACGCTGTTGCGCTTCGTCGGACTTATACCGGGAAGCAGGACTTTTCTTGGGCTGTGGGCAGGCAGGAGCTCGGGGCCGAGCATCCGGTGTGGGTATCCCTTTGTTCCTGGGTTTGATGCCTGCTCGCGGAAATCGCGGAGGTGGCAGGGGCGGCGAGGCTACCTCTGGTTCAGAGGCGGGAGTAGGAGGTTCCGCGGAGGTGGAGGGTTCATTCTCCGGCTCCAAAACCGAGATAACAGCTACTGGGCGTGTCTCTGCTGTGGAAGGAGACGCGGTACGTTTAGTTGCCTTTGTAGGGGCTGGAGGTGGAGCCGGAGAGGGCGCGCGCCGTGCCGGTTGTGCCTGAGGTTTAGGCCTAGCCTGCATTTTAGGCTGTCTAGGTTGGGGCTGCATAACTGGCTGCCGTGGCTTCGGGAGGGGCCCCTGCGGCTTTTGCTTCAGCAGGAGCTCCGCCTTATAGACCGGGCAGTTTACGTTAGACGCTGCGTGGCCTTGGCCACAATTGATGCAGCGAAATTTGGTTTTGTCTGCCACAGTGCAGGCCTGTGTTGAATGTCCCAGAGAACATCGGAGACAGGCCGGGGCATTGCGGCAGACGTCGGTGTGATGGCCGAACCTCTGGCACCGGTGGCACTGCGCAAGCTTGCCCTGGGGTCGACTGGTTTCCACCCGGACGCGGAAGCCAAACAGCCGCGTCAGGTGGAAAATTTTATCAGCAGCCTCGCCCTTCTCGAGCTGGAGACGGACGAGCGGGAGAGGTACTCGGGTTTCTGAGTGAGTGTACAGGCGGAAAATTGCCTGCACCGGGTACCCGAGGTCGCGGAGTTCCATAAGGATCTCCTGTGGATCGGTGTGCGCGTCAAGCCCTCGCAAAATGACAGACAAGGGCTTGACTGGCTTAGGAGTGAAGGTGTGATATTGGAGGTTGTGTGCTTGGAGGAAGGCCTCGACCAAGCGATGGTCCTCGAGCTGGCGGACGACAATCCTGACCGTATCACCGCCAAGCAGCTTCAGGTCAAGCTTGTCGGCCGACAGGCCGTGGGCCGCGATCAGCCGTCTGTATAAGGCGGCGACATTGGATACGCTATGGACGTACAGGGGCGGCGCACGACCAACAGCGGCAGCAGCCGGAGCTGCTGTCGAAGCAGTCGGAACCGCGACCTGTGGGCCCTGAGAAGGTCCAATGTCCATGGCCGAGGTCTGTGAGGAAGTGGATCCAGGTACGTGGGTCCTCTTGGGCTTCTTAGCCGGGCGATTTCGCCGACCAACGGTCGCGAACTCGCCCGACTCGTCAGCCGGAAGAGGAGGAAGCGGGTGAGGGAGAGGATCGTCCGTCTCCATCGCCCGAGGCGATTCTGGCGAGTCGCCCAGATGGGGCAGCAAGGCAGGGCCGAGCGGCTCGGCACTTGAGCCGTTGCCTGTGGAAGGCATGCTGGCCAGGTGCGACGGCTGCCGGGCAGAGACTGCTAGGCAGTCACTCCCAGACGCCAGGGATCTCGGGTCCGGCCGAAGCCGGATTACCCGCGCGTCTTCCTTGTTCACGACGATGCGGGAGGAGCTGGGCTAACGACCAGCTTCGTTGAATACCAGTCCTTACCAAGACTGGTGTCCACTGGCCCCTTTACCCCGGCGATATCCTAGCTCGCTTACCACTGGTGGGGGCTTGCAAGGATCGTCCGGGGCAGCGCTACCTAACAGTCGTGAACAAGTTAGGAATTACACACTGGAAATGCGGCACTCACCAGGTGAGCCCAGAGCAATCAACTTCTTTCCTGTCAGGTAAGATGTTGTTCCGGCGCAGGTGGTCCTTACAAGGGCAAACTTCGGCCAGCTGCTTCTTCTACCAGCTACTAAGTTCACCGGCAGCAGCTGGCTTGGTTCCCACGAAGAGAAGAGTTATTCCTCGTCGGAAGGCGAGGTGGCCGAAGGCAGCAAAGCCGTAGAAGGTCCAGCGAAGAGAGCTGAGAAGAGCAGTCCAAGGAGAGCGTCCTGTTCAGATCAGAAGCTGGAGCAGACGTGTTCTGCGCGCCAAAAATTTTTTTTTTTTTTTTTTTTTTTTTTTCGCTCTGGGCTTTGCGGTTGTGCGTCGCAGAGACGAACCGCACGGGAACTGAGTTCCGAGCTACCATCTGGAGCTCCTGCCTCGTGGCCCTGCCCAAGTAGGGCGCGTGCTCTATAGCAGGCCTTTCTCGGCTGTTGTGCTAGCCTACGCTAGCGCAGTATACACCGAGGGCGTTTCCACGAATCACCTGGGCGTATACGGTACCTTCCCAGCCCAGTCACTAGAGGATTGCCTGGGAACCTCGCCCCACGTGCATAAAATTTGCGTGCAAGCCGCCTGAAAGTGTCGTCTAAGGAGCGGACGCCAAGTCCTCTCCTTAGAAGGCGAGATGAGAAGCGACGGGGGACTTTGGCCGCTAGCCGAAGCCCCCTGTCGAGGACGCTCTGCAACTTCTTTTTATGCATTGCGGCGAGGTAACCCCAGACCGGGCAGGCGTAGGTAATGACCGGCAGCAGATACGCGCCGACGATCATCCTACCCAATTTCCTGGTCATGGCTGAGCTGATCAGGAGTGGAAACAGTGCGCACAGGCGAGTGGATGCTCGCTTAAGAACTGTCTGTGCGTGGGTACGCCAGGTGAGCCGACGGTCGAGGTGTAAGCCGAGGTACTTGACCTCGTTGGACCAGCGCAAGTACGTTCTGCCGATACGTAGTTGCCTAACGGGGTTCTTCCGTCGCTTGGAGAATTCGACGGCTACACTCTTGGTGGCGTTGAGTTGCACTCTCCAATTCTCAGTCCAGTCCACGAGCGTGTCGAGCTGGCGCTGCAGTCGTAGGACGGCCCTTTCCTCATGACGATCGGCCGTAAATACGGCCGTGTCGTCAGCGAAGAGGGCCATCTGGACTCCAGGCTGTCTCGGCACGTCGTTGACGTAGATCGAGAACAGAAGGGGGCCTAGAACACTACCTTGAGGGACGCCGGCTGTGATTCGTCTCTCGGAAGAGACAGAATCGCCAACTCTCACGCAGAAGGTCCTCTCCGTCAGAAAGCTAGCAACCAGATGGAGGTAGCAGTCCGGGAGCTGGACTTCCCTAAGTTTGAATAAAAGGCCATCATGCCATACGCTGTCGAAGGCTTTCTCAACATCTAAGAAACAGCCAACGGTCCGTTCTCTCCGACACCCGGCTTCCGTGATGCTTTCCACCAGTCTCATCAGTTGATGAGTGGTCGAATGCCCCACACGAAAGCCGAACTGTTCGGGGACCAGCACGTCAAAGTTGGTTAGATGTTCTCGTACACGACGCTGTACGAGGCGCTCAAAAACCTTGGACGTAGCGGAAAGTAGGCTGATAGGCCGGAGGTTTTCCGAGCGGGTGGTATCCTTTCCCTGCTTCGGGATCACGATAACCGTCGCCTTTCTCCATTTCTTGGGAAAGTAGGCCAGTCTAAGACACGCGTTGAACAAATCAGTCAAGAATTGAACTCCAGGCTCGGGAAGAAGTCGTAGAGCGGTGTTGGTAACACCGTCCGGGCCTGGAGCCTTTCTTGGCTGAAGTTCAGCGAGCCGATCTGAGACCTCTTCCAAAGAGATGGGTTCGGGCTCCGCCGTGATCGGAAGAGACAGAAAGTCTTCCACAGCCATCTCGACTTGTTCGTCGAAGTCCCAGTCCATGGGCGGGTTGGGAGCGAACTGACGCTCGAAACACAAGCCCAAGTACTCGGCCTTCTCCTCCGGGCGACCCAGGAGTCGACCGAACGGTCCAACAATGGCGGGAAGTGGAGGTCGGCGCCTCCGTCCCGTCAATGCGGTAGGTATTCTGTACGGGTGAGATTGCGGGTCCGCATCCCCCGTTCGGGCCACGTCGAGTTCCCAACAGCTACGTCGGAACGCCTTCAGACTGCCACGCAGTCGTCCGGTGAGCCGATTGTATGCTGCCTTATCGGCCGGATCACGGGTCCTCTGCCAACGTTTCCGGAAGTAATTCCTCTCGCGAGCGAGAAGAGAGACTTCCTCAGGGATGCGTTGGTAGTCAGGCGTGAAGCCAGCTCGCGTACGTGAAGACACGCCTATAGCCGAGATGATTGCCTCTTCGATTCCCGCAACTGCTTCGTCTAGGAGGCGAACGGAATCGAGTGGGGCCGCTGGCGGCAATCTACGGCACAAGGCCGGGCCGTAGCGATCCCAATCGATGACCTTCTGCTTGTCAGAACGTGCATAGGCGTGCTGGGTAGCGACGTGGACCAAGATAGGGTTGTGGTCGGATGTCAGCTCCGTAAGTGAGAATACCTCGACCGGACAGACAATTCCTTGGGTCACCGCGATGTCCAGAACATCGGGAGCCGCGTTAGGCAGTGACGGAAAGAACGTGGGTTGCGCTGGACCAAACACCATCGCCCGGCGCGATTCGACAAAACTGAGCAAGCGCCTCCCGTTCGGAGTAGTCAGGCGACTATTCCAAACGCGATGCTTGCAATTCAGATCGCCGGCCAAAATTACCCTTCGATGGGAATCGAAGATGACGTCCAGGTCGCTGACAAGGAGTTCAGCTTGTGGGGGCTTGTAAGCTGAGACCACGAGGACGCCGCCAAGAGCTCCGTGGACCTCAATGGCGGTGGCCTCTAGGTTGGTAAGCTGCGGCAAAGCGACACGATGATGACCTATGGAGGTCCTCACCGCGATCGCCGTGCCGCCTCCTCGTCGGCCAACTCGGTCATCCCGATAGACCACGTAATTTGGTAATCGAAACCGGTTCGCCGGGGTCAGGTGGGTTTCCCCGAGGAGAAGTACGTCGGGTTTGAACCGAGCCAGGAATTCAAGAAGGTCGGAATGCTTGGTACCGATGTTGTTAGCATTCCAGGCTACGAGCGAGAGATCTCGTCTAAGGGCTCGGTTCATAGAAGACCTATGACTTCGCAGGCTTCCACCAAGAGCATGAATCTCTCAGTTGGGTCAGCAGTTTCCAGGCGGGCTCGGATGGACCTGAAGAGAGATGCGACTTTCGCCAAAAATTTTTTAGCGGCGCTGTTTTTATGCCCTGACAGGTCGTATGCCACGAACCTATCAGAGTGCCTCTGGTCCCTGGTTGGCTCGCCTCGAGCACGTTAGATGGTCACGTTGAGGCCAATCAAGCTGCTGCCGATCCTTGATTGGGTCGCCTCGCCTTCTCGTGTCACGTCTCGGCTGGCGCCGAGAGCAGATCTTCGCCTCGCTATGTCACAATATATATTGCAACGATACAAATTATAACTGCATAGACAGGTTAATTTGAAATTACTACAACAGAGTCTATATCTGGAGGTAGGAAAATTTTATTCATTAACACATTAAAATTTACTATTGTCTTATGGCTTTATAATATAAAATTTTTTAATAAAGATTTGTCTTTCAACAAGTGAGTCTATTGGCTTGTTTTACATATAAGTTACTTGTGCGTAGAATTCTAAATGTTACGTAGACACCAGGCGCTCAGCCCGCTGCTACTCTCTGCACGTCGACCGAAGATCACTAACGCTGAATATCCACGTCTCGGCACACACCCACTGCGATACGGGACTGTCATTGTTTTATAACTTGAATAATCTTAATCTCAGGAATCAAACTGGGTTTAAATAGATCGTTTATTAGGGTCAGACAATTCCGGCTTCTTGAAGTGTTCCCTCGTAAATACTCAGAATACCACGATAGGTATATTCTGCGCCTAACGGAAATCTTCCACTCTTCGCGAAAAAGCACTAGAATATGGTCTATTTGAAGTTACTTGAGTTATCTAATGGGGTAACGATTACGAAGAATCGTACCGTCTACCCACTACAGAGTCTTAAGGAAATCGACTTGTCTTGTCACGAAAATCTCGTGACAGCGAGTACGTCTTTTTTTGACAAGACTTCGGAACTGACTGAGCTGCAAGAGACCGTCTCAAATAAATTTTAGACCTTCTGATTGGTGGAAAATCTAGCAAGGTCACAGATATTCTTAGTGATAGCCAGACATCAGGTTAAAACTCTGTCCGATTCTGCAAAGGCCTGTCTAGATTTAATCTACAAATTTAATTAGGTACTTTCTAGGAGATAACGAAATAAAATAAGAAATGATTTCATTAAAAAAAACATATAAAAATTATAGTTGTGAGAATTGAGTATATGGAAAATGTAGCTTGCAACCATGATAATACCCTGTCCAAGTTCCAAAAAGAAAGGTCAATTATCAACGAAGTTATTAAGTAAAATGTGAATCACACGCGCACTCGCGCACAACATATAAATATTTCACTTGACATAAAAGAGTAAAAAATTGTGCATATTTTGACATAACATACTTTTTTAAACAGCTTGGTTCAAAACTTACGACTACTTTACAATTTTTAACATGTATATGGCCGTCAGAAAATGTGTTACAGCATTAGTATTCCAATTATATGAACTTACATCCTGTTCCGTTGCAATATATACATATATATATATTCGCGATTTTTGGACAACATTTACAGACGTTTTTCGCATCCTAGCTTCCAAACTTTACGGTCTTTCAGTAGCGTGGAGTCCATGTAACCGCTGTTGCCGGTGGAAACAGTACTGGAAATAAGAGAAAATAATATTAATTATATCACAGAACAACCACTTTGGTTATTGAATAATTTGAAATACGAACGATATTAGTAGGGAAACTTGAAGAAAAGCGTAGCATTGGTTTCGAACTTCTGGGCACTTGCACAGTCTTGTGTTGCCGGCTCAGACATCGGCAATGTTTTACCGCGTACGGTCATTGACCTCGTAGTAGTTGTCACTGTACAAACTGTGGAGGGAGGGACATATCCGTCCACCCAATGTGTTGCCGCTGTATTAACCAGCAAAACGCTCAGTTAGCAGCTACGTTCGTTTTCGGAACTGACGTGCAGCAGATACTACTACCTATTTGTGTTTTGTTTGTTTAGTCATGTGTTTCTCTGTTTGTCTTTATTATTTCCAATCCGATTATTTGTGTTCTGATTTATTCTGTGTATTTAAAATGAGAGTCAGATCCCGTTGAACCGGGGCCCTCTTCTTCTCCCAGAGAATAATATAAAATAATATAAAAAAGAACACTTGGTACAAGAAAAAATTCTAATTAATTTTTAGGTCACGTTTTAGGCCTATCACAACCGGCAACACGTTTATGTACCCACGCCACGCCACTCGATCTTTCCATTCATCATTCTTCAGATTTCTCAGAGCCACTGCATTCCTTATGCCTTCCATCCTTCCGTCCTATCCCGCCTTCCCTTTTTTCTTCTTTTAGGAGGGTCCAGTCTAGTATTCTCTTGGCCATCTATCATTACCCATACGGAACACGTGGCTGTACCATCTTAATATTTTAGCGTCAATTGTGTCATTTAAATTGATATATATATATATATATATATATATATATATTCATTCTTTCCTGCATTTCTTCATTTTGTATCCTATCCAGCAATGCAAGTCTACAACACCTTCTGCAGTATCCCATTTCCATGGCTCATAACCTTCTCCTCATATGTTCTGTAGCCACACCTCAGTCCCGTATATATTACAATGCTTTCCACTATTGTCTTATAGATATCTCAGACAACTTAGATATCCCTTAATACCCAGATAACTGACGATTATATAAAATTCTGATATAATTATCCTGAGAGTGGGTAATAGATTTGTTTGTAATGTAAAATGTATGAGACGGGAAAGCTGGAAAAAAAAGGTATACTATCTTACGGAGATCAGATTAAGAAACCAAAAGAGTAAGAAACAGAAACAAGAAATCAAGGGAGGGATCAGATTCGGTGAGAGTGGTGAGGATACATGGGAACACACACACACACACCACCTTAATCTAAGAGCCGACGACCCGAAATCAACTCTCGGTAATCGCTGCACTGCCTCTTTCCTATCAATTACTTCGAGTACGCGCGTTCCTTATACTCATTAACACAACGAACGTGAGTACAGGTTACGGTAAATTACATCGATGTATCGATCGATCGGAAGTTCACTACCCCGTACTTACGCGCAATGCTTATAAGACGCTTTTCAATGGATTGCATAAATACTTAATTACACGTAGTTGGTATTAACTACTGAATAATTAGCAGATGTTAACTAGCGAATGAAGAGTTAGTTATACACTAACTCAGCGTATGTATATTGATCATCAGCATGTGTCGATTCTTCCTCTTCACGTCAACAATAAGAAATTATGTAGCGGAGATAATGCTGAACGAAACTATACTGAGTAACCGCTTCGTTTTACGTGGAATACTTTTGTAAATAATTACAAAATAACTTTTATTCTTACATTTTTTGGGAGGGGCAGACAATTATTTCTCATTTTTAACACCATCGTTATTTCGTTGCTCTACAATCTCCAATAAATCAAATCGTCATCATCATCACCGCTCCAAAGACTATGCCTTAGACCTGTTCCGAAACCCACCTCCTCCTTGGTCTACCGACATATCTCTTGCCAGTAGGGTGATAACCCAAGGCAGCCACAGGTAGACGGATATCAGGCATGCGATTCAAGTGTTCACACCATCTCCATCTGTGGTCTTCATTTTTCTGGTGTAACGATACTATGTTTTAAGTCGCGTCTAAAATCCTCGTTCCTTCTCCGATCCAAGAGAGAACAACCTGGCGTCCCTATTAGAAATTTCATTTCGGGTGCCTGAATCCTCTGCACGTCCGTTTTACCAAGAGTCCATGTCTCACTAGCATACAGGAATGTGGGGACGGCCACAGTTTTATAAAATGTCATTCCGGTATCCTTCGGTGTTTTATTTTTCAGGTGCCTATGAATCGTTCCATAGATGAGTCTAAATTTTGTTAGCTTACTATCCCAATCATTCCATATGAGATATTACAACCCAGGTAATTAAAATGACTAACCTAATCTGATCATATTGTCTTCCACATAAAATAATTCAGTAAATATGAATGTGTAACAGTCTGTTATACTTCTGCTATACACAAAAACACAGTCTTAAGTTTAAACGAAGATCCACACAAAGCAAGTATCCGCCTAACTGAAGAGAAAATCAAATTTTTGTTCTAACGAGTCAGTGCCGTAACTTTTTTTTGGGGTGGGGGCCTGCCGCAAGAATACTTTGCGGACCCCCCTAGTACCCCGAATAAATTTATGTCATTATTCCCTCTTGAATAGTAACACCTTATAGCTGAGGCAGCTAGTAAAATCGTATGACGTAAACAGCGTACGTTCTTCTCGACACTGATTAAAATCTCTTCTTCTAACTCTAGACCAGTTGCACCGGTTGCTTCTACAAATCCTAAAACGTTTCCATTAATTTTTTTTAAGTTTGTGGGCCTCCCTGCTTCATCTTCATAAATTGAGACATCTGATTATTTGACTCAGCTGATCTCTTCTGTTAATGTATTGTGTAGTATCTATTATTACAGAGAAAAACTGAGCAGATTAAATCTGTTTCTTCTTCTTCTTCTTCTTCTTCTTCTTCTTCTTCTTCTTCTTCTTCTTCTTCTTCTTCTTCTTCTTCTTCTTCTTCTTCTTCTTCTTCTTCTTCGCCACGGCTTAGATTGTTTAGTCTGTTCCGGCTCCAAACTGGTCGGACCATCTCTTCTTGGGTCTTCCCAGGCTTTTGGCTGATACAATAAAGCTACCTTGGGGAATCTGTCACTGCCCATTCTGCTAATGTGTGGTTTCCAGCTTTCTCTATACTTATTGATGATTCCGTTTACTTCCTCAACTTTCAGTTCCTCTCTAATCTGATTGTTTCTTTTCATATCTAATTTTGTGTACTCAATTATGTAATGCAAAAATTTCATTTCTGTAGCCTGAATTCTTGATATTTGTCTAGCAGACATTGTCCATGTTTCTGAACCATAAGTAAGGTTAGGAACTGCCATGGATTTGTATAATTTTATTATGGACTCTTTCCTTGCCTTATGTTTTAGAGAGTTTCTGTTATCTGGTTAAATTTATTAATTTTCCCATTGATATCTTCTTCGTTTTTATATGAGAGCTTACAGCCTACATAGTTAAATTCTGAGACTTCCTCTATAATTTTATCATCCAAAACAATTTTAGATCTAACTGACAGTGTTCTTTTAGAAGACATACATTTTGATTTGTTGTCAGAGATTTCCACCTTAAATTCTTTCGGAATGTTATTTAAGGAGTGGAGCATCTTTTGCAAGTCATCTTCATTTGTGGCCAATAAAATCTGATCATCTGGAACCATCAGAGTCTTAAGAATTATACCCGCAACTCTGACTCCTCCATTCACGCTATTAAACCAAATCCTAACAATTTCAACCAAAAACAGGTTAAAAAGATCGGTTGATAAAGGGCAACCTTGTCTAACGCCTCCATTTATTTTGATGGGGTTCCGTTGCTTTATTTGTGTCCTGGTCCCTAAATACATGCTCTTGATCGCTTGTATTAAATGTAATAGAATGCCTCTGTTTTCTAAAACTTTCCACAGTATCGACCTTGGTACTTTGTCAAAAGCTTTGCAATAATCTGTGAATAGTAGATGTGTCTCTAAATTGTGTTCTCTTCTTTTCTCTATAAACTGCTTAACAGTGAAAATATTATCAATGCAACTTCGTCCCTTTCTGAAACCCGATTACACCTCAAGCAATATTCCTTCTGTTATGTTACTCAGTCTCCTGCTTATTATTTTTGCATAGAGTTTATATGCTGAACAAAGCAAGCTGATCCCTCTGTAATTTCTGGAATTGGTTCTGTCCCCTTTCTTAAAACTGGATATCATCTTTGCTATTTTCCATTCTTCTGGAATTTTCCCTTGTTCCTAACACATGTTATATAATCGTAGCAGTCGTTCATGGAGCATTAAATCTCTTTCAAAATAGTATTTTTAACTTTTGTAGATAACAGACGAATGAGTTCATTTTGGATTTTGGGACTCGTATATTTCTCCCTGTTCTTCGGAGCACGGATTATCTCTTGCAACTATGGATCGTATTTACTCAAAAGATCGATAATTGCCAAAACGTTTCCGCTGTTCGGCTGGCTTAACTTTTCTTTATGGTCTCTATAGACTAAATCTGAAGCTGCCAATGTCAGACTAACATTTACAACGTGATCCAGTACTTTGGCCGATTTATTAGTTTCCGTTCGCAGCGCATAACGAAGAACGATGCATCGGTACTGTTGGCTCCGGTGCATTCTTAACTGGAATCATTGTGCACTGGTAAAATAACAGTAAACAAAATAAATGTACTTCTTTTTTATGTTAAATACATACGGAACAAAATTGGTTTCACTTAAGTTCAATGGTTTGTTCTCAGTCTTAAAAAATTAAGGAAAATGAGCGGGCATCCCGAGAATGCAGAACCCCCCGTATTGGGGGTCAGGCAGTGACGCTACTGTAACGAGTAATGGGCAGGTGCATCCCCAAACAGCACTGCGTGTTTGTTGTGAGGCGATCGCTAGTTTCCAGTACCATGGCTATCTGCCAATTGAGATCTTTATGACGTGGATAAGGAGAGCGGCGGACAATAGGACACATTTAGCCACGGATAAGGTCTTGATGTGTAGATTCACAAACTGTACGAGTAACTTTTAACAGTTAAGCGTATACGACTTTAATAAGGCCAGCTGTGACTTGAAGTGTTGAAACGTGCGACCTACTCACCCCTCCCCCCAAACTAAGATAGGGGTTATCTGCTGGACGGTTTTTAAAAGAAAATTACTGAGGATATGGTGTATCGGTGAAGTGGAATTTGACGTTGGAGGAAAACGGAGAATTTTATGAATCTTGTGAATAACTCCTTTTATTAGAATTCAGAAACAGAAGTGGCTTAATAAAAGAATTTATACCAGGAGTGTTTGGCCGTGGTCGATTGTTTCCTAACGTTTCGGCTATCCACGGAAGCCTTCTTCAGTAAAAAAAAAATGTAAAATGTTCGACAAAAGGGTGGAGGGACGAACGTAAGAGCTGTTACTTTTACTTCGGTTAGGGGTACGTTCGGCTCTCCACCCTTTGTCGGAGACTTTACAAACTATTTTCTACTGAAGAAGGCCTGAAGAGGAGGTCGAAACTTTCAAACAATGACAGTACAAAGCAATCGACCATGGCCAAACAGCCCGAATATAAATCTTCTTCTTCACCTCTTCAAGGATTAGGTTATATAAAGATATTCCGGAACCCATCTCATCCTCGGACGACCCACGTCTCTTCTACCAATGGCTTTATAGTTCAGTGCCGCTTTCGGCAATCGATCTTCTGTCATTCGGCAGATGATCCCACCATTGTCTTCTGTAAATTGCAATAATTTCATTTATGTCCTTTACTTCGGGTTCTGCTCTGATATCCTCATTTATTATTCTATCTTGCAATGTATAATTTAAAGTATTTCGAAGAAACTGCATTTCAGCACTCTGAATCTTGGCGCATTCCTTTTTTGTCATGACCCACGACTCACTCGCCTAAATCAATATGGGTATTGCAATTGCCTTCTAAAATTTAATCCTTGTGCTGTGTCTTACTTTATTTCTAAGATTTCTATGAATCATACCACAAATATTCCTAAATTTCCCGAATATAAATTCTTGTATCAATTATTCCGACCGTGATAGACTACGTAATAAACTGAAGTGGCTTACTCATGCCCTGACAGACGAAGACGACAAAAACTTTGTGAGGGCAGCAAAGAAAAATCCAAGGTGACATTAAGTGGAATTGAATAGGGAGGAAGATCTATGGTTCGGTGAAAAGATGATGTGTTGGATGAGCTCAAACAGTTGACATAAGAACTGCTCATGCTCGCATATAGGGACAGTAATGGAGCGCTTTGGAGGCATGTCAGGCTTTGAATATTTGGGCACTACAATATCGAATGATAATGACATAAAAAAATGCATTAAAGAGAGGATAAGGTATGCAAATAGAGCGTATTTTGCAAATATAAATATCTTTAGAAATAAAAATATAAGGAGAGAAACGAAGCTAAAAATATATCATTCACTCATAAAACCTATTGTTGCCTATGGCTCAGAGGTGTGGACGATGACAGTGGAGGATGAAAAAAGTTTAACAATTTTTGAACGCAACATCCTACGAAAAATATATGGCCCAGTGAGGGAAGGCGATAATTGGAGAATACGAAGTAATGCAGAATTGCAACAACTGATACATGAGAGGGACCTTGTAAAATTTATCAAGTCACAGAGGATAAGATGGTTGGGGCATGTGGAGAGAATGGAAGAGGATAGAATGAGTAAGAGAATGATGCAGGGAAGACTCTATTGCGGAAGACGAAGGGGACGGCCAAGGATGAGATGGTTGGATGAGGTTTGGTTGAAGGCTCTGATGAAGTTGGGAGTTCGAGGATGGAGAGAGAGAGTAGCGGATAGAGATGACTGGAGGCGGATTGTTGAAAAGGCCAAGGCCCACCAAGGGCTGTAGAGCCGGAGAAGAAGAAGAAGAAGAAGAAGAAGAAGAAGAAGAAGAAGAAGAAGAAGAAGAAGAAGAAGAAGAAGAAGAAGAAGAAGAAGAAGAAGAAGAAGAATGGAGCACATGGGTCTGTTGAGCTAATGAAGAAGAAAAATAATCTGTTGCTGTTACTTGATATTGTGCTCATATAAAGCAATAATATATATTTAAATACAATGAATATCATAAGGGACGTTGGACTGTTAACTAGCGTTCGCCACTGGCAAACTAACAAACTGACTACCGCGAGTGCGCGCGTAGGCGCTGGACGCTAATGAGACGTCAACAACGCTAAGCCGATCGCTGCTATTGATTCGACGCTGCTGGCGCGCGTATGTTTTGATCCGTGACAGTTGTCCCAGACACCTGTGTAAACAACACACGGCGTTACGTGTTCGAGACGGAAACTTCTGCGCTGAGCCCTTTGTTAACAACACATTTCTCTATATATAGGCTAGCATGTACACAATATAGCCTACACGTCTGTGTGTGTGCTTTGTTCCCGTAGCTGCATAACACCGTAGAAATACGGCCCTGTATGTACAAATCATTTTGGTGTTGGTTGTGTATACAAAGCGGAGCGGTCACGTGGTGACAGAAGGAGGAAATGCCAAAACACAATAACGAGACGTTTGTAAATGTGGAAACCAAAGGCCACAGGTTCATCGACAGCGCCGAGGACAATCCTCTACCCTCGTAATGATATCGACTGCGCTTGTGGCCCGTATACGTAAACTGCGCCGACGGTCAATTCTCCGTGCCGGGCTTGTTGAAAGATTGACTCGATTATTTGTGTAGACCTGTCATCAAATTACGAGGGTCATTCAATAAGTAAACAGACAAACAGCTGTAGAAAAGAAATTAATTGTAGCAGCTGATTGAAACTTTCAGGAGTGTTACCTGGCAACGTCGTTGTGAGTTTTGGTCAGCTGTTCAACAATATATTGCATAAACATAACCAATACAGTTTTATTTACGATGGCGAGTCCTCTTGAGGACAGTACCTTCGAAGAACAGCGTTCTGTTATAAGATTTTTGAATTTTTGAAAAGAATTTTAACGTGTGATGAAACTTGGATTCACTATTTTGAACCTGAGTTAAAGCGACAAAGCATGGAGTGGAAGCACCCCAGTTTACAGTCCAAAAAGAAATTCAAAACCCAGCTACCGGCTGGTAAGGTGATGTTAACCATCGTTTGGAGCTCCCGAGGCCCAATTTTCTGTGATTACCTACAAGACCAGCGTACCATCAATAGTCAGTACTATTCTGACATGATTGTGAACAAAGTTAAGCCTGCATTGAAGAAGAAATGTCCGGGATGGCAGAGGAAAGGTGTGATTCTTCTTCTTCCTCACACGGCAAAACTGACGCTCGAAACAATAAAAAAAAGTAGGTTGGGAGATCCTGCCTCATCCCTCTTATAGCCCTGACCTTGCCCCATCTGACTTTTTCTTGTTTGGCCCACTCAAGGAGACTTTGCGTGGTGTCAAGTTCAACAGCAATGAAGAAGTGAAGGAAAAAGTCCAAAACTGGCTTCGACATCAAGGTAAAGAATTCTTTGCTGAGGGAATAAAAAAGCTTGTAAAGAGATGGGACAAGTGCACAGACGTTGCTGGAGATTACGTTTGAAAAGTAAAAAAAAAACTTGTATTGATTGAATAAAAAGTTTTTGCTCCACAGCTGTTTGTCTGTTTACTTATTGAATGACCCTCGTATGGCATGCACTATGCCCAGCTTTGTTGTAGCACGTTCAAAAGAACCGATACGTTTATAATACAGTACAAAGTTGTCCACAGACTGTTTGCGTTAGCGATTGAGCAAATCCGAAATATCTTTTCAAAAAGGATAATATTAGAAAAAAACGAAAGAAATGTGACGTAGAAACCTTCTCTATAGCATATAATGCTAGAGACCCACAGCCTTACGTAGAGGACATTGCTATACTCCAACGTACTAAATCCTTGTAGCACGTAGCCGCTATATGAGTAGCAGTGTCCATCCAGGCCTAATAATATTACTTTTGTATATTTTTAAACAGATTTATTGGGTTTTTTTTTTGTAACAGAGAAGAAAACACCTCGTTTACTAAGACTCTCTTCATGTTGTTGCCCTCAATCAAGTCGAAAGAAATATTCAAGAAACAGTGAGTGACCTAGAGGGAGAAAGAGTGAGAGGGAAGACAGACAGACAGAGTAGCCTATGCGTACGAAACTTACTGCAGAAGTTATCTTACCTCGAGTGCAGTCGATAGGTTTGTGTGCGTCGAAGTAGAAAACATTTACTATTTCTTTTATGAATTTGCTAACTGCTATAATTTTTATTGTTCGACTAAGCTTTTCGTCATCACTGACATCATCAGGTCTTAAACCATGGTTGATGATTTGTCTTAATGATTGGTTTAAGACCTGATGATGTCAGTGATGACGAAAAGCTTAGTCGAACAATAAAAATTATAGCAGTTAGCAAATTCATAAAAGAAATAGTAAGGATGGCTGCTAATTTAAACAACACGAAGTAGAAAACATTTATGTAAGAGATTAAACGTGACGCAATAGATAGGCGCCCAACCGATCCGGAAGGCGCTGAACAGAAACTCTTTCAGTGCATACCAACGTAATAAGTACAGAATACAAATATCCTATGCATTGGTGGAAGATGGGAACAAGCTCTTCCGGTTCTTCTACTCCCATGTTATTGTCTACAGCGAGGCTGCCCAACATGCGCCCTTTGATAAGAACGATATGAAACAAGACAATTTAATGAATACTAAAACTAAATTTGGTAACAAAGAAATATTATATAATATATTTAAGAAGTAAAACGTAGAGGACGGATTGATAACATTAAGAATTAAATTGCATATATGGATGTTTTTTAAATAAGGGTGAGTGACCGCGCCCAAAAGTGTGAATGAGAAAGGCTTTACAACTTTAGGTTTTGAAAAGAATGTACACATACACACACACATACACACGCAATGTGCTAGAAAAATATGTAACTGTACACACGGGGGTGACAGAGCTCAGAGGTTGGGAAGGGACATTTTACTTATAGCTTGTTTGCGGGGGGTGTGTGGACAGTGGGGCGGGTGGGGGTGTGAAGAGTTTATTTTATTATGTTGTTGTTATTTCCGATCTGACGATGAGGTGAGAAGGTTGAAAGCGCTAATCGGAATAATTTTTCTATAGTGGTGTGCAACAGTGATAATAATTCTGTTTGTATTATTTTGCTTTCCCACCACAAAGTTTTCCTCTATGCCTACAACAGAGATTTTCTCCGTGAGTCTGACAGCAAGGAGACAATCATTCACAACAGACCTAAATAATAACAGAAAGGCCGCTACGGATGTGCCAACGTAGGCACTTTGGGTTTAGAGAACGTGTACAGGTTGACTGAGCTATTTTATAGCAACGATAAGGGCACGAAATTGGTAGAAACATCGAAAGCTTCGTACCGTAGACGGTCAAAATTCCATTTTCATTTGCATTGTATGCGTTCATCTTACACGTAAATCCTACATGTTTGGGGCTGCACCTAAATTATTTTCATAATTAAGTTCCTACTAGCTGTTATCCGCGGCTTCGCACGCAAATATTTGACTTTTGATAAGTTCTTTTATATAATATTTATTGTCTATGTCTGTCTAGCCTATATGGTGTTCTGTCAGCAGATACAACAATTTTGCACTCATTAGTCAAATTCTCTCCAAAGCTGTTGTTGTACTATTGTAACTTGTATTAAATTATTATGTTGGTGCAGCAGCCTTTGAAGATTTAAAAGTACCCGTTTATAAAGCCTTTGGAGATATTTATAAAGTACCTGTTAAATCAAAAACGCTAAATTCTTTATTTTAAGTGTTACTGTGTTAGAAGCGTTGTGTAACACATTAAACGTTATGTTTTCCTCAACCATGGCTTTTATGTATTTTAGCAGTAAACTAAAAACTGAAACCCGTTGTCACCTAACCTCACAAATGAAAACAAAACGTATTTTCGCCTTGCGTTAAGTAATAGGACAATTTACAATTAGTACACTTCTTCTTTTCCACATCGTAATATACAATGCCATATTATTTTTAAAACAACGAAAAAATACTGCAGGAATGGATAAATGTACAGTTCCGATGCTGCTAAATAGCTTTTGTTTATTTACTTGTTACTATGGCAATTAATTTTGGTCTCCATGGTGTTGGTGACATCTTTATACGCGTCAACGAAAAGGCATAATTAGAAGGGCTTAAATCGTGCAAACGGGGAAAAATGTCAAATTCCAAGTTAGACAGTATTTTGCGCCTTGTGTCAAAGGTTACCTGTCCAAAATTTGGTTGCAATCGGTGTAACGGTGTGGATTTGTATTCAATACCCATAAATCCTCAGACTTTGAGTTTTATATATGTAGATGAAGATAATGATTATTCCGAATACAGCAGAGCTTTTTCATGTCTCCTTTTTTTGTTTCGCATGGCTTAGAGGGAAACGTTTAGTACACACCATGACGATCTACATTTGTGGGCTGGGAAAGGGAAACCAGCCTTTATCTTTGCTTCAGACAACTTTGAAAAATATCATAAACTTAGAGGTGTTTAAAAAGTGCAAGTTGGAAATCCAGAGTTTTGACAAATCGTCACGTGAGACCTAATTTAGTGCGCGACGGTAGTATCAACACCATTTAAGGGTCCAGTAAACGTCACAAATACATGTCTTTTAAACTCACAGATAATTCGATCCGTTGTGGCCACTTTTTCCTATGACAGTACCGTTGTATCTCTATTATGATGGTTAAAATACAAAGATAACAGACGAACTTGGTAAACCTACCTTGAATTCTTCCGACAAATATCAATAATAACGTAACCATAAATAATGAAGTATGAATTCTTTTCTTAATGGTTAAAAACTTCCCAAATATATTCTTCCTCAATTACTTATATATATCTTCTTCCTCCTTCTCCTCCTGCTGCTCCTGCTGCTGCTGCTGCACCTCCTCCTCCTCCTCCTCCCCCCTCCCCCTCCTCCTCCTCCACCTCCTCCTCCTTCTTCTTCTTCTTCTTCTTATTCTTATTCTTATTCTTATTCTTATTCTTCTTCTTTTCCTTATTATTATTATTATTATTATTATTATTATTATTATTATTAACATTATTATTATTATTATTATTATTATTATTATTATTATTATTATTATTATTATTATTATTATAAGTCTTATTTATCATTCCACTTTAGTATCACGCTTAGCAGTCCTTCAGGCACTTTCCACATCCCTTTCCGTCTTGAGAGACAAGTTACGTCTAATAAGCTTTTCCTCTCTCTACAAGGCACTTTCTCAGTATATTCTACCCATTCCCGTTTTGGTCGTCCTCTTCGTCTTCCTCATATTAGCCGCGGTTCTATCATAAGCTTTAGCTTTCCATTCACATTAACTGTCCAACCATATCAGAGCTGTTCTCTCCACAATAACCACAACCGATTCCCGACTAAAATAATTCCTATTGATTATATTACTAAATCTGTCTCGCAAAATTTCTACCAGCTACCCACTTCAAAAATCTCATTTCACTTGGTTTTATGCGGGGCGGGTTTTTCTGTCCGATTTCAACAGCACTGGCCACATTTTAAGGCATTCGACAAAGTCTTAACACTGTTGTACTTTACTTTGAAGTGCAGAATGAGCGAAGTAAAGACGGATGTAGGCCTACGTAGTTCCCTTTATGAATTCGTATACTTGTAGTGGTGCCTAATAATTTGGCATTTGTTAGGAGACCAATGAGAAGATCGGTAGTGGGCGACATTTCATTACTTTACGTAATGTAAGATCAGCGCTGTACATAGCTTTCGTTAAACAAACGAATCGCTAGGTTGATGAGAATTTCTATAGAAAATTGTTTACGTTCACGCTGTGCAACCTCCTAGCAGCTGTTTAATTTCCTTTTACGCAACTTAACGTCAGTCACTAAATAGGCTTAATTTCATAACACACGCTCCAAGGAAATATACATTATACATACACTGGAAGTACAACTGAAATTGAAATTGGCAATACAACTGACGCCAACTGAAATTGGCGCCTTAAAACAAAGATTTGATTTGTACCGCTCTTTGCCCATCGCCATCCAAGCACACCACTTCTTTCT
Organism: Magicicada septendecula; assembly: GCA_034769895.1. Lineage (NCBI taxonomy): Eukaryota > Metazoa > Arthropoda > Insecta > Hemiptera > Cicadidae > Magicicada > Magicicada septendecula. The sequence continues at coordinate 14,274,611 of CM068375.1, forward strand.
GTTAGTAAAACGTGTTAGTCCTTGACAGTAGCAACGACATGGAAGTGCAGAAACATGTCCAGCGGGAACGCCTCAGGTATTGCATATCACAGAAGTCTTTGGAATATTGGATATTGGATACCCCTCCTTATCGTCAACTTGCAACGCTGCCGCTCCATCAGCCCCAAGTCAGTCGAACCGTCCGACCCTGGATCTAAGAATCAGACAGTGTTTTCAAAAACCGACAGAACTCATTCAGTCGCATACAAACGCCGATGCCCTAAAGGTCATCCGATGAGGTTCGTTGGTGGTTATCGCAAAACGAAACTCAGCACCGTCGAAGATCACCCACCAGTACACGGTTCGCAGTCTAGCTATCGCCTCAACTTCATAGCAGGTGAAGGGGCATGATATCCCCCGCGAAATGAATATCCTATGAACCAGTTAGTGTTAAAAGGAAGGCCACTTTCACCGTGCTCCGAATTTCTAGAACGGTGCCCACATTCGGGTGTCTCCGTTCTAACGGATTTGTACATTAAGTAATAAGATACTACTACGTATTCTTATAAAACGATACGTTTTTTCTATGTTTCGAAGGATTTATTTCGAGAAATGTAAGTGTATTCGACCAAGAAATATTCTCATTCACAAACACATTCAATAATAATAATAATGAGCTACACATTCACATGCGGAGCTGACAAACGGGTTGACACTAGTAGAACAAAACTACTGCTAACGGGATAGAAATGAGTAGGCCTATACTCAAGACAATTGTTGGAAAACGAGACGTGATAGCCTACTGTTACGACGATCTAGCTTCTAGCTGATCGTCGTATGGTGCAGTGGAAAACAAAATATAAGACACCAATTAAGTCACTAATCGCCAGCTTTAATTTGTCACAAATAACAGTTTATAATCAACGTGTACAATAATCTGAGCAAAATTTGTCCACACGGACTAATAATGTCAACTAATAGTGTCCCGCACAATTATATAACAATATATAACACTTCGCCACAATACGAACCTCACGTGAAGTGCCACAATACGAACACTTCGAAACTCATGTGAATAAATCGCCGCTGAAACTGACCTCTAAGCGGCAGCTGTCGTCGTTTAAATAGATAGCACAAGTGTTCCAGAATAATCCATAATACGCGTCAACACTACTCGAAAACACTAGAGCGTGATTGATTGCGGCCTTGAACACAGTGCGCCGACCGGTATGGTCTGGAATAGCCTCGTTTGTTGACGCATGTTAACTGTCACTCACACACACATTACAGCTGTGCTCTGCTGGGATAGCCGAGAAACGTGTAGAAAGTTTTTTAATTGGCATAACAATACGAAACAGTGACATAAGACGGCAATGTCAAATAAAGGATGTGATCAAATTTGTCAGAAGCCGAACAATGGAAATGGAATGACCATGTTGATAGGGAACGCGCGATAGAGTAATACAAATAGTGCGAAGTTCTAGACGGCTGGGAAAACGGAATCCTGGCCGGCCACCGAAGAGATGGACGAGGGAACTTGGAATCGACCACCGGCGAATCGCCTTGACTGTGGTGAAGAAAACAGGAGGCGATTAAGCCTATATGAAAACAAGAAGAAGGATGAGGAGGTGGGGGAGGGGAAGAAGAAGAAGAAGAACAACAACAACAACAACAACAACAAGAACAAGAGGAGAAGGAGAAGGAGAAGGGAGAAGAAGAATGAGAAGGAGAAGAAGAAGAAGACAAGCACACCTGCGCGCGTGAGCGTTTCTTTCAGTTGTTGAAAATATTCAACTGCAATTCTTAAACTTGGTTGTAATTATATGAGTCTGCGTCGAGACCGTGTTTACATTACAGCAAATTGAATGACTCAAGTGTCGCAGTAAAACAGACGCGACGGGTGCAGAAAACGCGCAGTTTCTTAAATTCGTTTCTTACTTTTTTTTTTAATTGAATGCAGCGCGTCTCCTCACCTGTGCGGCGTAGATAAATTATGCAGTAGAGGAACAGTTCCGCGGCAGCTCGTTTCCCCCTCTTGAATTATATCGGCGGGAGCAGCTAATTTAACTTTCAATCAAATTATACTTTTTATTTTAATTCTTTTATCAGGCGTCTTCATACCAACCGAAATAAATTTAATATTATTTCAAAGAGAATTGTAGCAAACACTGAAAATAGAAGATTATGATATTAACTTAGTAATATCTTTATATAAACCTAATAATTGAATCATAGTTTTCTTCTTTTTTAATGCAATTTGTTTACTTTCTTCCCCAATAACAAGTCAGTAAATAGGAGACGGCTGAAATGGAAAGATTGGCTGTGGCCTGTGCGTTTACAAAATTAGTAAAAGTTATTTTTCAATAAACTATTCCTTTTCGTAAAAATAATAATAAACTAGTATGCTCCCTGAGACTTCTCTGGCTATTTTCAACGAAGTACTTTGATTTATACACAAATTCGATATTAGATAATTTTCAATTATGGGATTAATTACAAAAATGTAACAATTGTACAACAAAGAGTAACAATTCAAAACATTCGGATTTAGGTTACTATTCCTTTTATAATCTGACACCTTCAGTATTTTCACAACACCTTTTTTCGAATTTTTAATCTGTTTTTGGGGCCAGGGGTCCAAAATTTTTGAAATTTTTAAAATGGCAACACTACATCCAATATATGGCAACACTACATCCAATTTCAAGAAATGTTTTGTACATTGTTAAAGAAAATTATGTTTCACATTGTTACGACTGTCCCACTGATCGTCGTATGGTACAGTGGAGAACAAACTACAAGACACCAATGAAGTCACTGAAACCAGCTTTAATTATCACAATTAACAGTTTATAATCAACAAGTTATTCAACAAGATTATACTCGTACAATAATTCAAGTTAATCTGTCCAATAATGCCAACTATAACAAATTGCGCACTATAATCACTTTTCACTAATACACCACTTGAGACGCACTGTGTAAATCGCCCGACATAAACCAAACTGAGTAGGTAATCGCCGACGTAAGACACCCTAAGCGGCAGCTGTCGTCGTTTAAATAGACAGATCAGGTGTTCCAGAATAATCCATAATACGCGTCAACACTACTTGAAAACACTAGAGCGTAATTTATTGCGACCTTGAACACAGTGCGCCGACCGGTATGGTCTGGAATAGCCTCGTTGACGCATGTTAAGTGTCGCGTACGCACCAAACATTACAGCTGGGCTCTGCTGGGATAGCCGAAAAACATGTAGAACGTATGGGTTCATGTAGAGAGAGTGACGTAACATTATGTATATACTTTAGGGAAATTAAAATGCGAGTTTTTATTGTACAGTGTATGCTGTAATGTAATGCTGTGAGTTCTCGGATCCCGGATGTTTATGTACTAGCCAGATTTAATCACTTAGCCTACGTTCCTCGAAGGAATAAATTAATAATATAGCCGATAGGTTTTAACTATACGCAGTGTCTGATAACACTGGTCAATAACAAAAATAAAAGTTGTTTTACTTTACCAAATTAGAATAGTCAATTCCAACCGAAAATATGACACGGGGATACTTTTTAATAGCTCTCAGTATCAAGATACAGAAACTTATGTGTTCATAAGTATACGCTTACTGTTAGATTCCATATTTGGAACCTACCATACATTCCATAGTATGGAACGCTAACGCTTTATTTGGAGGGTTCCTGGTGTTTTGTTATTCGCTTGTTGTCTACTTCTGGGGCATCTCTAGTCAGATTTCAACAATAGTCAGCAAGCATAGGACCGTTTCACTTGTCCTGATGCCTTCTTTCCATCGCTGAGATGTCTTGGTAGAAGCGATCTCCTGCTCATCGCTTAAAGCAGCACGGTTGCTTGGAAAGGAGTCAAGATGTCAAGATGTGAATCATGAAGTATATTTTAAATGGCATATTGCAAACTAATTCTTGGTATGTTCTCGGATGTTCATTAACAACTACATCATAGTTATCACTATTACCCATGAAGTTGTCACCAACATACTTAAAGGCTTTAAAAGCGGTTTCATCGTTCCCTTCAATAACCTTATTAAAGGTTTCTTCCTTAAACAGTCCACGAATCTGCGAACCAACAATTATGTGGGAATTTGTTCACATGTGGGAATTTTTCCTTGAAATACCGGTACCTGAAAGTTTCTCGTTTCAGAAGAAGGACAAGGAGAAGATAGAATAAGCATTATTTTACAAAAAAATTAATATTAGTGTTGTATTTTAGTAATATGTAACAAAAAATACATTTTTTGGCTTTCAAAAAATACCAGAAATAAAAATAAAATAAGAATAACACAAGTATAGAAAATATAACAGAAACAATGAGAAAAAGAAGACTACGCGTATTATTTTTGGACATTTATACAGAATGGACGAAAATAGTTTAACAAACCAGATCCTCAAATATCTGTGGGGAAATAAGTCAACATCAAGCTGGATTAAGGAAGTCCAAAAGGATTTATAAAAAAATAATATAAACGTAGAAGAAGCAATTGAAAGAAACGTTTTTCGGGGAAAAGTGTTAAAAATGGAAGGAGTCCAGGGTAGGAGAGAGAAGAACGCAGGTTCAAAGTGAACTGAAGACAGGAAAAAGAGACATAGTAAAAAGATGAAAGAATAAGGAATGATTGGAGAAAAAGAAAGAACCAGGAATATGAATTGATATTGGCATGTGGTCCTCAGATGGCCGATACAAATAGAAAAAAAAAAAAGAATAACACAAGAAGTTGAAGAAAGTTGTTTAATCGCATCCCATCCCATAAATGGCTGAAACTAGAAAAGGAAAGGGAGCAAAATAAGAGGACAACAAGCACTATTTCATTAAATAGCTGGCCCAGAGTTTTCACAGAAAATTATTTATGTTAGCAGTCGTCCAGTTTCCTTTCACACAATTACCTCTGCCACTGAATAATTTCACTAATTACGGTATACCAAATTTTCATATAGCCTATATTTAAAGAAAATGTATGCTTTGAAATAACTATCGAACGGTTTTCAATACAATTATATTATCTTATTCGGTACGATGTTAACCAATTTAACTATAAGTGATTCACAGATAATAAGAAACGTATGAGAAACAAAAAATTTACAGGCATTGCACAAATGCAATTCACAGAGAAGGGCATTGAAAATGTTTCAATAAATCTAAAAAATATATATATATTTATGTTCATTCACCAATCAATGAATTCGTTCTTCATTTACCAATGTACAGATTATAAGTTAAATGTAGTCGATCAAATATATTGCAACTTACCGTCTGCGGCTTCCAGAAACAACGTCTTCACAAAGTTGACATGTTTCGGGACACTTGTCCCATCATCAGAACTTAAAATAATTGTGTATCATTTAAGTTGATACATTTGTCAATTAATTAAAATATTAAAATTCAACATGAAATAAATAATTTAAAACAATATAAATACGTAAATGTCTAAAAGCGAGCGCGAACGTTTAACGATGTACATCGTACGGAGATTGACCGCGCACTGAATTACGTTTTTAAGTTCTGATGATGGGACAAGTGTCCCGAAACATGTCAACTTTGTGAAGTCGTTGTTCCTGGAAGCCGCAGACGGTAAGTTGCAATATATTTGATTGAACAACACGTGGCTTGGTACTAAATATTTGGAATTATTCCTTTTAAACATAAATGTAGTCGCATTCATAAGCGAAGTTTTATATGTGTACTACGTTATTGACAACAAAGAAGTAGTTTCTATGGAAACTCACCGGTTCCCATTTTCGATCACGCACCAGCGGTCGTTTTCAAATGTGCGACACGTCCTTATAAACATTTTCAATGTAAATAAAAAAAAAAACAGCGAAATTGGAAATAGGACGGTAGAACGTAACACAAAGGAAGAGGACATCTTGTGTTGACAAGTATACATTTTGTTGATGCGACCGAGTGAACTTGTGAATACCATATACGCGTTTTGATTATAAAGTTCGTGCAATTTAAAAAATTTCCCTTGTCAAAAGTGTGCACTACAGAAAAAAAATTTTAATAGCGTTATGGCACACAGTTAACTGTTTTAATGGCACACACGTTGGTGTTGACAACTAGTTGCTTAAGTTATGTTTTAGTGTATCTGGCGGTTTTTTAACATTTATAAAGCAGGATCGAAAAAGTGTATCACATTTTGTGTTAACAATGAACAAAGTGTTGCAACCAATAAAAAGTGACAACCTATGGTACAAATGTAAGAAACAATGAAGACGCAAAGCCAGGAATTGTGACAGTGGTGATGATAATCATGATTAGTAGCGTGGCGTCCATGAAAATAGACTACTATTAATTATATCATAGAATAAATAGTTTAGTTACTGAATAGTTTTAAATCCGAACAATATTAATAGGGAAACTTGAAGAAAAGCGAATTGCTTTCGAACTGCTGGGCACTTGGACCGTCTTGTGTTGCCGGCTCAGACATCGGCAGTATTTTACTGCGTGTGGTTATTGACCTCGTAGTAGTTGTCACTGTACAAACGGGAGGGGGGAACACATTCGTCTAACCAATGTGTTGCCGCTGTATAAACCGGCAAAACGCTCAGGTACCAGCTATGTTCGTTTCGGAACTGACGTCCAGCAGATACTACATACCTATTTGTGTTTTGATCGTTTAGTTATGTCTTTCTCTGTTTGTCTTTATTATTATTAATTCGATTATTTGTGTCCTCATTTATTCTGTGTTGGAGTCAGATCCCGCTGGACCGGGACCCTCTTCTTCTGCCAGCGAAAGATAGAAAATACTCTAAAAAGATATTTTAGCGCTAAAAAGAATATTTTGGCTCCAAAAAGAACACTTGGTACTAGGAAAAATTCGAATTAATTTTTAGGCTGTTTTAGGCCTATCACAACCGGCAACAGCTGTTAACGTACCCACGCCACGCCACTGGATGATACAATATTATTATCACAATTATTATTATTTTTTTTTGTGCTGGGGTGCCAAGGAACGTAAGATAGAAGTAGGTGGGGAAGCTGCACACGATGCCAGATGCTGGAGAGCTGGCAGAGAGCTTGGGAGCAAGAAGAGCAAGCTCGCTGGACAAGAAGGCTCACGAAGCAGGTGCACCCGTGGGCGGGGAGAAACCGTGGGGAGATTGATTATTACCTCACCCAGTTTCTGATTGGACACAGGTATTTTCGATCTTATCTGAAGAAAGTTGGACATGCCGAGTCACCAGAGTGCTCTACTGTCACTGCCCGGGAGCTACGGACGACGCCAGCCGTACATTCTTCGTATGCGACAGATGGGAGCAACATATAAGATCTTTGCAAGAAGATATTAGGCAGGTGGTCTTATCGGATAGCATCGTTGAAGCGATGCTTCGAGGTGAGAACACTGGAACTGTGTGGCACGCTTCGCAGAAGAGATTCTTCGGGCGAAGAAAATAGATTTGGACAATACGCTATAGAAGAATAAGCAGGCAGATACGAGCCCTAGGGCTGAAGAACAATAGGCCTATCCCAAAGTAATGTATCAAGCAGTTCCATGTTAGTTTCCTGTAAGAGGAAAAGGAGGTAGTGTTTTAGTGGGTCGCGTATAATACCCAAACCTACAGACCCCGGAAATATCTACCCTTCCGGATATTTGTACATGAATTTTTCCACCATGACGACGACGATTATGGTGATGATGAAAACGACAACAAAGAAGACGGTTATTGTCGTTGCCATTATAATTTTAGGTGTAGAATGATTACCGGTCAATTTTATAATATTCATTTTAGACTTTTTTGTTTTTTAATTTATTTTACTGGTCATTGTTATTTTTTTTAATATTATTGGTCAAAAGTACAGTTTAAATAAAATTAACATATTTTATTAACCGTAATAAAATGTATTATAATGATACGTAGTAATAATTTGATAAATTAAAACACGGTTTCCTCATCAGTTAGTTTTCTATACAACTAAGATGGGAAATATATCAACGGAACTGTTTTAGATTCCAATCTAATCTGCATCTACGGAGCTTCAAAAAAGCTGAGTTTCAGTAGAATACCAAGTCTCTTACCTCCATCGAACATTACTACTGTATTTTTTTTTTTTTTATAAAAACTAAATGACGACGGAAAATTACGGATACGTAAATACTGTATATATAAGTGGTAAAAAAAAAAACATGAAACTCGCACGGCAATTTGTGACAGACGACGATATTTTCCTCACACTTAGTCCAAAATAATTACTCACAGTTCAAACATTAAACCATCAGTTACAATGTAGTCATTTGTTTTATACACAGTGTTTCAGTGATTGACAAAAAGGATTAATTACGTTTTCGTTATTTATTACAACTTTTTAACGACCCGGCCAAATATTAACAGCAAGTCACGACCCACACTCTAGGAATCGCCGCGGTAAGACACGCGGAATGAGGCGAGTTCCAAATACTGTAACATTTTATTAGTCCTTTTATGGTCGAAACAAAATTCTGAGAATAGGTCGTTCAAACTAAGGACGTGAGAACAAAACACATTCAACAAACATTGTGTTCAATGGCTTAAGGAGGACCATAACCCAAATTTATTGCTCCGCTAGCTTGTATTCGACGCCTAAATCCCCCTACACATTATCGGACCGAACCACCAGACACGACCAAACAGCCAGACCGTCTGTGGTCGAGTCAAGGCTACACACCTTCGGACCGGACCAGCTTCAGACAGGAACCTGTTTTCTCTGACTAGTCGAATGTTTGATCTTCTGAAGGAAAGGGTGTCGCGCTATGGCTCCAGTATCTTTCAAAAATGCAAACAATCGGTGTAACTTTAAGTGGTTTAGTAGCAACTAGTGATGACAAGTGTCGAAAGAAGAGAAAAATGTGGGCAAAGGACTTGTTTCAAAAACGGAAAACATTCACCCATGCAAACTTACTTAAAGAACTGGACTCAAACGATTTTCGTAATTTTTTACGGATGGGTGAAGAATGTTTCATCAAGTTACTGGATTTGGTGAAACCATTTATTCAAAGAAGAAATACGGTCTTCAGGGAATCCGTGAGTGCAGAAGAGAGGCTAATTGTGACACTTCGTTATTTAGCTACTGGGAGATCATATGAAGACATGAAATTCAGTGCTGCTATATCACCACAACTTTTATCAGCTATTATTCCAGAAAAGTGCGCAGCTAGCAACGCAACAAGAAACAGAAGCACAAACAGCGAAGGTTGGGCAACGACAAGGGAAGTTCGGCGACAACGCTACAGTTCCACGACCAGACTGAAAAGTGGTGGGGACGGTCCGCGGTCCGATGGTTTTCCCATCGAACCTCCCGACCGTCCGTCACGACAGATTTTGTCCGCAGACACGCCTACACATCTTCGAACCCACGACCAAACTGCGTTTTGTCCCGACGGTCCGGTGGTCTGGTCCGATAGTGTGTAGGGGGTTTAACGCCTATCGCCAACTGATTACCCCACAAATGTTCGCTTTCCACGAAGGTTTTGACACGTTTCCACGTTTTTGTGTTTATAATTCGTTCTTGCCACTTTTCTGCACGTCTCTGTGCAAGACCATCTCTGAAATTTTGACGTTCTGGCCACCGAACATTCCGCTCAAGCCATTCCGCTACTTTCCCACACTGGCAGTCTACGGCTGTCCCATTGGTATGCCCGCCCGTGTGTGGTCGGTGCACATTTCCCACATACGGTAGCGGTGGCAACTCCATGTGTTTATGGAGTGGACTGACAACGTTAACGAAACAAAGAGCTCCGCGGTGATACCCTCCAGGCGCCAGACGGAACCGCGAGCCGAGTCCGTCGTCTTGGTAGAACGTATTTACTCTGCTCTCCCGAAGTCAAGCAATTACCAAGTGACCGTCAGCTCGTCTGGCCAATACTTGCAAACGAGACAATGGTTCGGAAGCTGGGTAACTTGATGAATCGCCTACGCTGCACCGCTCTAAGGAAACCTTTTCGCTGTACGTAAAGAAAGATGCAAAGCGTTCTCGACAGGAGGTTTCGGCTTAAGCCCCCCGTCAGTTCTCTTCTCGCTTGTTGAGAAGCGGACTCGGTACGCGACGCCGAGCGACGATTTGCGCGTAAATTTTACGTACGAGCGCCAAGGCCCTCAGACATCCCCCTCATAGCCGGCCTTTCCAGGGACACTATAAGCCAGTGGCGTATCTAGAATTTGGTTTTGGCCGGGGAGTCCGTTCGAGTCGGCTTCATACAAAAGACAAAAAAAAACAACTGAAGACTAATCAGCATTACTATCTTTAAAGTGGTTGAAAAACGTGTCATAGCATCCTCAAATCGTTCCCATTAAAGAAAACCGTAATAACACGATAAAAATACGCGTTATTGAAATATGTTTACAAGGTATTTATTGACTGAATTGATTTTCCTATATTTTATATTTCAAACGGAAACAGAAATGCTGTATAATAAACCTATTTGTGTATTCAAAAAAGAGTTACTACTATATTGGTAGTATCTTCAAATAAATACACTGCAAGTAGGTTTATTTACACCTGACACACGTTTCACAGAAATTAAACTGTATCTTCAGAGGTCTGTTTGAATTCTAATTGAATGTTTCGTTTACAATGCATAGCTGTATTGTAAGCGAAACATTCAATTACAGTTCAAACAAATCTCTGAAGATACAGAATAATTTCTGTGAAACGTGTGTCAGGTGAAAATAAACCTACTTGCAGTGTATCTGGTATTCAAAGTTTATCTGGTAAAGGGGGTGAGCTGGTTCGTCCTCGTCGTGCCCCTGGATAGCACCTACTAGCTAGCTAGTGGATGTGAACTAAACGCCAGCGTCTTTTTTTTTTCGGATCTCACTTTGCTTCAACTTGTCTTGGGTGAGATCTTTCTGGTCTTTAATCTTTCCTATCAGCCTCCCTTGGCTAACTCTTGTTCTTTTCAACCCCGACGCTATTAGAGTATTCGAGGGCTAGGGTGTCTTTCATGTTTTTCATTCTACTTCTTGACACCTGCTGCCTTGCAGTAAGGCGTTGGATCGTCAAAGGCTAAGGTAGATAACCCCTACAGAATATCACGTTTGTTAGGAAACCTTAGGGTGGCAGCCCCATCGCCTAACTACCTAGTTAGAGGCTGGTATCCTCTGCTAGGGAATCTTATTGCACTGAGCCGTACTGCCTTGTATGCCTGGGGGTTGGCACCTAAAAGGCTAGGAGAAGGATACTCCGAGGTAAAACCAGGGTCAGGTCAAGGTCTGTAGCTGTGGTGATAGCAGTTGGCCTAGGAGAAGAAGACTCCGAGATCAAACTCCTGGTCCTCCAGGTTGGGGGTTTTACAGTGGGCTAGTAACCTGCTTAAGTAAAACAATATTTACTTGCAGAACTCAACTGAAGAAAGAGGGATGTTGGTAGACAGAGGAGGAGATGGGTTCCGGAACAGGCCAACTAGGGCCTAATCTCTGTAGTGAAGATGATGATGATGATGATGATGTGCAGTGTATCTATTTGAAGATATTACTAGACCTGCAGGAAACTCAACGAGTGAGTTACAAAGGAATAATGTACTATATTAGTGTACACAGTGAAAAAAGTAGTCTAAAAATTAAGAAACTAACAAAATTCGTCAACTTTTTTGGACCCTCTGGTGGAGATCGGGTCTTGCCCCCCCTCCCCCCGAATTCCCCACTGCTATAAGCCAACATTACCTTAACCGGTTTCCAACTTCCCGTTTTCCACCTCTTATTAAAATAATGGATTGACACAGTTACCCATAATAACAGTATATTTTACTGCATAATATTTTCGTACTGTTATGTTCTGTTAACAATGATATGAACTCCAGCTACAAACGCTAAGATAGAAGGGCGCGTATCAACATTATTATAATCAGACACGTAGAGGCGTGTAATGCTGACATGATGACATAATTTAAACACACACGCGTGACAAAAATGTTAACACTATCGAGACAATGACTGTCCGTAAGCAAATTACCATTTACACGTACGCAGCGTAGAAGAGAGTTTCCCCGAACCGGCGACAGACGCGGTATGCCTGCGTAGTTAGCGTCCCCGTCCTTCGCTGCTGGCAGATATGAAATATTAGTCCTTGACGCTAAGTAAATGTTTTAATATCGTTTTACGCATTCTCCATACGCCCAGACTGTGTCTGCGCTTTTTTTTTTTGTTGTTTCTTTTTCAATTCCTGTGAGTATAAAAAAACCTGCTTACGAAGAATCTTAATGTTAACTTTATTTTATCCCAAAAGATTTGAATTAACGTAAATTACTGCTAAAAATGTCCACTGATTTAATTAATTTACATTGAAGTCGACATATTTTTACTTAGGATATGTCGATAAACTAGGCTACTTAGGAACAAGGCTTACAAGTACCAATAGGGCAGATGAAGAAATAGAATATCAGTTGATGAAAACAAGAAGAATTGCTGGATGCCTGAAAAGACTACCCTTATATGGAATAATGAATACCTCTCACACAAGAAGCAAAAATTAGGGTTTACAAAACCAAATACGTCGAGTAGTACCTTATGCATCAGAGACCAAGCCCGATACACCAACAACTCAAAAAAATCGACAAACTATAGAAATGACTATATTACGGAGGGTACTAGGATAGACAAGGTACGATAGGTTGCCAAACGATAGTGTAAGAGAAACGTGTAACGTAACATACATTAATTCTTGGATTTCGGAAAGACGAAGGATATGGAATGAACACATATCAAGAATGGATGACACAATGCTAGTGAAAAAGGCAAGGGTTAGCCAATCAAACACAAAGAGGAGAATTGGTCGCCCAAGGAAGAGGTGCAGTGACAGCATGTAGGACCGCGTTACAGAATTAATTGTCAATTATTTTGTACAATTCTCTTCACCTCATCGTCCTCTATAAGATTCAATTGTCAAAAATTAGTATTGACTCACGGCCAACGAATGCTTAAAACGCTTAACGCTTTCAATTACCAAATAATCGAACATTTTACTCGTTTTTTGGCCTCATGTTCGTTATCCGTGTGTTAATACTGATTTTTAACAATTGAATCTTGTAGAGGACGATGAGAAGAAGTCAGAGTACGGTTATTCAATGCTCTAACTCACGGTTATTCACGGTTAAATTTGGCAGTGTTGTAAATGGCTTCCAAAACGTGGAGCTAACACATTAAAACCATGTGTTGTTATAATATATTTGTTGATAAAATGAAAACTAAGAACTGCTATGAATTACACAAGAATTCAATCGTTTGAACACTGTATGATATTTCAATCTAACAAAATATGTTATGATAATGAAATGAGGGAACACTAATAAAAGGTTGTTACGGTTTAAATGAGTGTTTTATTGCAAGTCCTGTCACTCTGGGCTCCAGCACATTTACGCTCCATCAAGGCCAAGCGTCTAGTTTTTAAATTTCACGTAACGGCCGTAACTGGGCCGTTTCAAATGAGTTCCCAACAGTGTTAACTCCTACCCGTGGGCTCACACATCTCTTGGAGTATAAAATCCGCCTAACGGACTCCAAGGTGGTACGCTCCCACCCTTATAAGTTTGCCCCTCCGAAAATGACTATTTTGAGAGAGAAGGTTCAAGAAGAATTATTAGATCAAGGGGTAATTGAACCTTCTAGATCCAGCTCTGCCAGTCCAGCGTTCCTTGTACCCAAGCCTGGAGGTAATCACCGGATGGTAGTTGACTATCGAAAATTAAATCCTAACATTGAAGTCAGAATAGGACAGAGTACTAACAAAGAAGAAGAAGAAGAAGAAGAAGAAGAAGAAGAAGAAGAAGAAGAAGAAGAAGAAGAAGAAGAAGAAGAAGAAGAAGAAGAAGAAGAAGAAGAAGAAGAAGAAGAAGAAGGTTTTTCAGTAAATACAGCAGGACGCCGATCATCAGAAATGCGATTGTCCGCATGTCTAAATGTTCAGATTGCTCAAGTTTGCAGTAGTCATAATGCAAGTTGTTAATGAATAGTCTCTACTTCGTCACTGGGGTGAATCTGCGGACAGCGGGCCAATTGTTTCAGACACTGATGATGGCTTCCGTTAGTGGGCCCGAAACGTTTGTCAACACAACAACAACTACTGTGGACCTCGGCCTAACATTGTCAATTTTAACAATGTTGCAGTAATCAATTAAAAAAAAGAAATTAATTAATTAATAAGCCGTTCAACAAGACCATGATCAACTAGACTCTGTAGACGACGACCTGGATTCAGGATCGTCTGACAATAAGACTTCAGAATATTTACCGAATCGGTTTCAGCAACAGGAAGAACACGATTCTTCTATAATTCTCTATTTAAAGCGATTTCGAGGTCCTGCAGTCCAAAAACGAGGACGAAATTAAAGAAAATTAGAATTTGCAGTTTGCCAATAAGAAATATTCTTTTTTAAAGATACGTTTCAGTTGTTGTGTTGTCCTAACAAATCGTTTTAAATGAAATAAATAGGCTGTATAGGCGTTTGAGAATGTTACTGAAGATCCGCTGTAAAGATTTCATAAGAGTAGAAGAAAAGGGTCGGCCAAGAACTACGTGGGGTGAAGTAAAATGAATAACCCAAAATCGGACAAGGTGCTGGTAATTTATTGAAGCTATATGCTCCAGTAACACGCACGTAACTCCCATGAAAAAAACTTGGTCAATAACGGCCGATGCCAAAATCTACGGCTACGCTAATCTACCCCAATAGCCTATGCTACTGCAGGGGGGATTGTTTACTATCGCCGTACCTACAAAGACTGCATAACGTTGTAAAGTAAGCGTAGCTCAATCACAAACAAAGATAAAATGGTGTTAAGAGGTAGTGATTCGCGAAGGTCCAAATTTATAACTAATGGTGCATTGGTCGAACAATTCAGTAAATTTACGTGCTTGTGATTCGAGGTTACTTTTATTAATTATAGCGATGGTGTAATTCATAAACTCCATAATGTTCAAAGTGACGGTGTAAGGAGACATTTCAGTAACATAAAATAGCGTCCGGGTGGGACGCACAACAAAACTTTTTCCATATTTAAGGAAAATATCCCAGTACTCGTTTGCGGGAGTGTTAATTGGATTCTTACAGGAGAAAAAAAAAACAAAATCTCTCTCTCTCTCTCTCTCTCTCTCTCTCTCTCTCTCTCTCTCTCTCTCTCTCGCCTTCTCTCCCTGTCTCTATTTATGCACCTAAGCGTTCAAAGAATTTCGACGAAACCGAAACATGATAATGTTTTTAGGCTTTTGAAACGTATAATGTGGATTACGTTTGGTGGATTACGTAAATCATTTCCAAACCACAGACAATCACAAACAGACCATGTAAAACCAAATTTATTCTCACTAAAACGTTTGCTAAACTCAACGTCAGCAGCGATTATTTCTGTCTTGATGCGTTTACATATCAAATTTCTAGACTGTGGAGAATCGAAAGTGTGGAAGCGTCACGTGTTTCGATGACGTTACATTTTTGTGGAATGACCCCCAGCCTAAAAACATTGTCATGTTAAAATCACCGCTGTAGCAGTGAGACGAGCGGGGCGTCGTGCGCCCTGGTTTGTGTGCGTTGTCCAAGCCGGAGCCCGATGAACTCCAGTTTCTTACAGTGTAGCTCAGTCGTTCGCTGGGCACAAGGTCTTATGGAGCGGTCTACAGGATAAGCGTGCATGACATGGGGGGCAGATGTTCAAGATTGTTGCTCCAGGCAATCGCCAGGCCTGAGGCGCGCGTCTCCGTGCCCCCCTTAAGGCACAGGATCCTAGACAAGCGCTGGTGTGGTCGATTGGCTCGACCGACCGGAAGCGAATCGTCCGTAAAGATGTGTTGCCACTACGGGGCGATTGGCTCCTGCAATTAAAGATTTTTTCATATTACAATATTTTGAATTATACTTTACAACTCTGTCTCATAAAGTTACAGATATTAAAAAATATTTTTATAAAGGAAAGTTTATTATTAGAAATATATTCATACTTTATTTTTATTTTTGTTTTGTATTATGATTTTTATTTCAAACATTACTACGGCTTCTTATAAAGTTTCCTGTCTAGATGTATCAATACAGCTATTAGACAATAAATATATAACAGTAAAGTGTTTTCGCTATGTATTTCTTAAAGTTAAATTGGATCAAAAACACCAGTCTTATGAGAGGAGGGGCCTTATGTAGTATGTAGCATCGTGGTAGCGGGGCGTCTTTGTACCCGGTGCATGATTCCAGCATCTGGGTCGAGCCCAATGGGTTTCTGTCGATAAACATAGTTCTTGTTCAGTCGACGGGTACCTAAACCTGGAAAGGACGACCGCCAACCAGTTAACTGAGAAGGCGGGGAAGAAAGATAGGGGCCTCAGAAAGGAAATCCGTCCCGGGCCTCCAGTGGCCTAAGTACGCCACTGAAAGTATTGTTTTAAACAATAAAAATCATTGAATATTAGGAGCGAGAATTATGCAAGATCTGTACAGCGCAATCCAAGTACAGTACAAAGTAAACAAACAGAACGTATACAATACACTTATATCTCTGTTTACGATTCGAAACAATCAGGTCTAATCTTATTATAACAGCGTAAAATGTTATTGTCATAACTTATTAACAGTATGGAGAGGTTGGTGCTCCCTTTTCAATAGAGAAGTCAAGTGGAAGACTTCCCTCTCGCTTTTCATGTTTAAGTTCACTGCTCCTTCACCTCTTCACCCCCCCCCCCCCGTAATGTTGACACAAACGAATCTCAAACTAAGGTCACGTGAAACTGTCATTAATAGTTTGACTGCAAAAACTACGCGGAGACTCTATTGCGCGTTCTCTCACTGTTTTAATTCAGTTTTTTTGTTCTGTTCCCATACTGCACGAACATCAGTAGCCCTGAAAACTTGTCTGTGCGCTTAACTACCGTAAAACAAGTTTTACTTTATATATTATCATTGAATTGATCGCGTTGTATATATTTGTGTGTTTGTGTTGTTGACTGGCGAATTAAACTTTTCTACGTATTTATCGAAAGTTTTTCCAAATTGTAATAACTTACTGCTTATTATTAAAATTTATTTCCTTGCTATTTTCTTCCCCTACTACTTCTTCTCCTTTTAACTCATTTCTCTTCCACCTCTTTCTTCTCCTTCTTTATTTTCTCGTGCTCCTCCTATTCCTCCTCCTTCTCCTACCCTTCCAATTTTCTCCTTCTGCTTCTCCTCTTCCTTCTTCTTCTTGTTCCTCCCCCTCCTCCTCTTCTTCTTCTTCTTCTCCTTCTTCTTCTTCCTTCCCCTATTACAATTTCTTTTCCTCTTTCGGACTACATACCATTTCTCATGATAATCCACTATCTCATTCAATTCGATTCGGTCATCCGTGAAACAGCAAATTCGATGTATTCCATAATACTATAGATTCCAATTCGTCCAGAAACCTCTACTCTTACTCCTCCTATTCTTCACCTTATTTTTTTTTCTTCTCCTTCTTGTTCTTGTTGTTGTTGTTCTTCTTCTTCTTCTTCTTCTTCTTCTTCTTCTTCTTCTTCTTTTTCTTCTTTTTCTTCTCCTCCTCCTGCTTCTTCTTCTTCTTTTCCCCCTCCTTCTCCTCCTCCAAATCCTCCACCCTCTTTTCCTATTCTGACATAAATTTAATTTAACGTGATCATTCAATCTACCAGGAGCTTTGTTAAATTCTTCTGAACCAATTATTTCTGTCCTTCTCTTGTGTCCATTCGTCTAAAGACGTCCAATTCGTCAAGGATTTGGTAAGTTGCATTTGCCGGAGTTGCTAATTTCTCCCAACATTCACTGGAAAGTTCTTGAAATTGCATTATACCAAACCTCCGATGATGGTCACTCGTACGCCTCTTTGATGCAACTCTGTGAAAACAATGCTTGACTGGATGATGCGGGGATGATTTTTCTGGTGTTTTCTACGGTAAAAAAATCTCTTTAAGCTAACAGGAAAACTATAGATATTAACTGATTTGTCAAACATCATCACAACAACCCATGATGGCCTTTCATCTTCCCACTATCGCTTTCTTGTTTCTGTTTTCCGTTTCATTATAACAATTGAGGAAGGAATATTTCTGTATACCGTAGTATACTGAAAGATATATGGAGTATAGATATACTAAAATTTTATGTAAGCCAAACTGAAAAACTTAAAAAAAAAAGATATATACAACACCGTAATTCATATTTAAACCGGACATATACAAATCAAATTCAGCTACACACTGAATCAAAAACACACATTTCCAAATTTAAATAATATCACTTTATGAAAACATATTTCCAAAAATCCAAATGGGAAAATTTAGAAATATTTAAACATAAAACAAGTAATAAATTAATACCAGAACAAATTCAGATTAATACGAAAATGAAAATATTATCAAATTTACTAATTATATCAAATAATAAATCCAACTTTGTCGTGTTTACCTGCTGAACTGCTACTTGTCATGTTCCGGACGAGGCCTTTCAGTGTTTCCACCATTTTCAAATCGTAAACCACGACTTTACAATGTTTAGGTTGTGGTTTAGGATTTGAAAATGGTGGAAACACTGAAAGGCCTCGTCCGGAACATGACAAGTAGCAGTTCTGCAAGTAAACATGACAAAGTTGGAATTACAGAAACTACTAATTCAAATAACAAGATGAAAAATAATAAATATTTATATTATATTTTACAATTAATTATATAACATATTTTACATACATATATATAAAACAGCTGTTTACATATAAACTTTAAATTAATTATAAAATTATATGTTTAAATTTTAAATTAGTCTACATATAAAACAACTGTTTTGAACAATAGACTTTTTTTAAATGTTTAAATTTATTAATTTATATATCTGATGATGATGATAGTTGAATACTATTGAAACATTGTAATTCACAAAATAATATAGAAAATATATTGTTGTACAAAAAAATTGTATAATAATAATAATAATATAAAAATATATATACAAGAAAAACTGAACATGAATATACCAAAAGAGTAATAATTTAATTTTTCCACAGAAGTGATGGATCAGAAGCCATAGAATATTGTCAAATGGCGCGCCGCGGCGGTCCGGTACCACCTATGTTAGAAAAAAATGATTATTTGTGAATCGAATCGTTCTTCAATAAAACATTATTCTGTCCTTATAAGACATGCCTTTAGTCTTCCATCAGACTTAAGCAACTCGGGACGTCAAGATAAGTAATCTGTAAACTGTACTCGAGGTGCGTCCTCAAATTAAAATAATATGGCTTGCATTTCAAAATATTAACAATTAAAACATTAAACATTTTCAAAACAATTTGATTTTTTTTTTTTTTTAAATCTATGAGCGAGGTCTGTGATGTCAGAAGTAAATAACGGAGGACGGATGTCTTATATTCACGAGTAACATGTAAACACAAAGGCAAAAAACGAACCGCCTTCATAGAATTGTTGGGACAGTGTTTCGAGATTACATCGAAAAGAGGTCTACATAAATGTCAAGAATTTTATTTTCACTTTTAGTCATATTGATAATCATATAACTTATATTAAAATTGCCGACAATTACCATGGTCACGTTGGCGTAATCAGTAGACACTCTTCAGAGCAGATATCCGACACCCTAGACGAATGGACGCTCAGACATTTGGACGTAACAATGTTAAGACTCGTCGGTGACTCACCCGGATGATAGGGCGATAAGAAGTATCGATCGGACCAGCACAGTTGCAGAGTCCTTTGATTCGCACTTCGACCTCCACTTCGCACTTCCTTGCAACACTCCCGTCGCTTCCGTATTCATACTAACGGGTGAGTGGCACTTTATTCGGTTTCAGATTGTATTATCCTTCTTCTACTACACGGTTCCGATTGGTTTATATATATATATATATATATATATATATATATATTTTTTGTGATGTTTTCAATTTGTTTCTTCTGCAAGTAGATAATATTATATATTCTTTTTAACACCTGACGCACGTTTCACTGAAAAATATCAGTATCATCAGAGGTTTCTAAGTGAATTAATAACAATCGAAATAATTCTATTAATATAAAATTAACGAATAATCGAATTTGTATCGATTTTAATGTAAAATAAAATAACTGATAATCGATTTAGGTCGATTAGTTAACGATTGTTTTAATGTTTATTTTCTTCAGCAGCTGTTTTCTCGGTTATATTTGAAATTTTGTTTATATTTTATTCATTTTTATTTTTATTTTTTAGTAAATTTATAATTTTAAATAGATCGTCTTGTTTTGTTTTTATTTGGGTTTGTTCTTTAATTAATAAATTATTGTTATTGTGTTTGTAAATGTTAAGATTTTCCCAAATATTCATTTTTTGACCTTTTTGTATGTTTTTAATTAATTTTATATTTTCAATGTTTGGAAACTGGTGGTTATTATTTAGACAATGTGTGGCTAAATTAGATTTATAAATATTTGGTTTTAAATATGCATTGCGGTGTTGAACGAATCTATCTCGTAGTTTTTTCTTCGTCTGGCCCACGTAAAATTTATTGCAATCTGGACATTCTATTTTATATATTCCATTTTTATTGTGAGTACTGGATTTAGTTTTAGGTTTTATTTTATTAAAAATTATATTATCTGTGTTATAAGATATTTTTAAATTAGTATCTTTAAATATTTTATTTAGTTTTTGAGTTATATTTCCGTAATAAGTGAAGGTTGTATATTTTATATTATTATTAATAGATGAATTTTTAAATGTAGTGTTTTTAGGAATTTTATTAGTGATTTTATGTTTAATTTTATTTTCTAATTTATTAATAGTTTTTATTTTGTATCCATTTTTAACTGCTATTTGTTGGATAATTTTTCTTTCTTTGTTTCTTTCTGTGTTATTTAATGGGATCCTAAGCATTCGGTAAATCATGGAATTAAATACTGCCATTTTGTGTTGGGGACGATGATTAGAAGTATTTGGTATTACTAAGTCAGTTTGAGAATATATAGAAAATGATATATATTCTGTGTTCACACATATATATCGAAATGTCGCAATGGTTTATTAATTTCCTCAACAAATCTCGAAGTTTATCTACATTAATGCCTTCTATATCGAAATCGAAACTCTTAAATCAAAGAACGCTATTTACTGATCTGTCTGTTATGCACGCGGCTTATTTCGTTGTCGATTTATGGCTATTCGTATGTGGAGTTCCTTTACTAGCTTTGGAACAAACAAATCAGGTAGAACAGACGGATTCAAATTAGCAACGAAAAAGAGAACAGATGGAGATTAAACTGTCCGATGGTATTTGTATTAGTTAAACTCGTAATTAGGAAAAAACCTTGAAGTATTTGTACTATGCACAGACGAATGTTATTAAAATAAAAAAGTACAGCCCTCTATCTGCACAGCGTAGCGTGCAATTTAAGTACAAATTACAGACAATTTCATCAATATTAAAATCTTCAAAATAATTAAATCTAGTTTAACTGCCGCCGCTAGCGGTTCAGATATAGACGTTAAAATTGGGTGATTACCTAGAGAAAATGTTGTATTAAAAAAACCGGATTTATAAACAAAAATTATTACAATCTTATTTTATGAAAACACAGACACACATACAACAGACGCGTTCCGCCAAGCTGAACATAATTGCACTTCCTAATTGAGCTAACGACTATATGTATAATCAGACAACAGCTGGCTATTTGATCGTGCGCTATCACGGTGCTTGCGACAGGCTGCACTCCAGAGTGGACCTCATACTTCACCGAGTCTTTTTGACTGCGATACGATACCCAACTCCTGCTGGGTCCTCGCAGTGTGCTGACTGGTGAATGAGATTTCTGACGTCACCAGGTACTGCTGCCTCTTCCCCATTCATTACAATCCCTGTAGGCTATATACTGTACAATAATAAAAACAATAACAATTTTATTATTATTACAATTATTATTATTGTTGTTGCTGTCGTCGTCGTTTTTGTCGTCGTCGTTGTTGTTGTCGTCGTCGTCGTTGTCGTCGTCGTTGTTGTTGTTGTTGTTGTTGTTGTTGTTGTTGTTGTTGTTGTTGTTGTTGTTGTTGTTGTTATTATTATTATTATTATTATTATTATTATTATTATTATTATTATTATTATTATTATTATTATTACACGGCCTGGATCAAGCCACCAATAAGACCGAAATAGAACTGCTCACCCGGAGACGGGTTCCCAGTATCATACCGCTGCAAGAGGGAGCTGAGACAGTACTTACAAAGAACGCTGTGAAATACCTAGGGGTGAGATTAGACTCAAAGCTCACCTATTGGGAGCAAATAAACTATGCAGCTAATAAGGCGGCTAACGATACAACCAAGCTCAGCAGACTTATGGCAAACGTAGCAGGTCCCACTGCAACCAAGAGGCGATTATTGATGGCGGTCACAGAATCCATCCTTCTGTACGGTTGTGAAATCTGGGCCGATGCACTAAAGATGGAGAAGTACAGAAATGACGCAGAGAAGAGGAGCCTCAGAGTAGAGAGTAGCATCCTCTTACCGGACAGAGCCAGTAGTCCTTTTGATAGTGAGAGTGATTCCCATAGATCTGTCGGCGCTAGAGCGGAAGCGTTTATTCGAAAGAAGAGAGGAAATTGGAAGGGATGCCGCAAAGCATGAAGCCAAGGAACTCACTCTCTGGCATTGGCAAGACCGATAGAATAGGGAGGATATAAGAAGATGGACCCGCATGGCTCATATCGAACTTGAAGGAATAGATTGACCGCCAACACGGTGAGGTTAACTACCATCCGACCCAGTTGCTCGGTGGCCATGGCAATTTTAATGCCACCTCCACAGAATGGGAAAGCATGCCAATACGGTGACTCTCCCTATGAAGATACCTTGCACACCTTTTTCAAGTGCTGCAGATTCACAAGAGAGAGGATGGCACCGGAGATGGAGCTCGGGAGTTACGCCCACCAGTGGTGTAGTCGAAGTCATGCTTCCAGTCGAGGTGAAATGTGACCGCATTTCTGCATTCATTCAGTGGGTCCTACTAGAAAAGAAAATATAGGCCCAACTTACACCCAACGGGCAGTAGAAGATAAGGGACAACTAGAAGGAGCCAATAGGCACAATAAGGGCACAATAGGCTCCATCCTGAAATAATACGATAAGTGGTTCTAGGATGGATATGAATGTCTGATATAGAGGTGGGTTTTTAGCGGGTGAGAGTCCTCACACCACAGAAAGCACAGCCTCCTCTGGTGCATAAAGGATATTTCCCTTTTATAAAAAAAATTATTATTTTTGAATACAGGTGCCCAGGAGCTGACGTTAACACTCAGCAAGATGGAACTCGTGGTCTTGACTAAGAAGAGGATTCCAACTGTAATCCCGGTGCGAGTCGAATACGAGTTGGTCGAGTCCGACTACAACTTGAGCTTTCTGAGCAGATTAGGCGATCGTGGATAAGGCGTCGAAGAGAGTAATGTCGCTTAGTCGCTTCACGGCTAACATCGGCGGCTCGAAGTCAAGCAGAAGACTTTTGACGGCAGCCAGTCCTACTGTTTGGAGTGAAAGCACGGGGAGATTCCCTGAAGCGTAAGATCTACAGGAAGAATCTAACCCCTGTTCCAAGACGAAGCGCTTCTTCGAGTAGCATCCACCTACCGCACGGTTTCTGGCTAACGGAGTAATGCCGATCGACCTTCTCGCCAAACAGCATATAAGATCGTTTACTAGAGGAAGAAGGAGGTAGGTGGTGACGTTGCATGCCGAGGCACGAAGAAAGAGGATGGAGAGCTGACAGAGAGCTTGGGAGCAAGAAGAGCTTATACAGCCTTGGACGGAGAGGAAATATGGGGATTATTGCCTTGTCCAGTTTTGACTGAACACAGGTATTTTCGTTCTTATCTGAAGAATGTTGGAAAGGCCGAGTCACCGGAGTGCCTGTACTGCCCGGTAGCCGCGGACGATTCAGCCAGACCTTTTTCGTCTTGCAAAACAGGAGAAGGTTGCAAGAGGATATTAGGCAGGAGATAGATCTCCCCTCACAACACTGTCGAAGCGATGCTTCGAAGGGACAACACCTGGGACTGTGTGGCACCCTTTGCGGAAGATATTCTTCGGGCGAAAAAGATAGACTTGGTCAACATAATATTGAAGAAGAATAAAAAGCCGGACTTGAGCCCTAGGGCCGAGAAAAATAGGCCTAGCCCAAAGTAATGTGCCAAACAGTTCCAGGTTAGTGCCCTAGAAGATGAAAGGGAGGTGGTTTTTTAATGGGTCGAGTATAACACCCAAACCACAGACCCCGGAAGTGAGCACCTTTTCGGACATTCAGTAGCAGCAGCAGCAGCAGTAGTAGTAGTAGTAG
This sequence comes from Magicicada septendecula, assembly GCA_034769895.1. Classification (NCBI taxonomy): domain Eukaryota; kingdom Metazoa; phylum Arthropoda; class Insecta; order Hemiptera; family Cicadidae; genus Magicicada; species Magicicada septendecula. Next base: position 14,298,883 of record CM068375.1, read on the forward strand.
TAGTAGTAGTAGTAGTAGTAGTAGTAGTAGTAGTAATACATAGGCCTATAATATCTTCAAATAAATACACTGCAAGTAGGTTTATTTTCACCTGACGCACGTTTCACAGAAATTATTCTGTATCTTCAGACGTTTGTTTGAATTGTAATTAAATGTTTCGCTTACAATATAGGTAACGGATAATCGATTTTACTTCGATTCTATTTTCGATTGTTTTAATATTTATGTAATCAGCTATTTATTATATATTTAATGTTTATTTTATTATTCTAATAAATGTATGCTTTTTGATAAAACAATTAATTAAAACAATCGAAAATAGAATCGAAGTTAAATCGATTGTCTGTTAACTATATTGTAAGCGAAACATTTAGTTACAATTCGAACAAACCTCTCAAAGATACAGAATAATTTCTGTGAAACGTGTGTGTCAGGTGAAAATGAACCTACTTGCAGTGTATTTATTTGAAGATATTACATGGGAGGCCTGCAGGAAACTCAACGAGTTACTTACAAAGGAATAGTAGAATGGACATATATATATATATATATATTAGAGAGATTATTGAAACCTCATTTATCATTAGACGTTTATGCAGCAGCGTATCTTTCCAATACACAGTGTGGTTTCAGAAAAGGTCAGTCCACTGTAAATACTACAGACCAGATTGACAGCTGTGTAGGACTCCGGCCGCGGGGACAACGATTTATGGGGTGTTCCCTGCTACCGGCCCTAACAAATACTAGGAAAGATGTCGTGAAAGCTGCTGGAATAGCTCAAAAAGGCAATCATTACTCGCGAAGTGTTGTTTTGCTTGTCACCTTATACATAAAGAATGCACTCAAATCTTCCAGGTGGAGTGGCATTTTCGAACCACTTAAAAATATTGTTACGACTATCTCACTGATTGTCGTATGGTACAGTGGAAAACAAAATACAGACGCTAATTAAAAAATCACTAATTACCAGATTTAATTAGTCACAATTAATAATTTGTGATCAACGAGCTAGTCTCTTATGGCAATTCAAGTTAAATTTGTACACACGCAATAATAATGTAAAGTAATTGAGTTGCGCACTAAATATAACACAGTAATCACTTCTCACAATACTTCGACAACCACTCGATACGCACTAAAGAAATCGCTCGTTGGAAACTGACTGACTAAGCCAGAAGCTCTTGCTTTTATAGGTCGTACAGGGTTCCAGAACAACTGTCCATCCTTACTACGGCGTGCCGTATAATGAGTATTTACAAGTGCTCTTGAACATTCTGGAAGTTACATGAGTGTTACGTGAGTGGACGGCTTGATACAGACGAGGCATGCTGGGCTAATGGAGAAGCGGGTAGAACAACACTCTTGAGTGTACCGCTGTACCTTCTCCATGTGATACGAAGTTACCTCATGTGGAGATACTTTGGAGAGCGTGATGCTTAGAATGAACCACGAAAAAGGAAACTAACTGCAGGCGCTGGCCAGGGGTCGACCTTAGGACCAGATTTCTGGAAAATTTCTTTTGATAAAATTGTCCGAGTGGAAATATCAAACAACGCTTTCTTAGTGAGATATGCGGATGGTAACGCTACACTAGTCGTAACGCAAGATCTAGAGGGTGATCTTGAATTTACGGAAAGTAAATTAAGTCAGGTGACGAGACGTACCGTCTGCTGGTTGGACAGACAGACTCTTACGACAGAGAAAAGAGAGACATTCCTGCTGGCAAAGAAGACGATGCCCATTATAATGCCAGTAGGCCTATATGTACGTGTGAACAAGGAGACGGTACAGACTAAAAGCTCTGTGAAGTGCCTCTGAATGAGTCTAGACACGAAGCTGACTTTTTAGGAACAAACAACTCGAGACAGTGACAATGACAATGTTTTACAGTAAATCAAATAACTGAAAAATGACGCCCCATGAATTTAGAGACACTTGTGGCATTTATAGATTATGGAAAAGCCTTTCACAGGCTGTGTAGGCGTAGGTTGTGGGAAATTTTAATACATTGAGGCTTTCCACTTCACCTCGTCCGTGCTATTCAGAGCCTGTATGCAGCGACACCTTATCGTACAGATTTAGGTAAGGGAAGATTATCTCAAGAAGTGGCCATAAATCAAGGTGTTAGATAAGGCTGTATCCTCTCTCCAAGTTTATTTAATATGTATATTGACGAAATTTTGCGAGAATGGATGAACGTTTGTCCTGCAGGTATAAGAATCTCGGATAAGGGATCACTTAGCACATTACTATACGCAGATGACCAAATAAATATAGGGAAGAGTGAAAATAAGTTACAAAGGGCTAATTATACCTTGCATAAAATCTGCCAGAAATGCAACTTTAAGATCTCAAATACCAAGACAAAAGTAATGGACTACCTAGGGAAGAAACCTGTAAGAACAAAACTTATAATTGATAATAGTGTTTTGGAGCGGCTATCACATTTTAATTATTTGGAATGTGATATCACACATAGGAAGGACAACGATATCGAGAGAAAGTTAAATAAATTTAGTTATACCTGTGGAACATTAAGACGACTATTGAAGAATAAAACGCAGAGAGAGACACAACTAAAGTTCTATAAGGTCGTGGCTGTGCCGACTTTAATGTATGGATGTGAAACATGGACTCTCCTGCAAAAAGATATTTCAAAAATACAGGCCTCGGAAATGAGATTTTTAAGATCAGTTAAGGGGTGTAGTTTGAGAAATCATCTACAGAACGGCGACATAAGGAAAGACCTGAAGTTACAGTCGGTTCTGCAGAGAATAAAAGAATACAGGCAGAATTGAAAGTCCCGTGCGGAACGCATGGTAGACACGCGTAAACAAGCGTTTGAATATAGGCCAATGCGAACGAGAGATCGTGAAGACCCTGGAAAGAGGCTCTGCGAAGTCGGAACGGGCTATAGCGCAAGCCATGTAGTGAAGAAGAAGACTTATCGAGCTTCTGAGAAAGCTGAAACTGTGACAGCGGCACTCAGCAGGCTCACGGCAAATAATATACTGTTACTCACCGTCTATGGCCTTTCCGTGATGTTATTTCGTTGTTTACATGTTTCGAGGCACTTGCCTCATCATCAGAACTTTATAAAAACTAATGTATGTCATCAATGATGACATGTGTCAAAATACTAAAACACAATACGGCATTAAACTATGTACAGAACTTGCTTTAAAAATGAGCACGTCAATGTTAGGTGTGCCTTGCAAGACAACACGCGCCGTACTGACGAAATCTAAGTTTCATCTCGACCATATCGCATAGCGGTATCGTACAGTATATTTGATTTATATTGTAATTGGTCGTTCAACACGTGTGGCTTGGTACTGGCGTCGTTATATGCTTTATAAATCTCATATTCTTCAAGGGCGTTCAAATAACGCCCTTTATTGCAGAAATGAAGGGGTATTAGATTCATGAGTAACAGTATATTTGGTTAACAAACACGTGGCTTGGGACTACAATAGGAGTTATTCCATTTAAATCACAGCAAATGTTGGTGGTGTTGGTGGCCCAAAGTCAAGCAAGCGCCGGCTACTGATGACAGTAGCAAAGCTAATCCTGTATACGGGGCAGATATCTAGCTGACACACTCAAGTTAGAAAAACACCGCAAGAGGATGGTATCAGCGCAAAGGCGAGGGTCACTAAGGAGAGTTTACTCATACTGTACCGCACGAAGTGTCGACCGCATATGTTAGTAATTACCGGGTCGATCTGTTGGCACGGCAGAGAAAATTGAAATTTGAGAGCCAATAGAAATCATCAACAACTGCTAAAACCCATACGGAGTTGGCAGGGGTGCTGAAATCAAGAATCTAGAGGAAGACGGATCGCCAGACTTGTTAGAGATCTGGATAGACGGATCAATCGAGGACACGATGAGGTCAACTATTACCTAACGCAGTTTCTCTTGGGGAATGGATAGTTTCCCTAATTAAGAAGAGGAAAGTGGAAGATCCAGGACGTGTATATTGTGACTCGCGTCGTTTGCGTTTCAAACGTTCTTTGAAGGCCACAGATGAGTGATACAACGAGAACGCCACGAAACTGTAGTAGGGCACGTTACCCCCTATAAATGTAAATTTATAACTTTTATTTGCATATTTGATTAATGGTAAATTATAAATGTCAATTTATGCAAATGTGTAGTAAATGTAAAATCACACTTGTGGTAATTAATATTGTTATTGTGTTTGCTCTTAAATGCAAAATTTATCGATCTCTTACATGTATGTGTATAATTGAATCTTATTATGACTCTGACTATCTATGCTCACGTGTTGGAACACAGTTTATACACTGAATTTTATATAAATTCATGTGCAATAAATAATGTGTATTTACTTGTTTTAATTGATTCTTTTCATGCTGTGTGTGAGGCAACCATTTAACATTTTGCCTATCTACTCTGATTCTCATCAACACATACGTGATATCATTTAATAGATGATAGTTATCGATTCATTTACTTTAATTGAGCACAAGAAACTCTTAAAATCTATTTGTATTCCTTCAAACTTTAGGTTAATATTTGGGTTGCATTGGTAATAATGAACGCATCTTTATGATCAACTAAAATACTAGTTTAATTATCATTCATAACATATTATAATAGTACATAGGTTACGTCGCTGTACCTGAAATACATACATATTTTGTAATAAACAAATACATGTCTCAATATATGCTGAAAAACAAAGAAAACATACATATATAAATAAATCAAATAATATAACAATTCAATATTCTACTTATTTAATGCGTTCATTAAATCCCAAATAAGCTTTTGTTTATACGTTCATTAACTACTTTATTCAGCTTTATTCATTACTTTTCTTAATAATTTTCTCAGGTGTGAATTCTTTGAAAGAAACCAGGTCAGTAGAAGTTATCAATTAGAAATAATTAATAATAATGGTTACTTGGTTATTGAATATCCATTAGTTGTTGACGAAGTCTCGTTCTGGTGATGTAGATGGCTCGTAGACACATTCCGTCGTAAGTTGCTTTATCACACTCACTTAACACTTCTCTTCCGATCACTCGCGTGGGCGTTTGTATATGTGAATAATTGAAATTCAGTGTTCATCAATGTTTCATCTTACTGTGTATGCTGTGAGTTCGTTTTAATGTCAATATACATGTCTAGTTTCATTTGTCGCTGCTTCATTAAACGTTCATATAATTCGTTAGTTTGTTTAATGTTTCGTGTTCATTATGTTGTTGATAATGTGTCATACACAATATTAAGTTCAAATGAATTGTATATCGTTAAGTGATGATGTCTGTTGGTGTAACGGTCTGATTGTTCACTTGGTATAATTTTAACTAAGTCCGTTAATTCGCACTTCGGTTAAGTATCACTACCGCGATATGAATGTATTATTAAGTCTTTTAAATTACTTGTTACCGTTCTAACTTCCGAACTCGAGTTAGCATTCCGCCGTTTAACGTACTCTTCTGAACATTGAACAATACTAACTCAGAATAATTAGCGTAAACTGTTGAAAGTTTATGATATACCGTCTCTCGCACTTGAAGTTAAACTACTTGAAAATATTAATGTAAACTGTCTGAAAACTGTAGTATGACCGTTTCAAAATTAAGTGTAGACTGTAGACTGTCAAAATTGCGTGTAGACTCTCTTTCCGCCGGCCTGGACAGATGGTTTTATTAATTCGTCCCTACTCAAAATTTTGTCTCTGGCGCGCTCCACGCCTACTTCATTTCGAGATTGGTCAGTTTTTGATATTCTTGGAAAATACTGCCCTACCATGTCAAGATTCTACGTCATAGTTCTCCCGATAGGTTCTTCGTTTCAGTTGCTATGGAAACATTCCTCACCATCAAATTTCTCGCTGGCTGAAGGCCTCTGATAGGTCCTTACGTCTCCCCGATTTTCGCCCTGACGATAGTTGACCCGTTTCGACGAAACTATGGCTATTAGACACTAGTCGATCAGTCTATTGTCTGAGTAAACTCTGTGTTTCTATAGATTCCCATTATCTGTACTTTCAGTCTCCCTGGCGTATTGTTCTATGTCCTAACCCCTTTTTTCTGGCTATTAATAATTTTGAACATCTGCTGGTCGTTGAAGTCACCCCAACTTTCCCTTCGTAAATTCTTGTCTGTCAATTAGACGATAACTCCAGCTGCGTAACATGACTTTAGTCTTTGCCAGCCTATCTTCCAGTATTGTTTCTTAAGGTGCAGCGCATCCGTTTCATTGTAGTATGGAGTCTCACTTGTTTTTGTCGCTTATCGTCACTGACGTAACATGGTCAACATCTGCTACAATTCTCGGTACGGGTGTGAATGTCCTTGCTTACTTTGTTGCAGCTGCGGAGAGCAATAATTCTGGACGAAACTTTCCCTGTCATCATACGCCACCAAATTCTATAGTTGGATTGAACTTAATGTGTTTCTATTGTCAAGTCAGCGACGCTTCACTGACACCTTCTCATTACTCCTTATTTATTGCTCCAACTATAAGTCGTTGACACTTGCCTCGTGTGAACGTACTCTGCCGAGGTAAAAATTTAAAAATTTTAAAATTTTCTGCTCGTTACACCCCTGATAACATTATTGAGGATGAGTAATGCCTTATGGTCTCATTCCTTGTTGAAGGGAAATATCCAGTCGCGCCACCATGTGGTGGCGAATGGGCAACACCTCTGCTTGTCTTGTCAAGTAGAGGTTAGGCTACCCTCTTGCCCTTGAGGTGAGAAATTTCTCCTAAAGACAGATGACCTTCCATTGGTCAACGACGTAGGACGTGGCAGGTAAGGAGAAACCACCACATTAAAGATCCTGATGGATATCTCAACAGGTCTCTCTGTCTGGTAAGACAGCCAGTTTATGGGAGAACACCCAGACTGACAATCGGGCTGGACGTTAAGCCTGAAAGTGGCAGCCCCACCATACGTCATACCCTGCGATATGCTAGTAACATATCCAGGGGACATATTCACTACTAAATTGCGTCAAATAAGGACTAGTTGGATGAGACTATAAGCCGAAGGGACGGAGAGGTGTGGGACGCGGCCGAGGAAGCGCTGGAGTGACCAGCTCTAGACTTTCCCTGCTTGAGATCGGAACAAACCGTCCTTGGTTTAATCCTTGCAAATCATGATGATAAACTTTATATAATATTGAAAACTTTCTGAAGTGAAACTTACTTGTCTCTTTTGTATGTAGAACGCGTTTCGGCGTCGTGTTCGCCTTCTTCAGCTTTGCGACAGACTGCCAGTACCTAGTAACGTTTGTTGGTTGGAAGGTATAGTGGGGGTGGTGTATAGAGGAAGGGGATTGGCGCGGGGATCCGAAATATTGTTTGTTTTGTGTATAACTGTGTCGAAAAGTGTATGTGATTTATATTGCAATTGGTCGTTTAGTATGTTGTTTGGTTGTGTTGTGTGGTGTTTGTATATTTCATACTGTTCAGCTGTGTTGAGTTTTCGCCCTTTGGGTAAGAGGTGTAATATTTCAAGATTAGTATCTATGTTGGTGTAGCTATGGTTATGTGTGTGTATGTGTGTGGCAAACGCAGAATGTATAATGTTGTTGGAAAGGGCCTTTAAGTGTTCAGAGTAACGGGATGAAAAAGATCTTCCCGTCTGGCCTATGTAGAAACTATTGCAGTTATTACAATTTAATTTGTAAACACCTGTGCTATTGTATTTGTCTATGTCCTTGTTTGTATCGTTGATGTGTTTTTTATGGTATTGTTGGTTCTGAATGCTATTTTGTAATTGTGTATTTTTGAAAGTGTTGGCAAGTTTGTATCAACGATACAAACAAGGACATAGACAAATACAATAGCACAGGTGTCTACAAATTAAATTGTAATAACTGCAATAGTTTCTACATAGGCCAGACGGGAAGATCTTTTTCATCCCGTTACTTTGAACACTTAAAGGCCCTTTCCAACAACATTATACATTCTGCGTTTGCCACACACATACACACACATAACCATAGCTACACCAACATAGATACTAATCTTGAAATATTACACCTCTTACCCAAAGGGCGAAAACTCAACACAGCTGAACAGTATGAAATATACAAACACCACACAACACAACCAAACAACATACTAAACGACCAATTGCAATATAAATCACATACACTTTTCGACACAGTTATACACAAAACAAACAATAATTCGGATCCCCGCGCCAATCCCCTTCCTCTATACACCACCCCCACTATACCTTCCAACCAACAAACGTTACTAGGTACTGGCAGTCTGTCGCAAAGCTGACGAAGGCGAACACGACGCCGAAACGCGTTCTACATACAAAACAGACAAGTAAGTTTCACTTGAGAAAGTTTTCAATATTATATAAAGTGTAGTGCAGTGAAAGAAGATGATGAACAAACAAGACAACTATGATGATAAACATTATTCAACTAACATTCAGTAGCGAGGAACGTAACTAAATATTGTAAGCTGTAGAGTAACGTAAGCTTCACATTGATAGTAACTTGATTAGACATGGAACTAGTCATGGAATGAAACCGATGTTCTAAGTCGACGGTAAGTTAAGATTTTCAAAAGTTTTAATGAACGTACGGAACACTAAATAGCCTCTTTCATAAATTCTAAAACCCTAATCTAGTATACATAAAAGTAGGTCTGACTTTATGAAATTCTTTAGGGTATGATATAGGGCATATACGAGGCTCGTAATATCAGCTTAAGGTTTTGTACTCATCTTGAAAAAAACAGGAGCACCATCTAATTCCTGTACCTTAAACTAAAACGATGAATGATACACGAGATATACTAGAATCAGAGGCGGTATACATTTGCTTTACGACAACTAAACGGAATTCGGTTGAATAAAGCAACGAGAAAGGATAGCTAGATGTAAATTTACCATACGATAATAGTGTTATAGTGCTATATAACTGTGAAACGTGGGGAAATAACACCACATGGAAACACTGAGTCACTGGAAATGGGTTTCCCCAGAATCAGTATATCGTATTCCAAACGCTGACATAAAGATAATAATGGAAGTAGTTCCCGGTAAATAGAGAAAAATAGGCCGTTTGTGTACGAGCACGTTAACATTTCAAAGCGGCCATTAAAAATACTGAAAATATTACGCAGTTGTAGCCTGGGAAACGCAGAATATTAATCACCCGGAAAAAATTAGCGAAGGTTATTTATTAGTTTTAACTTTGATGACATAGTGATGATGATAGTAGGGGTAGTGTTGACCGTACTGGTCACAGAGGTGATGACATTAATAACAATATAGCGCCGTTTTAACGCGTTATGTAAACTATAGGCCGACAAATTCTGTGTCACTACAGCTGTGATATATCAATCATTTACTCGAGCGCGTGTGTATACAAAACGTCGCGCGTTTGCGCAGAGCTCGCCGACTGATCCTCAGTACGTGACTGATTGCGCTGACCTTACGACCTCACAAGTAAAACAAATCGTACAGAGGTGAACCTCTGTACTGATGAATACAAAACAAAACAATTATTGAATAAACAAACTGCTGCGTACAAATATTTTTTCTGTATCAGCAAATGTAATACACGTTTTTCAACACGGACGTTTTCTGTTCATGCTATCAAGATATGTCCGACATCCGTATTTCGATTTATGGCTAATTTTTGCAAAAGAGTATTTATAATTGTGTTACAAAACTATAAACTTCGAAGCACAAAAGCTAAAACTGTTCCTAAGGCATTCACTGTTACAAAAGAGTATTTATAATTGTGTTACAAAATTATAAACGTCGAAGCACAAAACCTAAAACTGTTCCTTAGACTTTCACTGTTATAAAAGAGTATTTATAATTGTGTTACAAAATTATAAACGTCGAAGTACAAAACCTAAAACTGTTCCTTAGACATTCACTGTTACAAAAGAGTATTTATAATTGTGTTACAAAACTATAAACTTCGAAGCACAAAAGCTAAAACTGTTCCTAAGGCATTCACTGTTACAAAAGAGTATTTATAATTGTGTTACAAAATTATAAACGTCGAAGCACAAAACCTAAAACTGTTCCTTAGACTTTCACTGTTATAAAAGAGTATTTATAATTGTGTTACAAAATTATAAACGTCGAAGTACAAAACCTAAAACTGTTCCTTAGACATTCACTGTTACAAAAGAGTATTTATAATTGTGTTTCAAAATTATAAACGTCGAAGCACAAAACCTAAAACTGTTTCTTAGACTTTCACTGTTACAAAAGAGTATTTATAATTGTGTTTCAAAATTATAAACGTCGAAGCACAAAACCTAAAACTGTTCCTTAGACTTTCACTGTTATAAAAGAGTATTTATAATTATGTTACAAAATTATAAACGTCGAAGGAGATAAACTAAAACTGTTCCTAAGACATTCACTGTTACAAAAGAGTATTTATAATTGTGTTACAAAATTATAAACGTCGAAGCATAAAAACTAAAACTGTTCCTAAGACTTTCACTGTTACAAAAGAGTATTTATAATTGTGTTACAAAATTATAAACGTCGAAGCACAAAACCTAAAACTGTTCCTAAGACTTTCACAGTTACAAAAGGGTATTTATAATTGTGTTACAAAATTATAAACGTCGAAGCACAAAACCTAAAACTGTTCTACGTTCTTTCACAGTTAGCGTCCACATAGTTGGAGCAATCCTAGTGACACACTCCGACCCCTCAATAGCATCTCTTATACTACAAGAATCATTAAACAGCGTTCAGTTATGGCTTGATAAATGGCGCATAAAAATCAATTCATCCAAGTCAGTCCACGTTACCTTCACCACACGTAAGGCAAACTGCCCTCCAGTAACAATTAACGGTCAACCAGTACCGCAAGCTGAAAGTGCCAAGTACTGTACCTTGAGATGCATCTGGACAGGCGACTAACGTGGAAAAAACATATAACATCTAAGAAGATTGAACTTAATCTCAAGGTCAGAAATATCTACTGGCTGATAGTCAGAAAATCACGGTTAAGTCTCGTCAACAAACTGTTGATCTATAAAGCAGTTCTAAAACCGGTATGGACTTATGGTATTCAACTTTGGGGTACTGCAAGTACAAGTAATATTGAGATTATTCAGCGCTTTCAGTCCACAACTTTAAGATCAATAGTCGACGCTCCATGGTTTGTCTCCAACAACTCTATACACCGCGACCTCAAAGTTCCAACCGTGAGAGAAGAAATCATGCGCCTCTGCAGGACTCACATCTCCAAACTAGAACAGCATCCAAACCACCTGGCAATTAATTTGTTAGACAACAGTGAAGATATTTATAGACTAAAAAGGCACAAACTATTAGACTTACAATATTCAGGTTTAACTAATAATGTATTCTCTGTATTTTCTGTATTGTAATGTCTGTGATATCTGTTCTGTTTTTGTATTCGTGTCATTAATAAGTGTTAATGTCAACCAGTATATGTGCCTTATGGGCCCAGTGTTTAACATTTGAACTTATTGTATATCATGCCAGCAGGAAGTGGAAGTGATTTTTGTTCATTTGTTTACATATTTTTATCATTTAGTTTTGTAATTTGTGTACCTCTTTGATCTATTATAAAAAACAAGAAGAGCTGTCAATGGTCAGCTCTTCATAATCCTGTATGTATGTGTGTTGTCAGCCAATTTGTTAAATGTTCGCTTAGTTGGAAAAAAAAAAAAAAAAAAAAAAAAAAAAAAAGCCTATTAGGCCGTGGCCTACAGTTTCTGCTGACAGACGTTTCGACCTCACCATCATCAGTGTGTCAGTGTGCATATAGATATAATTATTATTATCATTGTTGGTATGATAATTTTCACCTTTTTACCTTCGAAAAGCTATTTCTTTCTTTTTGTAATGCAAATAAAAGATAGTTGTATTAGGAAGTCGTTCACTTTTTATTTCCTTATACATGAAATTTACACACGAAATGGTTGCTTTTTACGTTAATTTCCACTGTGACTGTACCGTCAAAAAGTACCTATTTGTATTATTCTGCTATCAGTTCAAACAAAAGTCCCTACATATAAAAAATCTGTACATAGTATAAAGTAAAGTCGGTCCGTTTTCTCTCTGTGTTTGAAATCGCTAATCTCAGGAAGTACTGAACGGATTTTATTCAAGTTTTCGCCAATAGATAGAGTGTCTATCGAGGAAAATTTATGTGCATAATTAATACATATATGTTGTACATTAGCGTAGCTATCACGGTTTATGTCAAGTAAGTGGTATAGTTTACATCTTATATATAAAAATGAATGTTTCTTTGTTTGTCCCGTATGCGTTCTTATACCATTCATCCGATTGCGATGAAACTTCGGTGAGTTGTTGTGCGCACGCCCGCGAAGGTTTCTTCCACATCTCCTCCTAAACCACTGTACCGATTTTAACCAAACTTGGCACAAATATTTTACGCAACGGGAGAACGAACATAGGACAGGTGTTTTTTCGATGGGGTCCTTTTGGGGGTTCTTTGGGGTCTTCCACATCGCCTCCTAAACCACTGGACCGATTTCAACCAAACTTGGCACAAATATTTTACGCAAAGGGAGAGCCAACATAGGACAAGTGGTTTTTTCGATACGATCCTTTGGGGGGTCCTTTGGCGTCTTCCACGTCTCCACCTAAACCATTTGATCGATTTCAACCAAACTTGGCGCAAATATTTTACGCAACGGGAGAACCAACATAGGACAGGTGTTTTTTTCGATACGATCCTCTGGGGGATCCTTTGCGGTCTTAAAAAACTATTAGATCTGGTTACTATGGCAACCCAATAGAATAGATTCTGTTCTAAATATATTATCTCATTAAATTGAAGACCACGCGAACGAAGTTGTGGGCAACAGCTATTTATTTTTAACAAGCCTACTTTAATTAAACTTTATTAATTAAACTAACATTTTCATTACGTACAACGTGAAACTCCTTAGCGAAGCACGGGTATTCTGCTAGTATAATATAAATTAACCATATAGAGTTCGTAAGGCTTTAACAGGTGGTGTCCACATAGTTGCACACATTATTAGCCGCGCCGTTAGTCCGTGGTCTAACGTTTCGACCACACAATCGGAGCCCATTATCAGTGTCGGTAACAATTGGACTGATGACACTTGAATAAAGAGAAGGGTGGGTGTTCGTCTATGCACCTGTCATAATTCTTCGCCGTCCGTCATATCTTCTTCTGTGCGACTGGTACGGGACTAATAGTTCAAAAATACGTTCCTCCCCAACAAGAAATACCATACTGTAATTAGAGTGAACAATAGAATGATTCACCACGTCAAGAATGGAAAGATAACAAGAATATGTTAATTAGTAAGATTTCCTTACAGTTTGCTTTGTATAGTGTCCAAGTCACTTTTCAAAATAATTTAATTACCCTGTATCCGTCAGTGACCTCGTTTTAGCGTTTTTTATATAGACGCGTTTCGTGACATGTGTCACATCATCAGTATTTCTCGTCAAATGTCAAAAATTTACATAAAACACACAAAAACACATTTGCACATATTTACTAAATCACAATAACGACACACACATAATACGATGTAACTTCGGCTCCGTTGGACCGGTCCGACCGCGCCTGCAGTTGCCGAGCCACTAATTTAACCAAGTTAATCCTTATCACCAGAGCGTCCAGGTAAGGGTAGGTTAATGGACGGTCTCGAGGAATTTGAAATTTATAAAGCTTTTAAAGACAAGAATATCAACAGTGACAGTATATTAAACGAACAATTAAAGTTTCAATCTCACTCACTATATGATACAGCCCTAAATATAATCGCGCATGACGGAGATGACTGGTGATAAGGATTAACTTGGTTAAATTAGTGGCTCGGCAACTACACGCGCGGTCGTACCGGTCCAACGGAGCCGAAGTTACATCGTATTATGTGTTTGTCGTTATTGTGATTTAGTAAATATGTGCAAATGTGTTTTTATGTGTTTTATGTAAATTTTAACATTTGACGAGGAATACTGATGATGTGACACATGTCACGAAACGCGTCTATATAAAAAAACGCTAAAACGAGGTCACTGACGGATACAGGGTAATTAAATTATTTCCTTACAGTAGAATTCATGTATTTTTTTTTTAAGTTTGTAATATGTACTTTCCAATCAACATAATATTCATCTAACATAACTCACAAATATTTTTTTTCCTGCTCGATTTTTATTTAAAATGTAATAATATTGCTTAAAGTGTTTAATAATTTTATAGTATTGTAATAATTAGTTCAAATTTTAATGTTAAATTAACTTAGTTATAAAAATTGTGTTTGCCTTCCGGGCTGTTTGGCCGTGGTCCAAAGCTGATGATTGACGTCCCTACGACGGCCATCTTCAGTGCTAATTTCAGACTAAACACTGACACAGATGTCACGGTCAGTGACCACAGTAGTGTAATAGTAAAGTCTAGCGGCCCTAATTTTTTTTTTTTTTTTTTTTTTTGCTGTTTGAGACCGACTAGTATGGTCGGACTCGGGCTGTTTTGGAGACGAGCTCCCTTCACCCGTGTGGGTAAGGGGTTTTGGGGGGACGTACGCCAGACGACCGGAGCGCAGAGAAGGTGGAGGCACTTAGTTGGGAGAGTACTGTTTGTAGGTTATATTGTGTGAGGAGTAGTGTGTAGACATACTCGAGCGGGAGAGGTAGATGGATGTGGCCGTTATAATTGTTCTGGGGCATCTTTATTTATTCATGTTGTTTATTTAGTTTATTTCTTCATATTTTTCTGCGACGTTCTTGCAGGGGGGGCGGCCAAGACTGGGACGTGTGACGCTGGTCGCCAAAGCTGTTGGGTGGCGACAGGGAGCCGTCAAGGGAGGCGGAAGGAACAGATTTGGATTATATGCGGGTACGTAAGTGTGGGGAACTAGAGCGTGTGTTTACTGTGGTGAAGTGAAAGAGTGTGGGGGAGTTTTATCGTGTGGTGATTATTGAGGCTGCTTTAGGAAGACAGGTCGCTACTGCCGGGGAGAGATAAGTCCTTGGCGGGGAAATGGTATGTGTTACTGCTTAAGCAGGTCTGTGTCGTTGACGCCGGCGAGGTTGGAGGCGAGGGGGAGGACCATTGGCTGTTGCAAGGAGGCGATTTAGTAGGTAGGAAGGTCGGCTTTTATTGCGGGTGTTTCTATTAATTGACGGGACTATCGTTTTTATGGAATTGCGGCGGGAGGCTGTGCGGGAATACTTCCAGTTGAGTTTAACAAGGAAGGAATCAAGGTCAGGGAAGCGGGTGTTAAGCGCATACAGGGCGGCATTGGAAGTCTTCGTCAGGCGTGGTCGGCGGTATATGAGTCGTAGGGCCCGTCGTTCTGTGATACGGTGGAGATCGAGGTAGGCTGGAGAGGCAGTAAGGAGAACTGGGTGTGCATATGTGAGGATGGGTCGGATACATGTAGTATAGATGCGGCCTAGTAAGTCGCTGGAGCAGTGGTTTAGTCGGCTGAGGGTTCTGAGAGAACGGAGGCGGGTACGGGCGATGGTAGTTGTGCGTTTGATGTGTGGTCGCCAGGTAAGTTTGGAGTCAAGCGTGACGCCCAGATATTGGCAATCACGCTTCGGGCGTACTGATGATGGGCCAACGCGGACGGGCGTTGTATAGAAATGCGACATGTTGCGTCCAGTGGAGTTGAAAACACAGAGTTGGGTTTTGTCCGCGTTTACAGTTATTCGCCAAGTATTGCAGTAGGCGAAGAAAGGTTCTAGGATTTGTTGCAATTTGATTGGGATCTGCCGGTGTGCGCCTACTGAGACCCAGTAGGCAGTATCGTCGGCGTACTGGGCTAGGCCTGCAGATGGGTAGGGTAGAGTAGGCGGGGGGAGGGGTATCTTTCGTAAAGATGATATAGAGTAGCGGGCTAATGGCGGAGCCTTGGGGGACACCGGCATTAAGGCGGAAGGGTGCCGAGAGATGCTGACGGACTCGGACTTGTGCCGTGCGGCCATCCAGGAACTGGGAGAGCCATTTGATGATAGTTGGTGGAAAGTGACATCCGAGGATCTTAAAACGGAGGCCATTGTGCCAGACAGAGTCGAAGGCTTTGCGGATGTCGAGTAGGGCTAAGATGGTCGGGCGTTTGCGGGCCGAGTTGTCCTGGATGGCGCTGATAACCCGAACAAGTTGATCATATATGTTGTAGCCAGGGCGGAATCCGCCCTGGGTACTGGGGAGGACGCTATGAGTTTGTAGGTGGGGATGTATCCTGGCGACGAGGATTTTCTCGAAAAGCCTGGAGATTGCAGGGGTGAGAGAAATCGGGCGATAGTTCGACGGGAGGCTGGCGCTTTTGTTAGGTTTGGGGAACATGAGGACATGGGCGTGTTTCCAGGCCCGCGGGACGTAGCCGAGGAGGAGACTAGCTGTGTACAGATGGGCGAGGGCTTCGATAGCAGTGGCGGGGAGCGCTTTTAAAATCCGGTTGGGTATTCCGTCAGGGCCGGGGGCTGTATTTCTGCATTTACTAAGTCGGTCTTTGATGTCGTCTGGGTCGATGGGCCGCTCCAGCGGATGGTCGTGGTCTGCGGTCAGGACGTCGTGTGGGGTGAAGAGGTCTGAGTGGGTGGTTAGAAAAGTGTCTATAGTATTTTCGGCGATGGCGTCAAAGTCCGGGCTAACGGGGTGGCTATGGATGGTCTGGAGAGAGTCCCGAAAGGCAGCGGCCTTCTCCTCATCGCTGACGAGAAGGCGGTCGCCTAACTGGAGAGGGGTATCGGCTTTGGGCGGGTTGTGTAGACGTTTGACCTGTTTACAGAATCTGGGTGTGTCGTTGTGAAAGGAATCCTGTACTGAAGTACAGAGGCTCTCAATGCGGGAAGATCGAAAGTCTTTTATGGCGATCTTGACGGCATTTGAAAGTCTCCTGTATTCCAAGCAGAGATGCTCGTTCCGCCGATCTCTGTTTAAGAGGCGGTGGATCCAGCGTTTCCGGCGTATCAGTGTAAGGACGGGGGGAGGGAGCCTGAGCTGGGAGTAGCGGACATGTTTCGTCGGTATGGCTTGTGCCATCGCCGTCTGAATAGATGTCGTGATTAGGTCATTGTAAGCGTCCGTTTGTGTGGGGGTGGTGGGCGGGTCTGGAAGAGGGGATATAAGGGAAGCTAAAGCTTGAGAAACAAGAGGCCAGTCGGCAGCGTGAAAGTCTGTTACGGCCGTCGTGCGGGGTTCCAGGGTGGGGTATTTGACGTGGCCGTAGGAAATTACTAGTAGAATAGGGATGTGGTCAGAGCCAACATCCGGGCCTTGGGAGATCCCGCTTATTTTACGGGAGATGTCGGCTGAGGTAAACAGCTTATCGGGACAGGTAGGTCGTTGGGCCGGAGTTACCGGCTGGCGGGTAAACGGGGTACGATGGTGCCTGAGACCGAAGTTATTGACCGCCTGAAGCACACTCGTACCTGTGTTATAACAGTCTCCGAGTTGTCGGTGGTGGGCGTTTAGATCTCCGAAGAGAAGTAAACGAGGGTAGGTCATGGCCAAATGATGGAGGTAGTTTGTGTAGGTGCGGAGGCGGTGGCGATAGCGGTATTGAGAGAGGGGAAGTCTGTGGGTTGTGGTTTCCACGGGTTTGCCTTAGGTGGTGACGCGGGTATTATCGGGACGACGGGGGCTTGCGAGGCGGGGACCGGAGTCTGTTTAGGATATTTCGGGCATTTAGTTTGGCCCGTGAAATGGTCTGAGGAGTTACAGGTCGCACAGAACGGCGAGCTGAAGTCATGGTTGGTATGCGGGCATAGGGTAGTGGGAGTTTTATGGCCGCACACGCGGCAACGGGGTTGGTAGGAACAGGAGGCAGCGGTGTGGCCATAAAGGTGGCAGCGGGGGCAAGGTATATGACGTTCCGTCTGTCTGGATTCTTCCGTCCGGTAGTGTCTGCCAGCGACAAAGGCGCCTTCAGTTAGTAGTAGGTTTATGGTTTCTGAGTCGTGGCTAAAAATTCGGATGAGGCCGGTCGGTCCCAGATCCGACATAATTCGCTTGCAGAAAGCTATTTGGAGGCGCTGGTCCTCTTCCAAAGCTTCCTGGAAGTCCAGTATGTCGATGTCTGGAGCGACACCACGGACGACTAGGGTTTTTAGAGGTTTTCTGGGGGGGTCTTTGGGTTTCTGTGTCGGTTGGGTGGTTTGGAATGCCCTGTATACGGCATTAGGTCCGAAAGTGGTCACGGGTATAGATTGGCAGAACAATTGGAGGTCTGTGAGGGAGGAGAATTGTAGGGTGGTAATAGCGTTTTTGGGGGAGACGAAGTTGCGGGGGAGCCGAAGTTTCGGGCAATGGGTTTTGATGAGGTTGGAGAGGAAGATAGGGTTGTTTGGATTCTTCGTGTGCTTTAGGATTAATAAAGTTTGGGATTGAGGAGGCGGGGGGGTATTAGTAGGGGTAGGTTGGCGCTTGCTAAGGGGGGCTGAAGTGGAGGGTGATGGCGATTGGGGCGTGGGGGGAGTGGTGAGGTCGGTTTGGGCGTAGCTTGCCTTTTACGAGAGCGAGTAGTGGGTACTGAAATTGATGAGGCTGAAGAGGCGAGCGGCCCTAAGAAGGATACCTATACTTATAAATTTTCCACGAAGATGTTGTTCGGACACCACCAGCCAATCAAGATGAAGGTATCACACTATTGGTTAGGACGTGGTCTACTGTGTGTGTGTGTGGGGGGGGAGGCAGACATTTCGGCCTCACTACCGGAGATCATCTTCAGTGTCGGAAACGTTATTTGCCGGGCTGTCTACTGTTTGTGTGAACATACCTTTCGGTCCTACCACGGTGGCCATTTTCAATGTCACTCCAAGCAATCAGATAGCACTTGATGATTGGTTAATGCTGCTTTCCAACTTATATCGTGCTGGTATGAAAGTTTATATAAGTGGGTCTTCTTAGACAAAAATACATAGTTTCTACCTCCATAGTATCTTCCCTGAGGTGAATTGGCGGTCACCGTGCCAATTGTTTCCGACACTGAAGATTTCCTCCGTTGGTGGGAACGAAACGTCTGTCCACATAAACAATAGACCACATTGAGTTATGCGAATGTCAGCGTGTTGAGTAGAGAGAACTGTTAATGCGAATTTGTTGTATGGTTGATATATTATGTGTTTCTATTAGACAGCGATATTTAGTGAAAGTGTTTATGTTTATTTAACCTACGGACTATTGTAATTAATTGGTTCTGATTATTATTATTATTATTATTATTATTATTATTATTATTATTATTATTATTATTATTAATATTATTATTGCTTATGTGTAGTGAGTACTGCATAATTTTATAACTAGGACAACTGTTTTAATACTAGAGGGGTTTAAGAAAAAAATTATAATAACTTGTGAGTATCGATTTCTCTGGCGTTAAATAATTTTTTCTTTGTTATAAGATCTCTATTCACTTAATCGTCATAACATAAATTTCTAACTTACGTTTTAATAAAAAATAAAAAATTTGATTTAAATTAAATTTTGTAAAACAGGAATTTTTAAGAGCACAAACTACTATTTACTTTGAAAAAAATTGAATTTTTTAACTCTGAAACTTAAGCGTTCTATGTACGTGCACTAGAATTCAGTGCTGTCTGCCATTTATTATTACGCTGGTACAGAAGGCAAGCCCCTGTGTATATCGTACATAGGTTCCTTCCTACATCTGGATTAATACAATTTTACATCGTTGACAAACAAGTCCACCACTAATTGGAACGGTTGGCTTAGTTTCAGTTTCCATTGTAATTTAACATTCTTTGTCAATGACGATGTTTGGCGACATTGTTTCCTAAATGCCTGGGATTTTCTAAATCTCTTATAATATCTTGTTACCTTCCTATTATAAATATGCACCTAAAATTTTAATATGTTTAGTTCAGGGAAGTTGGTGTTGCTCCAAATGTTTTCATTGCCAGCGTGTCCGTCAGATATTATATAGCCTACAAATTTCAAAGTACATTTCATAAATTCGTACTTACTTTTACTCAGTACTTGGTCATTATTATTTTTTTAAGTTTTCACATATGGTAGTAATCATATTTTCATATTTTTCATTATCATATGATATCGAATGACAGTTAATCATTACTTTTACTCCTAATAAATATTATCAATATTTAGATTGTTGGCGGGTCAGTAGACCAGTGGGTATGGCACCTGGCTACTAATCTAGAGGTCCCGGGCTCAATCCCCGGGCCCGCACCATAAAATCAAGGTCCGTTTTTCAGCCCCCAGGTCGACTCAGCCTGTTGAAAATGAGTACCTGGGATAACATCCTGGGGATAATAATGGGCGGCTGAAGCGTAGTGCTGGCCACACTGCCTTCCTTGTATTCCGTACGGCTCACATTAGGCAGCCTACCCTGCCTACTCCTAAGCTACTTCGGTGGTATACATGGGAGCCATTATTATTATTATTTAGATTGTTGATATTTTGTGTAGTAAGGCAGTCATAAATCATCCATCTGAGGTAAATGCTTAATTATAGTTCCAAGACTTTTATTTCCCATGGAACTTTATTTGGACTATCTTGTTTACGCCAGTGAAATTCGGATCTTAGGGAAGATTAAATTGTTAAAATTACATAGTGTATCCAGGTTCCCTTCCTTGCAACTTCTTTTTTTATTATTCACAACGCGTTTCGAGACTTATAGCCCCATCATCAGGTGATAAAATATGTTCACTCACATGGAGTACGTCAATTAATAAAAGTCACACACATCCCGTTATTTAAGCGTTATCCCCCAACCTGCGTTATGTCACGATGCGCATCGCTACGAATCTCGTGAGTGACTAACGAACGATTCTACATCATACTGTGCCCGCACTTATCTA
Source organism: Magicicada septendecula (assembly GCA_034769895.1). Classification (NCBI taxonomy): domain Eukaryota; kingdom Metazoa; phylum Arthropoda; class Insecta; order Hemiptera; family Cicadidae; genus Magicicada; species Magicicada septendecula. The sequence continues at coordinate 14,319,704 of CM068375.1, forward strand.
TCATTATTGTTCTAGCACGTGTATAGCTCTACCATATAGCTCCTTGGATTTGAAAGAAAGTTTTTCATTCAGAAGCTGATCACCCTGAGTTTTGGAGGTTCTGTATATTTCAAACTCTTCCAGTGCGTCCATGAGTTTGCTCTTTTTGCAGATATGCAATGGTTTGAAACTGTTTTGAGAACTGGAATAATTATGGTTATGATTGATGACATATAAGACAAAGTTCGATTTAATGTTCCTAATGTCACTCTTAGGCAGATGTTCCTTGTACCTATCCAAGAATTTTCTGCCTGTCTGTCCAGTATAAAAACAATTACAGTCTTCACATTCTATTTTGTACACCCCCGGACTACTGGTCTACTGGACATGGTCTCAAAGCTTTTAAAATGCAGTTATTCGCTTTAAAAGAAACAGTGTAGTTATACATTTTGAAACGTTATTTATAGCACTGGGTAAAAAATTAGTATATTCTGTTGATATGTATTTCTTAGGGAAGAAATAGAAGAACATTAAATTCAAACTGGAGTTAAACGGAAGAAAAAACAAACGTTCAAGTTTTACAAGAAGTAAAGCAGGAGAAAATAAAATTTATGAAAGTAATGAGAGAGAATAAGATACAATGTCTACGCCACATTCACACATAACCTAACATAACCATTTCCTATTTGTTAGGAATGATAGGGAGAATAAAGAACACTCATGCATAAAGAAGATATGATGTGCTCGAAAGTAGAGGATGGAATTATTTCTTCCACTCAAAATGTATTCTTGATACTATTATTCCACTATTATTTCTTGATATCAACATGTATATTATATTATCAGACGATGCGCAGTGAAATACGACACTTATCTTACCGCTTGTTTCATGTAACATTTTATAAAACATTCATCAATTAAATACACTTTCCCATACATTATGTCAGAAAGATTCGTTGTTTAAAGTACAATAAAGTATTTACTTCTTGCCGGGCATTGTACGCCTTCATTTTTCTCTTCTCCTTCTTTTAGCATTAGGTGTGGCTCAAAGTTGGTATTTGCTTTCCTGGCTGTTTCATTGCATTCGACTGTAACTTGAGTTTCCCTCCTCCGACTTCAATTTTCAGTGTCCTCATTTTATTCTCCATATCATACAACCATCTTACTCTGGGTCTACTTCTTTCCCTTCTTCTAGGAGGCTTCCGTTTCAATAATCTGGTGATTGACCTCGTATCTTCGATTCTGCTGACATGAAAACCTTGGACTTTATGGTATTTGGCATTGGAAGTCCCGTTAATAAAGTTCCATCAGCTTTATGTATGTCCCACATTTTTTCCTGGAAAACCTTTCTTTCAATTGACCTAAGCAGGTCATCATATTTTCTTGGAAGAGAATACCAACGAAGTCAATAAGAAATACTGTGATAACAAAAATGAAGAATGTTGAGAAGGACGCAGATCGCGATGGTACGAACATGTGAAAAGGATGGAGATGGAAGATTGCCAAAGGCGGTGACGCTGTGGGACCCTGAGGAGGAAGGAGAAAAAGAGGCCGCTGAATGGATGAAGTGAACGCGTGGAACCGATAGGACTGCTGAATCTGGAAGGGCTCAATTAGATGGAAATTGGTGTGTACTGTTACTCTTTTATTGTACAATGTGGTTTATGTTTGGGTTGGTTGAAGGAAACCACTGCATTGTGTAAAAACACTAACTAATAATAATGTGTGTCTGTACATACGTGTGTGCGTGCGCGCGTGCCTGCAAGATGTGTGAAAAGGAGAAGAGAATAGACAGCAGGAATGAGACAGAATAATGAGCTTGGCATGCGGCCGGTCAGTAACTCACTGAAGTTGGGAGCTGTCCAGTACATAACGATTTAGTTATGTAATAAGCGTAAATGCGTCTGCTTGTAGTGCCAGACCCGTTATGACTCCCCTCGTACTTAGCGCTGTGTCCAAAATAGCAAAAGGAAAATAGAAGATTTAGCGGCGCTGTAACTTGCTATAACTGTAGTTTTTCTTCTTCTTCTTCTTCTTCTCTTCTTCTTCTTCTTCTTCTTCTTCTTCTTCTTCTTCTTCTTCTTCTTCTTCTTCTCCTCCTCCTCCTCCTCCTCCTCCTCCTCTTCCTCATTCTCCATCTTCTTCTTTCGGCATATCAACCCTTTAAAGGTTTAATCTTTATCCCATTCAGCTGATTTCCTTTTATCCGTCCGCTTCTTTCCTAGCTTCGCCTACGGTTCGGCTTTCAGTTTTATTTATTTATTTTGTTGCCTCTATTCTAGGTAGTACTGAGCCGTTCACGAACGAGCCGGATCATTTAACACCGTTCTTTACAGTGAATGAAGGAAACGTCTTAGAAATTATTCATTTAAACTGTGACAAGTATCAGTTCAGATTTGCGGACAGCAGTTCCTATTTCATTCCTCAATCTAATTTTAGCAATGGTTAAGTAATTGTTTTTTTTCGTCTGGCTTGACATTATATAAAACAAAGTTGACACGACCTATAGGCTATGTGCTTTTGCAAATCTCAGTTTCTATTACTACCGAATTACTAATTTCGGTCAACGTTAAAAAAGTTTTTCTTTCAAAATACTGTTGCACGCTAACCTACTTATTGCTACTCTGCTTGTACATCCTTGCTACCTTCCCTCAGTTATCTCCTATCGACGGGTTCTCCTTCCTTCTTTCTTCTGTACTTCTTTAGGGTGACTTTTTAGGCCGTATGGTCGTATGATCACGTTATGAAACACTGTATAAGAGTGTTGTGCGCGTGTGCGAGGCTAGGCTAATAAATGAACGTTTTATTAGCCTCGCAACGAGGTGTTTGTCCACTGCGCGTCTCGAAGTCAGAGTTCAATTATTTCTATCGTCACGTCTGTACAAGTCTGTGAAGCTCATGTTCCGTTGGCCGTGTCTCTATCATACTTGTTTGACACTTTCCGTTTCGTTCAAGATTGCAGCCACATATAGACCTAAAATTACAACAACTTTCATTCAAACATTCTCAGTCTTTCATAGTCTTTGGCAATCATTCTTCGTGTCTTATTCCGTCTAACACGTGACCAAATTGGTGATTATAGACCGTTTTTGCAGACCTCTACTCGTCAGACTAGCACAACATTTTTCCGTTACGTTAGTTACTACTGCAAGATATCTTTTAGTATAAAACCCAAGAAAATTCTTCTACGCTCGAGACCCAAACTGTCTAAAATAATAATAACTAAAATGTCTGTATATACTTATGAGAGGTTGGTGACTCGTAGCAAGTTGGCTATGTGTCAATGAGTGAGCCGTGAGCGTATGCACCACTTTCTTTGAGCTGTTGCTGTACCTTGACTCGATCGCGCGCTGTTGAGCGATGTTAGTTCTAATTTTCCTATATTAACTGATTGCGGTTATATTTTGTAATATTTGAAGGTTACATACCACTTTGTATTGATGAATACAATTTTGTTATGCTTATTGTGAAAAAAACTCAATGAAAAAAATTATTAATAACGGAGTTAACAGTACATTTGGAAAAAATCAATAATGTCGTTAATATTATTCGTAGGAATCTCAATTTTTGATATATTGTACTAAAGAAGGTGGACCACCATTTGTCTACAAGAAATGTTTGTCCGGTGCTTAACCTCTGAGTTCTTACATAATAAAAATGATAAACCCTAAATTTTTAATTCAAATTCGTGTATTTTTTTATTTAACTCCCAATGTAAATTAATCGAAAAAAGATTTTAAAATTAGAAAAGTTTGTTAGAAACGTCTTTAATTCATGATTAAAATACAGTTCATTAGACATTTCAGACACAAACTGCAATCGAACCCTGATTATCCGAACTAATTAGGATAGGGGAAGTGTTCGGATTATCTACACGTTGACTTCCCGTGGGTAAATAATGAGAAGTAAATACTGTAGTACTGTCATGAACTAAATTCTTCAATATATCGAACACCGATGAATTAGACCAGAAAGGATACCCTGTTAAAATTCTACAAGACGATGGCAGGACCTGCATTTACTGTACGCTGGTGAAAACTGGGTCCCCTCTCACGAAGGTAACCGAGGATAAAGGGAGCTGAAATGAAGTTCCTACGGTAAGTTAAAGGCTGCACTCGATTAGATAAACTAAGGAACGGGAATATAAGACAAGGTATTCATACGTACGCGCTAAAGGGCAAAATCCAGGAATAGGCCTATACTTAGGAAGGGATGGATGACGTACGACTAACTGAGCAAATGGCATACAAAGTAGACAAAGTATAGGACGACCGCGCAAAAATGGAATGAATTATGAAGTCAGAACAGGAACCGCCTAATCCTTGAAGCGCACAGACGACAACGAGTAATGGAACTCGAAAATACGATAACTCAAAAATTACTTATTTATTTCCTATAAACAAACATTGTGACGATTTAATATGCCTAAATCCCACAATAAAATTAAATAAAAAATTATAATACTAAAATAATTTTATAAGGTACAAAAGAACCCTTTCTGTATACCCCAAACCGGTAGTAACATGCTGATTTGCCGATGTATCAGTTAATAAAATTAGATTTAAGAAACTCAATAAATCCATAACGACCTCGCGTTACATAAAAGAATAATAAAACTATAGAGTGATGTAATTGAATTGTAAGCAAATTAAAGGAAAATAATTAATAATAATTAAGAACTACTTTTCGCGCTGAGAAACTACTCGCGCGCGGACAGCCCCATTACCCCTATAGTTAGTTAGTCCAGTTGAATCAGAGACTCCCCTGGTGATACAGCGTACAGCACATTATGTAGACCGCTAGAAGATATTAAACATGTAGACTAAGTAAAACTTACGTAATAGCCGGATGATGTGAATGTTGTGAATGACTTGAGTGTGCGGCGATGACATCTCTATAAATAAATAACATCACCTAAATGTGATGTTAAACTTCTAGAATGTAACTGTTAACCATAAGCAATATGTGCGGTACAACAATGTGAACACTAGTGAAAGTTACCACGAAGAAACAGACCACAAGAATCTACAGAAGAGACTACTCATCTTTAAGAATGACACCAAACTTCACCAACACACGATAGACAGAAGATCTCCCAGACACCCTGCACGACAGATAGAAGCCCCTATTCGCCGAGGATATGTTACACACAGGTGACACGGAAGTTCTACTTCTGTGGTTCAGAACTTAACTTTAACTAATATATGAAAGACACTTAAATAACAACATAAGAGTAAATTAAAACACAAAAGACTGACCTAATTAGCATAAAATTGTAATTTCATGATAAGTAATAAGATGTGTTAAGTTTAATGAGTATAACAAGCTAAAGTTAAATAAGCCCATTCTTCAGATGGCACAATGTAAAGATTATTATTTTTAATATCATATACAGGAACACACAACTCGGATCCGAGGACAGTACAAGCTATGTTCACCCATAACTTACACTAATTACAATTGTACAAAATGCGCAAATATTTTTATCATTAGTATACACATTACTAATTTTCTTCTATGATGCTAAAACAGTATGTAATAAAGAGATGTCATGGTCCAAAAAGGTGAGTGAATAAATCTACAAACCCCAGTAATAAAATTCCTCAATTCACGGGATCCTATTTAGTGTCTGTTTATATTTCAGATAGTTATGAGTTTGTGAATATTATGGCAGCCTGTTTAATTGACCTGAGCCAATTAACTAGGTTCCCGATATTATAATGTCGTCCCGACGTTATAACATTTCATCATCACATTCATAAAATAATTATAGTTTGTCTCATGCTTTTTAATAGGTTTTGATTGTAGGCTTACGGTACATATTCATTCCGCGCTAGTCGCTTTAACACATTTTCTTAAGTTGTTTTTATTCGTGTTTAAGTTTTCTAGTCGTATTAATAAATTAAAGTTATGATATAATTCACGTAAGTGACAACTACGAAACAATAATCATCATCAGCCGTGGCTCTACAACCCGTGGTGGGTCTTGGCCTGCTCCAAGAGTCGACTCCGTTCTACCCTATTGCGCGTGCCCTGGGTTTCCAGTTTCTTATGTTCAGCTTTCTGAAGTCCTCCTCTATCTGATCACTGAATCTACTTCGGGGTCTTCCCCTTGCTCTACTACCCACTGGTTTCTGGTAGAAGATATGTTTCGTAGGTTGTCCTTCCTCCATTCTCTCAATGTGTCCAACCTACCTTAGTCTGTCGGCCTATATTTTGATTATCCTGACAATGTCCGGCTCTTTGTAAAGATGGAATAGTTCATAATTATAGCGCCTGGGCCACATACCATTTTCTTGTACTCCTCTAAATATTGTTCTTAGATTTTAGTACGTAGGCTTTCACGGCCGGTGTCATTGTAAATACTTAAAACTTCCGGGCTGAAAGGCCGTGGTCGAATGCTTGACGTTGTGTAGCTATACGTTTCGGCCACACCATCGGTGGCCATATTCAGTAGCAAAAATGTTCGTAGTAGGTGGTATGCCGAACAGTCGGCCAATGAACTGGGAACAAGCAACCACTGGGCGACTGTTCGGCATACCACCTACTACGAACATTTTTGCTACTGAAGATGGCCACCGGTGGTGTGGACGAAACGTCTAGCTACACAACGTCAAGCATTCGACCACGGCCTTTCAGCCCGGAAGTTTTAAGTATTTACAATTGTTCTTAGAATCCGTCTTTCAAAGCAACCTAGAAATCTCTCGCTATTTTTTGTCATCGTCCAGGTTTCTGAAGAAGCAAATATCAGCACTGGCATGATAAGTGTTATGTCAATTTTGCATAGATGCCAGGTGGTTTTTTAATCAATAATATGTTTTAAATATGTTTTAATATATATTGTATTCTTCTTCTTGTTCAGTGTTGGTGTCGTTAGTGCTGTTTACCTGGGAGCCAAGATATATAAACTCTTTTACTGCCTGTAAATTTGTGAGCCAATTTCAAGGTTTTGAAGGGTTGGGTTTAGCATACATATATTTTGTTTTCTCCAAGTTTATCTGTAGTATAATTTTATTTGAGGCTTCCTCTAACGCTGTAAAGTCACTTTGAGATCTCGTTTTGTCCTGGCAATATCACCTACGTATGCTAAAAGTTGTATACTTTTGTTTAGGCTCGTGCCTCTTGTGTTTATTTGGGAGTCTCTTATCGCTTTTTCTAGTGCTAGATTAAATAACAAGCATGACAGGCTGTCTCCTTGTCGGAGTCCAGTTCGAGCTGTGAAAGAACGTGACACGGTTATCTGCACGTTAACTTTACATTCTCCTTTCGAGAGACATTGTGACGATTTTAAAAAAATATCGAAAATCGCACAAATAAAAATTTTTTAATTTCTAACAAGTAAGAGTATTATCCACCCTTACCTATACCCAGATTCCTGCATCAACCTGAAATTGTCCCGTACCAACACGCAAAGAAAGGTGTTAATTAAATAATAATAATAATTACGTTAATTATTTAAAATATGACTATAAATAAGGAAATCTCTGATTCGTAACAAAGTTAACATAAAGTATTTACATTCTAATTAATGAATAATTAATAATAAATAAAAGAACGAACTATTTTCTTAGTGCGTAAATACGCGCCAGCTTACTGACCTCTCGCCCCTAAACTATGCACACAGTCGCCAGTAGAACTTCGATATGTAAAGATGTGAGTTTTGTGTTGTCCACATACACGTAGGTGTATGCCGTTAAAAAACATATCCAGTTTGAGGTGATTTTATTTTGAAGAATGTAGTGTGGAAAATAATAACAAAAAAGAAATAATGTAGTGTGTGTAGAGTTATAAAAAATATAAAGAAAGGAAAACTTAGCCGACACATCTCTTTTAAAATATAAAACTGTAAGTTGTAAAATATGTAACTTACCATACTTTAGTACTGCTAAGTAAGAACTATAATTAAGGTGTAAAATGTGAACTACAAACTCCAGACGTAGAAAACTCTAACTACAACAGTATGAACTTCAAGTAAAAATCCGATCGTCGAGACTACAAGACATAATCAACCCGATGTATCTTCAAGAGGAACCACGTACTCCATCCTAGAAGACGACAGAAGATGACCACCATGGACCCAACAACAACCTCATGTTAAATTCAGGTGATATCCAAACACAACATTTGTACATATTCGTTTCAATAAGAGAAGTAACAAAAGAACACTAAAGAACTTTTAAGAATGTAAAGAATAACTTATCAGATTTGTAACTTTTGTAATGAAGTAGTAGTAACAGCACTGTATCTAAATGTAAGGTAATTCTGTAGTTTAGAACCAATATTATTCTTCCAATAATTTGGTTAAAATTGTGATAAATTAATTTTTAACAAAGTTCAGACCCGGATCCGAGGTATTTAAAACAAACATCTAGGTGAGTACTTTTGAGATAAAAGAAATAATACATTTAATATTTTAAAGCTTTAAAAGCAAAATCTACTAGAGTAATTCTTTTGAAAAACAAAGTAAATCATGAGATTTGAATAGTAATGAAGAGATGTTTTTGCTAACACCAAGTGAGTGAATAAATTTATGCAATCCTTGTCTATTTCCTATGTAAAAATTGTGTTGTAATTTGTTGGTAAGGAAGTTTTACTAACAACGGCAGCTAGTTTAATTAACTGGTAACGAATTGAACTAGTTCCCGACTTTTGTGTTGTCTTAACAAGGGAGACGTCACAACATTCTTGGATTAATTACTAAACAATAATAATCTTATTAATACCTCAGTATCTGAAGACTATGTTGCAATTATGTTATACAAAAACTGAATGAAGTGATTTTGTCTAGAAAAAAATCACCACACACAGGGCTGAACCGTTGTGTTACACGTGACGTCCACACGGGTAGGCTATACGCTCGCGTATAATCAAATTATTCGTCGGCCCCACGGGTGTCGATAGCTGTACATTTATTTTGACTTATCTACACTAGAGACTGTGTGTGTATTCGAGAGGTTAGCTGAGGTGTAAAACAGGAGCCGGGATCCCATACGTTGTGTCGAGGGCAGCTCTCGCTCTGTGTGTCCACTGGGAATACAAACTCAGCCTGGCGCTGCCCACATGGCGCATGGCGCTTTGCAACGCACCACCAGACGCCCACAGAATGTCGTCTTTGTTTTTACTATCAACACAACATTGTCTAAGGGAAAACGTTACACGATGTTGTGAAACTTGGTCAATTAAAAACGACACGTTAAAATTGTACATCTTTCAATTTTACCATAATTATTACAAGAATAATTCATTTTTTCAGCCAGTATACAACTATTTTATTTAGCGCTCGTTTAACTTATATCTGCATCATCGTGATAATGACAGTGTTAATAATGATATTTATAATACGTTATTGTCACAGAAAGTGTTTTGTTATTAACAGCTTCGACCACGCAGGTCTAAGAGTAAAAACAACTGATAATTTTTAATTATATAATTACAAAAATAAAACAACAGATGAATATGTATATGTCGTATATGTGTGTGTGTGTGCGCGCGCGCGTGTGCTCATATTATAGTGATATAAAGCTTCATGCAAATACGATATTAACCTTATTTTAATTTCTAGTGAACATCCTCGTTGAACCGTATTGTCCATTATCTTCAAAGATAATAATTTGTATTTTATAAAATAAATACTTATGTATGGTAAATTTACAAACTTTATAACATTTATATGCTTTATTTAAATATTTTTTTAAATAAACAAATATTTACTTCGATGACGTTGAAAAGTACGCCAGACAACGAACCGCACACTAGAAATTAAATTAAAATAAATAGGCCTATATGCATGTAACTTTATATTACAATAATATACTCAGTGCATGTGTATATGCGCGCGCGCGTGTGTGTGTATACGCAGGCTATATCTAGCCATATAACTCTCAGGTTTCCTGCAGTCACACTATAATTACAAAATAAAAATTATTACTTCCGTACACGGTTTAAATTTGTATCGTCTTACATACGTTCGCAGAATAAATTGTCTGTATCAACAGGGACAGAACGATTAAGGTAAAATCTACTTAAACGATAAATAAACTCTGCTATAGGTAAGTTAAAAATCTGTTAGTACTATATTAGTTACTTTTTTACACACAAGCACCCACGTCTCTCTCTCACTCAGTCTCTCTCTCTCTCTCTCTCTCTCTCTCTCTCTCTCACTCACTCACTCACTCACTCACTCACTCACTCTCTCTCTCTCTCTCTCTCTCTCTCTCTCTCTCTCTCTCTCTCTCTTTCTCTCTCTCTCTCACACACACACACACACACACATTTTACTGAACCTGTTTAAAGCCGTTAGCTTCAATTAGAATTTGGCTGTAATATTGATTTGTGTTTCTGTATTTATTGTTTTTTTTTAGTGTCTGAACCCAAAAGAACCTAAGAAATATAGGAAATCGGTAATCTACAGTAGAAACTGATGGCTATTAGGAAACAGGAAATAGGTATCAAACAGGTGAACAAACAGAAAATAGCGGCTAAACCGTACACCAACAATGAGTAGAAAACCCATTAGGTGTTAATACGGTATATGGGGGTGTGATCCACCATTCACATGGTCAAGGTTTCGACGATTAAAAGTGCCGCGACACTCACGTACGCACAGACGTCACGTTTCCCGCAGCTGCAGCCGAAATGTCTGGCTTTTTAACATTGAACCATGGCTTGGCAGTGCGAAAACTTCAACATTTCAAAACAACCAGTGCTGACAGAAACCATAAGGTTTTGAAATGAGTCCAATACGTAAAACGTTTGCTAATTTATAGTAAAGAACGCAATATCGAATAGTGAAAGTTCAAACTAATGCCAGAAAAAATGCTGCTAGTGAGTGTGCGGGGAGGGGGGGAGAACAGACAGCGGAGAAAGACGGGAGTACAAGTGAGAACGCATACATTATACTCGTGGTAATGAGTCGCAAAAAAAGCAAAAGTACGATGCGTTACATAAAATTATGTGTTCTGAAATTACTAGATAACTTAATTGGAAATACTTAACTATTACTTTCCATTCTAGTGTCTACTTCCAACTACCACAGTTAGTATACAAATACATGTTTCCTCACACAGGCTTAGGCGCCACAGTAGACAATTATTAGCAAAAACTATTATAGCAACGTTTGAAAATCCAAAGTCGATATTAATAGAAATGTAACGGTCTCCGGAATGTATACTCTACGCTAGACCGAAAAGCGAACTAACACGCCAGACAATCTGTGAGAAGACACCACCACTTGGGCCGATGTTTAGCAAAGGAGTCAAAAACCAAATTTTGGAAACAACGCTACAAGTCAGAGTGGGAAAGGGGGAGCGTTACAACTGAAGCCAGAAAATATAGAAAGCCACGAATGAGCGTGGAATTCGTGTGAAAAGAAGTAGCTCGCACGACACAAACCAATTATGCACGTAATATGCTGTAAATACATCTTGATTTTGTACGATGGCCATTCGGAAAAGTGGGGCCGGTAGGCTACAAAAAGATATCTTTTAATTAAAGAATTATTTTATTGCTAGCATATATGAGGCCTACATTTAACCCTAATTCATTTTCCCACGCGATTGGCATTATTAAATAATCACTTATGGGGAGTCGTAAGGTCAAAAATTTTGACATTTTTACTTTTTTACATATTGTGGATATATGGATCATTCTGGTTAGTTTAGTGTTTGTTTCATTAAAATATTCGAATATTTACTATTTTAAATTAATTTTTAAAAATATTGGTGCATTCCTACTTTTAAGAATAACGTAGTGCAACATTTCACAAAATAGCACTTATCTTAGGAAGTGTTTGTTCTAGAAGGCTGTGGTTTGACTTGTTTTGTACAGAATTTCTATTTCATATGTTGGCTACACTACACTAACCAAGATTAGGACAGCTGTTGTGGTAAATAATGTGTATGTTTGTCAACAAGAGTAACTTTTTCAAATTTTTTGTGTTGTTTTGATGTTGTGGTGTATTGTGTGTCCATCTATATAATTTTCACAATGACTAAACCAAAGGGAATTTTTAAAAAAAGAAAGAACAAAGGTAATCAACATTACAGAACAAATATAGTGTTACAAAATGAGGTTAGTTTGAACAGTGAAAACATAGTTGTAAATACTGAAAATGTTACTACTCCTCCAAGTGCTTCAAAAAAAAAAAAAAAAAAAAAACTACAGAAAATAGAAGACAAATACTGTGAAACAGGTGAAAGTGAATTAGACATCAATAAAATAATTAATTTTAAAAGTTTGAATTCAGTGTTGTGTGATATAGTGTGTTGTAATATTTGTGGATTAAAATAACAATTTCTGAAGATGTGTCCCAACGGAATGGACTGGTGTGTAACCTGTCAATAAAATGTGTGAACTGTAAGAGCACAAAAACTTTCTGGACTTCAGAGACAAGTGAAAAAAACAATCTTTTCGACACAAATTTGAGATATTACTATGGACTTCGATCCATAGGAAAAGGCTACTCAGCTAGTAGGGTTCTTTGTGGAATGCTCAACCTTTCTAACCCACCAACAAACACCATTCGCTACACATCTTTAGTTGGAAGTAGTGTGAAAACCTTTGCTGAAAAATCAATGAAAGCTGCTACAAGAGAAGCTGTAGTAGAGAATGAGGGAAACTCTGACATTGCCATATCCTTCGACGGATCCTGGCAAAAAATAGGGTTCCAATCTAAGAATTCCTGTGCGTCAGCCATTAGTGTCGACAATGGTAAAGTTGTAGATGTAGAGGTTGTTGGTATGTCAACCTTGGAACTTGGTGTGCTAGATGGTGTTATTACATTCAATGATGGCTATTCTGGGAGACTACAGGTTTTGGAGGACCTCGGACTTCAAATAGGATTCAATACCATGAAAAGCGTGACGGCCTTGGACAAAGAGCGAATCAAGAAAGCAGAGATAGCAGTGTCAAATATGACTAAAGAAGCAAGATCTAAAAGGAGGAGGGCAGCATTGGGTGACCAAGATAGAGAGAAAGATGAAGACTACCAACCAGGAGGGTTTTAAAGTATTTCTTCTGCAGTGGGTGTTTTTATAGAAATTTTGTACTTTAAACGCGATTTACTCAAAACTACATTTTTCAACATAAATGACCCGTTTTCTCAGGAACTACTAAGTATATCTCCATGAAATTTTTACCACATACTTCACACAATATAGTAATGTCGTGGATCCTCTTGTGCTGAATTTACTTAAATAGTTTATTAAAAAAAAAAAACAGTGCTAAAAATTTATGAAAAAAATTGAGGTGTGTAAAAAAATCATTACTTTTTTCCTAATCAATATTTTAAAGCGATTGAGGATCAGTGAATCCACAAGGAATCAATAAATATTGTGTAAGAAAAATTATGTTTCTATACCTAACAGTTTCTGAGAAAACGGGGCATTTATATAGCTGTTTTAACATTGGTAAGATAGGGCTTTACGGCTCCCCTTATAGCGTGGGACAAACTTCTTTCTATCGTCCGCGAAAAAGTTTGACGCCTGTTTTTTACCATCCCTCCAGAGCACTTTTGAGTTCATCATTTATGAATTTCTGTTGCATCGATTGGGTGATTGGTTATTATGTTTACGAACAAGTCCCATCTCCAGTGACAGTACGTTTCAGATAGTCGTCTCCTTCAGCATGATGCTAGTCCGAAAACGACCTAGCCGCTGCTGTTCCCAGATTTTTACGGCCCTCGGTGAGTATTTTTGGCACCCACCAGTAGCGTGGCTTCCATATAACCTCTGTTACCGACGGCAACAGTACTGGAAATACGGGAAAATAATATTAATTATATCACAAAATAAATACTTTAGTTATTGAATAATTTGAAATGCGAACAATATTAGTAGAGAAACTTGAATAAAAGCGTAGCATTGCTTTCGAACTGCTGGGCACTTGCACCGTGTTGTGTTGCCGGCTCAGACATCGGCAATGTTTTACTGCTTACGGTCATTGACCTCGTAATAGTTGTCACTGTACAAACTGAAGGGGGGGTTCGTCCAGCCAATGTGTTGCCGCTCTATAAACCGGCAAAACACTCAGTTAGCAGCTATGTTCGTTTTCGGAACTGACGTGCAGCAGATACTACGTACCTATTTGTGTTTTGTGCGTTTAATCATGTGTTTCTCTGTTTGTCTTTATTATTTTTAATTCGATTATTTGTGTTCTGACTTATTCTGTGTAATTATAAGGGAGTCAGATCCCTTTGAACCGCGACCCTCTTCTTCTCCCAGCGAATGAAAGAAAATGCTCTAAAAAGAACACTTGGTACGAAAACAATTCGAATTAATTTCTAGGTTACGTTTTAGGTCTATCACAACCGGCAACCGGTGTTATGTACCCATGCTACGCCACTTGGACCCACAGATTTTGTGGCAACGATGCTTTTCTGTGACGGATACAGTTTTTGCAAATGACCCAGAAATATTGTTTTTATTACAGTAGTTACGGCTACTCAGAGTTACTCTGTTATTGTTGTGAGGCATAGAGAACTCGCAGACTGTTTCCATCTGCGTATCGGGTGATGTTTATCTATCTATTGCCCATTCAATAAAATCCCCATTTCATCATCCGCCAGTGCTTCTCAGAAGACATTTTCTGAATAGTTGTGGCAAGACCGATTCATTACGTCTGCTCTCCGGTACCACCGACACGGCGCGTGACACCTGAAGAATACGAGGCGAGCCAATCCGGGATCAGCAGCCGCCGAGACGTGACCAACTACGTGTTCGGAGCGAGTCAATCAGCGATCCCGGTTAGTGCATAAAACCCGGGTCGGCAGAAGATCGGACGACACTCCGACCGAGTCTACCTAGAGCATTTGCCCGGGTAGGCTGTGTCTGTTTCTGCTCTGCAGAATTTTCTTAATTTCTGCGGAAATATTGTTATTGCAACATTATCAACATCACCATTATCTTCAGCATCATTCACTACATCGAATTCATCGCATCAACAGTGCAAAACAGTTTTTATTTAGCTAGTGCGGGAGTGTTTTTGTATCCGAGTGCTGTGCGGTCTGTTTCGAGTTCAATTGTGCCTGTGAATAGTTTTCAGTGTCTGGTGATCCCTCAATCCTAGACCTGCGTAGACGTTCATTTCGGCTTGTCCGAAATGGCGTCGAATACGCCACCAAATCCTCTGCCGGCGCCGCTTGTTTCCTTAATGGAAACATGCTCAACCGGCTTCCGTACCACTCCACTTCCTCACGACAGTGAAAGTGATAGTGAAAGTGATCATAGTGCGGTGGAAATGTGCAGTGTTGGGTCGGGGGACGGACAGTTCTCGCTTGTGGAGGGCAAATCTGCCAAACGCAAGCGAAAACTGGCCCAAACTCCGCCGCCCGCCTCAGCTGCAGATCTGCCATCTAATCATGGTAACAGCGGCACTCAGCGCGTGCAACGTGAGTATCCAGCTACCACCCAAACTGTGTCTCCTCCTCGCATTCCTCCAATTGTAATTCCGGATAATAGGAATTATTCTGAACTTTTACGTTCCTTATCCCGAGCTCTCCCTTCGGTCAAGGTCGAGGCGAGGTGCCAAGGCCCCTCGCTAAAGCTGGCGACCGCTACGATCCCGGACTTCCGCTCTGTTCAGTCATTCCTGACAGAGCGTAAGATCTCCTTTCATACATTTGCCCTCCCGTCAGAGCGTGAAATCAAGGTCGTTCTGTCGGGAATTCCATCCTTTACCGACCCTGATGCCATCAGGCAGGAACTTGTTGCGCTCGGCTATGCGCCGACCGCGGTAAGCGTCCTGCATGTTGGCAAAGGAGATGACCGCCGTCCTGTCAACAGCTTTCTTTGTAAATTACTGAAAGTAGGCCCCTTCGAGGAGATTTACACTCTCCAGAATCTTCTGCACCTACGGGTGCAAGTCCGCACATTTGACCCGCGGCCCGGCCCCTCGCAGTGTTTTAACTGCCAGAGGTTCGGCCACAGCAGTCTTTTTTGTCATCAGCCCCCGCGTTGCGTGCGTTGTGCTGAGCCTCATCGTGGCTGTGATAAGCCTACGACGGGGTACACAGCTAAATGCTGTAACTGCAAAGGAGCCCATCCGGCTAATTACCGAGGCTGCCCTAACTTTATCGCTGCCATGAAACCGCAGCGACCTCCTGTGCGCCCTGGCGCGCAGGCAGGCCGTGTAGCTGGTCCTGGCCCTAACCGGCGAGCGGCTTTCCCGCCTCTCACCGGTTCATCTGCCCAGGTCCCGGCAGCAACTCCGGTTGCTTCCGGTGCCGCTGTCTCGCCTGCAGTCGTCGCTTCGGCGCCGCCTGCAGCGGCCTCAATCCCGGCGCCTACCGGAGCGCCCGCACCTTCCTACGCGGCCATGGCCGCTAAATCAGCCCCGCCTCCAGCCCGATCGGGCAAATCTAAGCGCTCTCGTCGTCGCCGGAACTCCGCCGGCCGACCTACATCGTCACAGGTTCCACCTGTACCCTCTCCGCGGGCTCGACCCGCCCCCAGTCATCGACCTCAACCTCCCAGCGAGCAGTCTACAGCTCAGTCCACCAGCCCAGCGCCATCTGCTACCCCTGTCGAGGCCAGTCAGGCTTGTCCTCCTGAATCCCGGGAATCTTCCCGGGCTTCGGCGGATCCCCTGACTGCCTGGGCAGATAATCTTGTTGCATCCATCAGGACTGCTCGCGACACGACCACTGTGCTTGCCCTGGTATTCCAATCATTAGCTGCCCTCTTTCCTCTACTTCCCCTAAATGGCTAATAGCCTGAGGATCGTTGCGTGGAACGCCTTCGGGCTACTCCCCAGGCGATCTGAACTGATGACTTTTGTAACGGAGTATGATGTTGATATCATACTTCTTTCCGAGACTCATCTGGCTCATTACCACTCGTTTTCCCTTCCTGCCTATGCCTGTTATCGTCAGGATCGTCCCCTACGGCCTCGCTGTCCCCCCTCGGGGGGCACAGCTGTTTTAGTCCACAGGCGGATATCCCACAGGCTTTTGCCTCCTCTAGATACATCTATTATTGAAGGCTGCGCGGTGGCGGTGGACGCCGGCGGATCGGAGCTGCGCGTTGTTTCTGCGTACCTCCGGCCTGGCCGGCGAACTCCGCCACCGCCCGAGGAGTGGGACGCCCTCCTCGACCACCCCCTCTCAACCATTGTAGCCGGCGACTTAAACGCCAAACACCCTTCATGGAACAGCCGCGTTGTCAACGCCTATGGAAATTCTCTGTTCCGGTTCGTCTCTGGCGACCCGGCACTTAATGTCATCGGCCCTGAAGAACCTACCTACTTCCCCTTTCACGGCCATCGGCCGGACGTTCTTGACATAGTAGTTGTCAAGAACGTTGCCCGCACCATCGAGGTCTCGTCTGTGTCGGACCTTTCGTCCGATCACAATCCCCTTGTTATAACTGTTCGAGAGCTGTCGGCGTCACCCCGACTTCCCGCTCAGATTGTTAGGAGAGTCAACTGGCGATCCTATCATGATGAGCTCTCTCGAAGGTTACCATCTCTCCCGGCGGACCCAATCGTCACTCGTGACGATCTGGATCTCCGCGCCACAAATCTTCAGGAATTGGTCCAAGGTGTCATGGATCGACACACCTACGCACTCGAGGTGAATCATCGTAAATCGGCCTTACCTGCGGAAGTACTCCACGCCATCTGGCTACGGCGCCAGCTCCGCCGCAGATGGCAAAGAACCCGAGACCCAGTCGTTAAGCGACGATTTCAACAACAGTCCCTTTACGTTCAGCAGCTACTGCGGGACGTAAACTCTGATCGATGGGACTCATACCTTGAGTCTCTTGAAGTCGACCACGCCTCCGTCTGGAGAGCGGTGAGTAGACTGACCCGCGAGAAGAGAACTCGCAACCCGCTGGAAACCCCGAACGGGGTTGTGTCTTCATCAGAAGGCAAGGCTGAGGTCTTCGCCGACTGCATGGAGTCGCAATTTACCGTTCATCGAGGCGTTTCGGACCCTGCCCACTCGGCAGAAGTCCGGGACTTCCTATCTGGTTATTTTTCTCGCCCTCCCGCTGGCCCAGACCTCCCGTTCGACAGAGACGAACTCGTTTCGTCTGTCTGTCGACTAAACCGCCGTCGCGCCCCCGGTCCTGACCGGATCGGGGCCGCTGCCTTACAATATCTCCCGGCCTCAGGCGTTGACCTCGTTCTTGAGCTGTTCAACTCTTGTCTCCGGCTACAGTACTTTCCCCGCCTGTGGAAAAATGCCAACATCGTTATGGTTCCTAAACCCCGCAAGCCGCGCATGCTTCCTGAAAGCTATCGGCCAATATCTCTCTTGCCAGTTATCTCGAAGGTGTTTGAGCGGCTCCTGCTGGCCCGCATCTCGCCGTTGTTGGATAATTTCATCCGCAACGAACAGTTCGGGTTTCGCAGAGAGCACTCGACCACGCTTCAAGTAGTCCGCGTGGTAACGCAACACTCTGACGCCACCAACAGGCGAGCGGCTACGGCCGCCGCACTGCTGGACGTGAGCAAGGCCTTCGACAAAGTCTGGCACGAAGGTCTTCTCTTCAAACTTGCTAACTCCCCCTTACCATCGTCCATAGTGTTTTTCCTCCGGTCGTATCTCAGCGACCGAACCTTCAGGGTTAGCGTCGACGGAACCTGCTCTGCAGTTCGTCCTGTCGCCGCTGGCGTACCCCAGGGATCTGTCCTCGGCCCCGTTCTGTACCTCGTGTACACGAACGACCTGCCTGTTTTGCCCGGAGTCACGTTGTCTTTGTTCGCTGACGATGCAATGTATCATTACAGCTCTGTGTCCCCGCGTTTTGCGAGTACACAGTTGCAGCGTCAGTTGGACCAGCTTCCGGACTGGCTACGGAAATGGCGGGTGACGATCAACACGGAGAAATCCGAGGCGATCTGTTTCACTCGTAAGTCCATCTCCCGATGCCAGCCCCTCTCCCTTGAAGGGAGGCCTATCGCCTACAAAGAGTCGGTGAAGTATCTAGGCGTTCGGCTAGATCGTCGCCTATGCTTCAACGCCCACGTGACGGACACCCTTGCCAAGGCTCGCGGCGTCCGAGCCAAACTTTACCCATACCTCGCGTGCCGCAGCCCCCTGGCGCTGCGCACGAAAGTTACCCTCTATCTGTTGTTTCTCCGGTCTGTATTGACCTATGCGGCACCTGTATGGTGGTCACTTGCCTCCGCCACCAACAGGCGTAGGCTGGAAAGTTTCCAATCCAGAACCCTCCGCTCCTTGTCGGGATCTCCTTGGTTTGTTAGAAACAGTGTAATTCGAGGAGGTCTACGAGTTCCTGCTCTCTCAGCCTTTGTCTGGTCATTAGCTGCGACTCTCTTTGCCGCAGCTGAGACCTCTTCCTTCCCTTACCTCAGAACCATCAGCACCACGCAACCACCTCCCCCTGTCCGGGTCAAACGCCCTCGGGCGATTCTCGATGACCCGCCATAAGTTTAAGTAAACTGCTTAAACCTCACTTTGTATACTCACCATCTGCCCATGCCCCAGAATTTACCTGCAAAGCTGTTTCCTTCCTCCCTTCCTAGTATGCCGACCGCGCTGAATGCCGCTGCTACGCGCTATCACTGGCACGGAGGCTCTCTGCCTCGCGGGGAGCGACCGACGCCTCACGGCGTCTGCACGCAGGACTGGGAACGCGCGACATCTGTCGCCTGAACCCGTCCTTGCGGCAGTGCCCACTGATTGCTGTAATATTTAAAATAAATAAAAATTGAAAACCTTTCTCCCCCGCCTTCTCAGTTAACTGGTTGGCGGTTGTCCATTCCTATTTTATTCTAGGTTACCTGTCGAATGAACCAGAACTATGTCTATCCACAGGCAGCCATTGGGCTTGTCCCAGATGCTGCAGTCATGCACCGGGTGCAAAGACGCCCCGCTACTACAGTGCTACATGCTACATGATCGGACGACATCGGCATGGAGTCAGCCGGAAGGAACGGCCGAAGAATAGAACCGGTGCGTCTTCGCCCTCCAGTTCCGCGCCAGCGATGGATTTCGCTGGGCCGGCAACCGACTCTACAAGCGATGCCGAAAGAAGAGGAGGACTGCAGTGCGCCCCGAACAGTGGGCGCAGCCGCCGAACATCTCAGCGCGGCACGACAACATCAGCCTTCTCGCCACAGGTCCTTTTTAGGGCCACCAAAAAACATTAGAGTGTACAATTGGCGCCATTTGTCATGCGGCAAGCCTTTTGTCCGTTGACAAGATATAAAAAAGTTATGAGGACTTTATACAAACCTGCCGTAGCCCCGTTGAATAAGTAGACTACATCTTCTATGCTCTCACCTCCCAGTCTCACAGGAGGCGTCTGTTTCCAGTACAGGTTGACTATAATTCTTAGATCACTGTCTTTAAGCTAATACTCCTTAAAATTTCAATCACTTTCTGATGTTGCATTCTATCAAAGGTCTTCAGGTAACCGAAAAAGCATACACACAGGGTAAGTCAAAAAGTAAAGGCAAATTTTTAAAAAGGAACTTTTTATTGTGAAAACAAGATGACAAGTAACATAATTTCTCTACATAATCTCCCTCAACTTCTATGCACTTGGTCCATCTCTTGACAAGCTTCGTAATTCCGTCCTGGAAGAAGATTTGTGGCATCGTGCACAGCCACTCGCGCACCGCCTCAACAACCTCGTCATCCGACGAAAACTTGGATTCACGCAGGTGCTCCTTCATCGGACCAAAAAGGTGAAAATCACTAGGAGCTAGGTCAGGACTGTACGGCGGATGCTCCAGCAGCTCAAAACCAAGATCTTGAATGCACTGGATCGTTTTCCCCGCAGTATGAGAAATATCGTAGAAATCTCGTAGATTTCACAATTTACATCTCTGTCACGTTAAAATAGTACCTAGTTGGTAAATAGTGTTTCGCGTGTGGCAACTGCATTCCGGAATCCAAACGGTGTTGGTGATAAATGTTCTTCGCTGAGTTTATATAACTCTCTCTACAGCTACGCTTATTTATCCGTAATACCTTGCAAAATATTACTAAGAGCAAATATTGCCCTTGTGACTGCTTCTTGAATTATGAATTATCTCTTTCTCCTTATCACCCGCATAGGGCATGCAAATGAATATTTCTGTGAAGATTTATTCCGAGTCAAATCACTTACAGGCTCTCTTACAGGCCCAAGAGGTCTACCGTTTAACGCTGGCTACTAGCGTGATGTAAACATGCATCTGACAGTTTACCACCGACTTGGAAGGGGGTAGCTGCCCTTTAAAAACAACGCACACTGTGACGGCGACGCAGAACAGGTTTTAAAAAAACTAGTAACATTGAACGAGGTATTATTGTTGAACAGTAAGGCTAGTTATTGTTTCACTATCTCCACTCACTTGATTCCGCTGTACTCTAGATTCGCTGTCTATGCACCAATGTTTTTATGCCCGGTTAAGCGGATTCAAGCGGTTGTTACTTATGAAGGCGAGACATGAACACTGACAAAAAAGGAACAAGAAACACTAAGAAGATTTGAAAAAAAAGATCGTAAGACGTGTTCATGGCCCGGTTAAAGAAGATGACACGGATGGAGAATATAAATAACCAGGAGATAGATGAGCTATTGTAAGATTCATAAAGACTAAACGAATACAATAGAGCGGATCGATGCCACCTAGAGCGGATGCATGTCCTCAGCGTAGGCTATGCCAAAGAAAATCCTGAAGACGCAAGTCTATAAAAGCGGAAAGTGGGGCCGACCTAGGATAAGGTGGTTGGATAATGTTCTAGATCTCAGAAGAATGGATGTGAGGGGTTACACTGATATGGCAATGGATAAGAGACTTTGAAGAAGATTGGTGTTGGAAGCCAGAGCTCATGATGGCCTGTAGTGCTGAAGAAGAAGAAGAAGAAGAAGAAGAGGAAGAGGAAGAGGAAGAGGAAGAGGAAGAGGAAGAGGAAGAGGAAGAGGAAGAGGAAGAGGAAGAAGAAGAAGAAGAAGAAGAAGAAGAAGAAGAAGAAGAAGAAGAAGAAGAAGAAGAAGAAGAAGCCGCTATCCGCGGTAGGAGTCGAACCCGCTACCGGTACTCACTTTGTGAAACCATCCTGTTCCACACCACGATTCCCCGCATTATGCAAACGGAATGTGTATTACGATCCCTTCTGTTCAGAATTTGTCTAGCAACCTCTAACCTTCTAGGTAATCTTAACAGAACTAATATTTAAACGAATAGAACACTTAACGCCTTAAAAATTCGGAACAATGGAGACGGACGCAAACAAGAGTTTGCTATGAAAGTACGTGGAGTAAAGCCGTCGACTTAATGTTCAGCGTTAAGTTGTACGCTAACTGTTCTCAATTCTGCTGTGAATTACGCGCTTCCCAAGTCCTCACGTGTAAGTTTCCGAACCTACTGTGTACTTAATCTGTCTCAGGCATACTCCCGTCTAGCTCTTACAATAACTTACTACGTATTCTCCTTCTCCAACTTTGAACATAAACATACTTCTCCACATGCTTATTAAACTTCCGAGGCGCTAAATGTTTGTGTGTGTGTGGAGAGAGAGAGAGAGAGAGAGAGAGAGAGAGAGAGAGAGAGAGAGAGAGAGAGAGAGAGAGAGAGAGAGAGAGAGAGAGAGAGTCACGCCTTTTGACTTAATGCACGTTTCACGGACTGAATCCGCATCATCAGTAAAGCAATATGTTTTCGTCATGTTGATTATTATTAGTCGTCATCATCATCATCATCATCATCATCATCATCTTCTTCTTCTTCTTCTTCTTCTTCTTCTTCTTCTTCTTCTTCTTCTTCTTCTTCTTCTTCTTCTTCTTCTTCTTCCTCTTCTTCTTCAAGGTTTAAACCAAGGAAGGCTTGTTCGGTCTTAAACAGGCTAAGACTAGAGCTGGTCACTCCAGCGCTTCCTGGGACCTCCCACACCTCTCAGTCTCCTCGGCTTATAGCTGCATAGTTGTTTTGGGGATGCGGCAGTCATCCATTCGGCAAAGATGTTCCCACCAATTCAGCCGATACTGGGCAGTCCCGTCAAGTACACTCATAATATTCAGTTCCTGCTGTATATCTGTGTTACTTCTACGATCATGGAGAGTATACCCTGCCACGTGCTTGAGAAATCTCATTTCAGCCGCTTGGATGCGACTTATTATTAGTATTATCCAATATTCACTAACCATTTCACTCTGCGAACGTGACTAAAGCAAAATAAAAAGAAAACAATTGCAGAAAAAATTAATTACCATTGTGAGATCCACACAAATATAACTGCAAGAAAAATTAAATTACAGCAGCATATAATATATATGTGGCTGGGGAAGGGAAAGGATTCACATGTGCTTGTATATTCCAGTCGCCAAGATTTTCTACTAACGAGGATACTCTTTTATTGGTTTACGTTTTCAGAATTTGTTTACATGAGGCTGCGGGCTTGCTTGCAGTTGATAAAAAATACAGCCGAATGAGACGTAGGTGGGAATGAATCAATGAATTTCAACTTGACGATAAACTGAAGAACTTCCTTGGCTGTCCATGTAACTCCTGCTTCTTCGGTGATATTAGTAGAGCGTATATATAGTTTAAATCTTTCTACCTCTTCCACAAAACTTTCTTTATGAAAGTCACCATATATATGACTGAGCTTTTCTATTGCCGACTGTAAATCACTATCACAGGTTTCTATCAAAAATTTCGATTGTACGATATAGGATCAATGCGGACTCTTTTCCGATGGTACAACGTCTGAGACGAATTCAGAATCGTTTTCTCGTTGCAAGTAACCAATTCTCTGGGTCAAAAGCGAACAAATATAAGAGGAATATAAGTATTTAGGAGTGAAAATTACAGGCAGTGGGAAACAAGACAAAGGAATACAATCCAGAATTAATTTGGGAAAAATGGCTGTATCTACATTAAATGGAATCCTGCGGGATAAGCAAATTACAGCAGAAACTAAAACAAAAATATTTAAAAACATTGTTAGAAGTATCATGACTCACGGTTCAGAAGTTTGGAGTACTAATAAACACAAAAGAACAAAATTAATGACAGCAGAGATGGACTTTTGGAGACGTTCGGCAAGAGTATCCAGACGTGAGATAATTAGAAATGAAGTCATTAAGATCAGAATGAATGTGAAAAATTCATCTGTTGATTTTATCCAAACAAATAAAAATTAAAATGTAATGGACACACGAAAAGAATGGCACAGGAAAGATTGCGAAGGAGAGTTATAGAATGGACCCCACCAGGAAGAAGGAAAAGAGGAAGACCACCTATCACCTGGATAGAAGAACGAGAAATTGAAGAAGATCTTTAGATGGACAAGCAGCAGTGGAAGACGAGAATTCAATCACTTCTGTAATCTTAGGTTCCCGAAAATGTGTACTCATTGTATAGCCGGAAATAATAATAAAAGCGAACAAAAAGTTTCACTTACAGGGTACAGAATGGAGTGAAGGATTCTAGTGAAACTTTGTTGGAACTTGTACTCCCTCCACCTCTAAGTTAAAGACTCCCGGAGAGGACAGCCCCCATTTTCTCCACCACTGAAGAGGTGGTTACGTCTTTGATTTCTATTCGTTTTTTGATATGGTCTGGAAATGATTCATAATAGCGATAGCACAAGTCCCGCGGATTTTGACCTCGTAATAACCTGTTTCTCCAGTGGCTTTTGGTGGGCACAGTATTTTCCTCACGTACGAGAGTCAGTTGAAAAGTTGGCGGGGCGACATCTGTAGCTCAATGGTAGAACTAAAATCTTTCGTGTGCTGCAAGACTTATATTTCCCGTGAACACCTGTTAATTTCCAGAAATAACTCTCAATTTATTCACTTGTTTGAAATTTTCCTGTCACGCGTGTTTTTAAAATTAAACAACGTGTTGTGATGAATTCTCTGTTAAAAACGTTTTAGCGCAAATGGAAAATCAAAACGAAATTGTAAATGTGTTAGGAGATCCTGCGCCATCAGAAACAACAGTAAGTGGGGCACACTCGAGTCGTACAAACACTGAAGACTATCCCAGCAGTGGACATCCAAAAAGGTCAACAAAAAATGGCATTATTGAAAAAATGTCATAGGGTGTTGGAAGACCACAGATTGAGGAGTGGATGACGTTACTGAAGTCTTAGGCATCTCATATGAGCGTGTGCATCATACTCTAATTCAAGGACTTTGTGTGAAATAGCGTTGTGCAAGATGGCTGCCGCATCTGAAGTTGTTGCATTTTGGGGCGTCCAGTACGACCACGTTTAAACTCAAGTGCCTGCTACAAACCATTGGTTTTGAAGCGGCAAACCATCTGCTGACACATTTACAATTTCGTTTTGAATTTCCGTTGGTGCTAAACAATTTTTAACAAAGAATCACACCACGATGTTTGATTTTGTCCGTTTTTCAAAACACGCATGGCACGTCAATTTTAAACACCTTCTAAACAATGAATAAATTGATAGATAGATTTGGAAATTAACAGGAGTTCACATAAAATACAAATCTTGCAGCACACGAAAAATTTTAGTTTTACCGCTAAGCTGAAGATGTCGCTTCGCGAACTTTTCAACTGACCCTCGTGTCGTCTGACGACTACGCGGTATTCAAAGCACTACCGAGCAGTACCGTTTCGTTGTCTGGGATGGAAATTTTAAACGACGCTATTCCCAACTTGTCGCCTATTGCACGGAGAAAAACAGGTTTTTGTTTTTCTATACCTATACATATTCGCAGACACGCAAACACGCATGCACACAATTTATGATCATTAAGTATAAAAGAACAGTTTGATATTAAAATTGAGACGGTGGGCAGCCAAGTGTATACAGCGGCCGTTTTATTGTTCATTGCCTTAGTGAATCACGCTCACCTGTCCGAGTAAATAACGTCAGATCCGGCGCGGTGGACCCGTGCGCGTGAAATCCGCTCCCTCCTGTCTCCCGTACTTGTCTTGTCTTACAGATTACACGCGAATTACGTCGTTGTCAACTTAAAACAAAAATTCGCATTCTTCTTTAGCGTTTTATAAACAAGGAGACTCCAGACAGTTGTGACGTCACAGACAAGGGGCTTCTGGTAGGGAGTAATAGTGAGAGAGGGACCTACAAGTTCAGGGCGGATCGTTTTGTCCAACCTAATTTCAGCGTTCTCCTCGATGCTACATAATTTAGAGCTAACGGAAAATATTAATTATTACAAATAGTCAAATAATATTTTCATTTAAATTGATATTACTGGAGAAGAGGCTGTGATACGGACAAAATCCAAAGGTGAAAAAATATTGTTAAAAATTTTTTTTTATTAGTTATTTATTAGCAATC